>CM062820.1:161378139-162066740 GCA_031772625.1 Pinus tabuliformis
AGCTCCTTCCCACCATTTGGGTCTCTGGGTATTTTTCCATACATTGTTATTCTGCAAACACTTTGGGCAATTTTTAATTACATGCCCTATTTGATAACACGTTCGACATCGAAAGGAAACATTTTAATAATCAATCTTTTGAACCCACACTTAGTCTGGAGCCACAAGATTAATCTCAACAGGAAAACCTTTGTTGAAATCCATCTCAACACATATTCAAGAATAAGTAGTCTTATAAAAATATTTAGACTCTGAGTTGCATCAATAAAACTTCTCAAATACATTACCAATGGAAGATAACGTTGTGAGGTTCCAAAGATGTAGGGGAAGATTCGAGAGCCTTACCCAAACAAGAGCTATAGAGATTAATATTATAACCATATTATAGGTGGGAGACCAGGACTACATGAAAATGCCAACACTGCCCCAAAACTATGCCACCAATGTCGCAAAACCAGGGCCTGAATTTACAAATATTCTGCTTATCCTCAATATTATCAAAATCCACTACAAAAAAACCTTGAGCCAAGGGGTAAATATTCAGATCATTGGTCAAAAGAAGTTTCCATGAATCAATAATCCATTTGTGGAGATTGGTCAATTGCGGCCAAAACCCATTAAATTTGCAGATCAAACTTTGATTTGTAAAAAACAATTCACTATTGAAGGCATCCTGTTTTAAAGGAACATTAATGGCCAAAGCTTCTTAAACAACTAGTAGAACAAATCCAGATTTCAGCATGGCACTGTATGACATTGTGGCTTGAGATGCCATTCCTTCAATAGAAACACATTTCTTCTTCGAATCACTATAATTCACCATTTCTCAGTCAACTGCAAAAACCCTAGCTGCCACTCATTTCTGAGTAGTTTTCAATTCAATGAAATAATTCCCACTTCTTGTTATAGGTGGGAAAAAACTCTGTTTTTTAAGCACATTTGAATAAGAAGGAGAAGATGCGGAGACATTCTTCTTGTCCACTATACCAACTTCTTTATCTTTCAATGCAGAAGGACCCTTTGGAGAAAAGTTTCCCACCATAGAAGTTTCCATTGGAGAGTCCTGCTCTGAGCCTTATTCATCTTTCCAATTTGGACGGACCTTTGGAACATGAGACTTCTTGGATATTGGCTGATCTGCTTAGGCCTCATGATTTTCACCTTTTGCTTAAGGAACATTCAAGACTTCAGAACTATTTTTAGAAAGGGGTTAATGTTGAGGTTCAACCTTATATTTCTGCTACTTCTTATTTCCATGCTTCTTGTGCTTCCTTTTAATTACAACAAATCCTTGCTAATTTTTGTCTTGCTCTTTTGGAGGCAATGGATTTGGAGAGCTTCAAGAGACTAGAGATTTTGGACAACTTTTCGCAAAGTGTCCATGCTTATGACACAAATTACACTTGAAAAGAATTTGTTCATAATCTAGAGCCTGAAGGTGAGACCAACCATTCAAATTTAGCTAAATTGCCACTTGGAGACCTTTTGAGAAATCAATTTCAACACAAATTCTAACACACGAAAGATTGCCCCAAATTTTCATGTCATTAGTAATAAAGCGACCCAATTTATCTCTTATAGTCTTAAAAATTCCCTCACCCTAACAAAGAAGAGGGGGAAATGACAATCTAATCCACAGGTGCAGATGAAATTTTCATCATGGGGTTAAATTCCAAAGACCAATGAGTGAAAAACATGCTTCTCGAACCCATAAATAAGGACTCAACTTATATATTTGGTCTCTATCTTCTTGATTCTAAAAAAGAAACGTGTAATACTTTTTTCCATAATAGAAAATTCTCCTGGCTTCATGATTTTCCCAGTTGTCAGAAACCCAGTGTTCAACGACTTCATAACTTGGCCACAAGCCAGTAAAATTTCCCAATAACCATTTTTTCTTTAAAAGAACCACATTTGTTTTAATGGGGGAGGAAAACCCTAGGTCTAAATAAAGAATTGATTTTGTCTTCTTCACAAATTTGCTTGGGGCACTCATTGTGCATCCACAAGTAGAGAGTCGCACAACAGGGTAAATAGGAGTGGTAATGACATTGGGAGTCTTCAAGTCATTAGCGCTTCAACAACGATTAAAAATGAGGAGCAAGACCCATAATAGATCAAGCGAGAACCTAAGGCATTGGGAGCTACGACGGAGACACCCCCAAACAACAAATGAACATATGCATAGTGTCCATGAAAACCTGCAAACGCGAGAGGGGGAGGCAATGGCTAGGGTAACCCTAGTTGCAGAGGGCAAAAATTCACTTTTGACATCGCTTGGATTCACCTAAACAATCCCAAAGAAAGTTAATCCCTCCACCATTGATAGATTTTGGCGGCTCGTCGAATTTTAAATTATATATTTATTATAAAAGAATAGATCAATTTAATTCCATTTTAACGTCTTCTTAACTCCATTAAACTATTATTTATAAATCAATTATAAATAACTAAACTATAATTTAAATCATATTATTATTTTTTTGTTTGCTAAGTTATGTGAAATTTAAGATTGCTACACGGCTGACCTGTGGCTTGAGTAACCGTGACCTAGAGGTATCTAAGTCATCAAAATCACCCCGAACCGCAACCTAGAGGTATCTAAGTGTCAAAATCACCCCGGAATCACACCTAGCCTATGCCACACAAACCATTAGCATGGCTGGATTTTTGTCCACGAAGTTTTGAACCAGTAAACCTTACCACCAGCGATTAGCATGGCTGGATTTTTGTCCACAAAATTTTAAACAAGTGAACTTTTACACCACTAAATACCTTAACAAAATATGGTGTGATCATCTCCTCTACCCCATACGAACTACCCCATACGAACTAATTTAAATCATATTATTATTAAAAGGAATAAACCCATTTTAACCTCCTTCTAATCCCGTTTTTTCAAACATAACAGATCAAGTTAAAAAATGCTAAAACTCTGGCAACACACAAGACGCATGAAAACCCCAGAACAATAGAAAGGAGCCCAGAAGCAGAGCACAGGGTGGTTAACATACTTTCAGTACCTTCAGGGATTCGACACTGGCATAGCCATCGAATTCGCACTTACATTCTGGAATACTTCGGCTGTGGCAAGAGGTGCAGAGGATAAGATTGGAGATGGGCGGAGAAGGCGAGGTTCCAGTCTCCTTTGACAGTCTCCGTGACAAGAACTTGATGCAACTCAAGAAACTCAACATTGCAATCTTCCCAGTCAGATATAATGACAAATACTATTCCGATGCCCTCTCATCCGGAGAGTTCACCAAGCTCGGTAAAACTAAATATCTCTATCATTTCATTCCTGTTTTATCCTGTTTCTCTATATAGAATTCGGTTGTAGAGCACACACCCCAGGGCAGATCCAGCAGTAGCTGAAACATATACTTGAAGCCTAACTTTAATAAGTTCATTTAATGCCTTTTAATGGAATACGTATCTTGAAATGTGCACTCAGCTTAAAAAGAATACCCTAGCAATTGCTTCTCAGTATTTTGGCATGCCCATATCATGACTTTGTTATTTTGGGGGCTATGGAATTCAAGTATCGTTGTGGAATTATGAATACCCATGAACTAAATCTCACAATTTTCTGTAGTTTTTGGGAATGCCCTTATGCACAATTGACTGTCTGAAACATTATATTCGACGGGTTTGAGCATTGAAGGCAGAAGATCTGAACTTAATCAACTAGGGATTAAGTGGGAGTATCTTTTGGTGTTTTTGTTTTCTTAAAACTATTGTAAGACAAACCGTGTTAGGAGGAAGGAGGAGAGTACTAATATGCAATAGAATCCCGTCATAGGAAAATACATCTATTATAAGATAGCTTGCAATTACAGCCATCACATAGATAGCAACTGCAATCCATAGAGAGCTGACAAGTCACAACTCTGAAACTGTAGTTGATAATAACACTAGCGAGATCTAGGGACTTGCAACCCAAAGTCTGCATGCAGGATTGCAAAGATTTTGGTGTGTATTATCTCATAAACCACCTGTATCCAATTGTTATACATGTAGTATTATTGATATAACACACAATTGGGAGAGTATTAATTCGAAATGAAACGCTAACATAGTAAGATAGGTGACTATTACAATTCCCGTCACATTAAAATTATATTGACAAAATCGAAATATTGCAAAATTATCACAATTTGGATTCCTTAGGAAACATAGCAATAGCAGAAAGTACTAACTTCAAAAAGTTGTCAATGGTTGCATGGTTGGTCCAGACTTCCAAGCCATGGTGAGAACATGGGTGCCTAAAAAATAGAATTATGTGTGAACCCTGAGCTTTGTCAGCTCAACATCTAAATTGTAGACAAATATAAATATGAAATATAAACATAGAGAGAATGTTCGTTCACCTATCCCCTGAGAATATGGGTGAGCAAGCTCTAGAATCTGCTTTGCTGCTGCAGCCTCTCTGCCCAACACTCTGGTCTCTATCTTGAACTCTTGCAGTGGAAGGGTACACAGTTGGTGAGACTGTCATCTTAAGCTCATGTTCATATCCAGCAAGTAACTTATGTATATGGTGTCATCTTTGAGGAAACTTTTTATGTCTAGCTGGAATCCTACTGACCAGTTCACTGTCTGCCAGGCCATAAATGACAGAGATCTCTAAACCACCTACATGTCCTGTCAATGAAGCAGCCCTTGTTGATGCACTTGTGTGCTTCCTGAAGAGTCAGAATGGCTTTAAACTTTCTTCTAGCCTTTTTGCCAGAGAATCAACAGCCATGGTTTCGGACTCAAGAAAGATGTGCCCTTTCCACCATCAGGGAACAATGCAACAGCTTACTGGAGATACTTATTAAATCATAGATTCCCAAGAGTACTAGAGTTACTTATGAAATCTAAATACCCAAGAGAGATATCAGTTGATTTCTTTGTCTTAGGCATGCACATATCCTGTGCATAGCTCTCTCAGTGACACATCACACTCAATATTGTCAGATTAGTTAGATTAGCTATTTTCTGCAGTAAGCATGTGGACTGATTTAAGATTGAACAAAATTTAATTGAACAATCAAACTTTTGAGGTTAATAGGCTACACCCAAAAAATGCAAATTTATGAATCACTGGTAATTAAACGTTGCCTTTTTATCTGTTGGTGGGGACTTGGGAGTAGCCCTTGGGTTGAAGTTGGGAAGATTTCATATGGCCCTTTGCCTAATGTTTGTTTTGCTTCTGGCAGCCTATTACAGTGACATTTGTGTTGGGTCAATTGCTTGTCGTCTCGAGAAGAAAGAGGGTGGAGGAGTACGTGTTTACATCATGACATTGGGTGTGTTGGCTCCATATCGAGGGCTTGGAATAGGTATCAATGGATTTGCCCTTTTGCATGATTTTTGTTAATTGATGATTGGTGGTTATGCTGCTTGTATGTTGTATTCTAGATATGTCATCTTCTGATCTTTTTGTAGGATCGAAATTGCTGAAGCACTGTTTGGATCTCTGCTCTCAAGATCTGAGCATTGTGGAGATTTACTTACATGTACAGACAAACAATGAGGAAGCTATATCTTTCTACAAGAAATTTGACTTCGAAATAACGGAAACCATTCAGAATTATTACACCAATATCGATCCTCCTGATTGTTTTGTCCTAACTAAGATCCTGAATCACTCTCCCAAGGCAAAGGGTACCTCTTGAATTAAGATTGGAGGTGTTTTTACTTTGGGTTTGCTATAAAACAAACCCCGAAGCAATTAATTTTGGCATTAAATATTCATTTGAGTATATGATTTCAACCCCAAAATTACTGTGAAATGAGGCAAAGTTGCACAGAGTTGAAATTTTTGGGGCAATCATAATAGTTTATGATTTGGAACCTCTCAGCATGTTTTTGAGTTTTGCATTTTAAAGGCTACTAAGGAACAGAGTTTTATGTTTGAATTGTACTGTTTATAGAATAGCTCATATGGTTTTACATCAGTTTTCAAACCATTTCCAATGTCAGTTTTAATTTTTTCTTGCAGAACTCTCATTCTTTTTTTTTCCTTGTAACCAAGCACCTGACCCTCCAGCTCATAGGCAAGGGTAAGATATTCTTGAGGACTCAAGGCCATTTAACAAGAAGGCTTGAAGACATCACAATAATACACTTGAATGAGCTCAACATGTCACTTGCAGGAATTGAATCTTTGTGGGAGGACAACAACCACTCCTTTCCACCACCCAAGATAAACCCAATTAACAATCTTGTAGAACCCTCATTCCTTACATGTCCAGGACATTCCATATAGGCATGTCAGCTTTATTTTTTTGAAGGCAAAATACACAATCAATATAAGAGAATGGTTGTAGTCTGTAGATTGGGTGTGCTAAAGCAGTATTCCTTTTGGTCCTGGCAAGTGTGTTAACTGGTTCTTGCTAGATGGCAATCATCAAACTCAGGCCAATATCTACTATAAAAGGATTTCTTTCTCTATGTGATTTCCTTCTGTAAAGGGAATGAACAGAAGTTCATGTTTGCAGGAAGTGGCACTGAAAATAACAATAACATGATGTTAGCGGAAACTTAGTTTTATTTGATTTTGTATCTTCTAAATAATAACATGAAAGATATTAAGAACAAGTTCAAAGCTAGACACTCTTAACGATTTCAGAAAGGCAGAGAAAATGGCCAATCTGCAATCACGTGTACATGAAAATTAAGAAAATAGAAATCAAATAACAAATGCTTGCAATGAACCTTGATTGCTTCCCAATGGAAGATATCTTGGCATTTGAATAGCAGATGATTGTTTGATTCTGTCCTTGATAATATAAATATTACTGAAAATAGTCGATGATAAACTAATCCATTATTGTTACGTAATGTTTCCTTGATATATCAATGACAAACAACTGTGTGCTCCTCAGTCTCTTTGGTTTAAAATTTAAATTCGTAGCATTCACGTTATATCCAGGGACAGTTTGAAAATTGTGTTTTCTGCTGTGCCACTTGTTTTCCTATTCTTCTCGCGTTACCAATTTCATTTCAAATCGTTTTGCTGTGACAAATCTTCTATGTCTAATCAGAACTTGCAAGATGCTGCTATGATAGACGGATTTAGATAATGGGTTTAAGGACATATTATAGCAAAATCTTGCACTTCTTGAGATAAAGTCCAAAAGCTCAAGTTTGAAACCCACTGCACCTCAGAGGGGGCTACTGTCATCTCACCAACCTTATTCTTTCTTTTGGCCAGCTCTCCTTCAGCTCAGGGGGTTCTCCTTGGGATAGGATTGCTAGGGACTGGTAGTTCCAAGATTTGGGCTCAAAAGTTCCTATGTTCAACCTAAAGGTTAATATCAAACGATAGAGTCTCAAAGAGTCCTTGAACACAGAAAATCAAGGAATTACTGGATGGTCATGGAGGGGAAGCCATAGCAAAACAGTTTTAAAGATTATAAAGAAAAATGGGTGATGGAGGATGGAAGATCAATGCCTTAGGTCAGCAATATATATATATATATATATATATATATATTTATATATTTTGGGCATATAGAGTTAAGGAATTAACCAATTC
The DNA here is from genome assembly GCA_031772625.1 of Pinus tabuliformis. Taxonomy (NCBI): domain Eukaryota; kingdom Viridiplantae; phylum Streptophyta; class Pinopsida; order Pinales; family Pinaceae; genus Pinus; species Pinus tabuliformis. Next base: position 161,385,668 of record CM062820.1, read on the forward strand.
TAGGGTTTCGTTGGAGTGATAACTAGATCCAAACAAATTAGGTAAAATAAACTAATTTTGCGTATGAATATTTATCCTATGGAAGGTAATACCAAGATAAAACAAATAACCTGACTTCACCATGTATCATCCAAGATCCACCATAAGCATCCATGAAAAGATATCCCATCACATCACACTTCTAGCAAATAAAAGTAACTCAACTTATCCATTCATAGCCAAATTATAAGAGAGAAAAATCACAGAAGTTTCAAACCTTCTAAGGGATTTCTCCCCAAAATCCACCATACCAAATTGAGAAGAGGTGCTTCTCTACTTGTAGAGGAGGTGCTCAACTTTGCTCAAATTAAAATATTATTTTTTTAGATAAAATTCCCTAAATTAGGTTAACAGGGGCAAAAGATCCTCTTTGCAATCAAATAATCTAAACAGCAGAAGGCCCTCTTCGCAATTAAATAATCTAAATTACACAAAGTTTGAGTTTTTTACGCCACATGTACAAAGATATTTGAGTAAAAGCCTTCACCAATGATCAATCTCCAGAGGGGTATAAGGGGTGTTTTGGGGTAGCATCCAGCCTCCAAATGCCCTTCAATCATGTACCTTCTTCAAGCAACCTTCCAAAAATGAAAAACTAGGGGCTTCAAAATGATGACTCAGCACCCAAACCCTTCAGGGTGGCCCTCTTCTACCAATATGAGTAATAATTCCAAATCTCCAGCATGTGAACATGGGCTTTCAAAGGGCAAGCTTGCCAAATGCAGGAGTCCTGCCACCCAAATTCTCCTCAAGTCTTCTAAACAATTAAACCTGCTAAAGCCTCCAATGTTCGACTCTTTACACTTAGCCATGTAAGCATACATGTGAACTAGCCTTTTAGGCTTACTCCACAGGCAAAATCATTGCCTTTGAGTTAATGTGTAGGGTTGGACAGTTATTTTATTTTTTATTTTTTACTTTCTCTAGGTTGGTCCAGCAAGTAATTACAACGTTCCAATATGAACAGGTCAGCTCCAATCCATCATTACAATCCTGGCATGCACACACACATACATATATACACAGTGCATTACTTCGAATATGTCTGCAGTTTAGGTCGAATTTCTGAGGGAAAAGGTGGTGTTGCAGCTTGGTCTAGCCCTCAAGAGATGACTGTACAATCCCCAATCTGAGAGCACCATTTGCAGACCTGTACAGGTGCCCTGCATCCTTCTGCTATGCTGGAGTATTCTCCCGCTATATTTATCTGGAGTAGTATTGTTAGGGCTGGTTCCTTGCGACCTTACATGTCCAGCGCATTCCATTTAGGCATGCCAGTTATTATTTTTTTGAAGGCAAAATACACAATCAATATAAGAGAATGGTTGTAGTCTGTAGATTGAGTGTGCTAAAGCAGTATTCCTTTTGGTCTTGGCAAGTGTGTTAACTGGTTCTTGCTAGATGGCAATCATCAAACTCAGGCCGGTGTCTACCATAGAAGGATTTCTTTCTCTATGTGATTTCCTTTTGTAAAGGGAATGAGCAGAAGTTCATGTTTGCAGGAAGTGGCAATGAAAGTAACAATAACATGATGTTAGTGGAAATTTAGTTTTATTTGATTTTGTATCTTCTAAATAATAACAGGAAAGATATTAAGAGCAAGTTCAAAGCTAGATACTCTTAACGGTTTCCGAAAAGCAGAGAAAAGGGCCAATCTGCAATTACGTTTACATGAAAATTAAGAAAATAGAAAAAAAATAACAAATGCTTACAATGAACCTTGATTGCTTCCCAATGAAAGATATCTTGGCATTTGAATTAGCAGATGATTGTTTGATTCTGCCCTTGATAATATAAATATTGCTGAAAATAGTTGCTGATAAACTAATCCATTATTGTTACGTAATGTTTCATTGATATATCAATGACAAAAAACTGTGTGCTCCTCAGTCCCTTTGGTTTAAATTCGTAGCATTCACGTTATATCCAGGAACAGCTTGAAAATTATCTTTTCTGCTGTGCCACTTGTTTTCTCCTATTCTTCTCCCATTACCAATTTCATTTCAAATCATTTTGTTACGAAAAATCTTCTATGTCTAATCAGAACTTACAAGATGCTGCTATGATAGACGGATTTAGATAATGGGTTTAAGGACATGTTATATCAAAATATTGCACTTCTTGAGATAAAGTCCAAAAGCTCAAGTGTGAAACCCACTGCACCGCAGAGGGGGCTACTATCATCTCACCGACCCTATTCTTGCTTTTGGCCAGCTCTCCTTTGGCTCAAGGGGGTTCTCCTTGGGATATGATTGCTAGGGACTGGTAGTTCCAAGACTTGGGCTCAAAAGTTCCTATGGGTCAACCTAAAGGCTAATATCAAACGATAGAGTCTCAAATAGGTCCTTGAACACAGAAAATCAAGGAATTACTGGATGGTCTTGGAGGGGAAACCTAGCAAAACAGTTTTAACGATTATAAAGAAAAATGGGTGGAGGATGGGAGATCTCAATGCCTTAGGTCATCAATATATATATTCTGGGCATATGGAGTTAAGGATTTATCCAATTCTAGGGTTTCATTGAAGTGATAACTAGATCCAAACAAACTGGGGAAAATAAACTAATTTTGCGTATGAATATTTATCCTATTGGAAGGTAATACCAAGATAAAACAAATAAACTAACTTCACCATGCATCATCCAAGGTCCACCATAAGCATCCATGAAAAGATATCCCATCACATCACACTTCTAGCAAATAAAAGTAACTCAACTTATCCATACATAGCCAAATTATAAGAGAGAAAAATCTCTGAAATTTCAAACCTTCTAAGGGATTTCTCCCCAAAATCCACCATACCAAATTGAGAGGAGGTGCGTATCTACTTATAGAGGAGGTGCTCAAATTAAAATATTATTTTTTAGATGAAAACCCCTAAATTAGCCTAACAGGCAAAAGGCCCTCTTTGCAATCAAATAATCTAAATTACAGCAAAAGGCCCTCTTTGCAATCAAATAATCTAAATTACAGCAAAAGGCCCTCTTTGCAATTAAATAATCTAAATTACACAGTTTGAGTTTTTTACACCACATGTACAAAGATGGAGGAGCAAAAGGCTTCAACAATGACCAATCTCCATAACGAAGGGTATAAGGGGTGTTTTGGGGCAGCATCCAGCCTCCAAATGCCCTTCAATCATGTACCTTTTTCAAGCAACTTTCCAAAAATGAAAAACTAGGGGCTTCAAAATGATGACTCAGCACCCAAATCCTTCAGGGTAGCCCTCTTCTACCAATATGAGTAATAATTCCAAATCTCCATCCTGTGAACATGGGCTTTCAAAGGACTTCTAGTCTTCAAAAGCTTGCAAAATGCAGGAGTCCTCCCACCCAAATTCTCCTTGAGTCTTCTAAACAATTAAACCTGCTAAAGCCTCCAATGTTCGACTCTTTCCACTTAGCCATGTAAGCATACGTGTGAACTAGCCTTTTAGGCTTACTCCACGGGCAAAATCATTGCATTTGAGTTAATGTTTAGTGTTGGACAAGTATTTTATTTTTTATTTTTTACTCTGTAGGTTGGCCCAGCAAGTAATTACAACGTTCCAATATGAACAGGTCAGCTCCAATCCATCATTACAATCCTGGCATGCACACACACATACATATATACACAGCGCATGACTTTGAATATGTCTGCAGTTTAGGCCAAATTTCTGAGGGAAAATGTGGTGTTGCAGCTTGGCCTAGTCCTCAAGAGATGACTGTACAATCCCCAATCTGAGAGCATCTTTTGCAGACCTTGACAGGTGCCCTGCATCCTTCTGCTATGCTGGAGTATTCTCCCGCTATATCTTGCTGGAGTAGTATTGTTAGGGCTGGTTCCTTGTGACCTTGGGGTATTTGCAGCCAGGTGGGAGCCCAATTGTATCATAAGAGGGTATACAGGGCCGAGTTCTTTATCATCCTTTGGCACTAATCGTTGCAGTGGAATCATCCAGAGTGGCTTTGATAGCTTTCCAAATTTGCTCCTCCATGTGAGTACAATCATAACACATATTGCTCAGCTGTCAATTTTTCCCTGAAAGTAGGAGATTCCAATTCACATGAAGCTCGAGAATAAAGGTGATGAAAGACTATACTGTGAGGTAGATCTTGCAATATAGGATAATGCTAAGCTTGGTCGTTTCCTGAAAGAGCAAGAGCTTTAAAACTGAAAGAGTTTGGTAAGTTGCATCTAATGTTTCACCTGAAACAGGCTTTGTCCAAGAACCAGTTCTAACTCTGTCATACCCCTGAAAATGACAATTTTCTTGATTCCGAAAGAGGCCTTGCAAGAGCAGCATGTAGAACAACTGAAAGTTAGCAGGGGAGCAGCCATCTTTCTAGTAACCCTGGCACATGTGATTTTCCCAGAAACTGAGACAGAATGAGATACAGATGGAGGGAATTAATTTTGAAAGAAACTTCACTGCAAAAGTGAACTATTGATCCCTGTAATTCCTCCCTGTATCTAGAACCACTCCACATTTTCCTCAAAACTTCTGCTGGGCAGACATACCTTACAAAGTATGATGTCAACAGTGTTATTTTGGAACAACTTTCATACACATTCTGTATATAGTGAGACAAATACCCTCAGTTGCACAAATGCATTAGAAGTGCGTGGGCCTCAAGGGCATTCCCTTTTAATACCCAACAAATTTTGGGTAACAGAGGGCGCAAGCCACTCTATATTTCGTGAGGGTTAGTAGTGCTTTCAAATTATCTGGCTTCGCATCCCTTTGCCATACTCATACCCATCTGCCTTCTGGGAACATGGATGAATTTATCATAGGCACTTCTAGAACTATTTTGTAATTATATTTCATTACTAATGATAAATTTGTGCTTTTGAAAATGAGAATCTCTTGCCATTGCCCTTCTTTTCAGTTTTTAACCTGCCATATGTTTAAAGTTTAAACCCTCCTGGTATGGCAGAATTTGTTCCACTAGAAGTTTTCATCATAATATACAGCAGATGTCCAAGTTGCTATTTTGGCAGAGTGAAGTTGGCAAGTGAGCACTGTGAGATCAGTATTTCTTGAGATTTTCAATTTTGCTTGCAGATTTACATACATTCCTTCTAAAAGAGTTGTAGATTTTGGTAAATGGTTGCTTGTTTAAACAGCAAAACTATAGGAATTAGAAGCTTCTTATGATGTCTTTTAACATCGAATTGTCAAAACTGGATCATGTGTATCCCAAACTTTACTTAATTAGAGGGTTGAATTTAAGTATTGCATGGCAGTGGAAGGCCCCTTGAGGAGCTTATGCGAAGATGCATAAAGCAACACAAATGAAAGGTGTTGAGATTTCCCTGAAGCCTTGTAGATTGCTTTCTTTTAACAAATATATTTCTTGTTTGTGTTGAGATTTCCCTGAAGCCTTGTAGATTGCTTTCTTTTAACAAATATATTTCTTGTTGCGTGAAGAGATATACGTATTTGACTGATTGATTGTGCGTATCTTCTCCAAGGGCTGGGGGTCTTCTACCAGTTCCAGACGACTCCTCAGAAAAGTTTAGGTCTGACGCATGGAAATGCTAGGAGTTTTAGGAATTCCACTATAAAATAGAGGGGCCTGCAAACTCCCAAATTCGTCAGCTGGTCTCCAGGAGCTATTATAATTGTAGCTTTATTTTTTAAGTATTAACTAGGAACATTCAATCATGCAGGCCCTTGCTGGCTGTTGCATTGAGCTTAATTGCTCCTGCTTGTATGAACCTAGTCAAATCCATCCAAAGTCAACCACCATCAGTGTTTCATATAAAGTAGGAAACTTTGGAGGCCGATCATTGTTTTGAAGACATGTTTTCTGGATGTCTCAGAAATATTCTAGGGCTTTCCGTGATATATGGTAAAATGTGGTTTAGCCAAGCTGCGCAGGTGTGCTTGTTTTGAAATTTGGGTGCCAATGAGTCCATCTGCGGAGGGATTGGAGGGATTAGATTTGAAAGGATAAAATTAGAAAACGGTAAAATTCATAACTAAGAATGTAGAAACGTGAAAGTAAGGACAACATTAATATTAGTTATTGTTAGAGATTTCCAGAATAACACATTGTAATATGTGTGATCTTTCCAACATTCCCAATGTTTCTGATGGTGACTATCCATCATCAATGACCATAGAGATTCTTATCATCAAGGACCATAGAGAGCTTTATGAGTAAACGTTGTAGAACCATGAGTAAGCGTTGTAGAACCTTTTTTATAGGAAAAATTATGAATGTTGGATTGATGGTCAAAATTTTGATTTGAATAAATAATATTTGACCAATTACCCTTTTGAAACCATAATGGCTGGCCAGTGAATTTCAACAAATTAATAATGATTAGGATTTGGTAATTCTATTATTATTATTTTTTTTAATATTTTTTTTAATAGTAAGATTATAAATAAGATTATTAATTTAATATTTAATTTAAAATCTCAAATGTTAATATAAGAATAAGTTTAGAATTAAAGTGATTTTTTTTTTTAAATTATGATTATTAATAATTATATGAAAAATAATGACAAACCTAGATAGATTAATGATAAATATGTCCATTTATATTTGTTATTAGATCAGGATTGGTTGAATTGGATCAACATAAAGTGAATGATGGATTATTAAGGTGAAGGGGATTTAATAAAATCAACAAGAACTTTCTTATTATATAGTCATTGGTCAACAATATGGTTAGGAAATTAAAAATGCTAAGAATTAAAGTAATAAAAGGAGATAAGGATTAATGTCAAATAAGAGGCTAAGAATTAAAGTGAAAAATAAAATAAAAGGAATTAAGGATTAATTTCGAATAAGATGATTAGGAATATATGTAAAATAGAGGCTAAGAATTAATAAAAAGAGTTAAGGATTAATATCAAATAAGAGGCTAAGAATTAAAGCGACAAATAAAAATAATACAAGGAGGTAAGGATTAATATAAAACAAGATGATGAAGAATGTATGTAATTATTGATATAAGATAATAGTTAAAAATTCTATTAAATGACCAAAAAAATAAGACGATGAAGAATGTATGTAATTATTGATATAAGATAATAGTTAAAAATTTTATAAGATGACCAAAAAATATTTCAGATAAAGGGAAGGATAAAAAGAGCGGGAGGCGGGAGGGCGTGTGAAGTTAAAAAGAGGCAATTCGAAGGGGAAGACGGAGATCAAGGATGGGATAAAAGTCATTGGGTGAGATGGTGGATGACGGGTTTCCAGGATTGGCTGAGCTTGTAACCATCCTCCCTATTAAATTTATTAGGGTTCTTCTCAATTTTGAGGGCTTCTTGAATAATATGAGAGTTGTAGAATGGTGTAGAGGCTATGATTTTTTTTGATTGAAACAAATTAAGTGCTTGGATTTTTTATTGATTGAAACAAATTAAGTGCTTGGATTTATAAGAGTGTTCTGCGATGGTAGACTTTGAAAGATGGTTATGATTGGTGTCAACAATGTGCTCCTTGAGGCCGGCTTTGAAAGTGCAACTTGTTTGACCAATGTAAGATTTACCGCAAGAACAAGGAATTTTATAAACCCCTGATCCTAACATGGGATTTGAAATGTCTTTGGCCGATCGGAGCAATTGCTTGAGGGTTTTGTGGGGTTTAAATACGGTTTTTATGCTTTTCTTAGCCAAAATCTTAGCAATAAGATCTGTGGTCCCTTTGATGTAAGGGAGGGTTACAAGGCCACAAGAGGAAGAGGGGTTTGACTTTTTGGGTTTAGGGTGAGCAACAGACCAGAGAGCTTTAGAGATCTGAGCAGAGGAATAGCCATTAGCTTTGAAAGCCTTGACTAGATGAGATTTTTCAGCTAAAAGAAACTAGGGGGGAGAGATTTTTAAAGCTCTGGAGAAGAGGGTTTTGAGAACCCCAACCATTTGGGATTGGTGGTGATGAGAGATGGCGTGGAGATAAACATACATTTCAGATCCCATATTAGGATTAGGGGTTTATAAAATTCCTTGTTCTTGTGGTAAATCTTACATTGGTCAAACGGGTGGCCCTTTTAAAACCTACCTCAAGGAGCACATCGTTGACACCAATCATAACCGTCTTTCAAAGCTGCCATTGTAGAACACTCTTATAGGTCCAAACACTTAATTTGTTTCAATCAATAAAAAATCATAGTCTTTACACCATTCTACAACTCTCGTATTATTCAAGAAGCCCTTGAAATCGAGAAGAACCCTAATAACTTTAATAGGGAGGATGGTTACAGGCTCAACCAATCTTGGAAACCTGTCATCCACCATTCACCCAATGACTGTTATCCCATCCCTACTCTCTGTCCTCCCCTTCCAATTGCCTCTTTTTAACTTCCCTCCCCCTCCCCCCCCCTTTTTATCCTTCCCTTAATCTGATTTTTTTTGTCATCTTAAAGATTTTTTAACTATTATCTTATATCAATAATTACATACATTCTTCATCATCTTATTTTATATTAAACCTTACCTCCTTGTATTATTTTTATTTGTCGCTTTAATTCTTAGCCTCTTTATTTTACTTATATTCCTCATCATCTTATTCGAGATTAATCCTTAACTCCTTTTTCATTTTTCACTTTAATTTTAGCCTCTTATTTGACATTAATCCTTATCTCCTTTTATTACTTGAATTCTTAGCCTCTTTAATTTCCTAACAATATTGTTGACCAATGACTATATAATAAGAAAGTTTTGGTTGATTTTATTAAATCCCCTTCACCTTAATAATCCTCCATTCACTTTATGTTGATCCAATTCAACCAATCCCGATCTAATAACAAATATAGATGGACATATTTGTCATTAATCTATCTAGGTTTGTCATTATTTTTCATATAATTATTAATAATGCATAATTTAAAAAAATTCATTTTTAATTGTAAACTAATTCTTATATTAACATTTGAGATTTTCAATTAAATATTAAATTAATAATCTTATTTCTGATTTTTCTATTTAAAAAAAATTAGAATTACCAAATCCTAATCATTATTAATTTGTTGAAATTGGTGGGGAGAACATTATGGTTTCAAAAGGGTAATTGGTCAAATCTTATTTATTCAAATCAAAATTTTGACTGTTAATCCAACATTAATAAATTTTCCTATAAAAAAGCATCTCCAACACTCGTTTACCCATAAGGCTCTCTGTGGGCCCCAATAATGGATGGAGTCACCATCCGAAACATTGGACAAATCACACATATTACACGGTGTTATTCCAGAAATATCTAACAATATGATTCACTATGCAAGTCTCCAATCACTAATATTAACTATGATAATGATGGATACAATCACTAACCCAAACCTAGTTAGACATTCATGATAATCTTCAAAATTTTCATATCCAATGATTCATACTCTGATACTTGTAGTCATAACTTTAGATTTATAGATGACCACAAAACATGCTCAATGACGTTCATTCATGAGGCATAAAGCACTGTTTCATGTCCTCTAAATCCTCAGTGAAGTTGCTTTTGAAAAACTTATGGCTCTCAAGTTGTGTCATGTATTTGGTCCCCAAGGCCATCCAGTTGGATCTTATTATTACAACACATAGATCATCCTATGTAACTTTGCCTTATTTCATAGAAGAGCCTTATCTACTATGATTCTTTCCAATCAAGAAAACGACTTGTACCATGAATGTAAACAAAGTTTTTTTCCTTTAGATATCAGTGAGGTTTCTTATTAAAAAATAAATTCTTTGTACTCAAGCTAATGAACTCATTACTTACGTGCGTAGTTGCATAATGAATGCTTGTAGCTCTTGGCATGCACACCATGAATTTGCTTCCAATGTATCGGGCCTTTGCCATAACACTTATCACACAATGCCAATTGTTACAAACTAGCATCATCCACATGAAAATCAAACAAATTGGGGTTGAACAAGGAATGTGTTGTTATCAATATTTTCATGACCTCTTTGTTACTTAAAAGTGTCTTCTTTTTCGTTGGTTCAACATCAAAAGGTTTTTTGGAGTAAAAGGCTGTATTAGTGGCTACACGAGTCAAACAACAAACCTCATCACAAAGGACACACTCCAAATTTGGTGTAGTGGATGTAAGGCAAGAGGTAGGGCTCTCCCACCCCACACTCGAGTGTTGAATAGAATCATTTGATGATGAATTTGGTTCGAGTGTGTGAACCTAGTATAGGATAGATGCATCTTGGCTACATAGTGTGTATTTATGCTTTCTTTTTGGTTTAGAGGTGAGTTTTTATGAAGCATGGTTCAATTTGCATGATTGTGTTTTTTTTTCCAAGGAAAATCTAAGAGATCCACCTAAAGGGATCACATCCCGTTGGCCAAACTAATCATAGCGTAACCTTGTGGGCGCAGAGGAGAATTGAACCCGTGACCTCCTAATGGTGAGGTGCTTTAGCAATGGAACATTGACCAATTGAGTTAACCCTCAAGGCGGTTCAATTTGCATGGCTTTGCTAATAATATTTTAATATTATTTTGTATATAAATATCCCTTTTAGAAAATGGAAAATGGTCTTTATTGGAAAATTCAAGAGCATTTTTGAACCTTCTTTACACAATTAATGTGCACTTGTCTTTTTTTCCCCTTGGAAAAAATTGTAATTTTCATTATATTAAGGAAAATTACATGTTGTAAATGTTGTTCGCATATGCAGTTTAAGAGGCTGTATGCCTGTCAAGTAAAATGAGCAGAATATATAAGTTCTCCACGCAGGGAGACTTTGTCTTCAGATATGTTCCTGTATTGGTTTTCAAAAAATAATATTTACTCTGCGCAGAGAGTAAGTGTCTGTACATGTAGTTGGGATAATATATAAGCCTGATAGTAATTAAACAATAAAAAAACATTATATAGAAACAGGCTCCTGTTGAGCCTGTGCTGCATGGTCCATAAAGGGGCGATGATAATATTGGTAATGATCACCATCCCTCTGTTCCTGAATCATCCATGTGTCACGTGGCCTGACCGCTGCCTCTTTGGAAAGTTTGTCAGCAAGTGTGTTTCGTTCCCTGTATATATGACGGCATATAAAATTTTCAAAAAAAGAAATGTATCTATGGACCTCATCCAAGATGGGCCTCAGAGTGAAAGCATGACAGATTGTTGTTTTATTGATCCAGTTGCAAACAATTTTTGAGTCCCCAAACATTTGTAAATTTTTGCAATGTTTTTCTATAGCAAACTGTATGAGATGCTTGGCTGTGATGAGCTCTGCATAATTATTTGTGCCTCCTCCTAGTCCCATTTGTATTTGATAGTGATGGGAAACAGTTAAGTATAGAACGACACCACCCCCACACCCTGCTTCTTGCATTGATCCATCAAAGTATGCCCAAGGCTGGGTGTGATCTATGTTTTCCGGAGTAATATGTCTGGGGGGTGTATTTTCATCATCTTCTGGAATGTTGTTGTAATCTACCAAGAGTCGGGCAGAGATGGTGGGCCAGTGGGGGACAGTATCCTGAAAGATGAGGCAGTTTCAGGCAATCCAGATTTCCCAGCAGATAAGGAGGGGAAGGTTCCTGGCTTTCGACGGGGATGTTGATGTCCACCAAGTGGTCCATACCTCCCTGATAGATCGACCCCTCCATGAGCTCTGTGAGGGGGTGTGCGGGAGAGTAGTATTCCAAAGATCAGCAGTGATGGGGCAGGTGAGAAATAGGTGGTCCACCGATTCTAAACTGTCTTTGCATAGGCAGCACCAGAAGGGCCCATGTTGTCCTCTCTTGATCAGATTATCTCCAGTGGGGATCTTGTGTTTCAGAATTGACCACATGAGTAGTCTGGTTCTAGGGGGTACTTTGAGTTTCCACATACCTTTCCACCATATATCAACTTGCTGCGGTTTATGAATGTTAGCAAGACATAGATATCCCTCTTTGGGTGTGTACCGGCCATTTTTTGCATGTGCCCATATAATCTCATCCTCCCTTTCCAATATTCTTATATGAGATTCAGTTAGAGCAGTTGTGTAAACTTCCCAATGGTGATGCCATTGTTGAGGTATGAGCAGACTGTGGGCAGATTTCCATGCTTGTTGGAGAAAGGTGGATCTCTCCATGTCCACAACGTGGCTGATGCCAAAGTTAATGAGGTGGAGCTTGAGTTCTTTCGGTAACTTGTGTGCATTTCCACATCCAATCCAAGGGTTAAGCCCAATGCGAACAGATGTGCCAACTTGAATTTTCCAAGTGAGCCCTTCTCGAATCAGTGGCATAGAATTTAGTACTGCTTTCCAAATGATCGAGATCCCTGTTTTGTTCTAGCTTGTCTGTCTCAGCCAATCCATCAAGTTTAGTGGATCTATGTATTTGGAGGCCACCTTAGTCCAAAGACTATTTGTGGTGATTAATTTCCATCCTAGCTTGGCCGCCAGTGCGGAGGAAAAATCTTCCAATTTTTTAATACCCCCACCTCCCCATTTCTTTGGGATGGTGAGCAGATCCCATTTTTCCCATGCAAAAATCCTCCCCAATTGTTTGCCTTTCCATAGGAATCTGCAACAGAGGTTTTGTAATCTCGATAGGATTCCTCTTGGTATCCAAGCTAGGGACATCCAGTACACCAGAGTGGCTTCAAGAACAACTTTGATGAGAACTAATCTTCTGACCCTGGAAAGATACTTATGATACCAGATATTGAGTCTCCTTTCTAGCTTGGAGATCAACCATGTCCAATCAACTATTTTGTAGCCAAGTGGTTTCAGCTTGTAGCCCAGGTATCTGAGTCCCTCTTCCAACTGTAATAGGGTGAAAGGAAACCTGTGTAGAGCAAAATGGATCTCATGAGGGGAGCAGTCAGATACAGTGAGGGTGGATTTCGAGTTATTGATGGCCATACCTGTTGCAGTTTGGAATAGGGTGATAATATGTTGTAAAGTAGTCAGATCTCCAATTCCACCATTGAGGAAGATCATCACATCATCCACAAAGAGGAGGTGTGTTATCATGCACCTGTCCGTGATCCTTGATTCCCATTAGCCTTCCTCTGAGGTGCATATCATTGATAAGTCTGCTGAGCCCTTCCATTACAAGTAAAAAGAGTAAGGGAGACAAGGGGCATCCTTGCCGGAGGCCTCTTTCAGTGTGAAAGAAAGGAGATGTTGCTCCATTTATCAGGACACTAAAGGATATATTTGTGATACAACAAAATCCATTTTATAACCCCAAATGGAAATCCTAAATGAGTTAGGAGCATTCTGATATATAACCAACTTACCCGATCAAAAGCCTTTGATAGATCAGCCTTGAGGATCATACCTTTAATCTTCTTCGTCTGTATCAAGTGCAAAACTTCCTGAGCTGTACCTATCGCTTCATGTATCTGGTAGTCTTGTAGAAAATAAAATTGCTCTGAGGAGATGTGGGTGGAGAGTATGGGTCGGAGGGGATTTGCAATGATTTTATAAACGCAGTTGCACAGGGATATGGGCCGAAAGTCATTGAAGGTGGATAGGTTGTCTGATTTGGGAATGAGGGCTATGAATGTGGAGTTGATGGATCCATGCATGCGGCCAGATTTCCTGCATTCCTCTATGACCTTGAGTAGATCATCTCCAAGGATTTCAAAGAAAGCCAAATAAAACTCCACCGACCAGCCATCTGGTCCGGGACTCTTGTCCCGCTTAAACCATTTCAGAGTAGCCTCCAGTTCCCCAAGAGTAACTTCTCTGTTTAGTTCCATAGCATTCTCCTGGTCGACGAATCGAGGGAAGAGTTGTGCTACTCTTATGACTTCCACTAAGGTGGCATTGGGGGGGACCTGATAGACCTTCTTAAAATGAGAAGTGGCTAGAGAGGCCAGTTGATGGAAGGTATCCACCTCATTTCCTTGCTCATTAGTCAGTTCCCAGATGGTATTGATTTCCTTTCGTCCATTTGCAAATTTGAGGTAGAATTTTGTGTTATCATCTCCCTCCTTCAGCCATATTTCTCTACTCCTCAATCTCCGTGATTCCTCCCTCTCTTTTAGAATGTTCCCCCTCTTTGATATTAAGGCAGTGAGCTTATCCTTTTGTTCTCTTGTCATAAAAAGCCCTTCGTATTCTTCCTCCAAATCAACAATTTCTGATTCAGTGTCTCTTAGATTTTGTTCCTCTTGTTCTCTCTTATTATGGGCCCAAATTTTTGATAACTTCTTCAGCTCTTTTAAATTGCTGACAAAACCTTCAGTAATGTTCCTTCCAACAACAAGAGGGTGAGTCTTCCAGTAGTCTGTGACCAACCGGGTATAGGTAACATCCTTCAACTAGGAGGAATTAAATTTGAAGGGGGCTCTAGGTTTACTTATGCCTCCCCGAATATCAAGGAATATCGACAAGTGATCGGATATTCCTCCTGAGCCTACCCACTGTCAGTAAGTAAGGCCTCTCTCCAAGAATCGTTCCTTGATGAGGAAGCGATCTAACCTTCTTGCAAGACTGTCCACTCCGCATCTTCTGTTTCTCCAAGTTGGGACCAACTTTGCAGAGGGGATATCAATATAATTGTGGGTCTCCAGGATGTTTTCAAAGAAGGCAGATAGGGGGTTGACCTGGGCATGGTGCCCCCATGATTCTGAATAGCCCATAGAGAAGTTAAGGTCCCCTCCCAAGATGATGTTGTCAGGTTGCAGGATATCTAATGACAGTAGATTCTCCCAGAAGTCTTCCCGATGATGACAAGGCCCATAAACATTTATCAGTCTGATATCAGTACCCAGCTCGGTGGAGAATATGTCAGCCCCTATGAATCCAAAGCCTCCCCAGATGCTATGCAACTTGATAGAGTGGGGATTATATCCTAGGGCGATGCCCCCTGAACGACCATTTACATCAATGGCTTGGAAGGTCCATCCAGGAAGCATGGATTCGAGGAGGTGAGATATGACATCGACCGATCCTAGGGTTTCTTGTAGGAAGACCACATCAATCGGTTCGAACTTAAGGAGCCTACGCAGAGCTAGTTTTTTCTCGGGACTACCAATCCCTCTGCAATTGAAAGAGAGCAGCTTCATGGGGGAGACGAATCCAGGGTATTCTGTGCTCTAAGGACCCTGTCAAGAGTAAGTTGATGTCCCGTGGCAATCTCCTTCCCTGCTTTCTGTTTTTCTTTGGACAGGGAGGATGGTCATCCTCTAGGGAGCTTCGAGGGGGTGGGGGAAGGTACCAAGCCAATGTCGATGGAATCAGGGGCTCGGGAACGGGAGAGGGAGCGGAGGTGGTATCTATGGGGGAGGGGGCCATTATCAGGAGCGGTTTCAAGTGGCTCTGCCTCCGGAAAGGAAGGGGGAGTACATGATAAAATGGGGGGGGAATTAGAGGACATTCAAGGTGAACGTGGGGAGGTGGCATAAAACCAGAGCTCTATTGTAAACCCTTAGATATATCTAGACAATCACATGAAAATGAAAATATTACTGACCAAGGTTCAGAAAGTGACATATCCGAAGATAGCGCGGCTCCAACAGCCGCCCTTGACCTGGTCAGTGGTGGAGAAGGAGGCCAGAGAGGTGCTATTCCACGCTTCTTCGGTGTTGCTGAGGCCGGCCTAGTTCCAACTGCATCAAGGGCCATGTGCTCCAATTCCTCAGTCGGAGTGGAATGATCAACCGGTACCCTTTGATCCTTTGTGGGAATTGTCTTCCCCTTATTCCCAATCCTCGATTTCCCTAGAAGAGGGAAATATTTGAAGAGGTGACCTACTTTGTGACAACGCCTACATCTAAATGGAACCCCCTCATAATCGAGGATCTGGGTTCGTGTGTAGTTCCTCCAACGTAGGGTGATTTTCTCTTGCAACCCTCCTCTGATGTCTAAATGAACCAAGATCCTTGCATAGGCCATGACCCCAGTGGTGAGATATGATCTATCATATTCCAAGAAGGTGCCGAGGGTGTTTCCGATGCGCCTGAAGATGTCCTTGGTCTAGAATTGAAGCGGCAGGTCGGGAAGGCGAACCCATAGAGGCCCCACCCCAAGCTGTTCTCTATCTGGGTCAAATAGTGGGCTCCATCTCCTTAACATTACAGGGGCCTATTCAATATGCCAAAAGGAGGACAAAACCCAGTTTGTATGCTCTGCTCACGCGAAACGCAGTGCGAACCAGCCGTGGATGAAGGTTTGAACGAAGGGAAATTCTACCAGATGTTGTCCCCATATTTCCGCAACCCATTGTTTTAATCTTGTCGCCGAGTAGTTCCTTCCCCTTACTCTCCCCACCAGGACTCACGCAGCCGTGTCCATGGTTTCTTCCCACTGGAAATCTTCTTCCTAGTTGATGATTATGTCTTGTGCCTTAGATTTCACGCACCTTAGTTATTTTTCGGGTCTAGGCTCCACGACCGAGGTGTCCTCCTGTGATTCGTTGCAGGGAGGGTTACATGGGTTAGGGTTTGGGGCATTTAGGTCAGGGCCAGAGGGGAAGGCGTCTAGAAGAGGGGGAATGTCCGTGAAGCTTCCAGAAGGGCGAAAGGATGCCAGAGCCGAGATGGGGGGATTCAGATGAGGCGGAGTCACTCCGTGGAGTGAGTGAGAGGGGTAATGTGAGCCTGCAGATGGTTGGAGGGGAGGGTGTCCGGATGAGCGAGCAGCAAGGTTAGGGCCGATGCACCGGGCCATAAATTGCAGGGAGGTCGGCGACGGAGGAGGAGTGGCGAAGGGCGGCGCTGTTGAAAATAATACTGAGAGGGGGGTGAATCAGTGTTATCAGATCAATAATTGTATTTCTTAAACAGATTTATATATGCTACTTCAGTGAAGTGAACTAGCGTGTACACGCAATTGTGATTAGAGAAACTAGCGTATATCCACAGAACTTGTGATTTAGACAATTTATCATGTGTTGATATTAAACCAGTACATCAGTAACTTATTAGAAAATGCAGTAAAAGCAGAATAAAGCATCACACATAAGCAACACACATGAACACCAAGATTTAAGGTGGAAACCCAATGTGGGTGAAAACCACCTACTGCTGTCATCTCTGTCTTCTTTTAATAATAAGAAAATTTGTTTACAATCTTGTACTGGTGCATATTCATATCAGTACGCAGGCTTCTACCTGCAAAAGGTTACAACCTTCTCTCGTTCTCCAACTTCTACTGGAAGGGAGCTACAACCCCCTAGCTCTTGTACTAGCCAATATGTTTACTAGTACGTAGGTGAAAACCTACAGAAAAACTCCACTCTTCCACCAGGGACCACGTTTCATGAATTTTTAAACTGGATGCTCCAGAACACTGTGCTGAACCTAGAAACTTGCATCATCATTCAGAACCAACTGTAACCTTAGAAACCATGCATCAGACTGTATACGCTATTTGGCTGAACCCAAACTGCATGTATACGCTACTTCTGTTAATCAAACCTGCAATATACCTCCAAAGCTACTGCAAACATAAACTTTTTGAATCAAGTTTGTACCAACCGACAATATACTGAACATCTACTATCAACTTACAGAGCTTTACACAGGCAACAACAGAGATCACTTATTCTCACTTATACAATCAATCTATCAAATATCAAAATCCTTATTCATTTAGTTTTACATTCAGATCTAAGAAGACTTCGTTGAAAGACAACAGTAAAACAGCAGCACTGATCTGATAGACCAATCATCCTTGAACATCAAGCTTTTCTTTTACATACACCACTTGAAAGAGCCGAACCAACATGTATACACACCTTCACCAAAGCGAACTAGCATACAAATCTGCAAATACTCACTTCATAAATTTGCTGCGCCTTCGGACTTCAGACATACCCAGTTTAGAACATTTACAGTATAAATCATGCATTAGCATTCAGATTTAGACTATCCATGATTAAACCATATAATAATAATTCATTTTAGGTCTCATGATCCTGATCCATCATTAGATCTTATCCCCATCAACCGCTAAGTTTCATCCTTAGCTCAGATCAAGCAGAGCACCATAAACCCATAACATGCATATTTTCTTTTGATCTCACTCTTCATAAGATATTCATTGCTTGCACACCTGGCCTAATGATCTTCTCCTCCTTATATAGTTTTAGGCCTTTCTCAATACCTTGGACCAAAACCACTTAGGACTAATACCTTGGGCCATATACCTCAAACCAATACCTTGGACCAAAACCTTGATTTTCCATCCCATACACGCTTTTCCTTCTGTGAAAGTGCGTGTATACATATACACGCTTTTTGTTCTGTGGACCAACGTGTATACGCTGTTTTGACTAAGTGGATTTGCGTATATTTCTTAAACTGCTTTACATCAACCTCTTCCTTTACCTTCTTTATTCTGATCAGTAGACCTTAGTTTCATCTTCCTGTTCTTTTGTACCAATGCCCTGTTACCTTTGAATAGACCTGTTACACTGTAATTTTCCATATTACTTCTGAAATGATTCCTTTGAACTGCCTTGCGTTTTGTCACATCTGTAAACACAACTGCCATGCATTCTGTTACATCTGATATCTCTCATGTAGATTCATCTAGTTACCATATACAAGTGAGTTGTTCTGCTATAAGTAGGTTGCCATCAAGTACAACACATACATCATAATGCCAACAATCTCCCCCTTTGGACTTGATGGCAACCATGTTGGTTTTGCTTTAGAGATAACAACCAACACCAAAATACTCCCCCCCTTTGACATCAAGGGCAAAGGGCAGACCAAGATATTCTCACCCTGAATATAAACGTTGATCATGCTCCCCCTAGGCACATGCTGAATTCGCTGACGTTGTGATGCACTAAATTGTCCATGCTCCCCCTGAGCACATGCAGAGTCTGCAAAAATATTTTCCAAAAGACTAACATGACTCTATGACTCACCTATGTGAGTTTGACCTTCCTATCACCAATGACTCATACATACATCAATCTCCCAACCAAGTGGGGATATACCAAATTTGACTCACCCACCCAACCAAGTGGGGATATACCAATTGTTTATACATGATAGAAATACAATAAATATTACATCATCCATCCCATGCAAAGTGGGGATACAAATTACATCACTTGTCCAATAGGACTCATTCAAATGTATGAGAAGTCATATTACACCCTGGACTTTTACATGACTTAAGCAACAAATGGTATAAATATCTAAAGCCATAGCTGGACTCAGCAACCATAATGCCAACAATGCAGAATGTGTGTGAAGGCTAATGCTCCCCATGAACCTGTGCTTTGTTAACAAGTCATTAATCAAGGCATCTTTGTTAGTCTGATAAAAATTAATGAACAAAACATATCGTTAGACTATAATCATCAACAATAGATAGAGCACCCATATCAGAGTCAGACCCACTGTTTTTCTTGTCAGAAAAACATATACGCTTCTTCAGCCACAGAAACCTGCGTGTATACGTGACTATACTTCATGAAACCCGCGTATAATAACCTTCCTCTGAAAAACTGGATTTAACAGCAGGATGATGCAACAACTACTCCTAGCTTTTGTTTGAGATATTCAAATGTTTCTCTGCACAGTGGTTTAGTGAATATATTAGCAACCTGTTCTTTGGAGGGGATATACTCCAATTTGACCTTTTGTTCAAGCACTTGTTCTCGTAGAAAATGGTACTTGATGTGTATGTGCTTGGTCTCAGAGTGCATGTCTGGATTCTTTGAAATAATGATGGCACTTGTATTATCACATAAAATGGAGATGGGTGGAGTACATGTGATCTGAATGTCTTGCAAAGTTTGCATCATTCAAAGTAGTTGGGTGCAACAAGATGCAACAACCACATATTTTGCGTCAGCTGTAGATAAAGAAATTGAACTTTGTTGTTTGCTGAACCAAGACACTAACCTGGAACCCATATAGAATGCACCACCACTAGTGCTTTTTCTATCATCAACACTTCCCGCCCAATCTGCATCTGTATATGCATGAAGAGTAAGATCTGCATCTCTAGGACTTGGAGCTTGTTTCAGACCATAGAGAGCCTTTTTGAGTCTGCATACAAGTTTTGCATCATTTCCAAGAATGAATCCTTTTGGTTGTTCAATATAAACTTCTTCTTCTAAATCTCTATTAAAGAAGGCTGATTTTACATCCATTTGGTATACTTTGAATTTCCGAAAATTGGAAAGAGCAAGAAACATTCTTATGGCTTCAAGTTTGGCAACAGGTGCAAAAGTTTCTTCAAAATCTATACCTTCTTGTTGAGCATACCCTTTACAAACAAGTATGGCTTTGTTTCTAATGACTTCTCCATTTTCATTCAGCTTGTTCTTGAATATCCA
Source organism: Pinus tabuliformis (assembly GCA_031772625.1). Classification (NCBI taxonomy): domain Eukaryota; kingdom Viridiplantae; phylum Streptophyta; class Pinopsida; order Pinales; family Pinaceae; genus Pinus; species Pinus tabuliformis. The sequence goes on from CM062820.1 coordinate 161,405,911, forward strand.
TTTAGTTTCTATAATATTTTTATCATGAGGTCTAGGAACTAATTTCCAAGTGTCATTTTTTTCAATTTGCTCAAGTTTTTCATCCATGGCCTTGACCCAACATTCACCTTTGCATGCTTCATTTACCTGAGGTTCGGTGGAGGATAGTAATGCTAGATAGCTTGAGGTCATTGTAATAGTTCTTCTTGTCTGTACACTGGCTTCCTTTTCTCCTAAAATTTGAGTTTCTGGATGATTTTTCTGAACATACCTAGACAAAGTCTTTTCTTCTACCATTATATCTTCTTCTGGTGCTTCATTGGTTTCTTCTTCAACATAATTTTGATTTGATGTGGGAAAGTAATCCCCATCTTCCTCATTGTCATAATCTTCAATTGACTTTATCTGTTTTGGATTTCTACATGCTTCATCAACTACAACATCTATGCTTTCAACAATTTTCCGAAGTCTTTTATTATAACATTTATATCCTTTACTTCTGGAGGAATAACCAAGAAGAATCCCTTCATCTGCTCTGGGTTCAAACTTCCCAAGTTTTTCATCCGTCCTTTTGATAAAACATTTGCTTCCAAAAACTTTAAAATAATTTACAGTAGGAGTCTTACCATACCAAAGTTCATGTGGAGTTTGAGTGTTATTTACTCGAAAATTTTCTTTGTTGAGAATAGTCATGGCAGCAAATGCAGCTTCACCCCAAAAGGTTGCAGGAGTTTCACATTCATCTAGCATAGCTCGAGCCATTGTTTGAACTGTTTTGTTCATCCTTTCTACCACACCATTTTGTTGGGGAGTTCTTGCGGTGGAGAATTGCATTTTTATTCCTTGTTGCTCACAAAAGTCAAAGAATTCCTCCGATATAAATTCCCCTCCTCGATCAGATCTGAGGCATTTGATTTTTCGATCTGATTCATTTTCAACCAAAGCTATGAAGGCTTGGAATTTTACAAATGCTTCATATTTATGCTTTAGAAGACCTATCCAACACATTCCGGAAAAATCATCAATGAAGAAAATAAAGTATTCTTCTCCACGAGGTGACTTTTTCCTTGTTGGTCAACATAAATTAGTATGGATAAGTTCAATAGGCTTACTAGCTGACCCTTCTTTTTCCATGAAGTGAACTCTAGTTTGCTTACCGATTTGACATAGTTTGCATATTGTATTTTCTGGGATGCTGATATCTGGAAGATCACGAATAGCCTTGAGTCTGCATGCTTTTCTTATTTGAGAAAAGCTTAGATGTCCCAATCTTTTATGCCACAGCCAATTTTCATCATTTTTTCTTAGATAACACTGTTGTTGTCCTCCTTTGAGTATGTATAAGTTGTTTGGAATTCTTGTACCTTTGATCACGGTCTCTCTTGTATCAAGCTCACGAAAAACACATCCGTTTGATCGAAACACCACTTCATTTCCTTGATCACACATTTGACTGACACTCAACAAATTATGCTTTAAACCATCTACATACATAACATTTCCAGCTTTAACCTTTTCTTTCAAGAAAACATAACCTTTACCTTTTATGACAGCTGGAGTGTCATTTCCAAATGAGACATTCTTTTCTTTTTCTAAGGCATTATATGAGTGAAGTTTCTCTTTGTCACCTGTCATATGTTTGGAGCATCCACTATCGATGTACCACTTATTTTCTTGTCCTTCTGCATACAAGGCTATACCACATCTTTCTGTTTGAGATTCTTTCCTTATCCATATCTTGGGATTTAATGGTGTTTGCTCCTTTTGAGGTGTTTGCCGAAATTTGCTCCTGCATTCAGATTCTTCATGACCAAAGTTGTTACAAATTGAGCATTCTATTTCATTTTCAAGAGGAGAAAAGTTATTATAGGAAATTCTCTTGATCCCTGTTACATTCCTTTGATTTCGTGCTTCTCTAGTCATGATGGTTTTGTAAGCAACGCATTGAGCAGCTTTGTGCCCAAAATTATGACATGAAAAACATTGCCCATTAAAAAAGTTTCCGCGACCATCGAATCTATTTACCTGTTGATTGTAGTTTCTATTGATATTCATCTTTGGAGCAAATTGAGTATGATTTGTCTGAGGTTGGTTGTGGCTTCTATTGATATTCATCCTTGGAGAAAATTGAGTATGATTTACCTGGTGATCAACTTTATGCCTTTGCTAACGATTGTCATACTGTTTACTGGTCTTTGTTGCATCAAGATAGCTTTTGGTGGAAGTTGACAACTTTTGTGATTGAGATACTTCTTCAATATATCCAAGACCCGTCTTTATCAGAGGAGAACGTTGAACTTTGATAATTTCATTTAAAGTTTCTAATCGTTTAACAAACATAAGATTGAGAGATTTTGTTTTTTCAAGATTTTTTTTTAGACTCACAATTTCACATTCTAGTTTTTCATTGTGTTTTTCTTGTTCAACAAGTTGGTGTGTCAAGGTATTTATGATCATATTCTTTTCTTCTAAACAGATTTTGAGTTTAGAGATTTCTTCATGAAAGTTTTCCTCTTCTAAAGCATCCCAAAAATCATCATTGTCATAAGCCATGAGAAGTCTATAATCATCACTATTAGATAAGCCATCACTATTCTCTTCTAAACTATCCCAAAAATCATCGCTATCATAAGCCATGAGAAGTCTGTAATCTTGACTAGTTTCATCTTCATCACTATTAGATAAACCATCGCTATCTTCATGAGTATAGTAACTCCTCCTATTCACGACTTGTTTCCTATTCCCTTTTTCATATTTATCTTTATGAGGACATCTGGCAGTATAATGACCGACTCTACCACAAACAAAACATTTGAAAGGTAGCTTACCTCTGAACCTTCCAGAACCTCGTTAAAGCTTCTTGACAAAATTTACCTCATCTTCTTCATCTAAAATGTTTCCTGATTCATCGTGTTCTTCCTTTTCTTTTCCTTTTGCTGAAACTTTAAATGCGACTTCTCTCATATCTGATGGACCTCCTTTTCTCATCTCAAAAGCAGTTAGGATTCCGTGAAGCTGTGTCATAGTGATATTCTGCAGATCCTGTTTTTCTTCTATGGCAGACACTTTTGATTCAAATTTAGCAGACAAGGATCTCAAAATTTTCTCAACTAAGGTAACTTCCTTTATTTCTTCACCCAGATTCTTCATACAATTAACAACCTCATCTATACATAAGAAGTAACTAGTTATACTCTCATCACTATGCATCTTAAGAGTTTCATACTGAATTCTGAGAGTTTGAAGCTTAGCACGTTTTACCTGAGAGTCTCCTTCGTAGCTCTGAACGATTTTGTCCCATATCTCTTTGGCTGATTTGAGTTGCATGACTTTGACAAACTCTGATTGTGACAAACTTCCCAATAAAGTATTGACAGCTTTGGCATTGGTTTCATATTGCTTTTTACCTGCCGTGTCTATAGGAATTGTTGTTGGAAATTTATATCCTCCTTCCACAATTTCCCAGACATATGTTCCAAGAGATTGTAGATAGGTTGTGGTTCTTATTTTCCAATAAACAAAGTTGCTCCCATCGAATATTGGCGGTCTGATGGATCCCATGCTTTCGTGATTATTCATCTTGATGGATCTTCCTTCAAGCGATCAAGCTTCTTCTGAAGGACCTGCTCTGATACCAATTGTTGAAAATAATAATGAGAGGGGGTGAATAAGTATTATCAGATCAATAATTTCTCAAACAGATTTATATATGCTACTTCAGTGAAGTGAACTAGCGTGTACACGCAACTGTGATTAGAGAAACTAGCGTATATCCAGAGAACTTGTGATTTAGACAATTTATCATGTGTTGATCTTAAACCAGTACATCAGTAACTTATTAGACAGTGCAATAAAAGCAGAATAAAGAATCACACATAAGAAACACACATGACCACCAAGATTTAAGGTGGAAACCCAATGTGGGTGAAAACCACCTGCTGCTGTCATCTCTGTCTTCTTTTAATAATAAGAAAATCAATTTACAATCTTGTACTGGTGCAGACTCATACCAGTACGCAGGCTTCTACCTGCAGAAGGTTACAACCTTCTTTCATTCTCCAGTTTCTACTGGAAGGGAGCTACAACCCCCTAGCTCTTGTACTAGCCAATATGTTTACTAGTACGTAGGTGACAGCCTACATAAAAACTCCACTCTTCCACCAGGAACCACGTTTCATGAATTTTCAGACTAGATGCTCTAGAACACTGTGCTAAACTCATAAACCTGCATCATCATTCAGAACCAGCTGTAACCTCAGAAACCATGCATCAGACTGTATACGCTACTTGGCTGAACCCAAACTGCGTGTATACGCTACTTCCATTAATCAAACCTGCGTATACCTCCAAAGCTACTGCAAACATAAACTTTTTGAATCAAGTCTATCCCAACCAGCAATATACTGAACATCTACTGTCAATTTACAAAGCTTTACACAGGCAACAACAGAGATCACTTCTTCTCACTTATACAATCAATCTATCAAATATCAAACTCCTTATTCATTCAGTTTTACATTCAGATCTAAGAAGAATTCATTGACAAACAACAGTAAAACAACAACACTGATCTGATAGACCAGTCATCCTTGAACATCAAGCTTTTCTTTTGCATACGCTACTTGGAAGAGCCGAACCAGCGTGTATACGCACCTTCACCAAAGCGAACCAGCGTACAAATCTGCAAATACTTACTTCATAACTTCGCTGCACGTCTGGACACCTCCGGACTTCAGACATACCCAGATTAGAACATTTACAATGTAAATCATGTGTTAGCATTCAGATCTAGACTATCCATGATCAAACCATATAATAATTCATTTTAGGTCTCATGATCCTGATCCATCATTAGATCTTATCCCCATCAACCGCTAAGGTTCATCCTTAGTTCAGATCAAGCAAAGCACCATAAACCCATAACATGCATATTTGCTTTTGATCTCACTCTTCATAAGATATTCATTGTTTGCACACCTGGCCTAATGATCTTCTCCTCCTTATATAGTTTTAGGCCTTTCTCAATACCTTGGACCAAAACCACTTAGGACCAATACCTTGGACCAAATACCTCGGACCAATACCTCAGACCAAATACCTTGGGCCATATACCTCAGACCAATACCTTGGACCAAAACCTTGATTTTCCATCCCATACGCGCTTTTCCTTATGTGAAAGTGCTTGTATATGTATACGCGCTTTTTGTTCTGTGGACCAGTGTGTATACATTGTTTTGACTAAGTGGACCTGCGTATACTTCTTAAATTGCTTTACATCAGCCTCTTCCTTTACCTTCTTTATTCTGATCAGTAGACCTTAGTTCCATCTTCCTGTTCTTCTGTACTAGTGTCCTGTTACCTTTGAATAGACCTGTTACATTGTAATTTTCCATATTACATCTGAAATGATTCCTTTGAACTACCCTGCATTTTTTCACATTTGTAAATGCAACTGCCATGCATTCTGTTACATCTGATATCTCTCTTGTAGATTCATCTAGCTACCATATGCAAGTGAGTTGTTCTGCTATAAGTAGGTTGCCATCAAGTACAACACATACAATATAATGCCAACAGGCGCCTCAGGTAGATTAATGACCACGCATGATGGAACAGTGATTGACGGTAGCAGAGCGATGGCTTCAGTTAGGTCTCTGCTAAATGGGAAAAATCCTTCTGTGCTTGTATGCCTGCCAAATATGGAAGTACCCTCGAGGGGGTCTTCCAAATAATCAACTAATTTTGTCTCCATTACTGCTCCTGGGGTTACGCCAGCTGCCACTGTATTCAAGGATAACCGTCACAGTGGGGGACCAACAACTGCAAAAATGTTAGACGGTAAGTGCTCAAGCACGGTCGCGCGGAATATGATCAGGTGCTCAACGGGTTAACGGATGGAGCATGCAAACGACGTTCGAGAGATAGGATAACAACTCTAGGATGGTAGATGGGCCTAGCCTAGGACATAGTCGAGGTAGCACTGGTGGACTGCGGAAACCCTAGTCCATGTCGAGGTTTGGTCGCGCTGGGGTTCCCATCTCTGCCTCTCACGTCACCCAAAATCATCGCGTTGGGGTTCCCATCTCTGCCTCTCACATCACCCAAAATCATAAGTATCAAGAGATCTTTGATATTATGCCTGTGCACTTGTCTTTTATAAATGCAACTATTACATTTCTAAATATTATAATTTACAATTAGGTTTTTATTGTATAATCTAAATCATATTGTTTTGTACATTATATGTACTTTTGCAAAATTAATGAAATTTATGTGTTTTTTAATATAATCTAGATCACACACTTTTGTAGATTGTACATACTTTACATTTATTATTGTAGTAAATATAGTTTCAAGTCCTCTTTCAAAAATGCGTTCACTGAGGGGCATTACAAATGTGGATTGGTTTCTAGGTGCCCATGTTATTTTAGTTTTAAACATTTGAATGTTTATGATTATATTGTATTTCTTTAGATATTCTCATCGCTTAGTCTTCCTAACACTTTATAACCACAACTTCTTATACATATACGTTTATGAAAGGATTTGATTAAAGTGTTGTGCAACCTATTCAGATTCTAAGGGTAGATAGTAATAATTCATCCTACTAGGAACCTCAAATAAGGGGATGAAGCATGCCCAATATCAAACCTCTCATGTAGTCAAGTATCCACATTTTCAAATTTGCTTAATATTTGTCACAACCAATTTTCATTATGTGAAATTCATATATGGAATTGGATCACCAATTAGTGGTTCCTCACCTCCAACATAATCAACATCATTATATAAAGTGAAATAATGGTTTACATTACAACATTCATTTATTTACAAGCCATTTGTGTAAACCATGTTTTGTATGTAGGTAGCTCACTTGGGGCCATTCATATTTGCATACATGTCACTTGCATTATGCTAAGCATATTTGTGTATATATGTCACTCATATTGTGTCACTTATATTTTTGCATGCAAGTTAATTATATGGTCTCAATCGTGTTCTTTATATCGATATTGTTGTAGCTCCATTTTTTTTGTTTTTGTTTTTGTTTTTTTTTTTTGTGGAGCATTATTACTACTAAGTTTCTCTTTATGCTATGCTATTGTAACTCCATTTTTTAATTTTATTTTTTTATGGGGCATCATTACTACCAAGTTTCTCTTCAGGTATGGAAAATGACACAACATCACTTATATGGGAATGGGTTTTTTTTTGATTGAAAAATTATAGCAATAACCCATTCTTGGGTGTACTAGCATACACTGATCTATTTATCACTCTCAAGCTTTGACTCATCTACCAAGTTTTTAAATGTACATAACTTGACAAGGTCATCTAATTCAATCTCCTCATTTACACATATAACATCGATTGTGTGTATGTTCTATCTCTAGAGAGGACTTTTCTTGTACCATATTTTTATGTGCAAGAAGTGAAAGGGTACAATGAATGTAGACCAAACTCTCCTTATTCCTAGATCTTTATCAATGTTTCTTCATTGAATGAATAAAACCTTAAGTATTCCATTTCCTCCCACAAAAAATGAACTAACTTCTTGTGAGAAAAATGTATAATAATGTTTGCATCGTTGGAGCATGTCGAGACAAAAATGCACAAAGTTTCAATTGTGCCCAACTTACCTCAACCATTTTAAAATTTGGACATATTGACATTAGATGGTGGATGCTTCCTCTCTTGAATAATAGAAAACTTTACAATTGTTATAAATTTCTTCATTGATTCTTTTGAGTTTACATTAAAACCATACAATCCCATATAAGAACCATGTTCCGATTGTTTAGTGGCCTATGCATAAATTATTATAATTATGAAGTGGGATATCTCTTATTTCCAATGGTTTTAGTTCTTTCACTCATAGAGTGATTTTTTCCATGTATCTTACATAAACATGGAATATTGTATGGAATAGAGGATCATATAACATATTAATTCATGAAATCTATATGAATTTATCATTATTCATTCAAAACATCATCATAAAGAATCTTACACTTCACCTCAATGGAAATGTTTGATGAAGACTATCTATGTTGATGCCACATTAACATCAATAACGACAATGACACATAAAGCCATTTTCACCTCCCATTGTCAATAAAGAAGAATGCAATATAATGCATATACAATACTAATCGGTTTGAGAAACTCAACCTTAGCAAACTTGTAAGTCTCACCCATTTTATTGCCTATATTCAATTAACTTGGCAATTAATCCATTTTGCCAAAAACAATTCTTGCATTATTCAACAAACTCACACAACATGACCTCCAAAAGAATTATGCCTATATCATTTTTGGGCCACCAACCCATCAAATTTCCAAGTGAAGGTTGCATTGAAGATGCTTCATATAAGATTAGATGGCCCCACTTCCATGGCCTCACATAACTAGTCCTTTAAGTGGAGTGCATTTCACTATTGACTTGATCAATAATTTTCCATGAAAAAATACAGATTAAGTATTGAAGATAAAATTATATTCAAAGTGGATAGTTTTGGGCATCTGGTGAACCATCCATCACAATAAAGCATCTCTCCACATGAATAATACCATGAATGAGGACGTCATCTTCTCAAGGAAGGAATTATCTTATTAACTAATATTTTTTGAAGCCTCTCATAATTAGGTGCCTTAGATGCCATAGTGCCATCATGAATAGTGTAAATCATTTGTTAAAAAATATAGAACAAACCACATTAAATGCGATATTGTGCTAAAAACATTGTGCTTTGATAAGATGATCACTCTCCTTGCACTTGAGGTCAAACATTTCAATAAGTGATTTGGTCAATGCCATTCTCTTATAATATGGGATTGCAATATCTAAAATTGAAGGCATCATGTAGGACCTTGTAATGATTAATCTCACCATCAACAATATAATGGGTAGGGGCTTCATCAAAGCAAAAACCCTTACATTGTTGATTCATTGGAGGGGCATGTGGTAGGAGATGATAACATTCCAATCCTTTTCTTCCTTTCACTAATCTAACTTATCTTTTTTTTTTTCTTTTTCTTTTAGCTAAGTTGTTGCCACTAGGTGGGGGTATTTAATATACAAAAATTCACCCAAGACTTGAATCTTGCACTTGTCCCAAGCCATTGTCTCATGCAATACCACATGGAAACAAAATCACATACAACTTAGGCGAGGCTTGAGCCCTAGTGTGAGCTTTAACAACCCTCCACTTTCACCAACAAAACAAGGCACACTTGGATTTTTTTTCTTAATTGTATTCCCTTTCACTTCTTTTTTTCTATTATAGTGCAAAGTCAATAGCTTTTGGATGTTCTAGGGTTGCTCCAAAAGTTCTTTCACCTTGCTAGGAGAGCCTTGTCTCCTAGCCCCTTGGTGATGCTTCATGCACATATGGATGCCTCAATTTTGGCTAATGCTAGACCTTGGTTAGAGTGCTCCCATGTCACCCTTGCTTAGAAGGTTGCTACCTTGATTGGCATGTAGATTGAACTATTGGGTGCACACAATGTGGGAGTTGGTTTCTCAATAAGTGGAGGTGCCTACTTGAAGGAGGGCTCTTAGTGCTTGGAGCTTAGGGCCACGAGATACACCTTAAGGGGTTCAACGCTTGACTTGGGGATGGTTGGGTTGAGGAGTATACTTCATGGAGGTTGGTGATGGACCTAGACACATATGTTGATGAGGAACATTATAGATTTGTGATGAATTGGCATACATAAGAGGAGAATTGGACACATGAGGGGGAATGTGGCACATAGTTACAACAGGAGCATATTTCATGAGAACAATTGGATAACATACCGCCATGGAAGAGGGAGAAGCACCTTGCATGAGGATGCTTGGATAACATATCAATATGGAAGAGGGATTGTTGAAACATCTTGTGGGAGAGTACACCATCTTAGGGGAATGGCATTGAGCCCAAGATCATGACTTGGAAGGCATTTCATTAAATTGGGCGTTGGAAAAACCTTAGTTTGACACGTGCATCGTTGTATTGTAAAGTGCTCCATGTGGGGTTGCCTTCTTGGTTAGTTGCATGGACACATGTCCTTATTTTATGTTATTTTATGTTATTTGTATATATAAGGGAGGAGAGAGCTCTTGTATTCATTCATTACCATTATATTATTCTTTATACTTATTTGGAGATGTTACAGTTCATGAGAAAAAAACCTAGGAGCTAGATGCTTATGAGGAAACCTTGGGAGAAGATAAGGGAAGAGAGCAATGTCTTGGATTTTCTGAACAAATTTCTCTAGTGTGATGTTATGGTTTGCTCTTTTGATGACTAGAGTTTGTGTTATACATTTAAACCCTAGAGAGGAACATGATGTTAACCCTAGAGAGGAACATGATGTTAACGATGAAGATGGTTCTAATGGCTCTGTGGTTTCCACTTTATTAGAGGACATGTAGAGTGGAGCTAATGCCTTGCATGATTTAGGATCCTTGTTCTTTTGGGATGTAAGGTTAGGGAAAGACCATGGAGTTCTTATATTTTTTATTATCTATGGAGGTATCAGGTGTTTGTGATGATGCAAGAATGGATTGCCCAAGGTTTGAGGACTCAAATCATATGATAAACATGTATGTTTGGAGGTTAGCACTACAATGTCTTAACATTTACTTATGTGATGTAACATAGACAAGGTTTGTAAACCCTAAGGAAGACAATCGTGCTACAATGGAGAGTTTGTGTGATACGAGCTTTTTGTTGAAGCCAAGGAGGATTTATCACTATTGATGTTTATTTGTTGGAGATCCTTGGTGGTGGTTAGGGTTTCCACGATTTTCATGGCTGATGCAGGAACATTCTCAACAAGACTTAAGAGGTCTTATCACACTTACTAAAGGCAATGGGTTCTCTTAATTTGATTTAAGTTTATATAATTAAAGATAGAGATTTGGTTTTCTAAATAAATTAGGGGTTGATTAGAGAAAAAGGAGATCAATTCCTCATCGACATGTGATATATTATTTGAGGAGAATTGTTGAAGTTAGAAGTTTTAGGATTAGATTACATTAGACAATTTCCTTTCACGAATGATTTGATCCACCTTTAGTGGGTCTCAACTGATCATCTTTATTGTATATACTTGATATAAAAGAACAAAAGAAAAAGGAGACAGGAAATAGAGAGGGAAAGTGGATTAAGTAAGCCAAGAAGGCTTAGTAGTGAGAAGCTATAACATGCCAAATAATGTAGATCATGCCAGATGTATATAAATGTTGTGTGTGGTCAATTTAATGAATATATCTATATTGTGTTGTGGAGGGATTGGGTATTTTATGCATATCAATTCTCTGTTAATGATAACGTATCATAAATTAAATGATATTTTCCGTGTTCATCGTGTTTGAAGAATTGTCAAGTATTAAGCTAGATCGACTTTCCTGGGGTTTTATTTGATTGATCAAGGACAACCTAGTTCGTAGCGGTCATGGATTTGAGTTCCAAGCTAAAATATTCTCAGTCACAAATTGATTTCCAAGATACAATCTTCTTAGTCACAAAGTCTTTCAGGTCTGAGGCGTGAAGTATAAGTTTAAAGATTAGTTCTAGACCGAATTGGGAAAATGTTGGATCCATTAATTGCCAAAGACAAAGAGGTTTTGTTGAAGTTCCTGTTAGAGGTAAATGTTCCGACTTGCTTAGTTTAAGCCCAAGCCCATTGGTTTTGCAGCTGAATCCTTTACATTTTGTAATCCAATATTTGATTTAGACAAAGAGTAAAAGAGGCTGGATTCACTTTAATACAGAGTGAGGAAATGTGGAGGAATAAATGTTTGAAGGCGTATCCTAACTTGTGAGATATTTGATCATCTGGGTAAGTGTTAATGAATGAATGAAGAGATTTTAATGAAGTCCACGAGACTGAGCGGTTTAAGGGACCTAAGACTCCAACACATCACAACTTCAAACTTTTCTCTAAGACTACTCTCTTGTCATGAATCTTGACCAAGAAGCTCACAGTTTTGATAAGCATCGCTTCCTCGAACAACTTGTTCAAACAATCCACCTTCAAAATGCTATTAAACTAATTACAAATATCCTCATAAGTCGAACAATCCATGATGTAGTGCCATTCTATTTCAACCTCTCCTTTCCTACAAAAGACAGATTCTTTCTTCCCACTCTTCTTTTGGAGTTTTCCATATACCTATTTCACATATGAGATGATGAGACCAATCCTCAACTGTGCTATTGATAATCTATCCTTTCTCGTGATTTTGGCACCCAAATATATCTTCTCATTATGAGACCATGTCGGGTTGAAATCTTTGACATATAGAGATTTTTTTCGACTAGTCTGCTTTTCCCACATGGTAGTCTTGAATTTTTCAAGCATCCATTTTTTAACCTCCTCTTTAGAGTTAGGACAATCCAGCTTGATGCAGGAGCATTAGAACTTCCAAGTCATCAAGATTTTTGGGATCAAAGCTCCAAACCAGGTCTTAACATGGAAAAGGAATTTTATTTTCTTCTTGTAAATAATTTTAATTTCTTTATTTCTTAGAGAACTATAGATAGAGATAATATTTTTAAGAAGAAAATATGCCTTTTAAGACATGAAAAATTTAGGAAATAAATCATGACAGGTTGTAGGACAAAAAATCTTGGTAGCAATTAGCAAGTTGTTAGGATAAGAAAAAGTTTAGAAATATTAGAAACTATTGGGGTGATTTTAGGATTTAGAAAGCTATGGATAGACAACATTTTATCAATAAGGCAAAAACGATTCTACCTTGAAAAAATGAGTGATTTATGGATTGATTTATAGATCTATAAAATTTATTTTGTTGACCTAGATTGTCATTGATGTCAATATGGAAATATTTTGGATGAGTAAACAATGATGTGAAGCCAAATAGAGCGGATCCGTGAAGAAATAGGAGCAAGAAGCCAAGGAGCAAAGCGTAAGAGGAAGAGGTCATTAGCTGTTGTGTGCAGGCAGAATTCGGCAACACACAGAGAGGAGAAGAAGAGACAGAGGAATCATAATGTGTATTTGAATCTGGTTGAAGAATTAGAGTGAAGCTCAGAGAGAATCAACGATGTATGAATTCGAAGAAGGCAGGCTCAGAGAGAGTTGAGCAGCGGAAAAGTGAAAGGCCGAAACCCTGAAGAAAACCTGAAACCACAGGAAAAACACTGAAGAAATGAATCAAAGTCAAAGTGAGGAGACAGATGAAGATTGAACGCACAGGAACTGTTGGATCTTGGAGATCAACGGACGAGATTGTTTGTAATGAGCGGCCAGGATTAAGTCATGCAGCGTAAAGTCAAAGAAATGAACGACGGAGATTAATTTAAGTATTAGCGGATGAGGAAATCAGAGGAGCCGTTGCAGCCATCGATGGTAGAAGATCTACGGTCATCGGGCGCTAAATAGCTCGGGTGTTAGTCAAAGAGAAAGGTGGGTTTATAAGCGGAAATGGTTTATCGGGTTGAGCATAAGCGGTAAGTGGTAATAGGAGGGAGTCACCCGATTCCATTAAGCAATTGACACGTCACACGCCGGAGGAGAGAGGAAACCGCTTTATCGGGTGGGTAATCCTCATGCATGTAGCTCACCCAATATCGTTGTCGAGCGTTGGATCAAATGCGGTGTTGATCGATGGCGAAGGATCAACGGACGGTTTTTGGGTTGATTGGGTTAAGTCGGGACCGTTAGATCTGGAGAGAAGAGATCTACGACGTAGCAAGCTTCCGATGGATTGTGTTGATCGGACCGAGTGTTGATCGTCGGATCTAATATAGAAGAAATCGACGGTATTGAATGAGGACCACTATTATAACACGCCCTAATGTTATATCGCGTCCGCTGTGTCGGAAGAAGGGGAATTGGCCATGTTATGTGCAAACCTCTGATTGTGATAGAGTTGTATATAATATTGCATCCAGTAGGAGCAATCGACCATCAACGATGGTATAGGCACGACTTATAAAAGACCTCCAGAAAGTTGCGATTGCGATTAGATAGTGACGTGGCATGTGGGACCTCTTTGTTGACAGTGGAAGCCATGGATTGGGAAGCCGAAGAATCAAGCGAGCGTAGATGGATGAGCAAGTGCAAAGGAAGCTAAAGCAACCGGAGGAGGGAAGCCAAAAGGTCGAGCGAGTGTTGAGGACGCTGAAGCTCAAGCGAGCAAGGAGGAAGCCAAAGGTCATCATATCAGGCTTATATAACAAAAAAAAAGAGTGGTTGTTGCTGGCGAACTATAAGAAAAAAAGGAAGCCAAAGTTCTAGCAGAAGTGGAAGGAACAGGAGGACAAAAGTAAGTCATAGGTCCAACAGGGTTGGGAGCAGAGAATTAAAACCAAACAGATCCAAACAGTTTATAGCAGAGGGTTGGAGCTCTTGAGGTTGGTGCCTCAGAACTGAAAGGATTGGTGTCCTGGGAGTTGGTGCTCCTAATATCAAGGTTTGTGCCTTGACAAGACAGGGTTGGTGCTCTGGAGGTTAGAGCCTCACAAAGAGTCCAAGTTGGTGCTTGGCAACTGATTGAAACCATATATATATATTTTACTTGATTTATTGCAGAGATCATATTAATAAAAGCATCTATTCCTGTTATCTATTCATGTGTTCCAAATATAAATGTTTTTAATTGATAAAAATGATAATTGAAAAGAAATATTGATTCACCCCCCCGTATTTCCAACAATTGGTATCAGAGCAGGCTTCTTCATATCAGCCTAATAGCTTGAAGAAGGATTCTTAGTCATGATGAGAAATCAAGAAGTGTCAGGAAGACCTCCTCTATTCGATGGCACAAATTTTGGTTTCTGGAAAAAGAGAATGTCCTAGTACTTAATGTCTCTTGGACCTGAAGTTTGGCATTCGGTCTTAAATGAGTACATAGCTCCTTCTACTCTTCCAACAGATCAAGATGAGAGGGAAGTCTACGTTGCAAATGCAAAAGCCTTAAACTCCAGCACTAGTGGAATCACTGATTTTGAATTTACAAAAGTCATGAATTGTAACTCTTCCAAAGAAGTATGGGATAAGCTAATTGGCTTATATGACGGGGACTCAAAAGTCAAGAAGGAAAAGCTTCAAACTCATAGAAGACAATTTGAAAGTCTGAAAATGGATAATGAAGAAGATATTGCATCATATTTTCTCTGAGTAGCCGAAGTGGTCAACTCTCTTAAAGGATTGGAAGAAAACATTGAAGAAAGCACCATTGTTCAAAAGGTTTTAAGATCTCTCCCAGACAGATTTGACTCCAAAATAAGTGCCATATAAGAAATGAAGGATCTAGATACTCTCAAGATGGATGAACTCCATGGAATCCTCATTGCCTATGAGATGAGAAAAGGTTTCCCAAGTTCCAAAGATGCAGCATTCAAGGCCTCAAATTCAAAAAAGGGGAAAGAAAGGAATGTCAGTAGCGATGACTCTGATGTTGAATCCGAATTAATGCAATTTGTACAAAGGTTGAAGAAAGGATCTAAGCTAAAAGGTAAATACCCTCTTATTTGTTTCAAATGTGGAAAAATAGGTCATTCTACTGCAAAATGTCCTCATAAGCATGAAAGTGATAATGAAGAAAATTCTAAAAGGATGGTATACAAAAAGAAAGGGTTCAATAAGAAGAATTTCCTCTCTAAGCAAGATGAGTCTGATGAAGATGAATTTGTACTCATCAAAAAGAAATCAACTAACAAGTTCCCTCACCGCAAAGGAGGTAACGAAGAATCAGATGAAGAAAATGATATTCTGGAAGCCAAGAAGTGTTATTCATGGCATTCTCAAATGATGATGACTTAGGGCTAGATGGAAATGTAGATGAATTGTTAATAAGTGCCATTGAAGAAAATGAGAAATTACGGAATAAAATCATCTCTCTCAAGGTAGAAAACGAGGAAACAAAAAGAAGGGAAGATCTCTTGAAAAATAAGCTAAAAGAAAAAGAAGAAGCTTGTGAAGAACGTAAAGCCGAAATAGTATCTCTGAGGAAGGAATTGGAGCAAGCTAAAAAGGGTTGGAAAAGCTCTCAAATACTTAACACTATCCTAAATAATCAAAAACCTCAACATGACAAATATGGAATAGGTTTTAAAGGAGAATCATCAAGTACTAAGAATAATGCGAAAAGTTATGCCGACGTAATTTCCAGCAACCCAAAAGAAGAAAGATTATTTCATCAAAGGTTCATCCCAGATCCAAAGAATGAAGAGAGAGTAACTCCAAGGAAGAATGTTGATTCGAATCATGGATGTTACAATAGATACAAAATAGTATTTCATCAAAGGCCCATCTCAAATCCAAAGAATGAAGCGGGAGTAACTCCAAGGAAGAATGTTGATTCAAATCATGGCTATTACAACAGGTACAAAACTATCTTTTTTGGGCATTGTTTCCATTGTAAAAATTTTGGTCATCAAGCTAGACATTGCATGGCTCGTAAGAATGACACACAAAAACTGAAGGATCAAATAAACAAACCATATGGCCCCAAAGGGCAAGGACAAATCAAGACCTACAATTCTTTTGATCCCTTGGCCAAATTTGATCTGGTTTGCTCATGATGTAATAATAATGGACACAATGTACAAAATTTCCCACTCAAAAGAGGAAAAGCAAGAAGTGAGAATCCCAACACGAATAAATGTGGCCTAGCTCTATGCGCTCAAAATAATGAAAATCATTGGTTTGTGGATAGTGGGTGCTCTAGACACATGACAGGGGACAAAAGGATGTTTGTCTCATTGAACAAAAAGGAAGGAAATGTATCATTTGGAAGTGGATCTGCCAAAATTGTTGAAAAAGGAACTGTTACTATTATTAATGGAAAAGGAAAAGCTCAAAATGTTTTGCTAGTAAACGGGCTCAAACACAACCTCCTGAGTGTTAGACAAATCTGTGATCAAGGACATAATGTTGTCTTTAGCACCAAAGACTGTGAAATAAGGAACTCTTCCTCAAGGGAACTTGTGGCGAAAGGGGTTAGAACACCAGACAACATCTACATTCTGAACAAGATTCAAGAAGATAAATGCTACTTAAGTCAAACAGATGAAATTTGGTTGTGGAACAAGTGACTTGGACATACAAGCTTCAATAACTTGATCAATATCAACAAGATTAAAGCAGTATGAGACATTCCAAAGTTATTCAAACCAAATCAAGGAATATGTGGTCCATGTCAACATGGAAAGAAAACCAGAACCAGCCACAAGACCAAGGAGTTTTCTACATCAAAGCCTTTGGAGATCATCCATGCTGATTTATGTGGACCAACTAGAACTCCGACACTCCAAGGAGAAAGGTACTTTTCTTTATTTGTTGATGACTATACTAGAATGATGTGGATATATTTTATAAAATATAAATCCAAAGCATTTGAGTGTTTTAAGAATCTTAAAGCTCTTGTAGAAAATGAAAAGGACTCAAAGATTAAGTGCCTCAGAATAGATAGAGGGGGAGAATTCACATCAAAAGAATTTAATGAATTCTGTAAAATACATGGAATTAAAAGAGAACTCTCTGCTGCCAGAACACCCAAGCAAAATGGGGTAGTTGAAAGAAGAAACCAAACAGTTCAAGAAATGGCAAGAACAATGTTAATAGTAGCTGACTTGCAGCCAAAATTCTGGAGAGAAGTAGTCGGGACAACTGTCTATACCTTGAATCGAACTCAATTAAGACCAAATAATGAAAAGACTCCTTATGAATTATGGAAAGGAAGCCCTGCTTTAGTAAAATACTTTAAGATTTTTGGAAGCAAGTGCTTCATAAAAATCAATGATGGCTCACCAGGAAAATTTGATTCACGGGTTGATGAAGGGATCTTTCTTGGATATTCTAATAAGAAGCAAAGACTACAAGTGCTACAATAACTGACTACAGAAAATAGTGGAAAGCATTGATGTAAAAATTGATGAAGACCTTCCAGAAAAAGAAATTGAAGAACGTGAATTTGATCCTCTCATTGAAGAAGAAGAACCGGAAAAAGAAGAAAAAGACTAAGAAAAAACCAAGGAAAAAGAACCATCTCAAACCTCTTCAAAGATGAAATTTCTCCAAAAATATCACCCAGAAGAGCAGATTATTGGCAATATGGATGAAGGGATGCAAACAAGAAGAAGGATGACTTGTACACCAAAGAAGAATGATGTTGCTCTTCTATCCATGATAGAACCAGAAACATTTACTCAAGCAAGTAAGGATCCTCATTGGGTAAAAGCCATGGAAGAAGAAATGTCTCAAATTGAGAAGAATGAGACATGGGAGTTGGTACCTCGTCCAAAGGACAAAAACATAACAGGAACCAAATGGGTGTTCAAAAACAAAATGAATGAAGATGGAAAAATCATTAGAAACAAGGCAAGGCTTGTTTATAAAGGCTATTCACAAATTGAAGGAATTGACTTTGAAGAAAAATTTGCACCAGTAGCTCATGTGGAAGCTATCAGGATGTTCTTGGCATTTGCTTGCTCAAAAGGATTCAAAATCTATCAAATGGATGTAAAATTAGCATTTCTGAATGGGGAATTCGAGGAAGAAGTCTACATGGAGCAACCAGAAGGGTTTAATCTAACAGAAGGAAAAGACTTTGTTTGTAAGTTGAAAAAGGCATTATATGGGTTGAAACAAGCTCCTAGAGCTTGGTACACAAGATTGGATCACTATCTACAACAACAAGGCTTCAAGAAGGGGGTGGCAGGAAGTAATCTCTACATAAAGACGGATGGGGATAAGTTACTAGTCACTCTTGTTTATGTTGATGATCTGATTTTTGCTAGTAATAATGATGAGATGAGCCATGAGTTTTCTCAAAATATGTCAAATGAGTTCAAGATGTTAATGATAGGAGAGTTATCTCACTTCCTTGGACTACAAGTATCTTAAACCACGACAGGCATGTTTATATCTCAAGCCAAATATCTTAAAGACATGCTTAAAAGATATGGAATGGAAGACCGTGCACCCATGAGCACACCTATGACCACAAGTTGCAAATTGAGCAAAAATGATGACTCCCCTCGCGTAGATGCAACTCATTACAGGTCAATAATTGGAGTCTTTCTGTACTTAGCTACTACGAGACCTGACATTATGCAAGCAATAGGAATGGTGGGAAGATTTCAATAAGCTCCTAAACAATCCCTTTTGTTGGCTGTAAAAAGAATTCTTAGATACCTGAAAGGAACTCCTGATTTCGGTCTCTGGTACCCTAAGAGCTCAACTCTTACTTTGACTACATACACCGATGTTGATTGGGCCAGAAGTGTCGATGATCGAAAAAGTACTAGTGGAAATGCATTCTTCCTGGGAGACTGTTTAGTATCTTGGCTCAGCAAAAAACAAACATCCATATCACTATCTACAACTGAAGCTGAGTATAAAGTTGCCGCAAATTATTGTACTCAAATACTATGGATGAAGGAAGCTCTAAAAGATGTCAACACAGGTACAAATCAACCAATTACCATCTATTGTGATAACACAAGTGAGATCAGCCTCAGCAAAAATCCAGTGATGTACTCAAAGATCAAACATATACCAATCAAGTATCATTTCCTTCATGAACAAGTAGTTGAACAAAACATCATCTTGAAATATATCAATACTAAGGAGCAGATAGCTGATATTTTCACAAAACCTCTTCCTCGAGAAGCATTTGAACATCTTCTTCAAAAGATGGGGGTTATCTCTTTAGCATCACTTAAGTTGATTCATAAAAGATGTTGCAGGACAGGGGGAGTAGTTCGACAGGGGGAGCAGTTTGACAGGGGGAGTCCTTGTGCACTCCTTTGCCATTGATATCGAAGGTGGAGAGAAGAAGAATATTGCCATCAATGACAAAGGGGGATATTGTTGACCTAGATTGTCATTGATGTCAATATGGCAATAATCTGGATGAGTAAACAATGATGTGAAGCCAAGCAGAGCGGATCCATGAAGAAACAGGAGTAAGAAGCAAAGGAGCAAAGCATAAGAAGAAGAGGTCATTGGAAGCAAAGAGGTCATTAGCTGTTGTGTGCAGGCAGAATTCAACGAAACACAAAGAGGAGAAGAAGACATAGGAATCATAATGGGTCTTTGAATCTGGTTGAAGAATCAGAGTGAAGCTCAGAGAGAATCAATGATGTATGAATTCGCAGAAGGCAGGCTCAGAGAGAGTTGAGCAGCGGAAAAGTGAAAGGCCGAAACCCTGAAGAAAACTCGAAACCACAGGAAAAACACTGAAGAAATGAATCAAAGTCAAAGTGAGGAGAAAAATGAAGATTGAATGCACAGGAATCGTTGGATCTTGGAGATCAACGGATGAGATTTTTTGTAATGAGCGGCCAAGATTAATTCGTGCAGCGTAAAGTCAAAGAAATGAACGACAGAGATTAATTTAAGTATTAGCAGATGAGGAAATCGGAGGAGCCATCGTAGCCATTGATGGTAGAAGATCTACGGTCATCGGGCGCTAAATAGCTTGGGCGTTAGTCAAAGAGAAAGGTGGTTTTATAAGTGGAAATGGTTTATTGGGTTGAACATAAGTGGTAAGTGGTAATAGGAGGGAGTCATCCGATTCCATTAAGCATTTGACACATCGCACACCGGAGGAGAGAGGAAACCGCTTTGTCGGGCGAGTAATCCTCGTGCATGTAGCTCACCTGATATCATTGTCAAGCGTTGGATAAAATGCGGTGTTGATCGACGACGAAGGATCAACGGACGATTTTTTTTGGGTTGATCAGGTTAAGTCGGGACCGTTAGATCTGGGGAGAAGAGATCTACGGTGCAGCAAGATTCCGATGGATTGTGTTGATCAGACTGAGTGTTGATCTTCGGATCTAATACATAAGAAATTGATGGTGCTGAACGAGGACCACTATTATAACACGCCCTAATGTTATATCGCGTCCGCTGTGTCGGAAGAAGGGGAATTGGCCACGTTATGTGCAAACCTCTGATTGCGATAGAGTTCTATATAATATTGCATCCAATAGGAGAAATCGATCATTGATGATGGTATAGGCACGACTTATAAAAGACCTCCAGAAAGTTGCGATTGCGATTGGATAGTGACATGGCATGTGGGACCTCTCTGTTGACAGAGGAAGCCATGGACCGGGAAGCCGAAGAATCAAGTGAGCGTAGATGGACGAGCAAGCGCAGAGGAAGCTAAAGCGACCGGAGGAGGGAATCCAAAAGGTCAAGCGAGCATTGAGGAAGCTGAAGGTTGAGCGAGCGTTGAGGAAGTTGAAGCTCAAGCGAGCAAGGAGGAAGCCAAAGGTCAGCATATCAGGCTTATATAACAGAAAAAAAAGTGGTTGTTGCTGGCGAACTGTAAGAAAAAAAGGAAGCCGAAGTTCTGGCAGAAGTGGAAGGAACAGGAGGACAGAAGTAAGTCATAGGTCCAGCAGGGTTGGGAGCAGAGAATTACAACCAAATAGATCCAAAAAGTTTACAGCAGAGCGTTGGAGCCCTTGAGGTTGGTGCCTCAGAACTGAAAGGATTGGTGTCCTGGGAGTTGGTGCTCCTAAATTCAAGGTTGGTGCTTTGACAAGACATAGTTGGTGCTCTGGAGGTTGGAGCCTCACAAAGAGTCCAAGTTGGTGCTTGGAAACTGATTGAAACCATATATATATATTGTACTTGATTTATTGCAGAGATCATATTAAAAAAAGCATCTATTCCCGTTATCAATTTCTGTGTTCCAAATATAAATGTTTTTAATTGATAAAAATGATAATTGAAAAGAAATACTGATTCACCCCCCCTCTCAATATTTCCAACATGTTTGTATATGTTATTATAAATATTGTAAGTCAAAAGAGAAAACAAATGGCCAAATGAATGTAGAATCAGGCCAAGAGAGGAATGTATGATTATGAGTTTATGCATGTACAATTTTCCTTTGTCTAATGGAAATGAAATTCGCCAAAGGTTTTGTGTATGACTCTTTGTATTATTGTGTGTGTTATTTTAAATGCTTTGTGAAATAGAGTAAATAATGAAATATGTGCATGTAATCTAGATTGAGAATTTGAACATTGCAGGGAAAATTCAAATTTTCTTGCATCAAGTGGTATCAGAGCCGAATACTCTTTGGAGATTGGAGATGACTACAAAAGATTGAAAGAGTTAGTATTTTTTTTAGAGGGATTATTTTGAAAAATTACAGAGTAGGTGTGCTCTTGGAAAATAATTGGTTCAGTGGAGTGAATCAAAGGAAGACTGGTGAAGATAAGATCTTGGCACAAATCTTATAAAGATGGATATGGTGTTTTTATATTAATTTTGGTCATAAAGAATTTGTGTTTGTAGGTAGAAGAGAAGGAGAGTTGTTGATAACAACCAATGTACAACAAGTGAAGCTATGACAAAGAAAGAGAGAGCATGAAAATCTCTCAAGTGAAGTAATTTGTGATAAAACCCAATGGAAAATTAAATTGTTAAAATGTGGACAACATAAGTTCTCTAAAGAGAAGATGAGCAGGTGAAATTGCAATTTCCTAACAATTTTTGAAGTTGAGGGGAAAACATGCTCTGAAAGGAGAAGGTTCTACTATAGAGAACTAAGAGAAGGACAACTTCCAACAAGCAGAAGTTGGGTAGAAGTTGCCAAAGGTAGTTCCACAACGAGTGTGGTTAGAATTTCCAAGGAAGAAGACGATAGAGGAGTTAACAAGAGGAGAACTTGGTACCATGACAAGTAGTAGACTTGTTACAAGATGGAGAAGGCTTGTTGTAGCTCATAGGTGAACAAGGAGTGTTCACAAAAGGAAAAGGTAAAGATGGCTATTGATATTCATATAGTGGGTTCAGAGAAGTCACAATCAGATGAAAAGAAGTGCCAAGACAACTGGCATGAAGAAAATGAGTGATGAGGAATTCAAGAGGGAAATGGCTGAATTGAAAGTACATCTTAGTGTACTAGTGGAGTTGCTACAGGAATATGAGGAAGACTAGAGATATGGTTGGACAATGAAGAAGAAGAAGGTGAGATGGCATTCATTGCAAATGAAGCTAAGACAAAGGCTGTATGTCAGATTGAAGGAAGAACTCAAAACAATTGAATATGAAATGTGTGTTTTTGAACAAGGATTATTCCTTGATGAAGAGGAAGCTAGAGATGTTGAGGAAGAATTTATTCATAGTTTGATGAACTATTTAACTAATTCAGTTCAACATGGAGATGTGGTGGCTAAGGCATCAAATGAGAAGCCTCATATTTTTGAATCTGACACTTTGTGTATGGTTGCAGGTGATGAATGACACTTATATGATGTTCTTATGTAGGTTGATGAAGAAATGAAGTTGTTGGAGGAGATGGCTGAGATCGAAGAGTTTTTTCTTAAGCATGTGTTCGCAAATATTAGAGATGGACAATTATTGGAAGTTGCCATGAAGGATGATGATGATGCGGAAATTCTTCAAGAATATAATGTTGAGAAGATTATAGAGGATGAAGAGATACTTCATGAAGACATACTCAAGGAGATTCCAATCATTTGAATACTAAATGAAAGTCTTATTCCAGAGAAAGGAAGCACAAGAGAAAAGATGGACATTTTAGAAGAGTGGTTGGTGGAATATCTAGGTGATGGATATTGCATGGATCTTACAAATACAATTCAAGATGGTTTTGTTGAATTGTATGAGGAGCTTAATTTGTTGGAGAAGAGGATAATAAGCCAAATACTACATATTAATTATGCAAAATTAGAATTGGAAGAAGAAGGAATTGTCTTGAAAGACAATGAGGGGAATTGTTAATCTAGTTCGTCAATATGGCTGCCAGTGACTGGGATAGAAAATATTCTTGAAGATGCTAGAGGATGACTATAGCTATTGTTAAGATATCAAGACAAATGAAGTAACAAGCCTGTACCTTGATGATCATAATGAAGGATTACCATATCACTGCACTTGATGAAAATTTAGAAAATATACATGATGATGACACCACATGATGACATGTTCTACCTCTAATATGGACCATGATGATGACTAATAATTGGAAGACTACCCTCTATGCCTGGACTATGATGACTTATCTTACATTGAAAGAATGGACTATGATGATGACCCTATGTTGAAGAACTTAAGTAATAAGGCAATCAAGAACATGAAGAGGGAAAAGACATAATGTCATGAAGACAAGGACATGGTCAAGGGCATAATGACGGTGGCCCTACATTGAATAAGACAAGAACGTGAATTGTGAAGACAATTAACGAAGGAATCATCCATGAAGAAGAAGGCCATCTATGAAAATGTTGTTGTCTTATATTTCTGCACTCATAAAGATCAGTCACATTAAAAAATAATTTTTGCTATCTTAGAGGCATAATTCTTCCATGAGACCTACACCATCATTTTTCCTTTCCAACGAGCTATTACACGTCCCGAAATTCCAAGAGGTCAGAAAGTTATTGATTTTTTAAGTTAAGGTATAATTTTTGGCTAGCAAGCCAACCTAAATGTGTATTTTCAAGTCGGCCTACCTTTATGACGTGACCATTCAATTCATAAAAAAAATGAGTATATATAAAAGAGTTTCAGACCTCAGATTGGACAAGGAATTCAGTGAAAAAGATAAGGAACAATACAATTCACATCTTGTGAAGTAAGGGACAATACCAACCGTGTTATGGATTGAGTTGCAGACTGATTGATTGTGGACTGTTGTAATTAGAGTGCATATAAGGTTTGCAGCTGCGGATTAGGCACATGAGTTTAATCTTTAGACCTATGACAAGAAGTTTAACTCTCAGACCACTTCGCATCCTTGACTGAATAACTCAGATCACTTACAACACTTCAGTCTTGGTTTTGGTGTAGCTCAGACCAGGGTTACATAACTCCTCACCACATAAATTTGAACCTTGACTATAGTAGAGAAGCATTCCTTTTGAGCTCAGACATTGGCTTGGACATATGCTTATGTGCCGCGGACCTATAGTAATCTACGGAAGATACTTGTAGTGCAAACCAATGATATTTGCTTGGATATCAGAAAGGATAGTGGAGGATTGATGAGATAATAAAACTTTTGGAAGGCTCGATGAAGGGTTAAATAACTATGGAGTGGTCCAGTTATGTTTTTGTGGAGGCTCAAACAGTCAAGGCTTGAAGCATTAAGCTCAAAACTATCATGTAACCAAGACTTGTGGATAAATTGTTGAAGGGATTTGTTAAAGAGATTTTTGAAAAGGGAATCCTTAGAGAAATTTGAAGGCAGACTTGAATATGAGGCATTGAAGGAACATACCATATATTGGAGTAATATTAAAGAATCATTGAAGTCTTATTGGTGCAAGGATTGTCATTGCTGAAGTCTTGGTGCAACATGGTGCGTTGGACAGTAGAGTAGTGTGGTGCAAGGATTGTCATTGCTGAAGTCTTGGTGTAGCATGGTGCATTGGACAATAGTGTAATATGGTGCAAGGATTGTCATTGCTGAAGTCTTGGTGCAGCATGGTGCGTTGGACAATGGTGTAGTGTGGTGCAAGGATTGTCATTGCTGAAATATTGGTGCAACAATGTTTAAGTTGTCTTGAGATAATGTAGTGATTGAAGCAGTGGAGAAGTCATGGTGAAAACTTTGGTGCAGTATTGATAAAGAAGTGGAGATGGTGCGGTATGGTGCAGATTGGTGAAATGAAGCATTCTTGAACTAACAACTTTAGTAAAGAAACAAGGAAGGATTGGTGTCCTTTGGGTAGGTGCCCATAAACTCAAGGTTGGTGCCTTGGAGAAGATAGGGTCAGAGCCCTAGAGGATCGGAGTCCTCAAGAATCCAGGTCGGTGCTTGAAGAAGAAGATATAGGATTGGAGTCCTTGGGGTCGGTGCCTCAGAATTGACAAGGTCAGTGCCTTGGAAAGTCCAAGTAGGTGCTTGGCACATCCCAGGTTGGAGCTTGGGTGTCTTCATCTAGGGTTGGAGCCCTATCTATATTGTACTTGATTCATTGTAAAGATTATATTAATAAAATAATTTATTCCTATTGTTCATTTTGTGTTCTAAATATAAGTGATCTAACTAGTAAAAGTAACAATTGAAAAGAAATATTGATTCACCCCCCCTCTTAGTATTTCCAACAATTGGTATCAGAGCCAGTACCTTCACTCAAAGCCTAACAACTTGAAGGTTCATGATTAGAACACAAATGGTAAGCCAAGGAATAAAGTCTCCAATCCTCCTAAAGATGTGTCTCCCTCAACTACTGAAATTGAAGTCAATCAATTTGTGAAGGCTCCATTGTTTATGGAAACTTTGATATATGGGAGGAAAGAATGAGGAATTTATTCAAGACTCAAGGCATTGAAGTCTGGAAATCGGTGATTGTTGATAGCATGATGGATGGAGAATCCAAGGAACATAATACAAGAGAAATTATAGGAATTTACAGGGTAAGTTCCTCAGACAGAACACCAAAGAACACTGCTCACAAACAGATCACAGATCAATACACCAGTATTATTGACGTGGTTAAAACCCTCAAAGAGGGAAACAGTCCATGCCCTGAGCCAACACAGCCACTTCAGGCAATTTATTAATAAAAGAATGAAAATTTACATAAGCTTCTCTCATGAATGGTTTAAACATAACCCATGAAGAGGTTTTCCGTTACATCAAAACCCGCAGGTGTTGGTCAATGTTCCAAAACAGTAACTATGAAAGAAATCTTAAATGGGCTACTTGATTCTATGAAGGCCAATTTTAAAAAATGTTCGTTAGCAAAAGGCATATGGTATAAACTTCATGATCTTCACTCAAAAGGAGCATTGACAATGATCTCTAGTGAAGAAAATGATGGAAAACAAGAAGGAAATCCATAGCCCATAAAGGAAGTTGAAGACAAGAGTGATGACATAAAGGCTAAAGAAGACCTAGAAGATGAAGAGAATAAAGAATATTTTTAAGAAGATCTCCTCACTAAACTTATGGCTATGGAAGAGATTAACAATTTGAAAAAGGAAAACGAGGAACTTAAGAAGAAAGTGCAAGTTGGTGACCAAGACAAGACAAGGAAGGAATTTGACCTTGTCAAGCTTCAAGTACAAGAAAGAGATGTGGAGCTCACCAAGTTTAAGGAATAATGTCATCAAAACAAGAGAAAGCATCATGAAGAAGTCATATCCATGGAAAATACATTGGGTAAGGCAAAGAAATGGGAAGATACCTTGTCAAGCCACCTTGAACAAAGGCACAAGAGCTTGAACAAACTTGAAGCAGAGATTGGTCAATACAAGGAAGAGGTATCCTCCCTTAGATCTCAAGTAGAAGAAGCAAGGAAACATGCACAAGGATCTAAGAAGTTGATGGAAGCTTTAAAATTCATAGAAGGACAAGTTGATGAAGCAGAAAAGGAGAGAAACACCATGATATGCCAACTAGAAGAAAACGATGATGACATCACCAAATTAAAATCAGAAATCACTTCTCTTAAGGTCCAATCATGTGAAGCAACTAAGATGAAGGAAGAAATGGAGATAATTATATCAAAGAGGGATTAAGAATGCAAGAAAGTGAAGGAAGAAATTGTATTTCTCAAAAAGGAAGTTGACTTGCTGAATAAGAACTTGGAAAGTTCTCAAACCCTATATGACATCCTAAGTCATCAAAGGTCTCCCATTGATAAATCAGGTCTTGGCTATGCATGTGAATCCTCAAGAAAGTATGATAATACTTCAAACAACAAGGATGTGAGGAAGCTAGAAAGAGATGTTGATACTCCCAGTTCCAACGAAGGCAAGTAGAAGAGTCAAGACAACTATGAAAGAAATCCTACTCCAAGAAGAAATGTAGATGGTGTCAATGGTGCAAGAAGCAATGGTTATCATCAAAGGATCCCATTGAGGAAAAAATAATTCAAAAGTACATCAAGGAAACCTTCTTCTCCCAGGTACCAAAGTATATTTCTTGGTTATTTCTATTCTTATACAAACTTTGGGCACATGGCAAAATATTGTAGAGCATATCACAAAGATAAATATAATGGTCCCTATCAATCTTTGAGAAGCAATTTTGCAAGAAGAAGTCATGAATTCTTATTCATGAACAACATAGAGTTCTTCAAGTCTCATAACATTGGACATATGTCACGTGATTGTAACTTGACTTGGGCCCCTACACAAGGAAGAACCATGCCAGAGAAGAAAGTTATACAAGTATGGAGAAGGAAGCAAATTGAATCCGGAAGTCCCTTGAACACTCTAGCCAACAACACATGTTGTTGACTTGATGAAGTCATCCTTGATATTCCAAGTATTTGATGGGGAGACTCTGCCAAAAGGAAGACCATGCATACAGTTAGGGGGAGCTTATGATGATTAAGCATTCTTGCAAAAGCTATCCGTGAATGGGCCCTATGAAATCCTTGATGAGCCACATGGACAATCATCCTTTGATAGATCATCTCTCGGGAGAATTTCCATTGAAGAACATGATCCCTTATTCATCCATGAACTACTATTGAAGATCTCTTCCACTTGATCACTAAGCAGGTAATATTTCATGAGCTAGAGGAGGTCATGCAGACAAGGGGAGTTGGTTCATCACATGAAGGAATGTAAGCACATCTATCATGGACCACATTTCCAGAAAGAAGAGCACCATGATAGGGGGAGTAGCATACCCATGAAGATCTATTATTTGTGAAGAAAATAAGTAGCTCGAAAGGGGGAGTTCTTGGACACCCCGTTTTCCATTGATGTCAAAGGGGGAGAGAATATTTGAAAGGGAAAGAATATTTCCATCAATGACAAAGGGGGAGATTGTTAATATAGGTTTTCATTGATGTCAATAGTTGATCGTCAATATGGCAGTGACCGGGATGGAAAATATTCTTGAAGATGCCAGAGGATGACTATAGCTCTTGTTAAGATATCAAGACAAATGAAGTAACAATCTTGTACCTTGATGATCATAATGAAGGATTACCATATCACTGCACTTGATGAAGGTCTAGAAAATATACATGATGATGACACCACATGATGACATGTTCTACCTCTAATATGGACCATGATGATGACTAATAATTGGAAGACTACCCTCTATGCCTGGACTATGATGACTTATCTTACCTATGATGAATTATCTTACATTGAAAGACTGGACTATGATGATGACCCTATGTTGAAGAAGTTAAGTAATAAGGCAATCAAGAACATGAACAGGGCAAAGAAATAATGACATGAAGACATGGACATGATCAAGGGCATAGTGACGGTGGCACTACATTGAAGAAGATAAGAACATGAATTGTGAAGACAATTAATGAAGGAATCATCCATGAAGAAGAAGCCCATCTATGAAAGGATGTTGCTGTCCTATATTTTTGCACTCATAAAGATCAATCACATTAAAAAATACTTTTTTCTACCTTAGAGGATTAATTCTTCCATGATATCTACACCATCTTAAATAGAATAATTTTTCCTTTCCAACGAGCTATTACACGTCCCAAAATTCCAAGCAGTCAGAAAGTTATTTATTTTTTAAGTTAAGGTATAATTTCTGGCTAGCAAGCCAACCTGAAAGTGTAAATTTAAGTTGGCCTACCTTTATGACATTACCATTCAAGTCATGAACGAAATGAGTGTAGGTTTTAACCCTGTACAAAAATTACCTGCATGCAAATTCTAAAACACAAAAAATAAACAATGCGAGAGCATAACACATAAAACACATATACACAGAGATTTTCCCCTGGATCCCAAAACTGGGACTACCAGCTTGATTTTCATTATATTCCTTTCAATGTTACAATAAATATTTATACATGCCGAAGCATCCAATACCATGGATCGAAAACCATCGCGTCCAAAACCAAGGACCGAAAACCATAGGTAGGTTCGCCCAACCTAATATAGGGTCCAAAAAAAATTTTTGCTGGGGCGCTGCCCCGGACCTCGTAGAGGGGGGCTACCCGCCCCCCTCAAACCCCCCGGACAGGGGGGGCTGCCACCCCCCCTGTGATCCCCCCAATGTGCAATCGGCGCAACAAAGGGGGGGCTCCGCCCCCCTTTAAACCCCTGATTCACTACGTAGGTTAGTCGTGGAAAGAATATAACACAACCCAACAATCTCCCACTTGTTGTTTTCTTTCCACAGGGGGC
This sequence comes from Pinus tabuliformis, assembly GCA_031772625.1. Lineage (NCBI taxonomy): Eukaryota > Viridiplantae > Streptophyta > Pinopsida > Pinales > Pinaceae > Pinus > Pinus tabuliformis. Next base: position 161,435,980 of record CM062820.1, read on the forward strand.
CATAGGAGAGCTTAGTCATTTTTCCAGCCTTGAAATGCCCATTGTTTCTCTACACCAAGAGAACTTCTCAGGGCTCACAGATTTTGTTAATGCATCTGCAGTATTCTTCAAAGTGTCCACCTTTACCAGCAACACCTTTTTGTCTTCTATCATATCCCTCACAAAGTGATATTGAACATCAATGTGCTTTGTCTTTGAATGATAAGCAGGGTTCTTTGCCAAGAAAATTGCACTTTGGCTGTCACAGTCTATTCTTATAGCTCCCTGTACTAACCCCATACTTGAACACAATCTCTGCAACCAAACTGCTTCCTTCACAGTTCTGGGATCATCATCAGTAACAGACAAAGCAAAATTTGAATAGAAAGCAGAAGGATTATACCTTTCTAGCTGCCTTCTTTCTCGAACTGATCTTCTCACAGCTGGAATTTGTGGCTCTTCATCTTCTGATTCCTCCTCTGCTGCAAAGTCTGATTCTTCCTCCTTTATCTCAAACTCTATCTTCTTAGGTTCCTGTGGTTGGACTTCATGTTTAATAACATCTTTTACCTCTCTGAACACCACATCTGGCTGTACACAACTTTCCGTGTGACTGGGTTCGAAAGCTTATAACCTTTAAACCATCCTTATACCTAATAAAGATGCACTTTTCAGATTTACTATCCAACTTGGTTTGTTTCTCCTTTGGAACATGTACATATGCATCACATCCAAATACCCTCAGATGTGAAAGAGAGGGTTTCTTACCAGTCCATACTTCTTGTGGAGTCTTATCCTCCAACGCTGATGAAGGTGACCTGTTGACCAAGTAACATGCAGTATCCACCGCCTTTGCCCAGAATTCCTGTCCTAACCCAGCACCACTGAGCATGCTTCTTGCCCTTTCCATCAACGTCTTGTTCATTCTTTCTGCAACTCCATTTTGTTGAGGTGTATATGGAGTAGTCTTATGCCGTGCTATACCACACTTCTTACAGAATTCTTCAAAGTCCTTGCTGCAAAACTCTCCACCATTATCTATCCTCAACACCTTTATCTTCTTCTCTGTCTGATTTTCCACCAGAGCCTTAAATTCTTTAAACCTGTCAAAGACTTCATATTTCTTCTTAAGGAAATATATCCATGTATTCCTTGAGAAGTCATCTATAAATGATACATAGTACACAGACTTACCCAGTGATGGAACTTTCACAGGTCCAAACACATCACTGTGCACAAGCTCTAATATATGTTTCGCCCTCTTAGCACTAGAGGGGAAACTCACTCGATTCTGCTTCCCATATACACAGTTTTCACATAAATCAAAATCCAGAGAGCTATTACTCATACCTTCTACCATACCTTTACCATGAAGTATTCGAAGGCCCTTCTCTTCAATATGTCCAAGCCTTTGATGCCACAACATGGTCTTCTCTCCAGAGACCACTAGATTTTCAGCTCCACTTTCAGGAACCATAGAACTGTTGCACCCATCAACAATAGTGCTACCTTGCAACTTGTACAGAGTTCCAGTCCGAACTCCCCGCATCAATACCAGTGCTCCCCGAACCATCTTGCAGGTATCCTTCTCGAACACTGTTTTTACACCTGCATCATCCAACTTGCTTACAGAAATCAGATTTCTGGCCAATGCAGGAATATGCAGAACACCCAGAAGTGTTCTAACCCTTCCACCTTGCAACTTCAACTTTACTTTTCCGCGACCAATGATTCTAGCCTTCCTATCATCTCCTAAGAAGACATCACCACCATCGTATTTCTCATACTCGCAGAACCACTCTCTATGGGGAGTGAAGTGAAAGGATGCACTTGAGTCAATCAACCATGCCTCATGATCTACATGTGTACTTGAAGAAGCCAAGTACACATCCCCACCTTCATCTGAGGTTGTTTTCACCTCTGCAGAAGGAGCATCATCAGATCCCTTTCCTTTATCAAGAGCTTTAGATTTACAGTCCCTTTTGAAGTGCCCTTCCTTTCCGCATTTCCAGCACACCACCTTTACAGGTTTTCCTGGAGATTTAGATCTCCCTCTAGATTTAGATCTCCCACTCGATGACTTATTTTTGTTTCTATTCTGGGCCGTCCTCGTACAGACAAGGCATCACCATTCTGGCTCTCCATATTTTTCTGTCTCATCTCCTCCGTCAGCAAGGCTGAGACTATTTCATCAAACTGCAAAGCAGTTGCATTGCTACCTATTGCAATAACCAGACTATCCCACGAATCTGGTAGAGAACACAACAAACTGATGCACTTATCTTCATCTGAAATTTTAATATCAATAAACACTAACTGACTTACCACAGTATTAAATGCGTTCAGATGCTCTGTCACCGAGTCTCCATCTTTCATCCTCAGGTTATACAACTTTTTCCGCAGGAACAGTTTATTCACCAGAGACTTAGATTGGTACAAAGTCCCTAACTTGTCCCACAAAGCCTTCGCCATAGCTTCCCCTGATACATTCAGCAATACTGAATCTGAGACACACAATTGTATTGTGCTCTTTGCCTTCCGATCCAACTTCTTCCATTCTTCATCGATCACTCCCGTTGGTTTAGTACCTGGATCTACCGCGATCCACTGATCTTTATCCACCAACAGATCCTCCATATTGAGTTTCCACAACTCAAAACTCTGACCATTGAACTTCTCGATCTCTATCTTTCCGCTGCTCGCCATCTTCTTTCACCACCAGAATTGATCTCACAGATCTCCCACTGAACAGGGTCTACCACAGGCCCGAGCGAAACCCCTCAGCAACAAAGGCGTCCCCTTGAAGCCAAAACAGCTCTGATACCAAATGTAGGTTTTAACCCTGTACAAAAATTACCTGCATACGAATTCTAAAACACATAAAATAAACAATGCGAGAGCATAACACATAAAACATATATACACAGAGATTTTCCCCTGGATCCCAAAACCGGGACTATCAGCTTGATTTTTCATTATATTCCGTTCAATGTTACAATACATATTTATACATGCCGAAGCATCCAATACCATGGACCGAAAACCATCGCGTCCAAAACCAAGGACCGAAAACCATAGGTAGGTTTGCCCAACCTAATATAGGGTCCAAAAAAAAATTTTCCCGGGGCGCTGCCTCGGACCCTGTAGAAGGGGGCTACTCGCCTCCCTCAAACCCCCCGGACAGGGGGGTTGTTGCCCCCTCCTGACCCCCTCCGCTGTGCAATTAGCGCAACAAAGGGGGGGCTCCGCCTCCCCTCTAACTCCCCGGTTCACTACGTAGGTTAGTCGTGGAAAGAATATAACACAACCCAACAATGAGTATATATCAAATATTTTTGGACCTTATATTGGACAAGGAATTTGGTAAAAAGATAAGGAACAGTACAATTCACATCTTGTGAACTAAGGAACTATACCAGCCATGTTATGGATTGAGTTGCAGACTAATTGATTGTGGATTGCTATATTTAGGGTGAAGATAAGGTATACAACAATGGATTAGGCACAAGATTTTAATCTTCAGACCTATGACAAGAAGTTTAACTCTCGAACCACTTCACATCTTTGATTGAATAACTTAGATCACTTACAACACTTCAGTCTTGGTTTTGGTGTAGCTCAGACCAGTGTTACAGAACTCCTCACCAAATAAATTTGACCCTTGACTATAGTAGAGCAACATTCCTTTTGAGCTTAGAAAATGGCTTGGACTTATGCTTATGTGCCTCTCACCTATAGTCATCTATGGAAGATACTTGTAGTGAAGACCAATGATCTTTGCTTGGAGATCAGAAATGATAGTGGAGGATTGATGGGATAATAAAACTTTTGGAAGGCTCGATGAAGGCTTAAATAACTATGGAGTGGTTCAATTATATTTCTGTGGAGGCTCAAACAATCAAGGCTTGAAGCGTTAAGCTCAAACCTGTGGTGTAACCAAGACCCGTGGATAACTCGTTGAAGGGATTTGTTAAAGGGATTTTTGAAAAGGGCATCATTGGAGAAATTTGAAGGTAGACTAGAATATGAGGCATTGAAGAAACATACCATATATTAGAGTAATATTAAAGAATCATTGAAGTCTTATTGGTGTAAGGATTTTCATTTCTAAAGTCTTGGTGCAACATGGTGCATTGGACAATAATGTAGTGTGGTGCAAGGATTGTCATTACTGAAGTCTTGGTGCAACATGGTGCATTGGATAGTAGTGTAGTGTGGTGCAAGGATTGTCATTGCTAAAGTCTTGGTGCAAGATGGTGCGTTGGACAATGGTGTAGTGTAGTGCAAGGATTTTCATTGCTGAAATCTTGGTGCAACCGCGTTTATGTTGTCTTGAGATAATCTAGTGATTGAAGCAATGGAGAAGTAGTGTTGTAGGGATTGGAACTGTTCATCTAGACAATGGTCAATTTAATGATGTATTATGTGTTCCAAGATTATCCTGCAACCTTCTATCTGTATATCAGATAACTCATTCAGGTGAAGGTAAAATCGTTGAATTTTCACCTCACAATGTTGTAATTAAGGACCTAAGAGATCCTAGACAGAGTTTAGCCACTAGCCTTGCTGATGATTCTACAAGGTTGTATAAGTTTAACAACTTTGGGTCATCAAATCTTCCCTCGGTATTTATTGCTCATAATGATGAAGTGAGCAAACTTTGGCATGAGCGATTTGGTCACTTAAACTATTGCTCCCTTCAGAATCTATGTAAAGAAAATATGGTGACAGGCCTTCCAGTGGTATCTTGCAGAGATGGTGTTTGTTCCGGATGTGTACTCAGTAAACATCATCAGGATAGTTTTGAAAAACGTGCCTCTTGGCACACCTCTGCCCCTTTACAGATTGTTCTTAGTGATTTATGTGGTCCACTTCCAATTGTTTCATTCTTTGGATACAAGTATTTTTTAACTTTCATTGATGATTTCTCAAGACGCACTTGGGTATACTTCTTAAAACTCAAGAGTGAAGTATTTAACATGTTCTTGGCCTTTAAGGCCTTTGTTGAAAAACAATCTGGACATCAAATTCTTAAGCTAAGATCTGATAATGGCTGAGAATATGTTAACAACAAATTCATCAAATTTTGCACTAAGAATGGAATTCAAATGCAACATACTGTTCCATATACTCCACAACAAAATGGTGTAGCTGAAAGGAAGAATCACACCTTAAAGGAAATGGCTAATTGTATGCTTCAAGCTAAAGGACTTAGTCTTAATTTTTGGGCAGAAGCAATTAACTGAACAAATTACATAGTAAATCGCACTCCTACTAAGGTTTTAAAGAATATTACTCCAGAAGAAGCATGGAGCTCAATTAAACCAGATGTAAGTCACTTTCGTGTTTTTGGAAGTGAAGCATGGGCCCATATTCCAGATGAGAAACATAAAGCTTTAGAACCTAAGAGTGAAAAATGTATTTTTGTTGGATATTCTGAAGATGTCAAAGGATATAGACTTATTCCACTTAAGTCCAAAAGTGTTATCATTAGAAGAGATGTAAAGTTTGTTGAAAATATATCAACCTATGAGCCTAGTTCAGCAGATGTGCCACCTCTCTCTATCCCTTCTACTTCTGAAAATATTTATTCTTCAGATGATGACAGTGAGGATGACAATCCTCCCCCACCTTCTCAAGATCCTCCTTCAGCTCCTCATCTTCCAAAATGGGAAATTGCTACTCATGATGCAGCAGGTGCTCTTGTTGGTGATCCTACAGATCAACGACGTATACGTTCTCAGTTTGATAGAGCCTCGTCTTTATTGGCTCAAGCTTCAACGAATTATGATCCTGACACCTTTGCAGAAGCTTTAGGCCATCCAGATTGGGATGCAACTATGAATGAATAATATCGTTCATTATTGGCAAATGATACATGGGATCTTGTTCCTCTTCCAAAGGGACAAAAACTTGTTAGATGCAAATGGGTTTACAGAACCAAGTATGGACCAGATGGAAAAGTTGATAAACATAAAGCTTGTCTTGTTGCTAAGGGTTTTTCACAAGTTGAAGGCATTGACTATACTGAAACCTTCTCCCCTGTTGCCAAAATGAACTCCATCCACCTTGTTCTTTCCCTTGCTGCCTCTTTCAAATGGGAAGTCCATCAGATGGGTGTTAAATCTGCCTTCTTGCATGGCGACTTGCATGAAGAAATCTATATGGAACAACCTACTGGCTTTATAAAAACAGACTCCAGCCTTGTATGTCAGCTTAAGAAATCCCTTTATGGTATCAAGTAAGCCCCTCGGGCTTGGTATGCCAAAATGGATAGCTTTATTTTAGAAACTAGCTTTTCTAGGTGTTATTATGACAATATTGTCTACACCAAGAAAGTGGGCAAGTCTCTTATCATTCTTGTTATTTATGTTGACGATCTTATCCTTACTGGTATTGATCCCAACCTTATAAACCATGTGAAGTCCAGCCTTAAAAAGAAGTTTGAAATGACAGACTTAGGACACTTGCATTATTTTCTTGGTATTTAAGTCTTGCAATCCAAGGAAGGTATTTCCCTTTCCTAGTCCAAGTACGCATGTGATCTTCTATGCCATTTTCACATGGAAGACTGTAAGACAGCCCCTTCTCCCTTTTAGTTTGGAGCCAAACTTTCAGTCACTTGTACTTCCCCTAAAGTTGATGCTACCTTGTACCGTCAACTTGTAGGAAAACTTTTGTATCTGACCCATACTCGTCCTGACCTTTCCTTTGTTGTTGGCTTTATTGTTTAGTTTATGAAAAACCCACATGAAAGTCATTGGAAAGCAGCTAAAATAATACTTCGTTATGTTCGAGGTACAATTTAGTTTGGGATTCATTACAGTGCATAAGCATCTCCTCTATTGGTTGGTTTCACTGATTCCGATTGGGCTGGTGACCCTGATGATCAGAAGTCTACTGCAGGTTATGTGTTCACTCTTGGTTCAGGACCTATTACATGGGCTTGCAAGAAAAAAAGTGCCATTTATCTTTCTTCAGTAGAAGCAGAGTATCGTGGTGCCGTAGAAGCTATTAAGGAAGCCTTGTGGCTTCGTCAGACCCTGTCAGAGTTTGGCTTTCAGCAACAACATCCGACTACACTTTGGTGTGATAATCAAAGTGCCATTCAACTATGCAAAGTTCCAGTACAACATCAGCGCAATAAACACATTGAAGTACACATGCACTTCTTCAGAAAGCTCATTCACGACCATGTTCTTGAAGTGAAATATTGTTCAACAGATGATTAAGTTGCAGACATCTTTACAAAGGCTCTCAAAGAGGCAAAGTTTACTAAACTTTGATATGGTTGGAGTTCAGGAAGTTGTCACTAATGTGGGATGGGCTCTAATGTCTCCTTCCTTCTCCTATTGTGTCATATTTGTACATCCTTTAATCCTATCCCAAGTTGTTCTTAAGGGGGGATGTTAGGATATTTCGACACTGTTTCCCTTAGGCCATGGACTGTTTCCCTCTTTGAGGGTTTTAACCACATCAAGAATATTGGTGTATTGATCTGTGATCTGTTTGTGAGCAGTGTCCTTTGGTGTTCTATCTGAGGAACTTGCCCTGTAAATTCCTACATGCATTTGTACATGTTCTAAAGGAGAAAAGAACCAAGTTGGATAGTAAATATGAAAGGTGCATCTTTATTGGGTATAAGGATGGTTTAAAAGGTTATAAGATTTGGAACCCATAAACAAGAAAGGTTGTGTACAACCGTGATGTGGTGTTTAGAGAGGTGAAAGATGTTATTAAACATGAAATCCTGCCAAAGGGACCTGAGAAGATAGAGTTTGAGCTAAAGGAGGAGGAATCAGAAGATGAAGAGCCACAAACTCCAATTGTGAGATTATTAGTTCGAGAAAGAAGGCAACCAGAAAAGTATAGTCCAGCTGCTTTTTGTTCAAAATTTGCTTTATCTATTACTGATGATGATCCCGAACTGTCAGGGAAGCAGTAGATTCATAGGATGGAAAACTCTGGAAAGAGGTCATGGTTGATGAAATGACATCTTTACAAAAAAATGAGGCTTGGGATTTGGTGGAGTTGTTAGCTGAAAGGAAACCCATTGGAAGAAAATGGGTGTTTAAGAAGAAGATGAATGCAGAAGGCAAGGTGAAGAAATACAAAGCTCGGTTGGTAGAAAAAGGTTATTCCCAAGTGTTGGGAATTGATTTTGGTGATATTTTTCTCCTGTTGTCAAGGTAGATTCTATTAGATTACTTTTATTTGTTGCTGCTACTTTTGATTTTGAGGTAGAATAGGTGGATGTGAAGACAAAATTTCTTCACAGGGATCTGGAAGAAGAGATCTACATTAAAAAACCCGACAAATTTGCGGTGAAGGGTACGAAAGAACCGATATGTAGGTTAAAAAAGTCTCCGTATGGGTCAAAACAATCACCAAGGATGTGGTATCAACAATTTGATACATATATATGGGGGATTGGCTTTACTAGACGCAACGAAAATCATTGTGTGTATTTTAAATTAATTGGTGACTGTGTTATTTATTTGGTCTTGTATGTGGATGATATGTTGCTAATTGGAAATAACAAAGAAATTATCCAGGAACTGAAGACCCAGTTGTCCTCCAAATTTGACATGAAATATATTGGTGCTGCAAACTATATTTTGGGCAGGGAAATTAAACAATATCGGAGAAAGAGGAAGCTATGGTTAAACCAGAGGAAGTATTTCAAGACAATATTGTAGAGGTTTAATATGCAGGATAGTAAACCAGTGAAGTTTCCAATTCCTGTAGGACCTATAAAGTTATCTGTTGAACAATGTCCCACGACACAAGAAGAGGAAGAGGACATGTCCCGTGTTCCATACGCAAGTGCAGTTGGTAGCCTGATGTATTCAATGGTACGGACTAGACTAGACATTTCACATGTAGTGGGAGTATTGAGCAGGTTTATGTCAAAACAAGGGAAGAAGCATTGGACAACAATGAAGTGGGTTTTCAAGTATTTGTGTGGCACTAGTGATTATGGTCAGTGCTACCAAGGAAGACCAAGATTGGATAGAGTTTTGGACATCCATGGCTTTGTTGATGCAGACTAGGTTGGAGATCTGGATCAGAGAATATCTACAAGTGGGTATGTGTTTAACCTATTTGGAGGTGCAGTCAGTTGGATGAGTAAGAGACAATTTGTAGTGGCACTTTCAACTACAGAGGCATAATACATGGCAGCCACTCATGCAAGCAAGGAAGAAGTTTGGTTGCATAGATTGTGTTCAAGTATGGGGTTAGTATAGCAAGCTATAAGGATAGACCGTGACAGTCAAAGTGCAATTTTCTTGGGAAAGAACCCTGCTTATTATTCAAAGACAAAGCACATTGATGTTCAATATCACTTTCTAAGGGATATGGTTGAGGACAAAAAGGCGTTGCTGGTAAAGTTGGACACTTTGAAGAATATTATAGATGCATTTACAAAGTATGTGAGCACTGAGAAGTTCTCTTGCTATAGAGAAACAATGGGTGTTGCAGGGCTGGACCAATGACTAAGCTCTCCTATGGCCCCCTTGTGGAAAGAAAACAAGTGGGAGAATGTTGGGTGTGTGTTATATTCTTTCCACAACTAGCCCCAGTAGTGAAGCTGGGGGGTTAGAGGAGGGTGGCTAGCTCCCCCTTTGTTGTGTCAGGCGCAACGGGGGGCTCACAGGGGGGGCAACAACCCCCCTTGTTAGGGAGTTTGAGGGGGATGGTAGCCCCCCTCTATGGGGTCTGGGACAACGCCTTGGGCAAAATTGTTTTGGACCCTATATTGGGTGGGAGGACCTACTTATGGTTTTGTGCATGGTTTTCACACATGGTTTTGGGCATGTTGGTTTTCTTCCCATGGTATTTTGTAGATTCAGTCAAGGGAACTACGGTTATGTTATAATGTAGGGTTAATGGATTGGGGTTTATGGATGCTTTGGCATGTATATATATGTATTGTAAAATTGAAAGGAATATAATGAAAAATCAATTTAGTAGTCCCAGTTTTGGAATCTAGGGGAAAATCCTTGTGTATATCTGTTGTATGTTTTATGCTCTCGTCATTGTTTATTTTCTGTTTTTAGAATTCATATGTAAGTAATATTTGTATAGGGTTAAAACCTACATTATGCAACTGTAAAGGCATGAGACCCTTTGAATTAACAATTTTTATTGATGATTGGTTGGAATAGGTAATCATGGTTAGAAGAGGAGAAGGAAGGAGTAGGGCTATTAGAGGGCACAATGTGGCACCACCATAACAACCAACTCCTATCACTGTAGCCAATGATGTGTAGCACAATGCAACATGGGAATAGATTATTTTTGGAGAGGTTTTGAACTTAGTGAGATCATTTCAACACATGGCAATGAAATTAATAAAATGTTTGGTATGAGAAGAAAGAGGATCTACTACACTAAATGAAGGGTCCCAAAATCCAATAAGAAACAATTTGTGTAAGGAACTAGAAAAGGTAAATTTTCCGTATTTTTTGGGGTCCATGGAGGGACAAGATGCATATGCATGGCTGGAAAACATGGCCATGTGCTTCACCTTGAGTGATTACACCTCAAATATGAAGGATAATATGGGTGTATTTCAATTAAAAGGAAGTGCATTGCTATGGTGGAAAACACTATTACCTCAGTTGGAGATGGATATTTTAAAGGTAATATGAGAATTATTTGAAGAAAAGTTCAGATAAAGTTACATATCAAAGGAGACTATTGATGCTTTTATTTTTCTTATGACACTTAAGATTTTTGAATTTTGGAACAATTACTTTATATCAGAGGTGGAAAAAAATTACCTGGTTTCCCTCTAGGTAAGTTGAGGCCACCCCCAACCGAACATGATTATGATGGTTAGATAGCTAATCTATCTGCTTAAATTTTTTTGTCAGGCAATACAAAACCAATTTACAAAAAAAATGTTACATGTTGAAGGAGATCATTGAGAGATAGATAAATGAAATTAATGCATTGAAGCAGGGAGGTCAATCAATACCCAAGTATATGACCCAATTCGTGGGGATACTCATATATGCTCTACATTTAAACATCGAAAAGTTAAGAGTAAACAATTTTTCTTATGGACTTTAATAAGGGACGAGTTCATAGCCATCAAAACTGATCAACATGAAATTGGAGGCCACCATATTGACATCCAACATAAAAATCATGCACTATATCTCGATAGGCATGATCTACTACCCCATAGTCACATCAAACACTACAATATTTTTCTACACAACAATATTCTATTGCACCAAAACAACATCTAGCACAATAGTCTTGCTCATATTAATAAAGTTCCAAGCCAACCTTCATTTCAACTAGTAATAGAAGACAAGCTCCTAAGAGGGGGTATTGGACTTGTGGATATCTACACTTCATGAGGAATTTCCCTTAATGACAGGGTATTTCTAACTAAGGTTGGTAACAAAACACAATTGAGGATCCATGAAAATCTCACTACATGCATGTAGTGGTGAATAATCACTAGGATAAGCACTAGTCCACTATACATGAGACGACAAGTAAAATTGATAGTATGAGCTTTTTTATTTTGATAGATCCATGAGATATTGAATATTTTATTTCTCTAAATGCAATAGTTGCACAACATGATTTTAGGCATGTAAAAATGGCTTGTGGAATGAAAATGAGTGTAGGAAAGATGGTAAACAATTATGAGGTGGATTTAGGTGTGTATAAAACTAATGTTTCCTTATAATCTATGATCCTAAGGTCTTATGATGTGGTCGTAGGAATGACCATGGTTGGAAAACCATGAGGAAATTCTAAGCTACAAGGACAAGGTACTACATTTCATGAATCATGTTGGTTAAGGGAAATCCTTGACAGGGAAAAACAAAGGGGTGTCCTCGAGGTTCATCTTTTCAATGCATCTGATGAAATGCAAATGGAAGGGATTTTAGTTTTTCATGATTGTAGCACTAAATGAAGAAGGTAATTCTAATAATATATGAAAATATCTAACTCGTGCCGAATTTAGAGATGTATTCCCAGAATAATTACTTGGAATACCTCACAAAAGGGAGATCAACTTCACGATTGATGTTAAACTTGGCAGAAATCCTATCACAAAGATGTCATATCGTATGTCAAATCACAAATTAAAGGATTTTCAAATCTAATTAAAAGAGTTATTGGACTTTGGGTTCATACAACTTAACATGTCTTCATGGGGATTGCCTTAATCTTTGTTAAAAACATGGATGGGTCCTAACAACTGTGTATTGACTATCGTCAATTGAATAAGGTTATGATACAAAATCAATGTCCTTTGCCAAGGATAGATGATTTTTTTGACCAAATGAAAGGGGAAACATTTTTTTCTAAGATGGATCTGAGGTCGGGATATCATCAATTAAGAATCAAGGAAGTGGATATCCCAAAGAAAACCTCTAAGACACGAGTTTGTAGTGTTGCCTTTCAGACTGATAATTTCCTTGGGTATTTTCATGAGCCTAATGAATGGGATATTTCAGGAGGATTTAGATAAGTTCGTGTAGATATTTATTGATGACATATTGATCTACTAAAAGACCATAGAGAAGAATAATGAACACTCAAGACTAGATTTGCAGTGTCTTAGAGAGAACCAACTATATGGGAAGCTATCTAAGTGATCCTTTTACTAATCCAAGATCCATTACCTTTAGGAACATTATCTATGGGGAAGGATTGTAGTGGATCCCATGAAGATTGAGGCCATCATGGAGTGGCCAACACCAACCAATGTTCATGAAGTAGATAGTTTTATGGGCATGGTTGGATATTATCGTAGGTTCATCGAAGGGTTCTAGAAGATAAAAACCCTCATCATAGAAATTCAGAGAAAGAATATGAAATTCACGTGGATAGATAAGTGTGAAGAAGCATTCAAGAAGTTAAAGGAACTGTCAACAATCACACCCATTCTACATGGAGCATAAATTTTTGGTTTGCATCGATGCATCTAAGGAAGCCCTTGGATGTGTATTGATGCGATATGGAAGGGTAATAGCGTATGTGTCAAGAAAAATTAGACCCCATGAGGAGAACTATGCAATGCACAATCTATATATAGATGCTATCATGTATGCACTAAATATTTGAAGAGAATACCTACTAGGAAGGAAGTTTGAACTTAATATTGATCATTGTGGGTTATAACATATCTTCACGCAAGACCTTTTAAATTCCAGACAATGAAGGTGGTCATAGTTAATAAGTAAATATAATTTTCTTATTGTTTACATAAAAGGGATATTAAATAGGGTGGTGTATGATCTAAGTTGGTGGCCTCAAATATTTTTGGTACTTAATCGAAGAAGTTCATTTTTAGGAGATCATGGAAGTTAAAGGGGAAATGCTTCATCATTGAAACAATCCATAATTTACTCTAGAGGCCAAATTGAATTGAAGGGGTCAAATTATCTTGGAGTTTGATATTAATTACAACAATTGATTAACTTTAACTTTGGATATTAAATAATTAAAGGAAAGGTCATATTTCCCTAGGATGGTCGAATTACATTTGGGAGGTAGATTTTATTTGAGGGGGATGAATTGATTCAAGGTGGAAAAATTCTTTTGGAGGGATGAGTTGATTGAGGAAAATCAATTTTATCAATTGGAGCCCAAATTCTTCTTGGAGGTAACCATTTTTTTCTTTCTTTTCAGGTTATTGTAACCAAATTGTGCCATTCACTGAAGCATACTCTAGGTTCAAGAAATAAATTTATGTATGTAATTTACTTGATCTAATTTAATAAAAATTGGTTGTTATTTATCTGAATAATTTTATTGGGAAAAAGGTTGTGTTCTATCTGAACTATTGAGGTGTATTATTATTCTTGAAAAATGTTTGAACAAATAGTTGTCACAAAGTGTTGTAAAATGGCATAAATTATTTTTTTAAAGAAATTAATTTTTTCTGAGAGGAATAAGCATATTTTAAAAATGGGGACATTACAGTGGTATCAAAGCAGGTATTCTTTCTAGCCTGATGGTTTTAGTTGAAAATGTTTCCAAATCTGTTGCAACAGGAATTAGTTCTCTTAGTGGAAAGGGTGAACACTAAATTCTTGAGAGACTTTAAAAACTATAACAGAAACCTCACAAGAATGATGGAGTAGGTTGGAGGATGGGAATTATTAGTTGAGACCAACAAAAATAATTAGTATAATGCAAGAAATAATGAAAGCCAAGAAGATATGAAGGTAAAAGAAGATTGCATATTCGAAAATGATAAAGCAATATTTGAAGGCCCTATATTGTTATGGTGTGACAATGAAGGCATTGGTGTCCATGATAATGAAAAAATGTTTAAGGAGGTTTCCAAGTCCATGGATAAATGAATGTAGAGTCCAAAGGGCCTTTGCTTAGATTTCATACAACTAGAATATCCACTGGTGATGCAACTCGAATTCATTCTGCAACCTTTAATTCAAGCTTACAACAACAATTAGGAAAGCAACAAGTATCTCCTGGTAGTGTCAAAGAGGATTTCCTAGGTGTTGCTAAGGACGACAATGCATGTTGGGTCAATCTTCATGTTCAATCATGGGTGCACATAGCCTGAAGAAATGTTAGTGAGTATCAACACTTGATTAATGAAAGTGTTAACGAAGGGATAAAAAATTTCATTTTTAGAACAACAACAAAGGAGGCTCCAACATGTAAGCATCAAGATTTTATTGTACAAATATTTTTATGGAAACGAAGCAGAAAGCTAAAAAGAATTTTACAACAGATTTGATAAACATGGATGGGAAATCTAAGGAGGATGTGATTTTTAGTTCATACAAGATTCCCTGAAAATTGAAAGTGCTCAAATTTTATAAAGGGAATGGATGCACAATGGAGAAAACAAAATTAATACTCAAAGAATTAGGAAGTATTAAGACAATAAGGTGGTTAGATTTGTGTGGATATGAAATTACATGCCTCCTTGAAAGTTTAGGTCAGTTGTATGCTTTATAGAGGCTAATCCTGTAATGTTGTGGACATCTAAAGGACTTTCCAGAATCATTAAAGCACTAGCAATATTTACAAAAAATAGATCTGAGTGAATGTAGCAAATTAAAGGCCTTATCATCAAGGTTTGGGGAATTGAATAATTTTATGGAGCTTGATTTGAGTAACTTTACAAATTACATGATCTTCCAAGCAGTTTAAAGAATCTCACATTATTGCAAGTCTTGTCCTTGTACCACTGTTGCAACTTGTATATGCTCCCTAAAGGTTTGGAAACTTAACATCCTTAATCCTATTTGGATTTGCAAATGTCCATGCAACTGAGTAATATTTCACACAAATTTGGACAATTGATGTCCTTGTCGGTTTAGATATCATTTGAAGGATGTAAATATTTGTTAGTTATACCAGAAGAAACTTGAAATTTTAAAATGATCTAGAGATTATCAATAAGGAATTGTTAAATATTAAAGATGCTTCCCAACCAATTTTGCAAACACATATGCTTACAAAAACAATATTTATCTGATTTCAAGGAATTGTCAGGACTAACCAAAGGTTTTAGTGAGCTTAGTTGTGTGCAAGATTTATTATTATATGGATGTGAAACACTAGAGAAATTTCCTAATGACCTTCATTCTTTGGGAGAATTAAGAGAACTAAACATGTCTGGATGTAGGAGCCTTTCAATGTTACCATAATATCTTGATAGACTTACTTGTTTGAATATTCTAGTCTTATTAGATTGTGATCACCTAGAACAAATTCCTAGTGACTTTGATTCTTTGGTAGTTCTTATAGATCTGGATAATTTTTCTTAGATATCTCAATCCTCTAGAGCTAAACTCGGTACAACTATAGAGGTGTTAAATTCCCTTGAAAATGTTCAATGGATTGGAGTGGGTTTCTTATTGGTAAAATATTTTTGAGTAGATATGATACACTCAAGTCTAATATGAAGAAATGATTACAACTTATGAAATTAATGAATGATTTGGAAAAAATACTAGTTGAACTAAAGCATCATACTCATTTAAAGATCTAGATGCAAAATAAATTAAGTAATCCATCAAGTTGATAGTAAAGGAGCAATGTTGTGTTTTCATTAGAAAATAAGAAAAAGGTTTTCGAAGTGTTACACGGCTTCAAAGGACACCAAAGAATTTAATGAAATTCAACTAAGAATAGATGAAATTTAAAATGTTCTCACTTCACAAATAAATTTATGTATTTTAGATGGAGTGTGTGGGATTGAATGCGACAAACCACCAAAAGTGTCCAATCATGAAAATGTAGTTGGAAAAGAGGACCAAATTGATGAAGTAATTAAATAGATTGAGTGGGATAATGAGAATTATAAAGGAGCAGTTGTTATACATGGAATTGGTGGAGCTGACAAAACCACACTGACTGATGTGTTCTACGCCTCTTTGCAACTTTAGGGTTGGAATCGCTGAAAAGTTACTGTATTAAAATAGATGGAATTAGAAGCTAATATATACAAGTTAAATCCAATATTTTGTAGGACTTGACTATTGATAAGTAGAAAATAAGAGACCATAGGAGTGGACAACAAAAGCTAAAATAGATTATGGAAAATGAAGGCTATATCTTTGCATACATTGATAATGTCTTGAGGAAAGAACACATTGAAAAGCTGCTGGATAAGAAGCTAAGAAGTCCCAAGTAAATATGGATGCTACAAATAGTGAGAGAAACAAAAATCTCAAAAGTAATAGAATATTACAGGATTCAACCTGATAAAATATACCCCGTGGAACCTCTTTGTGTTGACACAACTCTGCAAGTGTTATGCGGAAAAATTGATAGAGAAAAGGACAAAAATGCAGTTATAAATGAGAGGCCCCAAGTCATAGAGATTGAAAATAAATGAAATTGGCCTCCTTTAGTTTTAGAAGTGGTAGGGGAATATCTACACAAATAGAAGAATCGATATGAATCTTACAAAAGATTGCTTAATTGGCTTGAATGTGGAGAGGCTTTTAGTCACGATAAGGGGGACAAATTCTATGAGGAAAGGCTTATTTTTGTGTACGAATATCTTCAACCAAATGATAAAGAGGCATTTCTTGACATATAAGCATTCTTCTTTGGTTGGGAGTGGGAGGATGTTGCATGCATTGTGGGGGAAGAATAGCTCAAAATCCTAGAATAGGGAGTTGTAGTCAAGTAAAAAGAGACCATAGAAAATCAAAGAAAATCAAACTAGATAATAATTCGTGATCTTCTTCTTGCAGTAGGTCGTGTTAAATCAAAATTTCTCCAACTAAAAGGAGAAAATGATTTATCTAAGGCCTTGGATGATGGAGAGCATATTCTCCACCAAATAAAAGGAGTTTGGTTGGAAAATGGCCAACATCTGTTACATTTCTATGCAAAACAATTGGAAGCAATGAGTGGGACTTTTTGAGTATTGTTCAATGGGAGACCTAACAATCGTGAGTGGAAAATGCACTAAACAAGTCAATGAACACATATTTCTTCAAGTTCGAGGTGTACTCAATATCCTATTTGATATTAGTAAGCTTAAGTATTTAATTTTCATGGATGTTAAGATGGCATAAATGGATGGATTTGAGACTACACGACTTACTAACATGGAGTTTACAAGCAATGGGTGGTGAAACATTGGCTACCAGCAATACATGGATTCTTCTTTCAATTAAGGATATGCAACACTAGTTTGAAACTAAGGCCTCTCATCAAAATTTTCTGGAGTATTTTTATTTCAAAGCACTTGTAGTAGCAATCCAAATCATTGATTTCTCGAGTGATAAAATTTTTGGTTTCTTGAAATTTGATGTGATTCTTTCTTGGGAAGCTCCTTCCATTGCAAGTAAACCCCTACTTAAGGTTGAAATAAAGAACTTTGTTGGGCCAAAGGATTTCGCATGAATAACTCCTATGATTTCAATTATTGCAGACATGATCACTACTTGCAATTTTTTTGGCGCGCTTACAACTTCAAATTGAGGTCAACTTCCTTTACTCATATATGATAAGTACGTTAGAGGGCTTGAAAATCCTATCAAAACTATGAAAAATAGATTAATATCATCCCAACCTTCTAATATTCATTTAGATAAAGGATAAATGATCATAGTTATTGATGGTTTTGTGACCACTCAACTTGTTCTCCAACATTTGGGCATCTATGCATGGCTTCGACAACTGAATATGACAAACCATGCCCTTTATTTTGAAGCATTTGGAATTATATCATATGATAAGGCCAAAAAATATGATTTATTAGTTGATTTGAAATAGGTTGTTTGACAATGTTGATTTAATAGTTGACTAGACCATGGGACGCATGGTTGTTTGACAATGTTTCTTTGTACAAATCAATTTCTATACTAGAACCAGTGGTTATGGAGTTTCCATAGCTTACATGAAGTTCATGTCCTAACTATTGGTTGTATATTGTTGAGGAGATTTTGGTGCACATCAATTCATCTGAAAGTTTCATCTTGAATGTGTTGGGTAGGCAGAAGAACTTTCAAAGGTTGTTTTATGCATTTTACATCTTCATGCCATTCAGGAAGCATCCCATATTTTACCGCCACATATGGAATACTTCCCACGTTTAACATTGTAGAGAAGCTTCTTAGAGGGGATCTGACCTTAGAAGCATTAGTAGATATTTTTCCCTTAGCGAGTGTTGAAAGTAAAGATAATAATGGGGGACATGATTTGAATTCAAGGAACTATAGAACTCATATGTGTGATAGGTTTTCATGTGATAGCGTATTTTCAGTTTGTAATTATATCAGAATGGAGCAACAAAAACAAAGTGGGTTACTTCACAACATGGCATAGTGTAGTAGTAATGTTGGGTTCCATTATGTTTGGATGATACAATAGGCATATGTTGGAGTATTCTACATGAATAATTGGGATCCTAGTATTCATATGAAGGTTCTAGATTGCTTGATGGAAAACAATCTTGGGAATGGAGAACTGTAATGTCCCTTTTCAAATGATCATTTCTGAATAATGACTTAGTTTCCTATTTGATTCTCATAGGCTATAGTTGAAAAAAAGGGATTAATTAATTTAATTGTTTAAATGTCATTTGGGTGAAAAGGAAACATATAAAAGTGACATTGAATAATCAAATTTAAAATAGTTATAAAATATAAACCCATGGTAATATAGTATGGTATTCTAATGATAAATTTATAAAAAGAGAATTGGAGCTCACTCTTGATTATGCATTGAATATTTGTGAATTTGATTTGGAGGGCCCTTGGAGCTTTGTGTAAGGGTGTGAAACCCTCACGGAGATTAGTTTCAGTGGTGAGACCATCCACCCTAGATAATCATGATTGGTTTCGGTGGTGAGACCATCCACCCTAGTTGATCAAGATTGGTTTCGGTGGTGAAACTATCCACCCTTTCTAGTCAATAAGGAGGGATCATCCAAATTCCTCATAGGTACTCAATTAAAGAAGTTTGTTTGTAGGAGATCATGGAAGCAAAGGAGAAGTGCCTCATCATTGCAATAGTCCATAATTTATCTCCAAAGGATGAATTGAATTGAAGGGGATGAATTATCATGGAGGCCAATTTTAATTAAAACAAATAATTAACTTTAACTGTGGGGATTAAATAATTAAAGGAAGGCCAAATTTCCCTTGGAGGGATGAATTACATTTGGGAGGAAGCATTTATTTAAGGCCAAATTGACTTAAGGTGGCATCATTATGTTGGAGGGTCGAGTTGATTGAGGAAAATCGATTTTATCCTTTGGAGGCCAGAGTCTTCTTGGAGGCAATAATTCTTTTCTTCAGGTTATTGCAACCAAATTGTGCAACTTGTTGAAGCATACTCCAGGTTAAGAAATAAATCTATGTATGTAATTTACTTGATCTAGTTTAAAAAAAAATGGTTGTTGTTTACTTGAAGAATTTTATCTTGAAAAAAAAATTGGGATGGGATCTATCTTAACTATTGAGGTGTCTTATTATTCTTGAAAAATGTTTGAACAAATAATTGTCACAAAGTGTTGTAAAAATGCCTAAAAGTTTTTTTTTAAAGAAATTAATTTTTCTAAGAGGAATAGGCATATTTTAGCAAAGTGGGAATTACAGTTACAGTCCTAGTTTGACTACTTGTGAGGATGTCGAGGAGATGTGTCATCATTTCCCTTTCTTTTTTTGATACTTTGGGATAGAATATAGATTTACAAAGGGGTGTATGTTGTACCCTGCTCTAGTTGACATGATATTTATAGTATCTTGACTTTGAGACAACATTTGAATTATACACTAGTGTAGATCCATCTTAACTCTGGGTCTACCAAGCACCAAGATGGATCAAATCTCTTTTCACTCTAAAAGAGGTTTCCATCTCAAGAGATTTGATCCCTCTTCCGGAGTTAAGATGGATCTAGGTTGGTTTTATTATTAATTATAATTATCACTATTATTTTATTTTATTTTATTTTGACCTAGTCAAAATGTTTCCTGGACATTACAATATCTCTCTCCTAGCAATTGATTTTAACCTTTTATTATTTTATAATTGAGCCCACATGTAAATGTTTACAAACATTTACACCACTACATCTCCCTCATACCTTTTTGATTTTGGATTTAAATTAAAATAAATATTTATAGAATATTTTGATTTTGAAATGAGTTATGATTTGTGGGCAAGTGGTATTGATAACCCATGGTATTGGCTCATGGTATTGTAATAAAGTCTATTTACAAGTTAATAATATCCATGATAAAATGGGGGTGAATATCCATGGTTAATAATCTTGTTACATTGTAAGTTTATTGTAAGTATTAAGTTTTAATTTAAAAAATGTTATAAAGTTATATTAAAATAAAATATTTTGATTTTGAAATGAATTATGGTGTTTGGGCATGTGGTATTGATAAGCCATGATATTGGCCCATGGTATTGTAACAAAGCCTATTTAGAAGTTATTAATATTCATGGTTAAGAATCTTGTTATATTGTAAGTATGAAAAATTTATGTGCTTATTAATTAAATTTAAATATTGCAATGAAATCATTCTTTTACTTTATATGGTAAATTAGATCTTAATTTATAGCTAATATTTATATGCTATATTATGATTTTCTTTTATCTAAAAAATTGTACGCAATTTTTTAATAGAAACAAATTTAGAATATAAAAAAATTGAATTTAATTTTTTTTTACATGTAACACCTACGCATCTCCCCTATACTAGACTGTAGAGCCCCTCTTGATGCAATTATACTTTGAGGACATCATTATGATTCAAACATTTTATATATTTTGATGATACATGTATTTTAATATGATATTTTACTTTCATTATGATGATGACAATGTTGATTATGGCATTTATATGCAATCTTTTATGATGCTTACTAGATGATAATTATATCATGTTTATCAACTTTTGTTAACTATTTCCTGAGTGTGGTAGAAAAAAGAGGACTATGGACAAAGCCCATATCATGATGGTTTGAGTCACATTGTGATTTATGTTTATATTTTGATATTTAATATTGATGTAGATATTGGGTATTCTTATATGGATTATATTGATGGATGTTCTCACAACAAGAAATGATCAATTTTAACCGTAAAACCTACATATGAGTAGTGGGGTTGTAGGGGAAGGAGACTAGACATGATTAGAGGAGTATGATCAATATCCCTAGTCATACCTGCTAGCGCTCCAACCATGTATTAGGATGAAGTACAGAATATACTTATCCTTGGAGTTGCATGATGCCATAAGGGTTGCACCATGGGTATAGTCACTCATGAGGCACTACAAAGGGGCATGAACCAAGGGGAACCTTGATCCTCAGTCACCACGAAACTATTAACAAAGGTGACATAGAGAATATTGAGTTCAATTCCACCGGTATGTATTTCCTCTGTTTGGATCATAGGTGTTTGAAGGGAAAATCATGTCACCCTTAGACATGAGGTTCTTGAAGGGCACAAGAGTGGACACCCTTGGCACAAGATGGAGAATAAGTAAAATTTTGATTTCGATTAATTCATAAGTCCTTAAGGATTGATATGTTATAGACGATTAAAGAGAAAAACATAGAAATTTATTGACTATCAAGTTAATCTAAGTTTAATCAATGCTAACTTTGAAGACTAAAATTAATATGAAAAATATCATAATGGAAATAAATGACTTGGCAAATATTAGTAAAACTCATACTCAAAAGGGAGAGGGGTTTAATGTAAGTCAGAGCTAAGTAAATATAGATATAAAATTGAATTACAAGTTATCATGTTTAAAAGGTGGATTAACCTAAAGCTAAAATGATGTGAACTTAAGTGAACTAGAATGGTGCCTACAAATAGTTTCCCACCTACTAGGCAACTATGCTTTGCACAGACAAGGATGGTGTGCTTCTATTTTGATTCGGAGATCAATTTTAGGCTAAAAAATGAAAGTGCCCATAACTTCTTGAAACCAACGCCAAATCAAAGAGCTCGGCCATCTGAATCCAACCCAAATCATTTCACTTAAAGCCAACATCAGATGCTTCCAAAATCGTGTTCTGATCATTTTGGGAAATAAGGAAAAAAAATTGAATTGGGTTGTACAGGGCTACACAGTCGGCAGTTTGTACCGCTGATTGGACCCTGGCTATACAGGTTGATTGTTCATCACTAACTAATCTCTGCTTGATGTTGGTTGTGTTATATTCTTTCCACGTAGTTAATAGGGGGTTTGAAGGGCACCCGTAACCCCACTTTATGGGGTCCGGGGCAGCGCCCCGGAAAATTTTGGTTTTGGACCATATGTTAGGTTGGGCGGACCCACCTATGGTTTTGTGCATGATTTTCGCACATGTTTTTTGGACGTGATGGTTTTTCGGTCCATGGTATTGGACGCGATGGATTTCGGTCCATGGTATTGGATGCTTCGGCATGTATAAATATGTATTGTAACATTGAAAGGAACATAATGAAAAATCAAGCTGGTAGTCCCGGTTTTGGGATCCAGGAAAAAATCTCTGTGCATATGTGTTTTATGGGTTATGCTCTCGCATTGTTTATTTTCTTTGTTTAAGAATTCGTATGCAGGTAATTTCTGTACAGGGTTAAAACCTACACTTGATTGTATTGGCTACGAAATGGTGGAATTTCATTCGTTGATTGGGTTGGTTGAGGTGGACCAACGAGGGAGGACCACGTGGCCTCCTGATGTCCACTAAAATTTTGTGAAGGGTCAAACAACACCCCGGGGAGTTGAAATCATGACGTCCCACCAAGCAACCACAACCCTTACCACTAGACCACAATTTTTTCCTCGAAAACCATGGCGCAAAACTTATATTTAACTCTTAAGTGCATGGAGTATGGTGGAGGGGACCAGCCCCAAGATGCATGCGCCCACATGACCGTAGGTGAAAAATAAGGGGCTAACAGGAAGGACGCTATGGAGGGGGGGCCAGCCCCATGTTCCATGACCACCAAATGACGCAAAGCCAAAGGAAAAGGAGCTCTAATGGGTAAGGTGGGAATTAAGGCCCAACTCATGGACCCGTGGCACAACATGACCATGTCCCAGTGTTAAGGGGCTTAACCAGCAGTGGAGGGCGTTAAAGCATAGCCCTCGGCCCTATGTGGCCCAAGTGGTTGTGTTTTTTGGCCCTAAGGAGTTAGAAGGCGAATTAATGATCCAACAAATTGCACTTGCGGCGGGTGAATTTGTTGCTCAGTTAGCAATTTTTTAGGCAGATTTGTAGAACAATTAGTTAGAAATTCGAAATTCTAGGGTTTTTAACAATGGATTTCGTGGAGGAGCTTATAGCTCATAACTTTTTGAGTTTTTCACCAAATTGAGCTCAGAAAGAGGCTACCTAGAGGTTTTTGGATGCTTTGAATCCATTGGTGACCTTTGTTTTCTATTTGGAGCACATCTAGATGGCCTTTTTGCAGGTTGGAGGCTAAGAGGTGTATGGATTAAGCAGATTTTGGTAGCAATTTCTGAGGGTATTGAGCATGAAGAAGATCTTGTAGGGGTTTCTTCACCTTCATAATTAATTTGTAGTAGCTGATACTTGCAGGGTTCATCTCTTGGACATTTTTCTCTACATGTCAAGTTGAGGTAAGTTTGGACTATGTCCTTCTTTTTGCATGTATGCTCATTTTCATATGAGGTTTAGGGTCTTTGTAGGAGATTCCTTGTATTATTGTAGTTTACATGATGATTGCAAGTTGCCATGTTATTTTTATGTGAGAGTTCTCTGCAGGAGAACCTTTCCTTGAAGGGGAAATAGCCACATGGTCATCAACATACTTTATGTACTTCATTTTTACACTGAAATATGAGTGGTCTAGTCATGTTGACAGACCCGAAGATGTAGCCCAGGAGGGGTGAACTCTGTCATCAAACCTTGTGTTTCTTCTTCTTTATGTCTACATGAATTATATGTGTTGTTCATTATGATTAACTTGCACATGAGAACTAATTCATGTTTGAAGGGACACTGGACAAACATGTTGCTTTTGAAGACCCATTTTCATGCTTGCAAAGCATCAACATGGTCCTAGTTTTTGTTTCATCTTATTTTGGAAAGAGAGGCATAAATCACCTATTCCACTTTCAGATCAATTTGGTATCAGAGCCAGGTTGACCAAGTTGCAAGATGGGCAGCAAAAAGAGTATTCAAGAGCTTGAGGAGTGAAATTTTTCTCTTCAGATGGAGAATATGGAGTTGAGAAGGATGTTGGGGAAAGCTAATGAGGAGAAGAGGCACATGAACTTTGTGTTGTAGTAATTGCTTGATGAGAAAGTTGCAGAAAGTGCTACTCCTGCACTAGCAAAAGAGACCTCTAAGATGAAGCTTGTATGTGCACATGGTTAAAAAAATGGTTTTTGACCATATGTAGAAGATGATGCATGTGAGTTTTGAAAGCATCTCCAAGAAGCACACCCTATGGTAGTGGACAATAGTTGATGGTTAGATACATCTACAAGTTGGCCAACATCGTCATCATCAAAAGCAGAAAGGATGCATGACAAGTTTAAAGAGGTAATCAGTATCTCAAATACTAATCCTTCCATTAATTTGCATAGTAACTCTTTTGCGGCATTTGAGAAACATACTAAGGGTATAGGTATGAGGTTGCTCTCAAAGATGGGATACGAAGGTGGAGGTCTTGGAAAAAATGGTCAAGGCATTACTAATCTGATTCTTGTTGAGGAAAGGCCAAAGTACCGAGGATTGGGATATAGAAAAAGGGAGTTTGGAGAATGCTCCAAAATGCTTGAGTCACCACCTTGTGACAACCATCAAAGTAGCAACTCTAGAGACAAGTATAACATTACAATGCATGAAAATTTTGAATACCTTTGGAATCAGTACCCATGCACATTTTGTTATGCTTTTGACCATTGCGTAGCTATGTGCGAGAAACACCTGGTAATGGTTAAAAGAATGAATGAAATTATAGGCATAAAACATAACGAATTTGTTTTGCAAGAAGAGAACCTAAAAGCCTAGGAGAGGCAAGATTTGGGTAGACTTGTTGTAAATATGTTTTGTAAATTGTTTGTAAATACTTGTTGGCATTACCTATTTAGGTACATTGTAAAGTGAACCTCATTGTCACTATGATCAACAAGAATATGTTTTCATTGATGTATGTATTGGCTTTTCATAAGTCCACTTGTTCAAGGACTTTTAATGAATGTACAAAGTTTGTCATTCAAGTTTGTCTACAAATTGTCACATGATTTGCTGATACAAGTATTCAAGATGAAACTTCTGTGAATCAAAATTTTCTTTTTATAAGATGACTGTGTTTGTAGGCAAAGGCAACGTTGTCATTGAAATTTTTTGCAGTAGGTCTTCATGAGGATAATAAGTGAAGTGCCTTGATTGGGGCTTAAAGGGCACCAATTGAAAATTTTGTAATTTGGATTGAGTTGCTGGGTATTTTTGAGTTCCAACCTCTTCATATGAACTAGGGATTTAAACCTTTGGAGTCCAGAAGTTCCCAGTGGGGAGGAGTGATCAGGAGATCAATTTTAGGTTCAAAAATGAAATGTCCATAACTTCTTGAAACCCACGCCAAATCGAAGAGATCAATGATTTGAATCCAATGCAACTCATTTCACTCAAATCCAACATCAGATGCTTCCAGAATCACGTTCTGATCATTTTGGGAAACATGTAAAAAAAAATGAGTTGGGTTGTATAAGGTTGCACAGTCAGCAATCCATACTGCTGACCGGACCCTGACTGTACAGGTTGACTATTCATCTCTATCCAATCTTTGCTTGACACTTGGCACAATTGTATTGGCTGAAAAATGGTGGAATATCATTTGTTGATTGGGTAGGTTGAGGTGGACCAACCAGGGAGGACTACATGGGCCAACCAGAGGCTACCACGTGGCCTCTTGGTGGCCACTAAAATTTTGTTACGGGTCGAAGAACACCTGAGGAGTCGAACTCATAATCTCCCACCAAGCCACCACAAGCCTTACCACTAGACCGCACTTTGTTCCTTCAAAACTATGGCGTAAAACTTATATTTAAGTTTTAAGTGCATGGAATATGGTGGAGGGGGCGAGCCCCTAAGGGCCTAACCCCAAGGCACATGTGCCTACATGACCATAGGCCACAGATAATGAGTTAACAGGAAGGGTGCTATGGGGGGGGGGTCAGCCCCATGTTCCATGACCGCCATATGACCTAGACCCGAAGGAAAAGGAGCTCTGATGGGTAGGGTGGGCGTTAAGGTCCAACCCATGGACCTATGGCACAACATGACCATGTCCATGTTAATGGGCTTAATTGGCGGGGGTGGACGTTAAGGCCCATCCCTCGGACCTATGTGGCCCATGTGGCCATGTTTTTTGGCCCTAGGGAGTTAAAGGGCGAATTAATGATCTAATAAATTTCACCTGCGGTGGTGGAATTTCTCACTTAGTTAGAAAATTTTTGGGCGGATTTGTAGAATAGTTAGCCAGAAAGTCGAAATTGTGGGGTTTTTAAGAGTGAATTTCATGGAGGAGCTTGTAGCTAATAACGTTTTGAATTTTTCACCAAATTGAGATTAGAAAGAGGTTACCTGGAGGTTTTTGGATGCTCTGAATCCATTGGTGACCTCTGTTTTCTCTTTTTAGCACATCTAGATGACCTTTTTGCAGGTTGGAAGCTAAGAGGTGTATGGATCAAGAAGAGTTTGGTAGCAATTTCTAAGGGTATCAAGCATGAAGAAGACCTTGTAGGGGTTTCTTCACCTTTACAATTAATTTGCAACAACTGATACTTGCAGCATTCAACTCTTGGAAATTTTTCTCTGCCTGTCAAGTTGAGGGAATTTTGGATTATGGCCTTCTTTTTGTATGTATGCTCATTTTCAGATGAGGTTTAGGGTATTTGTAGGAGATTCCTTGTGTTGTTGTAGTTTACGTGATGATTGTAGGTTTTCATGTTATTTTATGGTGAGAGTTCTTTGTAGGAGAACATTTCCTTGAAGGGGAAATAGCCACATGGTCATCAACATACTTTATGTATTTATTTTTACACTGAAATATGAGTGGTCTAGTCATGTTGATAGACTCGGAGATGTATCCTAGGAGGGGTGAACTCCATCATCAAACTTTGTGTTTCTTCTTCTTTATGTCTATGTGAATTATATGTTTTGTTCATTATGATTAACTTACACATGAGAACTAATTCATGTTTGAAGTGACACTGAACAAACATGTTGCTTTTGAAGACCCATTTTCATGCTCGCAAAGTGTCAACATGGTCCTAGTTTTTGTTTCATTGTATTTTGGAGGCATAAATCACCTATTCCACTTTCAGAGCAGTTTGGTATCAAAGCCAGGTTGACCAAGTTGCAATATGGGCATCAAAAAGAGTATTTAAGAGCTTGGGGAGCGAAATTTGACTCTTCTGTAACACCTTCCAGGGAAAATGTGCATATAAACAGTTTAATAGGAACAAAAATACAATAAACATATCCGCCATCAAAATCCATATATATATCAGTATATTTGCACATGAAAATCAAGGGAATGATTTTTTCATTAATAAATGCAATGAACCAACCAGTGATGGGACTACAATGTTCCACCCGACCATAGATTGGCTGAGCCAAGTCTCTCTTCAGCCAATCACCCCCGTGCCATATTCCAAGCATGAATGTGGGATCCCAGAGAACACATCAATCAAAACTCATCCAGGGCTTCCAGAGGCCACCCACCTCAACCCATCAAACAATGATTCCACCTCACGGTCAGACATCACCAAAAACCATAATCAGATTGGTCTCCATCCAAGCCTTCCAGGGCTTCCAGAGTGTTTTTCCAACCAAGGCTTCCAGAACTAGTAACTCAACCCACATCTTATATAGGGCTTCCAGAGCGTTTGTCCAACCAAGGCTTCTAGAACTAGTAACTCAACCCACAACTTATATAGGACTTCCAGAGCGTTTGTCCAACCAAGGCTTCCAGGACTAGTAACTCTACCCACCAAGGGCTTCCAGATCATTTTTCCAACTAGGGCTTCCAAGAATAGTAGCTCAACCCAAGTTGTTGTAACTCAACCCAAGCTGTTACAAGTCTTCCAGAGCGTTTGTTCAACCAGGGCCTCCAGGACTAGTAGCTCAACCCAAGCTGTTATAGGGCTTCCAGAGCGTTTGTTCAACCAGGGCTTCCAGGACTAATAACTCAATCCAATCTAAGGAAACATTAGAAACAAAAAAAATAAATCAATGAAAGTAAACCCACAATCACCATGGCTATCCAGGAAATGGAAAGGATAGGCAATCCACTATCTATCCAGGCAATCCTCCATGCCAATGAAAAATCATAACCAAGAAAGCACATGCATGTGCCATGCATGCCAAAACTAGTGAAGAAATCATACATGCAACTCGGTATCTGCAAGCAATCTGATGTAGCTACTGATGTAGATGCCCTATTATTCTTTCCTACTCTTCCTTTGCCTTCTCGCTCCAAGAATCCAAGTATGCCACACCCACTAAGAGTGCTCCAAGAAAACTCTAAGTCTCCAAGAGTATGAGAGAGAGAGATAATAATGAGAGAATTCCAAAACTAAACTGACAAAAGATTCACTCTCAAAAGAAGAAGCTTCCCAGCTGATCCTCAAAATCCTTTTTATTAATGAGGCCTATGTTTTCTTTATTTTCCATTATTTTCCTTCATTTTCCTCCTCACATGCAACCTGTGACCTCTCACCTCCTTTTTCTCCTATTTTCCATTATTTTCATAAATAAATGTGCCAAAATACCTTTTTGCCTCTTTAATGCCTTAGCCATTTCCTTTGAAAATTTCCTGAGCCATAAACAACCAAATGAACACCCACTAGGATATCCTACCCACCATTCAGCTTGGAATACGTGTCCCATCATCTGTGGTATTTATATATTTCTACATGGAATTTTCACCAGGGCTGTTATAGAACCCCCCCCTTGGGAGAACACTGTCCTCGGGGTTCCTATAACCAACATGAATGCTGAAAAAAAAACATACTGCCCATGGAGATTTATAACACAACTCGTTGTAGTATTTACAATGAAAGACCTGCTCAAAATCAAAACATTGTGACAACTTGACTAGATAAAAACTATACCACATATTGGAGCTTTATAACACATCTCATTATGGTATTTACACTGATATACACATATACACATTTGCTTAACCATCAAACAAAGGATACGATGTTTGTATCAATCAAAAAGGGAATCCAGAGTCTCACACCTCCACCCTCAAAGTAATACCAGGATTCACCTCCTTCCTAGGAAGTCTAAAATCCACTGTAAAGTAAAATCTGCATCCAATATCCAACGCTATAATCCTGCGCCATTTGTCCTCTCAGTTAACAGTTAGCGGCTTATTGTTCCAAGGCGCACTCCCAATGTGCATCTGATTCCATCTGGCAATGCTAATGACCAAAACAAATCCATCTGTGACCTTCCCTTCTCTGCTACACAGTCCCTCATGAATCCAATCACCCCTTTCATGCAGTCACTCACCTTCCAAGTTCTGCTGGCACCCCCATCCCGGGGAGTCCATCCATTGGTAGGGCTTCCTCGCATCGGAAGATACAAAAAACAAGGCATATCCCTACCTTAAAACCATCATACCGATCATAGAATGCTCATGGAAATCAATGGACACAATTGGGTATGAGTGTCCCATAATGGCCATGCTTCTAAAGTGCTCTACTAGCATACTGTTGCATTTCTAATTTCTTTACTATTGCTGCTAATTCTTGCAGTTAATTTCAACCACCCAACTGGGCATGTTCATGATTCCTGTACCAAGAACATAACTTCCATTAGATCAAAAAAAAAATTGAAATAACTTCAAATCATACCTCATTGGTAGTTTGTCAATAAGGTACACTTGGAATCATGTTTGCTTCCTGTCACAAGAAGTCAAACTAACATCTTTGACCAAATCAACATGTATAAAAATATCACGTCAGGTTAACTCAAAACATAACCATCAAAATCATAAATGACATGTAACCATCATAAATCAAAATCATAGATCACATGTAATCATCATAGACCAGAATCATAAATCACATGCATACTAAAACTGAAATACAATACCGATACTTATCCTTCATCGATCCTTACTTTTGCCTTTGTTCTTTCTATACACACACTGGATTGGTTACCACACCCAACAAACACCCAGTGCCTTCTCCTCCACCAGGTGCACATACGCATAGTGTGCATCACACACATACAACCACGCGGCATACCACACCATGCAATACATGCATCTACACCTGACATACAACACATACACCTACACCCAGTGTATACAATACAATGCATCCATCTATACCCGATGTGAAATGCCACCCAATACATGTACCTACACAAAGTACAACACAACGAGTACACATGCCACAATACCACGACTACATGATGCACATACATAATACCCTATGCCCTCAACATAGCATGTATGACATGCACACAATACCACACGTGCACTAGTACCATATGTACGACATGTACACAGTACCACTGGTACACCGCACCACCTGCACAATGTGTGCACAAAATCACATGTACATAGTGCCACTTGCACAACGTGTACACAATGCCACATGTACACTACACCATTGTACAATGTGTACACAATACCACATGTACACAGTACCACACGCACGATGTGTATGCGACACCATATGTACATAGAATCACATGCAACACATGCACGACATGCACGACATGTACACAACACTGCATGCTCATAACACCCTATGTACAACATGTACACGAGACCACATGCTCACAACACCACTTGTACAATCATGCACACAACACCATATGTACATAGTACCATATGTACAACATGCACGCAACACCACATGTACGTAGCACTGCATATCCAACATGTACATAGCATCATCTGCACACAACACAACATATCCAACATGCACAGAGCACCATATGCACACACACCACATATACATCCTGAAGATAATACAATATGTATAAAACACCCCATATGCAATATTCACACAACCCTATTTGTGCCATCCTGTACATAACATTGCATAAATAACATGTACACATGCTATGTATACACAACACCATAAGTGCACACATCATAGATGCAACATGTACAACATATACAACGTATGCACAACAATAGTACCACACATCCAAAACCACACTGTCCTTACCAAGAAACCTTGCTTTTGGTATCTCATCCATGCTTATCCTAGCATGCCGCAGACCACACTACTTTCACTTTTCTGATGTATCCTTCAACATTACTTGTCATAACATAAACATAGGCATAATACAAGTATACAATACTAAATCATATCCACATGATATTAACCTCGTATATTTGTCGTGACTACTCTTCCCAATTTATTCCTCATAAGACCAGGAACCTCTTCATGTTGTTCTCCTACATAAGCAATCATTCCTCCACAAGAATGATCCCTGACAACCTTGTCAGATAGTAACATAGATACATGGATACATACATACATATATAAACATTAGCATAAAATAATCATGATCCTGTTAGACAACGACATACATACATACATGTATACATATATAAACTTCAACATAATCATGATCATAAAATAATTACCAGATATCAAGGTCAAGGTTAAGAGAACTTCCTTTATTCATGCACAACATGCATGATATTGAGAATAATAATTCCCAACATAGCCAAGGCATATGACACCTCAGATCCATTTACTTTACCTTTTTGGTTACCTTTCTTGTGTCTGCACTGCTACTGTCCATTTACCACAATGGACCCAACCAGTCCAATCAACTATCATAGTCTTACCTTCCGCTGTGCTTACTCATGCACAGAGCTTCATCTGAATCTTACATTACCTTTTGGGTACCACACAACTCTCCCCAAGCTCCGTCAAATTTCCTCTTTTCCAACCAATTCCCAAGACTCAAAACATAAAAGGAAAGACAAGAAACAAACAAGAATAAGACCATAAAAACCAATAACAACATGACTCCACAAACAAAGTGGTATGGCCATACACTAGACATAAACAAAGCCGCATATCAATCTCAACAATTCATAAAAGACCAAAAGTACAAGACTAGCAACAAACACCATGACTCAATCCCCATGGTTCCCAAGGAAAGATCAACCCAAGCCTTCTTCAAGATTTTGTGGCAACCTCTCTTGCCATGCAACTCCCTGCATCATGCTTTCAATAACACATAGCTATTAATGCTTCAATAAACATAACAATACACCAGTTACCTCATCTTTTTGTGCCAAGCACGTTGCTTGCAACTGAACACATCCATGCCATATCTCAAGGGACTCCAATCCTTTAACAGATCCACTTGTAGCTAAAGACTAACTAATATACCTGTCAAGTACATGTTCATGAATATAGCACATATCCACATAATGTCAGACAAAATCAAGGTTAAGAAGACTTCTTGTGTGCAAAGCACTCATTTGTTCGAAATTAGGGTTTCCAAACATAGCCAAAGGAATTCTTGCCCAATTCCTTTCTTTTACCTTTTTACCTTGTTGGAATTGAGGCTTACTATATGCTATCACAACACCCAACTATTAGTTATATAGACACATCAACTATTACCTTGTCATGCTAATACCAAACATGTTACCCTGCAACTACTCACACATGTCAACCACATGTTCCAAATATAAAGACAATCATATCTATTAATTTGAAATCAACCATTACCAAGACTAATAATCATGTCTTAATCCATAGTCAAATCATAGTCATCAACCATAATACTACAACTATCACCTACTATACTCAAGTACATATCAACTGTCTCAACACATATGTTTTAGTACAATCATCTTAAAATAAGATCATTGGACAACATACTCATGTTACATAATTCATCAAACATTCAACCAACTCGCAAACATACCATGTTAAATAAATTAATTAGATGACATAATAGGCACCAAACACTCAAATACCAAATAGACGGCATAATCAACTATGAAACACCAAGTATAATACATAAGCAAACTCATACCTTATTGTACATCAAGGGAGGCTATCTTGTCCACATAATCAATCTAGTTAGCGAGATATAACTTTACAACATGTCAACATAAATCATGATATCCATAACAGTAACTAACTAACATGTTCATATTACAAGCTCATAAGCATTTGTCATTCATGCATAATAATCACATATGTATGATCAGTCTAGATTAGTACGACACCATATCAAAAATATATCAGCTCATACCTGAGTATTACAACCATAACCATCTACATAGGTCAAACTAGGTTAACACAATACATATAACATCAATATCTTCAAGGCAATGAACATAACCGTCACGCATATGAGCAATCCAAATTATAACATCAATGTCTCAATGAAATAACCCTAATCATCAAGTTAATAGCATATACCAATAATAAGCTATATATCATGCTCATCAACAACATAAAACCGAATCATCAAGCTAACTATCATATCAAAATCAACAAGTTAACATATAACATACTCATCAGCAACATATAGTATAATCATCATGTTATCTAATATAAAACAACAATAGCAATGCATACAACTACAAGTTACTATCATTCTTGACTATCCAACACATGTGCATATAACTACACTAATCAACCAACATCTATCATGAATGTAACCATAACATCAAAAGACATGTACATAAACCTAATGTATATAAACCTAATGCATATAAAATCCTTAACTTACATACCTGCATGTCAAACATACAATACCTGTATGACGATCTGCTCTTACCCCAAAGTCCAATGTTGCAACCTCATTATAATGATCTGCATCTCCTGCTCTATCTCAGCCAACACATTAGCATCATAACATCCAATAGCACCATGATGACCTAAATTGCATACAATGACTTCACAAGGCATGTTTTACCTACTATACATGCATAATCATAACCAAGACCATACATGCATAACAACTGCATATACACACATAAAAAATGAGTACCAAACGATATACGCATCATTCTAGCTAGAGTCCAGTCATCAATGCATGACCATAACAAGTACACAAACCATGAACTCATGCATGACAACAACCATTACTCTAGTGTACGCATTGCCACATGCAACCAAAAATATGCATAAGAAATGCCAAATCAACTACACCTATGCATAAACACATGTAGTCAAACATAAGCGATCAATTCTTGTAATCAACCTACAAGACTGATACATGTAATCAAAATATTAAAAAATGTAACCTAACATACAAGGATGTAAGTAGGTATCATGAAATCAAGATGTAAGCGACATATAATTAATATACAGTCAGTCACATGTTCCAAAAATCAAGACATCGTGTTGATTAATTTGAAATCAACTTTCACCAATACTAACAACCTATAAGCATACCCCCTTACTATCCATGGTCCACACTAAGGTAGAAGGAGGAAGCTACTATAATGGGCCGATCTCCAATGTCCAATTATGGAAATGGGGTCTCCAAAGCTCTACTAAATTTAACCACACTTGAAAAGAAATTGATTTTTATTTCTCATACATTTGTATGATATTAATTCAAAACATTGCACTTATTCCACTTGTAACATAATAATTAAAAACATGCCACTTTTCCATTTCCTTACATGCAAATTTCAAATTCTTTGCATGCAACCTTTCAAATTCCTTACATGCAAATATTCAAATTATTTGCATGCAAATAGACATAGATAAGCTACATCCATATTATCATACTACAATACTATCCCATCCAAAAAAATAACATTTTCTTCAAACAATTACCATACTTTTACATTTTCTTCAAACAACTACTATACTATTACATTTGCATGTAAGCATTTATTCAAACACTTTACATGCAAACTAATATAGAAAACTATTTTCATACAAGTAAGAATATATCAACTACAAAAATAATATTACACATAAATATTATCCCCAACCACAAACAACATACTCATTGGTGCATTTTATCAAACAGTTTGTATGCAATTAATCATTGAACCATTTAAGCATTTCATCAAACACTTTGCATGCAAACTAATATAGCAAATGATTAAATGCATATATCCTAAACTGTAGTAGTACAAGTTATGGAAACTGAACCATATGATCAGTGGAATTATCCCTCACTATGGTTCAAGTTTCAGCTTCTGAGATTTCATAGATGAAAAGTTATAACAAAAATACCAACACAATCCTATTTGGTGCACAATTCTAGGAGTATCCAAAAATCTCGACTTCCACTGGTCATATCTCCTACAATATAGCGAATAAATGTCTGACATTTTTATCACCATATAATTGGGATTTCCCCTCATTGTGGAAAAAAATTCAACTCCTGAGAGTGCCCATAAATAATGAAAATGTCAGTGTGACCTATTCGAGGCTTGATTTTAGGAACATTCAGAAGGCTCGACTCCCTCTACTCATATATCCTAAAATATTGCGACCCAATATCTGAAATTTCTACCATATAATCAGTGGTGTGTCCCCTCAATGTGGACAAATTTTCAGCTTTTGAAAGCCTACAAAAGATGAGTTATTACAAAAATTCCAACATGGCCTGTTTAAATGTGCATTCAGGAAGGTCATCTTCCTTAGATCATAATTCCTAAAGTATTGTGAACCAATATCAAAAAGTTTGACCACATTATAAGTGGGATTTACCTTCAGTATGGACAAATTTTCAACTTCTAATAAGCCACAGAAGAAAAATTATAATAGATATGACAGAAAGGTATAAAATTTAACCTTTGTTCTTTATTTCACCTATGATAGAGCCCATCCAGTCCAAGTGTTTGAACCATGCTCTGATACCACTCTGTAACACCTTCCAGGGAAAATGTGCATATAAACAACATAATAGGAACAAAAATATAATAAACATATCAGCCATCAAAATCCATATATATTTAAGTACATTTGCACATGAAAATCAAGGGAATGAATTTTTCATTAATAAATGAAATGAACCAACCGATGATGGGACTACCACATTCCACCCGACCATAGATTGGATAAGCAAAGTCTCTCTTCAGACAATCACCCCCGTGCCATATTCCAAGCATGAATGTGGGGTCCCAGAGAACACATCAATCAAAACTCGTCCAGGGCTTCTAGAGGCCACCCACCTCAACCCATCAAAGAGTGATTCCACCTCACGATCAGACATCACCAAAAACCATAATCAGATTGGTCTACATCCAAGCCTTCCAAGGCTTCTAGAGTGTTTGTCCAACCAAGGCTTCCAGGACTAGTAACTCAATCCATAACTTATACAGGGCTTCCAGAGCGTTTGTCCAACCAAGGCTTCCAGAACTAGTAACTCAACTCAAAAACTTATACAGGGCTTCCATAGCGTTTGTCTAACCAAGGCTTCCAGGATTAGTAACTCAACCCACCAAGGTCTTCCAGAGCATTTGTTCAACTAGGGCTTCCAGGACTAGTAACTCAACCCAAGCTGTTACAAGGCTTCCAGAGCGTTTATTCAACCAATGCTTCCAGAACTAGTAACTCAACCAAGCTATTACAAGGCTTCCAGAGCGTTTTTTCAACCAGGGCTTCCAGGACTAATAACTCAACCCAAACTAAGGAAACATGAGAACCAACAAAAACAAAGCAATCAAAGTAAACCCACAATCACCATGGCTATCCAGGAAATGGAAAGGCTAGGCAATCCATCATCGATCCAGACAATCCTCCATGCCAATGACAGATCATAACCAAGAATGCACGTGCATGTGCCATGCATGCCAAAACTAGTGAAGAAATCATACATGCAACTCGGTACCTGCAAGCAATATGATGTAGCTGTTGATGCTGATGCCCTCTTATGCTTTCCTACTCTCCCTTTTCCTTCTCGCTCCAAGAATCCAAGTATGCCACACCCACCAAGAGTGCTCCAAGAAAACTCTAAGTCTCCAAGAGTATGAGAGAGAGAGAGAATAATGAGAGAATTACAAAATTGAACTGACAAAAGGTTCACTCTCAAAAGAAGAAGCTTCCTAGCTGGTCCTCAAAAGCCTTTTTATTAATGAGGCCTCTATTTTTTTTATTTTCCATTATTTTCCTTCATTTTCCTCCTCACATGCAACTTGTGACCTGTCACCTCCTTTTCCTCCTATTTTCCATTATTTTCATAAATAAATGTGCAAAAATAACCTTTTGCCTCTTTAATGCCTTATCCATTGCCTTTGCCAATTTCCTAAGCCATAAACAACCAAATGAACACCCACTAGGATGTCCTGACCACCGTTCATCTTGGAATATGTGTCCCATCATTCATGGTATTTATATATTTTTACATGGAATTTTCACTAGGGATGTTACAGAACCCTCCCCCTTCGGGGAACACCATCCTCGGGGCTCAATGACACCTATAACCAACATGACTACTGAAAACAAAACATATTGCCCATGGAGATTTATAACATAGCTCGTTGCAGTAATTAAAATAAAAAACCTGCTCAAAATCAAAACATCGTGACAACATGACCAGATAAAAACCATACCGCATATTGGAGCTTTATAACACAGCTCATTATAGTATTTACAATGATATACACATATACACATTTGCTTAACTAGCAAATAAAGGATACGATGTTTATATCAATCAAGAAGGGAATCCAGAGGCTCACACCTCCACCATCAAAGTAATACCAGGATTCACCTCCTTCCTAGGAAGTCCAAAATCCACTCTAAAGCCAAATCTACATCCAATGTCTAGCGTTACAATTCTGCGCCACTTGTTCTCTCAGTTAATAGTTACCGACTCATTGTTCCAAGGTGCACTCCCAATGTGCATCTGATTCCATCTGGCAATGCTAATGACCAAAACAAACCCATCTGTGACCTTCCCTTCTCTGCTACACTGTCCCTCGGGAATCCAATCACCCCTTTCGTGCAGTCACTCACCTTCCAAGTTCCACTGGCATCCCCATCCTGGGGAGTCCATCGCTTGGAAAGGCTTCCTTGCATCGGAAGATACAAAAACCAAGGAATATCCCTGCCTTAAAACCATCATACTAGTCATAACATGCTCATGGTAATCAATGGAAACAATTGGGTATGAGTGTCCCATAATGGCCCTGCTTCTAAAGTGCTCTATTAGCATACTGTTGCATTTCTAATTTCTTTACTATTGCTACTAATTCTTGCAGTTGATTTCAACCACCCAACTGGGCATGTTCATGCTTCCTGTACCAAGAACATAACTTCCACTAGATTTAAAAAAAAAATGAAATAACTTCAAATCATACCTCATTGGTAGTTCGTCAATAAGGTACACTTGGAATCCTATTCACTTCCTGTCACAAGAAGTCAAACTAACATCTTTGACCAAATCAACATGTATAAAAATATCACATCAGGTTAGCTCAAAACATAACCATCAAAATCATAAATGACATGTAACCATCATAAATCAAAATCATATATCACATGTAATCATCATAGACTAGAATCATAAATCACATGCATACTAAAACCGAAATACAATACTGATACTTATCCTTCATTGATCCTTACTTCTGCCTTTGTTCTTTATGTACACACATTGAATCGGTTGCCACACCCAACAAACACCCAGTGCCTTCTCCTCCACCAGGTGCACATACGCATAGTGTGCACCACACACATACAACCACACGACATACCACACCATGCAATACATGCATCTACACTTGACATACAACACATACACCTACACCCAGTATATACAATACAATGCATCCATCTATACCCAATGTGAAATACCACCCAATACATGTACCTACACAGAGTAAAACACAATGAGTACACACGCTGCAATACCACGACTACATGATGCATATACATAATACCCCATGCCCTCAACATGGCATGTATGACATGCACATAATACCACACATGCACTAGTACCATATGTACAACATGTGCATAGTACCACCGGTACACCGCACCACCTGCATAATGTGTGCACAAAATCACATGTACACGACGCCACCTGCACAACGTGTACACAATTCCACATGTACACTACACCACTATACAATGTGTACACAATACCACATTTACACACTACCACACACACGATGTGTACGTGACACCATATGTACATAGCATCACATGCACGACATGTACACAACGCCGCATGCTCATAACACCCTATGTACAACATCTACACAAAACCAAATTCTCACAACACTACTTGTAAAATCATACACACAACACCATATGTACATAGCACCATATGTACAACATGGACGCAACACCACATGTACATAGAACCACATATCCAACATGTACATAGCATCATCCACACACAACACTGCATATCCAACATGCATAGAGCACCATATGCACACACGTCGCATATACATCATGAAGACAGTACAATATGTATACAACACCCCATATGAAATATTCACACAGCCCTATTTGTGCCATCCTGTACATAACATTGCATAAATAACATGTACACATGCTATGGACACACAACACCACAAGTGAACACATCATTGATGCAACATGTACAACATATACAACGTAGGCACAACAACAGTACCACACATCCAAAACCACACTATCCTTACCAAGAAACCTTGCTTCCAGTATCTCATCCATGCTTATCCTAGCATGCTGTAGACAACACTGCTTTCAGTTTGCTAATGTATCCTTCAACATTACCTGTCATAACATAAACATAGACATAATACAAATATACAATACCAAATCATATCCACATGATATTGACCTCGTATATTTGTCATGACTACTCTTCCCAATTGATTCCTCGTAAGACTAGGAACCTCTTCATGTCGTTCTCATGCATAAGCAATCATTCCTCCATAAGAATGATCACTAACAACCCTATCAAACAGTAACATAAATACATGGATACATACATACATATATAAACATTAGCATAAAACAATCATGATCCTGTCAGACAACAAAATACGTACATGCATGTATACATATATAAACTTCAACACAATCATGATCATAAAATAATTACCAGATATCAAGGTCAAGGTTAAGGTAACTTCCTTTATTCATGCACAACATGCACGATATTGAGAATAATAATTCCCAACATAGCCAAGGCATCTGATGCCTCAAATCCATTTACTTTACCTTTTTTGGTTACCTTTCTTGTGTCTGCACTGCTACTGTCCATTTACCACAATGGACCCAACCATTCCAATCAACTATCACAGTCTTACCTTCCACTACGCTTACTCATGCACAAAGCTTCATATGAATCTTACATTACCTTTCGGGTACCACATAGCTCTCCTCGAGCTCTGTCAATTTTCCTCTTTGCCAACCAATTCCCAAGACTCAAAACATAAAAGGCAAGACAAGAAACAAACAAGAAGAAGACCATAAAAACCAATAACAACATGACTCTGCAAACAAAGTGGTATGGCCATACACTAGACATAAACAAAGCCGCATATCAATCTCAACAATTCATAAAAGACCAAAAGTACAAGACTAGCAACAAACACCATGACTCAATCCCCATGGTTCCTAGGGAAAGATCAACCCAAGCCTTCTTCAAGATTTCATGGCAACCTCTCTTTCCATGCAACTCCCTACATCATGCTTTCATTAACACATAACTATTAGTGCATAACATAACAATACACAAGTTACCTCATCTTGTTGTGTCAAGCACATTGCTTGCAACTGAACACATCCACGCCATCTCTTAAGGGATTCCAATCCTTTAACAGATCCACTTGTAGCTAAAGACTAGCTAATATACCTATCAAGTACATGTTCATGAATATAGCACATATCCACATAATGTCAGACAAAATCAAGGTTAAGAAGACTTCCTGTGTGCAAAGCACTCATTTGTTCGAAATTAGGGTTTCCAAACATAGCCAAAGGAATTCTTGCCCAATTCCTTTCTTTTACCTTTTTACCTTGTTGGAATTGAGGCTTACTATATGCTGTCACACCACCCAACTGTTAGTTATATAGACACATCAACTATTACCTTGTCATGCTAATACCAAGCATGTTACCCTACAACTTCTCACACATGTCAACCACATGTTCCAAATATAAAGACAATCATATCTGTTAATTTGAAATCAACCATTACCAAGACTAACAATCATGTCATAATCCATAGTCAACTCATAGTCATCAATCATAATACTACAACTATCACCTACTATACTCAAGTACATATCAACTGTCTCAACACATATATTTTAGTACAATCATCTTAAAACAAGATCATTGGAACACATACTCATATTATGCAATTCATCAAACATTCAACCAACTCGCAAACATACCATGTTAAATAAATTAATTAGACGACATAATAGGCACCAAACACTCAAATACCAAATAGACAACATAATCAACTATGAAACACCAAGTATAATACATAAGCAAACTCATACCTTAGTGTACCTCAGGGGAGGCTATCTTGTCTGCATAATCAATCTAGTTAGCGAGATATAACTTTACAACATGTCAACATAAATCATGATATCCATAACAGTAACTAACTAACATGTTCATATTACAAGCTCATAAGCATTTGTCATTCATGCATAATAATCACATATGTATGATCAGTCTAGATTAGTATGACACCATATCAAAAATATGTCAGCTCATAC
Source organism: Pinus tabuliformis (assembly GCA_031772625.1). NCBI lineage: Eukaryota > Viridiplantae > Streptophyta > Pinopsida > Pinales > Pinaceae > Pinus > Pinus tabuliformis. The sequence goes on from CM062820.1 coordinate 161,478,083, forward strand.
CTGAGTATCGCAACCATAACCATCTGCATAGGTCAAACCAGTTTAACACAATACATATAACATCAAGATCTTCAAGGCAATGAACATAACCGTCACGCATATGACCAATCCAAATTATAACATCAATGTCTCAATGAAATAACCCTAATAATCAAGTTAATATCATATAACAACAATAAGCTATATATCATGCTCATCAACAACATAAAATCAAATCATCAAGCTAACTGTCATTTAACAATCAACAAGTTAACATATAACATACTCATTAGCAACATATAGCATAATCATCGTGTTATATAATATAAAACAACAATAGCAATGCATACAACTACAAGTGTGGTGGATCATGTGATCTCAAGTACTTGATTTGGGGCTATCAGGTTTGAGGCTCAATTCATATTAGCTAGTATTGATCTCTTTTCCTTTCTACAACCCCACAACAATTCGAGGGGCCAAAGGGAAGAATGATACTTTGCCTTTGGTAGGGTCAACAATTGAGTGTGTCATCAACTTTGGTCTAGTGTGTGTGATTACAGAAGCATGGGTCATTAGAGAAACTTCAAGTTAGGAACAAATATCATGATTAACCTACATTAAAGATTCTACACGCACTTGGGTGAACAAAATCATTGTTGTAATTTTTTTTAAGTGATAACGAACATTGATAATTGATGTTATAATGTTGTTTTGATTACATTTTATATATGCATGTATAACAAGAGATATATTGAAAAGGACTAAATTTGATGTAATTTTTCTTTTTAGAATTATATGTCATTTATTTATTCTTAATAAAAAAATATAGTCAAAGTTTGGGGTCACATTTAGGGTCCTACAAATCTTGTGTGACAACCATATAACCTATTTTAGTCATTTAATTTTTTAGAATGAACCTCATAATTCTCAGTCACAGTATGTGGCATGGAGCTTTATTGGTTCTATTCTCTCTCATGTGCTTAATTAACATTGATGATATCAATCACTACAATGATATACCGACACAATTTTTTTTGGCCATGGATGTCCACAGGGAAGTAGGGAAGTTTAGACATATTAATATAGTGATGTAAATATATTTTTATTTCTTATAGAGTACCTTAATTTAAATATAACAAATAGAGTATATGCAAGCCAAATCCACCTGAACCGTAACACGTTGATAATATCAAATGAAGTAGTTTTAAATAAAATCATCTCTCATGAATCATGGCATATTATAACTTGTATATGTAATACTAATAATAAAAAATCTTGAGTTTTGAAACCAACAACACATCTCATTTGTAACTTGCATCAATCTACCAAACTAGAGAATTCTGCTCACCCTCCTAGCTAGATAACTTCACTAATTGATTAGTCACTACTATACTAGTGTAGCCATATAAATTAAATGGTTGGTAAATGTTGATAGACATTAATCCAATATATACATCAAAACAGTTACCTCATGATACATTTCACATTGGAAAGATTAAGAAAAAACATAAAAAATAACTAAATTACAAATTTATTTTAAATTATTATGTTATTAATTATAAAAGGAATATATATATATATAGATATATATATATATATATATAAACCCCGGGTTAAAAGTTCATGTAATAAAGTTAATAAAGGTAAAAATAAAACCAGGGTCATGGGGCACTTATTCCAAGATGAATGTTGGGAAAAACATCCTAGTGGGTGTTCATTTGGTTTATTATGGCTATAAGGAAATTTAAAAATGCATTGACAAAGACATTGAAGAGGCAAAGATACATTAATTGACATTTTATTTATGAAAACAAAATAAATTAGGAGAAAAGGAAGTTGAAAGGTCAAAAGTTGCATGTGAGGAGGAAATTGAAGGAAAATTAATGGAAATTGAAGAAAATAGAGGTCTCATTGATAAAAAGGCTTCTAAAGATCAGTTCAAAACTTTTGTTAGATCAATTTTGGATTTCCCTCTCTATTCTCTCATACTATTGCACACTTAGAGATTTCTTGGAGCAATCTAGCATTGGAGAAAGGAAGGCAAAATAAGGATAAGAAATCAAAGGAAGCAAGGTGTCGAGTAGTAAAAAGGGTCTTTTTCACCTCTATTTACCCTACATTAACTTATCAATCCAGGAACGATTTGTTATCTCAAAGAGTGTACTCAGTTTGAGGCGGTCATTTGTGAGAGTAATGCTAGTAGTATAGTGCTTTCAATACAAGAGTAAACGGATGCTTGGAATGAAATCTATTTGCAAAAAGAAACCTAGGACTCAAATCATGCATTCAGAAAGCTCCAGCAATTTATCAGTCAAGGGTATAGTAACAGTAACTCTTCCCTCTGTAAACTGATGCAATAAAAAAGGCACTCAAAGGAAGGATTATCAAACTGGGAACTAGACAACGTATGTCGATGATCACTACAGTCTCAAACCTTTTGCACACCAAAGCAATGATAATCTTCAATTGACAGGAAATAGAACAACTATCTCTATTTAACAGGATTGAACAGCAAACCCTTAATCTACGGAAATGAATGCAACAATAATTATAATCTACAGGAATTAAGTAACATCTTTCAAATTGAACAACAAACAGAAATGGAACGACAGACTATTAGAAATAAAATATAGAACAACAACTCAGATCTGAATGTACAACAACCCAAGTTAAACACGCGACACACTTAACATCAAAAGGAATAGTAATCTGAGCTTCGATACAATACGCATGAATCACAGTTATAAAGTAACAACAATTACAATAGAACGGCAGTTGTAACGGAACAACAATTCTGAATGAACAACAGTTACAATTTAAGAATAAATCATACAGTAGTACCGATTTAGGAACATACAACGTAGTTGAACTGTAATCGAATGGAAATTTGTAAGGAACAACAATGTTATATAAATTGTCAAAAGGAACAACAATGCTATACAACGTTAGAATGATAACATAGCATTCCTGTTGCAGATAACAATAGTATTTAACCAAGTATATATAATAGCGTTGATATGTAAAACAGTAAAGCGCATCAGATTACTGAACAGAGTAAATGAAAGAAATCAAACCACACATGAATAAGAAATATGATACAGGAGCAAGTGATCCACCAGGGCCGGGCCCTTAGCCTCCAGGGACACACCGCTTGAGATTAATCTAGAATCAAAGATGGAACAACAACCAGATTTTTATATTAAAACATTAAACAGAGTTACAACGAATCGATCTTCAACGAGAGTCGATGATCAAAGTTTCAAATACAAAGGAGAATTACATAAAAATAACAACCAGTAGTCCCCCGGGCTAGCAGTGCTGCCCCTTCTTATAACAGCGGAGCGGTGATACCAACAATATAGAGGATTGTTAAGATAGCGATCCCTCAGGATCGAAGGATCCTGAGGGATTCACCAAGACATTAATTTGTAGTTATCCTTCTATTCTTTTGTGCCGATTGGAGATCTCCTTTTCCTTTTTCTAGCTGTTACGCTCCAATTTGGATCACCTTGTTTGAATGCAGTTCCCTGCCGAAGGGACAATAGTTAACTTGGTCTCGTTCTTTCTTTTGGGATGACGGTCTTCCGTTTTCTCCTTTTTCTGCATAGAAAAGGGTAATTATTAGTTATTTCATATTACATATAAATCTTCTAGATTCTATCATATTCTTGTGTCATATGCCTAGCTCATGATGTGAAAAGGTTGTGAGTTTTGAAGAAAAGATAACAAAGTAAATGAAAATAACATACCTTCTCCAGTTCTTAACACACCCCGCTACATACCATTTTTCATGCCCTCATGAAAACATTGTAGTTGACATGCAAGGCGGTGAGAGAGTAGGCCGGAGACGGGATCTCATGAGGTGGTCTACAGCCATGATGCCTAGCTAGGTGCTCAAAAAGATGTCCTGTCTGGCCCTCAGGCATTTCGTATAAGGCTTGGTATCCTGGTGCAGGATGCCAAATGACTAGACTTCGGAACCTACAACCTAACCAAGATGGCCCTTCCCTCAAAATAAGATCACCATAGAGGCTCAAGCGATCAACAACTAACTTAAAGTTCTCATAATTAAACGGTTCCCTGAGTTGGATATTCGGATTAGAAGTCTGATATCGAAATTTAGCAGCTGCAATGGCAAGGTATTTGATGGTAAAAAAGTATTCTATCCCTTGCCGATTGATTGCTGTATGAATGGGTCCTAATGCTTCAATCACGCCCGGAGTCCTCATGAGGTTCCTATGTTTATTCCATAACTGCAATGGATCTCTAGGCTCAACTCTTACCCATAAGTCTAATCCGTTTTCTTGTCTTTGGAAGGCATTATAGGCTTTAAGCCATTTTATTTTATTAACTCCAAACGAAATGAATGCTTGCAATTGGATATCCCCAATGAAAGGGCCGGGGTTCTACTCTATTTCTTGATCTAACACAAGGTTGTGCAAATAGAACTCGCATAATAATATCTGAACCTTTACCCCATAGTGCTTACAACAATTTATGAAATCATCAATAGTGTTAATTTGTATAGGGGCTCCTGCTTTGACAGCCTTAATTTTCAGTTGCAAATATCTTTCCATTAAAAACAAAGCATAATTCTTAGTAGGTGCTCTACATGCTAGGACGTCAGTGTACAAAGAGCATAAGGTATCCATTTGTTTGATAACTACATCTAACCTATGAGTTACCTTTGCGACTCTTTCTTCTTCCTTTCGCCATCCTTCAAAAGCCTGACTTTTGGATAAATTGACATTCCTGAGCTGTTGTTGTAATTCTTCATACTTTTCTTGAGAGACAGTTTGTTCTATAAGTTTTTCTACTGCTTTCTGGGTTTGCATCAAACCCTCTCGTAGGGTTACTGTCCTTGGATCACTATCCCACATAGTAGTTGTAAGCGGGAGGTTCACTTGAATCTTCTTATTGCGTCGTTCCGTAATTATGGTTCGAATTTCCTCAGAGGACTGTGCCTCTGTCTGAATTTCTTTGTCACAGGCCGTTATGTCATCTGTTTGAATTTCGACATGGGTAACAGCCGAATGCTGTTCCTTTTGATTTTGAACGGCAGGCTGGACCTGAGTCCTCCTGATCTTTTTCTTGAGGGGTTTCGTTGGAGTGGTTGCTCTCTTCCTCATCTTCAGAATCCTGATTTGTTGTCAAAGTCGCGCAATTACATTAAGAAGCCTTGTTGTTCCTTCCATAATTTTTTGATTTGTTCCATTTTATTGGAAGGAATGGCCATTTGCGCACTCGGGCCTGGACTTTCTTCTTGACCAATTTCTTCATTTTTCTCTTGGGGTACTTCCTCATTATTCTGATGATCAGGTTGTTCAGGGGTAGAAACCCTATCTTGCTCTGCAATTTCTTGGGTAACTTCTTCTTCCCCCCTCTCTTATTCATAAACTTCTTCCGGTGTATTCTGACTTGGAACAAATTGTTCCTCTTCTTCATCTTCGTCATTTTTCTCTCTAGATGCACTTTCATCATGGCTGGAGTGATTCTCTTATTCTTCTTCCTCATCGCATAACTCTTCAGATGCACTCTTATCATGAACAGAGTGCTCTTGTGGCTCTTCCTTAGTGTGGAGGTTTAGTGGGCTGAGAGGTTGAGTATATTCTCCCATGTTGGCCAAAATCTAGGCCAATTCATCCTCTCGCAGCGGATTTTGCAACGGGCTTTCCTCACGTTGCTCTGTTTCTTCTTCAGCCTGACCAGATTGTTCGGTCTCTTCCTCTGTTTCTCCCTCATCGTTCAATTCTCTTTCGTTCTCTTCTCCTTCCAATTGCGGGGGTTGCTCATCCCCTGAATCAACTATTTCCACTGGTTGACTGGTGTTCCCTTGGGAATTTTCCAGCCTCCCTCTGATCCATGCCAATCTGATGGATTTCCTCCGTTTCAATGGTCTATTTGATGTACTTGCAGTATGCTTTCGTTTGGGGGCTGGTAAAGCCAGTCCCCCATCTATTGTAAAAATTAGTTCTTCCCAGCTGCTCTGTTGCTGAGCAAGATTGTAGCTAACTATCAGTCGTATCAACCCATGGTGACTTACTACCGATTCTACGTGTCGTGATTTTTTCATGCTTCGGGCAACATCATGTAAGTAAGAATTTAAAAATGCAGGAAAATTCACAGAGAAATTCTGTTTTAATATGGCTAAAAGTTTAAGGTGTCGTGGTCTTACCACGTCTTTCCTGCCTTCACAGGTGATGTAGCTCTGGATGACTCTTGCCAATTCTACCCACGGTTCTCCCAAGGCCGCTGGTAGAACTCCCTTTCCACTTCGAGTCAAATACTGACCTTCATATTGGAAGATTTTGATGGCGTCTCACAGCCTTAATTTCTTCAGAGTCCACACAGATCTAGTGGTTGGTAGTCCCAAAATTTCTGCAATTATGTTGTCGGTGATTGCTATCTGTCTCCCTCTTACCGTGGAGTGATATTCTTGCAGGTTCTGCAAAAATTCAATTGCCACGGTCTCGTTGGATTGTTGCAGATGATCGAGATAAACTATCCATCCTGCCCTTGTTAGAATTTCCCGTGCGGCATCAGAGACTGTCAACACTTGTGGTTCTCTACGAATTGATCTTCCTCCCATGCTTAGCAAACTGTAAAAACATAGAGACGATAATGGAACAACAGGCTGTTCAAGTTGTTAGCAACCACAGAGAAAATGACGGAACATCAAGCTTGTTTAGAGTTCAAATTATTGCTAATTGTTGCAGAGCATAACACGAAAATAATTTTGAAATAGCAAACCATGCAAATTGGAAAACGATATACCGTTAAGCCTTGATATTCCCAAGTAAAAGTTCTCCAAATGAAAAACTAACACGTATGCCAATGAATTATGAGGTCACCTGCTCCCCCCTGCAATGTGATAGGTCATCCTCGGCCGTCAAATGAGGGAGCGGCGTGCTAGACTGACATGATACAGAGTCAGAAAGGAGCAGCGTATACCGAGATGCCATGTTTACAAGAACGAGCGGATTACCAAAATCGAGGTATATCATAGAATCACTTAATAAATAAGAGAATACCATGATATGATGCGAGATTTGGAGGATAGGACAGCTGACGTGCACAAAAAGTTCAGTGTAGTCACGATCAACTTTTTCCGTCATGATTGATTATAATAGATTTCATGTATTAGAGGTTCGAAAGAATTATGTTCATAATCTTATTTGACCCATTACAAAGGTAGAAGAAGGGATTCATAAGTGCTATTGGTGTATAAAGTGTGTGACCTCAATACCATCAACAGAGCTCTGTTGCCCACAGGTGTCCATAACCTTGATAGAGTTGTTTATTTCACCCATGGAACCATGATCCTTTGTGTATGCTTAGGAAAGTGCTGTGGAATGTTAGAATGGAGGCCATTATGCTGGCTTGGTAACCAGATAAATCATAATGCCATTCACTAGGAAGGAGTGAAAGGTGGGCAGGCCGGCTCGTGATGAGACCTCTTGTTCCAAGGACTTTTTTTTCTTTTTAAAATTTTTATTTTCCTAATGTGCCTCTTGGATCATATCCTTGGTGTGGTGGCCATAGTGGGAATACCACTTCACTTTCTTCCTTATGATCATGGTAGGTTGGCTCCCAATGAGACCCCCTATCCTTCATTGACAAACCATGTTATCAAATTATATAAACATTTTTCTTTTTATAGAGTACTTTCCCTATTTATACACAAAGGGTGGTTCAACACTCCTTAAGAGTAGGGATGGTGGAAGAAGTCTTAAAATCTCAATAGAAAAATATTCCCTTCATTCTTATTCTTAGTAGTGTTCAAAGAGGATTATGAGATTTCAGAAGGAATCATCATGATAAAGATAACCAACCATATCGGTATTAGTAGAACAGTGACAACAAGATAATCAATAGTTGTGTCCTTTCCTCTTTTCTCTTATCAATTCAGAGCAAATTCTTGTAAAGGAAGCTACTTTTTATGTAATTTGGTGATTTTAGCATCTTCTAGTTCTCATATTCATTGCATAAGTGTATAGTTGTGTCTGAGAAGTGATCCGAATGATAGAACACACACAAAAAAGAAAAAGATAAAACAAGTGCTATGTACAAAATTGCAAGCAAAAAGGAAGAAAAACTCTTAACTGTTGTGCACTAAGAAGAATATCAACAAAGAAAACAAGCGCAAGCAAAATAATGCAAAAATGCTGTGTTTTTCGAAATAAGAACAACGGAAATCGCAAGTGTTGTTCCTCCGCAAAAAGAAACAACAGAAAACAAAACACGTCGTTCAGAACAGAAATGCTGTTCCTTCGGGAAAAGGAACAATAGAAAATGAGAATGCTGTTCCTTCAGAAAAAGGAACAACAGAAAATGAGAATGCTGTTCCTTCGGGAAAAAGGAACAACAGAAAATGAGAATGCTGTTCCTTCGGGAAAAAGGAACAGCAGAAACAAAAAAATGCCGTTCCTTCAGAAAAAGGAATAACAAAAAAAAAATGTGCCTTGCAGAAAAAAAATGATGTTCTTTCGGGAAAAGGAACAACAGAAAACAAGAATGTTATTCCTTAGGAAAAAGGAACAACAGAAAATGAGAATGTTCCGTTCCTTCGAAAAATGGAACAAACAAAATGAAAATACTGTTCCTTTGGAAAAAGGAATAGCCCTGACAAAAATGTGTCGTTCCTTCAGGAAAAGGAACAACAGAAACGAAAATGTTGTTCCTTCAGAAAAAGGAACAACAGAAACAAGAATATGCCATTCCTTCGGAAAAAGGAACAGCAGAAATGAAAATGCTGTTCCTTCAGGAAAAGGAACAATAGAAAACGAAAATGTTGTTCCTTTGGGAAAAGGAACAACAAAAAAATGCAAGTGCTGTTCCTTCCAAAGAGGAACAACAAAACGACAGAAATGCTGTTCCTTTTGAAAGGAACAACAGTAGTGCAAAAAGTGCTATTCCTTAAAAAAAAGGAATAGCGGAATGGTGAAAATGCTGTTCCTTTTGGAAGGAACAACAAGGTACAGAAGTGCTGTTCCTTGAAAAAGGAACAACAAAATGGTGAAAATGCTGTTCCTTTCGAAAGGAACAACAAAGTGCAAATGTTATACAACTGCAAGAAAAAAATATATACAAAACAAAAGAATTATGTACAGTGTGTAAGAGTAGTCGAATTACTTAACCAAAGGTGAGGAAGATTTCTCTTCCTCAACCAGAATCTGCATGTCGGAGTCTTTGCAGAGTTGTTGGTAGAAGGATTCTCGAGTAAGTGGTTTACGGTATAATCAAACTCAGTGGCCGTTTGCCTTAAAGGTATGTCCAGATCCATCAATGGTGGTTAGAGTAATGGTGCCATTATCATGTACCTTCTGGATTTCGTATGGTCCCAGCTAGTGAGTCTGAAGTTTCCCGGGAAAATCCTGGAACCTAGAGTCATATAGGAGCACCCAATCTCCTTCGCAGAAGACTTTCTTTTTAATGAGGGCGTCATGCCATTTGGCTCGTTGTTGTTGTATTAACACAGTATGTTGAAGGGCAGAGAGCCTGATTTCATCTAGCTCATTGATCTGCTGTAATCTATTAATCTGAGCCTCGTCTAAATCTAGACCGACCTCTTGTGCTGTTCGTAATGTCTGTATTTCAAATTCTATCGGAAAGATGGGTTCCTTTCCAAATACTAGCTGGTATGGTGAATAACCGGTAGTACTTCTCCATGTTGTTCTGTATGCCCACAATGCTTCTGGCAGTCTTGCAGCCCAATCGCGTCTGTGTGACGCAATGGTTTTTGTCAATATTGCTTCTATTATTTTGTTTGTGCTTTCTACTTGACCATTTGCCTGTGGGTGGTATGGAGTAGTAATTTTATGCTGGATATGATAATTTTTTAGTGTTGCAACAATCTTGTTACCAGCAAACTGTGGTCCACCATTTGTAATTATATCTCTTGGGAGGCCATATTGCACAAATATGTGGAACAGGAACTGAATGACAAAATCCTCTATAGCTCTCGGCAATGCCTCTGCTTCAACCCATTTGGTGACATATTCTGTTGCTACCAGAATGTATGTTTTCTGATTTGATGATGGGTTGATTGGACCAACAAAATCAAGCGCCCATCGTTCAAATGGTTCAATAACTAGCTGTGGGTTCAGGGGCATTTCATCAGCCTGTCCAGGGCGTCCTGCTCTTTGGCAGCTGTCACAAGCTTGAACGAACTTCTTTGCATCTTTGAAGATCGTGGGCCAATAATACCCTGTTTGTAGCACCTTGTGTCTAGTTCTCCGATTGGCGAAATGTCCGCCACACGGTCCATCGTGACAAGCTTTCAAAATGTCAAAAATTTCATCTTCACGGACGCATCTCTTGATGTGCATATTTGCCCCTGTATGAAACAGGTAGCCCCCAATCCAAGAAAATCGAGTACTACACTAGACAATCTGCTTTCGTTCATTGGGGGTCAGATGTTTTGGTAATTTGCCTACTGCTAAATAATTTGCAACATCAGCATACCAAGGTGTTTTAACAGTAACAACGAACAAATGTTCATTTGGGAATTGATCTTCGACTGCTGTTGCATCCACTGGTTTTGGCATTCGCGAGAGAAAATCAGCTACAGGATTTTCTTTTCCCGGTCGGTCCTTTATTGTGATATTGAATTCCTACAATAAAATCAGCCATCTGGTTACTCTACCATTTGTGATTGGTTTATTTGCTAAATATTTTATGGTAGAGTGATCTGTATATAAAATGACAGGATATCTAGTGATATAATGCCTAAATTTATTGATGGCATGTATTACAGCTAAAAATTCCTTTTCAGTCACAGTATAGTTCAATTTAGCAGGCGACAAATTTTTGCTAATATAATAAATTGCATATGGTTTTTTATCTTCTTCCTGCCCAAGGACTGCTCCAATAGCCGTGTCTGAAGAATCTGATGAAATTTGAAATGGCAGGTCCCAATTTGGTCCTCGGAGCACTGGGGTTGTTGACACAAGTTTTTTTAGATTCTCGAAAGCACAGTCACATTTTTTTGTCCAAACAAAGTCAACATTCCCTGTCAGTGCATATAAAGGTGCAACAATATGAGAAAAATGTTCTATAATTCTTCGATAATAACCAAAGAATTCAAGAAAAATGCGTACCTCTATCTGAGTGGTAGGAGTGGTTATTAAAAAAATTATTTGAAGTTTGGCCGGATCTACCTGTATTCTAGCTGCTGAAGTATAATGGCCTAGAATAAGTCCTTCAGTCATCATCATATAGCATTTTTCATGGCTCAGACAGAGCCTGGTGGCAATGCATCGCTGCAGCACTTTTTCTAGTGTGTCTAATGCTGGGTCGAAATCATCCCCGTATGGTGTAAAATCATCCATGTATACTTCGAGCCCTTCATTTATTAAATTTGAAAAGATGTTGAGGATAGCCCTTTGAAATGTGGCAGGGGCATTACATAGGCCAAAAGGTAAAACTCTGTAGGCAAATGTTCCCCAAGGACAAGTAAAAGTGGTTTTGTCTTGGTCTTCAGGGGCAATCTAAATATGATTGTATCCACTGAAGCCGTCTAAGAAAGAAAAGAATTTCTTTCCTACCAAAGTGTCTAATACTTGGTCAATGAATGGAAGGGGAAAGTGGTCTTTTTGTGTTGCTTTATTTAGCTCTCTATAATCTACACAAATCCTCCACTTTCCATTCTTCTTTGGCACCACAACAAGTGGAGAGACCCATTTACTATCGGAGATAGGGTAGATGAAGTTCACATCTAAAAGTTTTTGAAGTTCAACTTTTACAATGTCTTTTAGATGAGGGTTAAGTCTCCTTTGTGGTTGGCGAACAAGTCTTGCATCCTTCTCTATGTAAATGTGGTGTGTACATAACTGGGGATTAATTCCTTTCATGTCAAGGTAGTCCCATGCAAATGCTTCTTTGTATTTCCTTAGTACTTGGATCAACTTCTCTTCTTGTTCAGAAGTCAGGTTGGCATTGATGTTTAAAGTCTTTCCTGGCTCAATTTCTACAATTTTTCTATTTGAGACAGAGGTAGTAGGTATTGTTTGGTCATGAGTATCTTTAAGAGGATCTTCTTCTAATTCATTATCAAATGCTGCTTCTATCATGTGACATTGTATGTGGGATCTAGATTTAGTCTGGCTAAGAAAGTTGTTAATGACATCATCCTCTGTTTGGTCTTTGAAATCGAGGGCATCTTCTGTGGTTAATGGAGATCTAATATTTTCGGTGAGGTATGATACATGATGTCTGTTAGTTTTTATTATTGTGACACTTGGCTTGGCTGGAGGATATAAAGCCAGATTCTTGATATTAGCCCCCCTAGTTATAGTCACACTGCCTTGTCGGCAACCAATATAAGCATCAACAGTTGTAAGCCAAGGTCTGCCTAAAATCAATGGATGTCCATCAAGTCTGTTTTTGGGGTTTACTATCAGAAAGTCGGCAGGATAATCCCAAGAATCAACAGATACCATGACATCATGTAGTGTGCCTTTTGGCCTAACCACAGATCGGTCAGCCAGTGCTAATAAAGTGGAGGTTGGTTCTATTGATGTAATGCCCAGTTTTGACAAGTGGTGATTGTTAGGATATTAATTGCAGCCCCTAAATCAACTAAGGCATTTGCAAATTTTTTTCCATTGATTTGTATTGTTACTATTGGATTTCTCGAGTCTTCATATTTAACGGGTGTTTCTTTTCCTGATAATAGATCAGATAGGGTACCAACTACTTGGACTGTTGGGTTATTTGCTATGCTCCTCCTTGGATTTTTTATACATAGCTCTTTAATGGTCTTTGCCTATATTGGGATGTCCTGGATGGCTTGGAGGAGTGGAATTTTTATGTACAGATTTTTAAGTTCTCCCAAAATGTCAAAATCAGGATGTTGTAGAGGTTGAGGTATAGTTAATCACTCTGGGAATGGAGGGGAAGATGTGATTACTTGATTATGAGTTTGTTGTTTGATCACATCCTCTTCTTGTAGTGGTTGTTCTATAGGTAACTGATTTTCAACTTGAGTAGTTTTATCTCCCTCTGTTTCAATGATGCGCCCAGATCTTAATTGAAGATCATTACACTCCCTTAGATCGGTTCCTATCTCTAGTGTTTCGATTATTTGAATAGATTGGATCGGTTTGTTATTCGGATTAGGGTTGGGTTGGGCTGGGAGTTGCGGTCTTAAATTAGACTAGGGGTTTTGTTGTAATGCTGGCAGTGTAGGTTGAGGGAGCGAAATGGTTCCTACTAGCTGATTCATCAGTCTTTTCCAGTTTGTCTGCCAAGCTTGACTCTGTGAAGTAGGAGGGGACCATTGTGCTGGATATACATTGTTTTGCCAATATGGTGGGGTATAGGGAAAATTTGGCCAATTGGGTTGGCTTGCTTGATTCGGCCATGGTGATGATGAAGGAAATGGTTGTTGTGACCAATTTGAGAATGGAGGTTGATTTTTCCACATAGTAGTATATTGCTGAGCATGATATTGTGGTGGCTGAAAAGAAGAAGCTGGATCGGAGAACATACCTGATTGTCGCGGCTGCCATTGACGGCGCTGATTGAGTAGGTACACTGGTTCTGGCTCTTCTTCTGCTTCCTTGTAGACTGCTTTCAATCTAGGAAGTGAGGGACAACTTTCTGTAGAATGGTCTTTTGTACAAATGGCGCAAACTTGGACTGCATCTAATGGACACTCCTTGTGGCTGTGTTTCTTTCTGCATCTAGGACAGAAGATTGCCAAATTTTGTTCTGCCTCTGCTTGTTTCTACTTGGCCTGCATAATATCAAGCTGCATTGTCAGAGTCCCCAATATGTCGGTTTTGAAATTTTCTAATAAATTTCCAATTTCTGCACGAGTTACTCCTTCTACAGAAATTTTGTTATCTCTTGCAAACCGATCATGTTCTGCCAGTTTTAGTCTTGCGCTGCCTCTCGAGCTCCTAATACATAAATCAATAATATCAACAAAATTTTCCTGATAAATATCTCCTTTCCCCATAATATTTAATGTTTCAATCCATTGTTCCTTCATTACCCTAATTAATGCTATTTTTAATACATTATCAGGTAAGGGTAATGATGCATAAGGAGATCTCTGAAGATTATACTGAAAACGCTCAACATATTCTTCTAATGTTTCATTTGGTCTAGCTACCATCTGAAATATTTCATCTTTTAACTCTCTAGACCTGCAATAATCCTGATATTTTTTTATAAAAGACTCTTTCATTTGATCCCAGTTATTTATAACACCACCACCCAACCCCATGAACCATCTTAAAGCAACCCCTTTTAATGTAGAGGGAAATAATTTCAGTTTTTGGGGGTCGGTGGTATAGTCATAACCTCTACACAGCACATCAAATTCAAATAAAAATGCATTTGGATATTTTGATATAAGGCGATCGAATGTAGGGATATGCCAGAGAGGAATTGCTTTCATAGGTGCATTAGCTGCAGTGTCCAAAATGGGATATTGCAGTGTAGAAGTTTGGGTGTTTTTGGGCCATTTGGTCAAATATGTGCCAATAATCTTCTGGGATGTCTAGGAGGGTATCCCTAGGCTGACAAGGGGAATTGGCTTTAACAGGAATGGCCTTAGCAACACTTCCTTTATCTGGGATGATAAGAATTCCTAATGTCTGGGGGGACTTTGGCTCTTGAGGTTTTTCAACTTCATTATGAATGATTTTTGCAGCACTTCCCTTATCTAGGCTGCTTAATGGCGGATTTATCCCAAGAGGAGATCTTGGTTCTTCAGTTTCTCTAGTTTCTCCTCTCACTTCACAGAGGTTGCTAAGGTTCCCTTCTTGTAATGATTTTGGGCTAGAATTCTCAATTTCTTGAAAATATTGCTCTTCGGTGTGACTATGCACCTCAGCAAAGGCTACAGATGGTGATCCTGTGGGCTGAAGGGAAATAGTAGGTTGTCTAGAAGCAACTTTTCTAGGTCCTACTAAAGGCTGGGATTCTGCTTTCTTAAGGATTTCAGCTATAAAGGTCAATCGGCCAAGGGTCACCGGGCCCTTAGCTTTATCAGGCTTGGGTAGAGGTTTAGGATTTTTTCAGGCTTTTTCTGCTTAGTCATGCACACAAATCAACTGCTAATTTCTACCCAAAGAAAACAACAACAAATCTGCAGGAAAGCGGGCAGGGGAGCAGGGCTATTACATACTCCATACGTAGGTTCTTACCTTTCATTTTTAAAACCCAGTTCTCTCCTAGCAGGTTCTTACATCACTTTGGAAAAGAAACAAATGGCTACACTCTTCCCTAGCAACGACGCCAAAATGTCGAGCAGTAAAAAGGGTCCTTTTCACCTCTATTTACCCTACATTAACTTATCAATCCAGGAACAATTTGTTATCTCAAAGAGTGTACTCAATTTGAGGAGGTCATTTGTCAGAGTAATGCTAGTAGTATAGTGCTCTCAATACAAGAGTAAATAGATGCTTGGAATGAAATCTATTTGCAAAAAGAAACCTAGGACTCAACTCATGCATTTAGAAAGCTCCAGCAATTTATCAGTCAAGGGTACAGTAATAGTAACTCTTCCCTCTGTAAACTGATGCAATAAAAAAGGCACTCAAAGGAAGGATCTTCAAACTAGGAACTAGACATCGTATGTCAATGTTCACTATAGTCTCAGACCTTCTGCACACCAAAGCAATGATAATCTTCAATTGACAGGAAATAGAATAGCAACTATCTCTATTTAACAGGATTGAACAGCAAACCCTTAATCTACGGAAATGAATGCAACAATAATTATAATCTATAGGAATTAAGTAACAGCTTTCAAATTTAACAGCAAATAGAAATGGAACAACAAACTATTAGAATAAAGTATAGAACAACAACTCAGATCTGAATGTACAACAACCCAAGTTAAACACGCGACACACTTAACATCAAAAGGAACATTAATCTGAGCTTCGATACAATACGCATGAATCACAGCTATAAAGTAATAGAAATTACAACGGAACGACAGTTGTAATGGAACAACAACTCCGAATGAAAAACAGTTACAATTTAAGAATAAATCATACAGTAGTACCAATTTAGGAACATACATCACAGTTGAACTGTAATCGAATGGAAATCTGTAAGGAACAACAGTGTTATATCAATTGTCAAAAGGAACAACAATGCGATACAATGTTAGAATAATAACATAGCATTCCTGTTGCAGATAACAATAGTATTTAACCAAGTATATATAAGAGAGCTGATATGTAAAAAAGTAAAGTGCATCAAATTATTGAACAGAGTAAATGAAAGAAATCAAACCACACATGAATCAGAAATATGATACAAGAGCAAGTGATCCACCAGGGCCGGGCTCTTAGCCTCCAGGGACTCACCGCTTGAGATTACTCCAGAATCAAAGATGGAACAACAACCAAATTTTTATATTAAAACATTAAACAGAGTTACAATATTCAACAAGAGTCGATGATAAAAGTTTCAAATACAAAGGAGAATTACATAAAAATAACAACCAGTCATCCCTCGGGCTAGAAGTGCTACCCCTTCTTATAACAGCGGAGCGATGATACCAACAAAATAGAGGATTGTTAAGATAGCGATCCCTCAGGATCGAAGGATCCTAAGGGATTCGCCAAGCTGCTAATTTTCAGTTATCCTTCTGTTCTTTTGCACCAATTGGATATCTCCTTTTCCTTTTTCTGGCTGTTATGCTCCAATTTGGATCGCCTTGTTTGAATGCGATTCCCTACCAAAGGGACATCAATTAACTTGGTCTCGTTCTTTCTTTTGGGATGGCGGTCTTCTGTTTTCTCCTTTTTATTCGTAGAAAAGGGTAATTATTAGTTATTTCATATTACATATAAATCTTCTAGATTCTATCATATTCTTGTGTCATATGGCTAGCTCATTATGTGAAAAGGTTGTGAGTTTTGAAGAAAAGATAACAAAGTAAATGAAAATAACATACCTTCTCCGGTGCCCAACATAAGGATCAAGCGAGGAATATTTGGATCAAGAGGCTACGATGGGATTACTTCGTAGGTATTGAGTTGCATGTATGATTCCTTTGCTAGTTTTTGCATGCACAGTATATGCATGTGTGTATTTGGTTCTTTTGCTATCATTGACATGGGATTTTCCTAGTGTGACAGTGGTTTCAACTTTGCCTTTTCATTTTCGTATAACCATGGTGTGATGGGGTTCTTTCATTTGGTAGAGATTTGGATTGTTAGATAGTTTTGGAACCGGGTGAAGTGGTCGTAGGAAAATTCCCAAGGGCCCAGAATCCCTTGACCGGTAATGGAAGAATTGTGCTAAACCCCGATGGTGGAGACACAAAAATTCCTCAAGGTATTGGTGAAGAAATTCAGAGGCATCCAAGCTTGTTTAGGTCCTAGTGATCCCTTGACTGGTTTTGGCGGAATTGTGGTAAATATTGGTAGCGTATGTTTTTGTTTGGGAATGGTGGGATTACGGTAAATCCTAGTGGTATAGGTGAGCATTTTGGGCCTAGGAGTACGTTGACCAGTTTTGGTAGGATTGCGAAAAAGCCTAAGGAAGCCCTTGTTGTTTTGTTTTGAGTCCCACATTCCTGCTTGGAATATGGCACAAGGGTGATTGGCTGAAAGAAAGATTTCGTTCAGCCCAATCTATGGTCGAGTGGTACGTGGAAGTCCCTGACTTGGTTGGATTTGCATATGTTAATAAGAGCTCTTTTCCTCTTGTATTTCATGAGTATTTATACTTGTTATTATGTGGCTTTGATGGTTGTTCTATCATTGTTATTATTCTGGTTATATGTTGGTTATAAGCATGGTTTTATGATAGACTTTAGCTATGGATCTCATCATGTTTTGATTGGTAAATGAATGGTTAATGAATGCCTAACTTAATAGATGATAATGTAGCTATTTTGAGAGGGAATCAAGCCTTCTTGATGATTCTTAGATAAATATGTGACCCCTATGTTCATATATGCATTTATAACTTATAGATTACATGTTCACTATGTGTTTGATGGAATTCCTGTCATGGTTAGGCCTTGTTAGGCCAATTTATTGTCTAAGTTTTGAATTAAAGGCTTTTTCCTTTTGTCATTCATCATTCTGGAAAGTTCCATCAAGTTTTGGGAAGAGGTTTGGATCCTAGCCCTGAAAAAGTGGCTCAGATCTCTCTTCGCATGCACATAACTAGGTAATTTAGAATGGGAGTCCAGGTCAATGAAAAAACAATCTAGCTCAGGGTCTGGGGAATTAGAGTGGTTGTTTAGCTTCTAGGGGCCCTGTAGCTACTGGGGGAGGTCAGTAAAATTTTAGTTGGACGATTCCACTTCCTTAACTGTACCTAGGAGGTTGAGTCATATCATAGTAACTCTTCATCACATATTTACCCCAGTGGACTAGTGAAGTTGGGTAAATGTGGGAGGAGGGTGTTACAGAGTGGTATCAAAGCATGGTTCAACACTTGGATTGGATGGGAGGAATTTTTTTTCATGCACGCATTTCGGTTGTAAATGTGCTCGTTATGCAGGTAAGTGTCTATATGTTTGTTATGCATGCATTGTTATGGTTATGGTTGTCATTCATGAGGTTGATATATTGTTATGATTATGATTATACATGTATCATGTTAATACAGTTGATCTTGTAGACCATATATCCTCCCTTGAACTATACCGAGGTATGTTGGTTGTGTTTATGTTTGGTTTACCTGACATGATATACTTGCAGGAAGAAGAGGATCAAAGATGACCAAAAAAATGGTTGATTATAGTTCATGAGATTCTCCTTATAGATCATATGAGCAACCAAGAGATGAGTACTCTTCGGACCTAGCAGACACATTGAGAAAATTTAAGGAAAATATAAGAATTTGTAAAGAAAATAATGATAGGATCATTCAATCATAAGAGAGATTTGACAGGGCAACAAAGAAACAAGCAGAGGTCAATGCAATTATCCTTTAGAATTTTTCAGACTTGCAGAGATAGGGACCACTTAGAATCAATCATGGACATGAGGAATAGACTAACAGAGCATATGGTACTAGATCCCATGGTGGGCATGTGTCGAATATAGATTACACGGTCAGAGATGGTAGGTTTCTAGATACACATGATAGGAAAGGTAGTGGACATGGGCTTTCCTCTAGTTCTGGTTCCGATAGGAATCATGGTAATCATTGTTATCATCCTTATAGGAGGAGTGACTGGGATATTTTCTGGATGGGTTCATGAAATCCAAGCCACCTACATTTGATGGATAATTGAATAAGATAGAAGATGTAGAGGCATGGTTTCTTGCAAAGAAGAAGTTCTTTGAGTTTCATGATTACACTGAGAACATGAAGGCCAGGATAGCTATTTTTAGCCTCAAAGGGAAAGAGGACATCTGGTGGGAAGATGTGAAGTGGGTTAGAGACATCATAATAGAGGAGTTGAGTTGCGATGAGTTCAAAAGGATTTTCCAAAAGAAGTACTTTTCAGAGAGGTACTATGATGGTAAAGCGAAGAAGTTCTATGAGTTGAATATGGGATTGGTGACATAAGAGGAGCACACTACTAAGTTCCAGGAGTTACTAAGGTATGTAACTTATCTTAAGTATGGACAATTTTGTTATTGTATTCATTGATGATATATTGATATATTCTAATAATGAGGAAAATCATTCCAAAAAATTAACAACAATATTGAGATTTCTAAGAGAGCATTAATTGTATGCCAAGCTTAGAAAATGCAGTTTCTTTCAGATAGAGGTATATTACTTGGGGCATGTTGTTTCCAAGGAAGGCATAGCAGTGGATCTAGAAAATATAAGAGCTATCATGGAATGGGAAACTCCTAGAAATGTGGATGAGGTTAGATCATGCATGGGGTTAGCAGGTTACTAAATGAGGTTCATTAGGAACTTTTCATAGATTTCCTATCTTATTACATCATTGCAGAGAAAGGGAAATAAATTTGAATGGAAAGAAGAATGTGCAACAATTTTTGAGCAGTTGAAGTAGTTGCTTACAAATGCTCAAGTTCTAAATATTACATTTATAGATAAAGAGTTCTTGGTGTGTGCAAATGCTTGCAAGAGAGGACTTGGTGGAGTCTTGATGTAAGATGGATAGGTGGTATGCTACAAATCAAGGAAACCGAATGAGCACAAACAGAACTATGTGACACATGATCTTGAGTTGGCAATGATCATTCATGCATTGAAGATGTGGAGGCACTATATTCTTGGAAGGAGGTTCATTCTGATGAGTGATCATAGTGGTTTGAGGTACTTATTTGACCAACCTAATCTGAATGCCAAGAAAGCTAGGTGGTTGGCCATGCTCAGTGATTTTGACTTCGAGATCAGGTACATTAAGAGAAAAGAGAACAAGGTTGCAGATGCTCTTAGCAGAAGAGTACATGTAAATCACATAGAAGCTATGAGTTCATATGGGACAGATTTACAAGATCATATTTTACATGTAGGACAACAGGATGACAGGTATAGGTAACTTAGGCACATATTACAATAGTAGGGATTAGGTGAGAAGGATGTGGATTATCATCTCATGGTAGATGGTTTGGTCAATATATTTAGGGACAAGATCTATGGGTCGGACAACAGTGAGATCAAGACACTTATCTTGTGATAATTTCATGTTAATCCGTATTCAAGTCACTCGGGATATTAGAAGACATTGTTGAAGAAGTTCTATTATTGGCTGAATTTGAAGAAAGAGGTGGCATAGTTTGTGGCTAGGTGTTTGGATTATCAACAAGTAAAAGCAACATGTAAGCATCCAGGTGGTTTACTACAGCTGATTCTAATTCCAGAGTGGAAATGGGAATTTATTTCCATGGATTTCATTACAGGTTTTTTGAAGACATCTAGATAACATGATTATATTATAGTTATGGTTGAAAGGTTGACTAAGGTAGCTCACTTCATAGTGGTCAAGTCTACTTATTTATCTAGTTAGGTAGCATAGGTCTTCATCAGGGAGATAGTGAGGTTGCATGGTGTTCTGAAGAATATTTTGTCAGATAGAGATGCTTAGTTCATTTCCAAGTTTTGGAAGGAGTTATTTGCGAGTTTGGGTAAAACGTTGGCCTTCAGTACAAATTATCATCCACAGATAGATGGAGATACAAATAGGGTCAACATGATTTTAGAGAACATGTTGAGAATGTATATTATGCATCAACAATGGACGTGGGAAGAGTATCTTCCACTGGTATATTTTTCTTACAACAATGGGTATTAGGAGTCAACGAGGATGAGTCTATTTGAGGAACTTTATGGGCAGAGTTGTAATACTCCCATCAACTGGAGTGATCTAGTGAATAGGGTGTTGATAGGACTGGACATGTTGGTAGAGATGGAACATGAAATGAAGGTTATCAAGATGAATCTAAAGGAAACATAGGACAAACAAAAATCTTTATGCAGATTAACATAGGGCATTTAAGGAGTTTCAGGTTGGGGAGCATGTGTACTTGTGCATCAAGCCCAAGAAAAGCTCGTTGAGGATTGGGTCATGTATGAAGCTGACACCTTGGTATTGAGGGCCTTTTGAGATCCTTGATAGGATTGGACCAGTGGCCAACAAAATTTCACTGTATATGACAATGAAATTCCATGTTTCATTACTTAAAATGTAAAGAATATTGATCATGTGATTTATTGGTCTGTATTGCTAGTGGAGCCAGAAGGAGAATTCCAGCCGGAACCTTAGTGCATTTTGTAATGGAAAAAACTCATGATCCGTAACCGAGCAATTGAGCAAGTTAAAGTGCAATGGGAACACTTTGGGTCTGATGAAGCTACATGGGATATGGTTGATCAGATGCGGGCTATGTATCCTTCAGTATTTTTTGGTGAAGGCAAATGAGTTTTGGTATATGTACATATTTATGTATGGTTGTTATTGTAAATACCGAAACGAGATATGTTATAAATCTCCAATAAGCGGTATGGTTGTCATGTTGTTATGTTTTTCATGTTGGTTTTTCTTTTCATTAGGTTTTTCATTGGAAATACTGCATCGAGCTAATTTATAAATCTCCATGGGAAGTATGTTTTCATTTCAGTGGTCTTGCTGGTTGTAGGTGTCATAAAACACTGAGGACAGTGTTCCCTTTAGGGGGAGGGGTCTGTAAAAATCTTGGGTTAAAAGTTCATGTAATAAAGTTAATAAAGGCAAAAATAAGACTAATATCATGAGACATTTATTCCAAGATGAATGTTGGCAAAAACATCCTAGTGGGTGTTCATTTAGTTTATTATGTCTAAGGAAATGGAAAAGGCATTGAAAAGGCAAAGAGGCATTAATTGGAATTTTATTTATGAAAATAAAGGAAATTAGGAAAAAAGGAAGGTGAAAGGTCACAGGTTGCATGTGAGGAGAAAATTTAAGGAAAATTAATGGAAATTGAAGAAAATAGAGGCCTCATTGATAAAAAGGCTTTTGAGGATCAGTTCATGGCTTTTGCTAGTTCAATTTTGGAGCTCTCTCTCTATTATTTCTATTCTCTCATACTCTTGTACAGTTAGAGCATTCTTGGAGCATTCTAGCATTGGAGAAAGGAAGACAAATGAAGGATAAGAAAGAAAAGGAAGCAAGGATCAAGCAAGGAATAGTTGGATCAAGCGGCTACAACAAGATTATTTTGCAGGGATTGAGTTGCATGTATGATTCCCTTTCTAGTTTTGGCATGCATGGTATATGCATGTGTGTACTTGGTTCTCATGTTGTTAATGACATGGGATTTTCCAGGTGTGACAATGGTTTCAACTTTGTTTTTCCATTTCTAGATAACCATGGTGTGATGGGGTTCTTTCATTTGGTTGAGCTTTGGATTTCTGGATGGTTTTGGAACTAGGAGAGGTGGTCTCAAGAAAATTCCCAAGGGCCTTAGAATCCCTTGATCAGTAATAGAAGGATTGTGGTAAAGCCAAGGGAGGATATGGGAAAATTCCTCAAGGTATTGGTGAATAAATCTGGATGAATCCAAGCTTGTTTAGAACCTAGTGATCCCTTGACAAGTTTTGGTAGGATTGCGGTAAAGCCTGGTAGTGTATTTTTTGTTTGGGCCTCGGAATCCCTTGATCCATGAGGGTTTTTTTATATAGGTGAGGGTTTCAAGCCTAGGATTCCCTTGACTAGTTTTTGGCGGGATTACGGTAAACCTGAAGAAGCCCTAGTTGTTTTGTTGTGAGTCCTACATTCATGCTTGGAATATCGAACGGGGGTGATTGGATGAAAGAAATATTTGATTCAACCCAATCTATGGTCGAGTGGTACGTGGAAGTCCCTGACTTGGTTGGATTTTCATATGTTAATAAAAGCTCTTTTCTTTTTGTATTTCATGAGTATTTATACTTGTTAATATGTGGCTTTGATGGTTGTTCTATCATTGTTATTATTATAGTTATAATCATCGTTTTATGACAGAATTTAGCTATGGATCTCATCATGTTTTTATTGGTAAATGAATGGTTAATGAATGCATGACCTAATATATGCTAATGAAACTATTGTGAGATGTTGTAGAACCCTCCTCCCACATTTACCCAAGCTAACCAGTCCATCGGGGTAAACATGTGACGAAGAGTTACTATGATATGATTCAACTCCCCAAGTACAGTTAAGGAAGTGGAACCAGTAAGACAAGACTAATCTGACCTTCCTCAGGAGCTTCAGAACCTTTAGGATCCAACCAATACCTCCAAGTGTCCAACCCCTGATCCAACTTGATGTTTTGCTAAACTAGACTCCTATTCACTCCCATGACAAGACTTTCGTGCAAATGTGACCCTCCAGTTGCTCCCACATCAAGGAATCCATGTGACTATGGACATTTTCAGGTAGTTATGTGCCAACGACCTTATATTTTGAGCCAATTTTTCAGGGCTAGGACTCGTGCCCTTACCTATAAATTCATGAAACTTTTAGTTATGATAAATAACAATGAAATAAGGCTACTAATGCAAACAATTGAATAAGGACTTGACCTGAACCCTACCAGCCTTGACAGGAATTCCATCAAACATACCATAAACATGTAATGTACAGGTCATATGAACATAGGGACCTCATGCTTATCTGAGATTCGTCAAGAAGGTTTGATGCCCTCTCACAATAGCTGCATTATTGTCTATTAGATCATAAATTCATTAATAGTTCATTTTCTAATCAAAACATGATGAGATCGATAACCAAAGTTTTTCATAAACCATGCTTATAACCAACATATAACCAATAGAATAACAATGATAGAACATCCATTAAAACCACATATTAAAAATTATATTTACACATGGAACACAAGAGGAAAAGAGCTCTTATTAACATATGAAAAAGCCAACCAAGTCAGGGACTTCCTACCATATGACCATAGATTAGGCTGAACCAAATGTTTCGTTTAGCTAATCGCCCCAGTGCCATATTCCAAGAACGAATGTGGGACTCACAATAGAACCAATCAAGGCTTCCTCGGGCTTTACCATGTATTCTGCCAAGGGATTCCTAGGCCCAAACAATAAACATAAAACACAGTCTTTACCGAAATCCTACCATATACTAGTCAAGGGATCACTAGGACCTAAAAATGCATGGATGCCTTTAGATCTCTCCACCTGAACTGTGAGGAATTTTTCTGTCTCCACCCTCTAGGATTTAACATGTATCCCTCTATTACCATTTAAGGGATTTCTAGGCCCAATAAGGGTATTCACAACTAGGATTTACTGTGTATCCCACCATTACCGGTTAAGGGATTCCTAGGCCCAACAAGGGTATTCACAACCAGGATTTACCATGTATCCTTCCATTACCGGTTAAGGGATTCGTAGGCCTTGTGATTTTCTTTGACACCACACCACTCAGTTTTGAAACCATGTGGAAATCTAGCTCAACCAAGTAAAATAACCCCATCACACCATGGCTATCCGGAAATGGAAAGGAAAGGCTGAAGACCACTATCACACCTGGAAAAACCCATCTTAATGACAACAAGAGAACCAAATACACACATGCATGCCAAAACTAGCAAGGAAATCATACATGCAACTCGATACCTGCAAGTAATCTCGTTGTAGCCACTTGATCCCACTCTTCCTTGCTTGATCTTTTCTTCCCTTTTCTTTCTTGTCCTTCCTTCCTCCAATGCTAGAGTGCTCCAAGAATACTCTAAGTGTATGAGAGTATGAGAGAGTAGAGAGAATAGAGAGAGAGCTCCAAAACTGAACTGACAAAAGGTTGTGAACTAATCCTCAAAAGCCTTTTTATCAATGAGGCCTCTATTTTCTTCAATTTCCATTATTTTTCCTTCATTTTCCTCCTCACATGCAACCTGTGACCTTTCACCTTCCTTTTCTCCTATTTTCCATTATTTTCATAAATAAAATGCCAATTAATGCCTCTTTTCCTTTCCAAAGCCTTTTCCAATTCCCTTAGCCATAATAAACCAAATGAACACCCACACTAGGATGTTTTGCCCAACATTTAGCTTGGAATACGTGTCCCATGACCTTTGTCTTATTTTTCCTTTATTAACTTTATTACATGGATTTTTAACCCTGGGTTGTTACAAACTGATCAGGTGCTCATGTCCTAAGTGTCGTAAAATGCTCAAAATTTAAAATGCTCAGAACTAGTTCAAAGTTAAAAAAATAAAAATTTCTCGTCTTCCTGATTCCGGCGCCGCAAACGGTTCGAAAAATGGTCGCCGTATGAGAAAGTTATGCCAAAAACAAAATCGCTCAATAACCCTTAATTTTTGAATTTTTTAAAAAAATTTAAAAAAGAATATTCCTTGAAATATTTCGAGGAATATTCCTTTTGGACAGCGAATCAATGGCTGCCATGTGGCAAGCTCGGAGGCCGCCATGTGGATGGGATGACGTCAGCAACAATGGGCGCATATATACAAAAGTTGGCTCAAGCATGGTTTAAACCCACGACCTATACTATGCAACAAACACACCTTACCAACGCGCCACCGGGGGTTCATTTGTTATATGGGTGGAGAAAATTGTTAATGAGTTTAAAATTCATTTGGGTGGGGCCCAAATGGGGCCAGCCCCTAAGGGCCAGCCCCCCATGCCATACGACCCAGTGCCCAAAACCAAGGGCCTAAACCCCCACTGCCTGGCGCGAAATCCAATGTTAACCGCCAACCAGATTTTTGGTCACATGCGCATTTATGGTAACTGCAGTTAGCATGGCGGAATATTTGGCAGAGCATGCCAAATTTTGCAGCCGCTCCATATTTGGCGGGCCTATCTGGCCGCAACTAAAGTTAGCTGGTGTGTTTCTAGGCATAACTGGAGGAAAACTTTAATTGGCCATAAATTTGGCTAGGAAAGGCGGTTTTGGACGATTTTTTTTTTGATTTTAGGTATTTTCGACCTTCTGAAGCCATTGGTGTAGGTATTACAGCCATATGAGGTCATTTGCAGAGGTTTTGGAGCCGTGAAAGTTCTAGGAGCCATAAGGGCCCAGTATTGTGAAGACTGTATAGGGTTGCAGGTATCCATTGGAGGTGAAACAGTAGTCAATCCTGAAGGATTCAAGTGTTCTGAATCCATTTTTACCATCTATTCCACCTATAGATGCTTCTATTCAGCTGTATATTCAATTTGAGCATTTAATGAAAACAAGGACAAGCCCATTTGGGAGCTTTGGTCCCAACAGATGTAGCCCAGGAGGGGTGAACTGCTTTATCAACTTCTTTTGCATCTGTGGTTGATTTATTTTGCAGAACAAATTCATTTTAGGGTGTTAAACAGTAAAAGGAAATAAATCTGCTATGCTTAAATGGGTCATGAACAACTGAAATTTTCATTTGTTTTCTTTCTGCAAGACATGGACATCTTTTAAATATGTATATATCTGAATTGAATACCTTGCAAACCATTTACAAGTAGTTTCAAATTCAGATCAAGTTGGTATCGGAGCCCAGGTTTTTGTGCAAAGATCTTCTAACTGTCTTGCAAGTATTGATGCCTACCAGGTTGAAACTTAAAAGAGGGGAAGGACAGTTGACTAGAGAATGAGAGAATCCTCAGTCAAGGAAGGCCAGAGAACCATCACCTCCACCTTCAATTTCACCCTCAAGAGTCTCAACAGAAGCTTCAAGAATGTCTGCACATGAAGGAGAAATTCCTGCAGAGATGGATCCAAAAGAAGAAGAAAGAGTCTTCAGAAAGGCTTTCTTGGACCTCACTGAAATGGTGAGGATATTGTACCAAGAAAGAAATGAGAAATTGGCTGGAGAAGGGTCCAAACATCCACATGAAGGAAAGGGCTCTTCAAGAGGTAAGAAGGATGATGATCATTCCAAGAAAGGACATGGAGGAAATGGTGATCCACCACCCCCATCGTCACCTTCTTTCTCTTCATCCTCATCTTCTTCTTCTGTTCATAAGCATAGATCCTCTGAAAAAAGTTCTTTTTTGAAGCTTGATGTAAAATTCGAATTACCTATGTTTAATGGTGAAGTGACTGCAGAAAAGCTTGACAACTGGATTAGGCAGTTGGAAGTTTACTTGAGGATCCAGAATATGCATGATGATGCCACAAAGATTCAGTTGGCTTCTTTGAGAATGGATGGAGCAGCATTGGTCTGGTGGGAGGCCAAGACTAAAGAGGAGATCAAGAAATTTGGTAAGGTTACCTTAACATGGCCTGAATTTCTGTTAGCCATTAAAAAACAGTTTTATCCTCTTGCTCACATGCAGAAAGCCATTATGAATTGGAAAAATTTCAGACAACTTAAGGGTCAGAGTGTCCAAGACTACACCCAAGAATTCAGGAGAAGAGCTCTCTTGTTAGGGGTAGATTTACAGACCCAAGAAACCTTGCTGAAATACATTGGTGGCTTGCATAGCTACCTTAGACACACCATCTTGATGTTTAACCCTACTAGCTTGGACGAGGTTTGTGTCCAAGCTACCCATTTAGAGGCAAGGGGAAAAACACATTTGAAGAGGGTAGAAACAAGCCCCCCAAGGGGAAAACCAAAGAGAAAACCTCCAAGGGAAAGGAAGAATGCATCTGTCAAACAGGAGAGTGAGAAAGTGATCTGTAAACACTATTCTAAACCAGGCCATGAGGAGAAAAACTGTTGGAAATTACATCCTGAAAAAAGACCTCAATCTAACAAATCCAAAGGGAAACAGAAAACTGCTGCTACTACATCTACACCACAGGATTTAGGGGATGATTCAGGTGATGAAACCAAAATTGCAGCCATGGGTTTGAAAAACTTGAAGGGAAAAGAAATTGAAACTCAAGCCAACACTAGTACCTCAAACTGTCATATACAAGCTCCTAATGAGGAAGAAAGAATTGAACTATTTCATGTGAGGGTGATTTCAAAACATACTAAAATTGACACACTTTTTGATAGTGGGTCACAAGCAAACCTTATATTAGAGGACTTGTTCAAGTAGCTTAAACTTGAGACCGTTCCACATCCGAAGCCATATCCACTTGGATGGATTTGCAAGGATGAAAATTTACAAGTTTCAAGAAAGTGCACATTGCGCTTTGCAATTACTGCACATTTTATTGACACAGTTGAACTTGATGTGGTACCTTTTGATATAGCAAGAATTGTTTTGGGAAGTCCTTACTTGTTTGACAGGAAAGCTATCTTTCATCGCCATGAAAACAAATATCATCTTTTCAAAGATGGCAAGGAGTTCATTGTTAGAGCTCATCGCTAAAAGACAAATATAGCGATGGTGAATGCAAGACAGGTAAAAAGGCTGGTCAATTCAAGTAAGAATTTTGTTCTTCTTATGATTAAGCCCAAGGTTGATGTGAATCATGAGTCATTTGACAATTGTGATCCAAAACTTAAGTCAGAACTGTATGATGTAGTTGATGCATATCATGAGATGTTTTAGGAGCCAACAGGTTTGCCTCCTAAGAGGGAGATTCAACATGAAATCCATTTGCATCCAGATTGTCCTCTTCCAAACATAGGCATGTACCACATGTCTATTATGGAGAATGCTGAAATAAAGAAGCAAATCAAGGACTTGTTGGACAAGGGTTTCATAAGGCCAAGTACTTCGCCATGTGGGTCACCGATTGTATTGATTCCAAAGAAAGATGGCACTTGGCGTATGTGTGTTGATTTCAGGGCCTTGAACAAGATAACGGTAAAGAATCGTTACCCACTCCCAAGGATAGATGATTTGCTAGACCAGCTGAAAGATGCTCGATATTTCACTAAGCTAGACTTGCACAGTGGATATCATCAAGTAAGAATTGAAGAAAGTGACATTTGGAAGATAGCCTTTAAAACCAAACAAGGACTCTTTGAGTGGCTTGTGATGCCGTTTGGTTTGTGCAATGCACCTGCAACTTTCATGCGGGTAATGGATGATGTCTTGCGTCCTTTTCTTGATGATTTTGTTATTATCTACTTAGATGACATCTTAATTTTCGGCAAGTCTAGAGAAGATCATGTCATGCATGTTAGGAAAGTACTTGATGTTTTGAAGAAGAATCAGTTATTTCTTAAAATGTCAAAGTGTGAATTTGGAAATATTTCTTTGATTTATTTGGGACACATAGTAGGAGGAGGTGCTTTGAGAATAGATCCTGCTAAAATAGAGGCTATTTTGAATTGGCCTACTCCCAAATCCATAACAGAGGTAAGAAGTTTTTTGGGTGCAACTCAATATTGGAGGAAGTTCATCTCTAACTTCTCTTCTATAGCAGCTCCTATGCATGCAGTGACAAGTGTGAAGCATGCTTTCCAATGGGGAGGCAAGCAGCAAAAAGCTTTTGAATATTTGAAAGAGAAGATTAGTTCAACTCCGGTCCTTGCATTACCGGATTTGAGACAGCCATTTGAGATACAAACCGATGCTAGTGATTACGCCATGGGTGCAGTTCTTCTACAGCATGGTAAGCCTATTGCTTTTCATTCTGAAACTTTTAATGGTGCTGTTGTAAATTATCCTACATATGATAAGGAGTTGTATGCATTGGTGCAAAGTGTCAAAAAGTGGAAACACTATTTGATGGGCAAAGAAACTGTTATACATACAGACCATCAGCCCTTATAGTACTTGCAATCACAAAGCAAGTTACAACAGTCACGACACTTCAGATGGATGGGCTTCTTGCAACAGTTCCATTTGGTAATAAGGTACAAGAAAGGTACTTTGAATAAAGTTGCTGATATGCTTTCAAGGCCTATTATTGGTGCTGTTACTTTACTTAAGAATGATTCCATTGTACATGATAGTTACATAGAACAATATGCATCTGATGATGACTTTAAAGATGTGTATGCTAACTTGAGTAAAGGGAATCATGTAGAGGAAAATGACTATCACATGCATAACCATTTGCTGTTTCATTTGGGCAAGTTGTGTATACCACAGGGGGAGAGAATAAATGTCATAAGAGAAGCTCATTCTTCTCTTATTGCTGGCCATTTTGGGGTAAGCAAAACAGTTGCACATCTACAAAGGTATTGCTATTGGCCTCGCATGGTAGATTCTGTTTCAAGGTTCATAAGAGGATGTTCTTTATGTGCTACAAGCAAGCCTAGTAATAGGAAGCTTGGTTTGTATACTCCTTTTCCGGTACCTTCTAGACCGTGGGAGAGCATCTCTATGGATTTTGTAGGAGGTTTGCCAAAATCTAGAAAGCAGCATGATTATTTATATGTAGTAGTTGATCGTTTCAACAAAATGTGTATACTTATGCCTTGTAAGAAAACTATAACTGCTGAACAAACTGCTGAATTATTTTTTCATCATGTATGGATTCACTTTGGTTTGCCTACTTCCATTATTAGTGACAGGGATTCCAGATTTGTGGGGAATTTTTGGTCCAACCTATGGGAGATGATGGACACAAAGTTGAAGAAAAGTACTGCTTTCCATCCACAAACAGATGGACAAACAGAAGTTGTGAATAGAACCATTGTGCACCTCTTGAGAGGTTATTGCAGCAAGCATCCCAAGCTTTGGGATGAACATTTGCACTACATACAGCATGCTTACAATCGTGCCAAGCACTCTTCCACAAACACCTCACCGTTTGAAGCTTGTTTTGGTTACTTGCCAAAATCACCTCTTGATTTCATTCTTGAGAAAGATGTTGCCATTGAGGGACATAGTGATATTGACAAATCTCGTTCATTCATTGAAAGAATTCAACAAATACGTCAACAAATTCAAGAACAGCTTGAGAAGAGTCAAGGCAAGTACAAGGAAAGACACGACAAGCATAGAGTCGATCACAAGTTTCAAGAAGGGGATGAGGTATGACTGTACATTAGTAAGGAAAGGATGCAAGGAGAAGGTAAAAAGCTGAAGCCTATTCGTTATGGTCCATTCAAAACCCTCAAGAAGGTTGGAAATAATGCTTTTCAATTAGATTTGCCTTCCTACATGCAAATGTATTCTGTTGTCAATGTGGAGAACTTACGTTTGTATGAACCTCCTTTGATTGTTGATCATGAAAGTGCTGTTCAGCTGCCATCTATAGAAGATTTCTCGCCAGAATTCTTACATGAGCTGAAAGAAGATACAATCCTTGACAGAAGGACACGCACTTCAAGGAGGGGCAGTGTAGATTATGTTCAGGTTGGTTTCAAAGGCAGCAAACCGAACAAGGCAAAGTGGATGGAGGTGGACAGAGTGAGGGAGCTATACCCTCACCTCTTTAACAGGTAGTTGAAGGCTTTTGGGGTCCAAAAGCTTCCTAATGGGGAGGCGTGATCAGGTGCTCATGTCCTAAGTGTCGTAAAATGCTCAAAATTTAAAATGCTCAGAACTAGTTCAAAGTTAAACGACTGGAAAGTGCTCATCTTCCTGATTCCAGCACCACAAACGGTTCGAAAAACGGTCGCCGTATGAGAAAGTTATGCCAAAAACAAAATCGCCCAATAACCCTTAATTTTTGAATTTTAAAAAAAAATTTAAAAAAGAATATTCCATGGAATATTCTGGGGAATATTTCTTTTGGACAGTGAATCAATGGCTGCCACGTGGCAATCCTAGAGGCTGCCATGTGGCTGAGATGACGTTAGCAACAATGGGCGCATATATACAAAAGTTGGCTCAAGCGTGGTTTGAACCCATGACCTATACTATGCAACAAACACGCCTTACCAACATGCCGCCGAGGGTTCATTTGTTATATGGGTGGAGAAAATTGTTAATGAAGTTTAAACTTCATTTGGGCGGGGCCCAAATGGGGCCAGCCCCCCATGCCATATGACCCAGCGCCCAAAACCAAGGGCCTAAACCCCCACCACCCGGTGCGAAATCCAATGTTAACCGCCAACAGGATTTTTGGTCACATGCGCATTTATGGTAATGGCAGTTAGCATGGCAGAATATTTGGCGGAGCGCACCAAATTTGGTGGCCGCTCCATATTTGGCGGGCCTATCTGGCCGCAACTAAAGTTAGCTGGAGTGTTTCTAGGCATAACTGGAGGAAAACTTTAATTGGCCATAACTTTGGCTAGGAAAGGCGGTTTTGGACGAATGTTTTTTTGATTTTGGGTATTTTCGACCTTCTAAAGCCATTGGTATAGGTATTACAGCCATCTGAAGTCATTTGTAGAGGTTTTGGAGCCGTGAAAGTTCTAGGAGCCATCAGGGCCCAGTATTGTGAAGACTGTATAGGGTTGCAGGTATCCATTGGAGGTGAACCAGTAGTCAATCCTGAAGGATTCAAGTGTTCTGAATCCATTTTTACCATCTATTCCACTTGCAGATTCTTCTATTCAGCTGTATATTCAATTTGAGCATTTAATGAAAACAAGGACAAGCCCATTTGGGAGCTTTGGACGCAGCAGATGTAGCCCAGGAGGGGTGAACTTCTTTATCAACTTCTTTTGCATCTGTGGTTGATTTATTTTGCAGAACAAATTCGTTTTAGTGTGTTAAACAATAAAATGAAATAAATCTGCTATGCTTAAATGGGTCATGAACAGCTGAAATTTTCATTTGTTTTCTTTCTGCAAGACATGGACATCTTTTAAATATGTATATATCTGAATTGAATACCTTGCAAACCATTTACAAGTAGTTTCAAATTCAGATCACAAACCCCTCCCCCTTAGGGGAACATTGTCCTTAGTGTTTAATGACACCTTCAACTAGCAAGACCATTGAAAAGCAAAACATATTTCCCATGGAGATTTATAACTTAGCTTGATGCAATATTTACAATGATTAACCTATTGAAAACAAAACCAACATGACAACAGAACAACATGACACCCATATTGCTTATTGGAGCTTTATAACACAACTCATTGCGGTATTTACATCTAGATACATATATACATATACCAAAATAGCTTTGCCTCAACCAACAAACAAGGAAGGATACATAACCCTCATTTGTTCAGCCATCTCCCATGTAGATTCATCGGGACCAAAGTGCTTCCACTGCAATTTAACCTGCTTGATTGCTCAGTTCCTAAGCATAAGCATCTTTCTTTGCAAAATACAATGAGATTCCGGATGGAATTCTCCTTCTGGCTCCACCTACAATACAGATC
This sequence comes from Pinus tabuliformis, assembly GCA_031772625.1. NCBI lineage: Eukaryota > Viridiplantae > Streptophyta > Pinopsida > Pinales > Pinaceae > Pinus > Pinus tabuliformis. The sequence goes on from CM062820.1 coordinate 161,511,559, forward strand.
AATCAATAACATGATCAACATCCTTTTCATATCTTTTAAGCAATGAAACATTGAAAACATAATGGACTTTCATTGTTGGAGGCAGTGCAAGCCTCTAGGCCACTGATCCAATCCTCTCAAGGATCTCGAAAAGCTCACAATACTGAGATGCTAGCTTTGCGCATGACCCAATCCTCACGGATCTCTTCTTGGGATTGATGTGCAAGTGCACATGTTCCCAACCTAAAACTCCTTAAACAACTTTTGTTGATCTGCATAAATTTTCTGTGTGTCTTGTGCTGCCTTTAGATTCTTCTTGATAACCTACATTTCTTGTTCCATCTCTACCAACATGTCTGGTCCTATCAACACCCTGTTCACTGGATCACTCCAACTCTACCCATACAGTGCCTCAAAAAAACTCATCCTCAGTGACTCCTGATACCCATTATTGTAGGAAAAATCAACCATAGGTAAATACTCCTCCAGTATTTTTTTGACCCTCTTTGTCTGTCCATTTGTCTGTAGATGATAAGTTGTGCTGAAGGCCAACACTGTACCCAAACTTGCAAACAACTCTTTCCAGAACTTGGAAGTGAACTTTGCACCTCCATCCAACACAATATTCTTTAGAATACCATGCAATCTCACTATATCTCTAATTAAGACCTGATCTACATCACTAATTGAATAAGTAAACTGCACTGGAATAAAGTGTGCTACCTTTGTCAACCTATCCACCACAACCATGATAGAATCATGTTGTCTAGATTTCATTGAAAAACCTATAATCAAATCCATGGAAACGACCTCCCATTTCCACTCTAGAATTAGAATCAGATGTAGTAATCCACTTGGATGCTTACAATCTACTTTTACTTGTTGAAAATCGAAGCACCAAGCCATAAACTCTACCACTTTCTTCTTAAATTCAGCCAATAATAGAACTTCTTCACCAATGTAAATGTCTTATGATATCCTGGGTGACTTGGATACGTTTTAGCATGAAATTCTCTCAGGATAATCTTCTTGAGCTCACTGTTGTCCGCATATAGATCTTGTCCCTAAATCTGACCAAACCATCCGCTGTGAGACAATAATACAAATATTGATAACCTATATCTTGATATAACATGTGCCTAATCTTACTATACCTTTCACCTTGTTATCTTGCTTGTAAGATCCAATCCTGTAGATTTGTCCCATAAGAACTCATAGTTGCTACATGATTCACCTGCACTCTTATGCTAAGAGCATCTGCAACCCTATTTTCCTTTCTCTTCCCAATCTCAAAATAAAACTCATTGGTCGTGACCAACCATATAACTTGTATGGAATTTAGATTTGGTTGGTCAAATACGTATCTCAATCCACTGTGAACACTCTTCAGTACAAACCTTCTGCCAAGAAGATAGTGCCTCCACATCTTTAAAGCATGGATGATCGCTGCTAGCTCAAGATCATGTGTAACATAATTCTTCTCGTGATCATTCAATTTCCTTGATTCATAGACTATCTGTCCTCTTGTATTAGGAGTCCACGAAGTCCTCTCTTTTAGGCATCTGTAGACTCCAAAAATTCTTTGTCCAGATCTATAATCTTGAGAACTGGAGCATTTGTCAACAATTTCTTCAATTATTCAAAAAATTTTGCACATTCCTCTATCCATTCAAATTTCTCCCCTTTTTTCTGCAATAATATGATAGGATATGCAATCCATGAGAAGTTCCTAATGGACCTCCTATAGTAACTTGCTAACCCCATAAATGACCTTACTTCATCCACATTCCTAGGAGCTTCCCATTCCATGATAGCTCTTATATTTTCCGGATCCATTGCTATGCCTTCCTTGGAGACAACATGTCCCAAGTAATGTACCTTTGTCTAAAAGAAACTACACTTTATAAGCTTGGAATACAACTTATGCTCTCTTATAAATATCAACACTATTGTTAAGTGTTCGATATGCTCTTCCTCATTCTTAGAATATATCAATGTGTCATCAATGAACACAATAACAAACTTGTTCAGATAAGGACGCAACACATTATTCACCAAGCACATAAAATTAATTGGAGCACTAGTCAAACCAAATGGAATTACAACAAAGTCATAATGCAAATACTTGGTCCAAAAAGAAGTCTTGTGAATATCCTCTTATTTGATGCATACCTCATGGTATCTAGATCTCATATTAATCTTTGAGAACATTGTTTCTCCCTTCAACTGGTCAAATAAGTCATCAATCCTTGACAATGGATACATGTTCTTGATGGTTACCTTGTTCAACTACCTATAATCAATGCATAACCTGAGAGTACCATCCTTCTTCCTTGTGAACAACATTGGTGCACCCCAAGGTGATAGACTTGGTTTGATGTATCCCTTGTCAAGAATTTCCTTCAACTACAACTTCAACTCTACTAACTCTGGTGTCTCATCTTGTATGGTGCCTTTGATGCTAGTTCTGCACTTGGTACCAACTTAATGGAAAATTCCACTTCCCTGTGAGGCGGAAACACTAAAATCTCTACTAGAAATACATCTTGAAACTGATGTAAAACCAAGTACCTTCTCAATACCTCTACATCCTCAACATCCTTACCTTTATCATTAGAAATATGCACTGCAAATAATACACATCCTTTCCTATGACTACACTTTTCCTCCATAGTTGTAACCATCCTAATTGATGTTGCCTATTTCTTAACCTGTAAGGTCCTCTGTTCTCCATTGTCATCCAAGAAAATTTTCATGACAATCCACCTTATTCCTAGGAAGATACAACCAATCCATACCCAATAGCATATTGTATGATCCTAATGAAAGTACATTCAAATGCGTTGATGTAGGCATGCCATTCAACTCAAACGCACAAGCTCCTACCCAATGATGAACTCTTTTCTTTGTACCTTTATCCAATTGCACTAACGAAAATTCTACATGCACTTATTTATTCAAACCACACTTATCCACAAGGTCAATATTAACATTACTATAATTAGATATGGGGTCAATAAAAATAGAAACAACTCGATCACAAATCTTACCGTCCATCTCGATAATATATGCTTAGTGATCCGCTTGCCTGTTATCCAATGTTACATAGATATGAGGAATGCTCTTCCCAACATTCCGAGTTGTATGTGCTTCCTGCACATTGTAAATATGATGCCTACCACCCTAATATTGCGGGAAATATCTTTTGAGATGCTCCTTGACCCATATCCAGCACTACAACTGTCTTACCATCACCTTTATTCTTCCACCCTCCAAGTTGTGAGGGCTATGTCCCTATCCAACTACATTAAACTTCTTGTAAGGAACAACATTCTCTTTCTCAACCGCATCTTGAGGTCTTGTTTGCTTCATTGGCTACTTTCCCTTAGCTTTGTATTTCCCTTTCCAACCTTGTTGAGATTATGTCTTACACTTTGATTACTCATAACAATGCTTCAACTTCCCAATGAATTCTTCAAGGGACTGAGTCTCATCATACTCAATCTAATCTTTAAATGCTAATGGTAATCCACTGACATACCTATGAACTTTGGCTTCCTCATCCTTAAGATACATTACATACCTCAACAATTCTATGAACTTGGTCATATACTCCTTATCTTTCATGTATCCCATCTTTAGCTCAAATGATTCCATGGCTTTACTGTCACATTACCTCTCTGACAAATATTTCTTCCTTAAAAGTCTCTTGAATTCATTCCAACTCAACTCTTCTGTCTTGATGTCTCTAACCCGCTCCACATATTCCCACCAGATTCTTGCTTTCCCTTTGAGGTTGAAGATAACTGTTATGGCCTTCATGTTCTCTGTGTAATCATGCAACTCAAATAACTTCTTTATCTCGAGTAACCATACCTCTGCATCTTTTGTCTTCTTCAAATCCCCATCAAACGTATGTGGCTTTTCTTTCTTGAACTCATATGGAAAATATCCCCTGGCATTCCTCCTATAAGGATGATAATGGTACCCGTCGAAACTAGAAATAGAATATAAGTCATGCCCATCACCTCTCCTATCAGGTGTATCCAAGAACCTTCCATATTTGATCATGTCATATCTATCTGACCTATTTCTACCATGAGATCCAATGTCATATGCCCCAATAGTCCTATCATTCTTCCCATGGATGATCCTAAGTAGTCCCTATCTTTGTAAGTCAAACAAACTTTGAAGGATAACTACATTAACCTCTGCTTGTGTTATCTTGTGCTTAAATGATTCTGCCATTATTTTCTTTGCAACTTCTTATTTCTGCCTTCAAACCTCTCAATGTGTCTATTATGTTGGGCGAGTTCCCATCAACATGCTACTCATATGATCTAGAGGGAATGTAGTCTACCATCTTGCTAGTCATCTTTGATCTTCTTCCTGCAAGTATACCATGTCATCTAAACCAAAATATAAACAAAATCAACATACCTTACTATATCTCAGGGGAGGATATCTCATCTGCAAGATCAATCAAATTAGCAAAATACATGTATAAACATAATCATATCAGTATATAGACATCATTTCAACCATTATCCATTACCATGCATGACTATACCATAACCATGAAAATGCATGCACAATGGCATATAGACACTAACATGCATAACATATGCATAAATAACATGCACTCATGACGACCAAATCCAACAACAACACCATCAACTTCCACATGGCAACACAACTACAACAATGATCAACACCATGCATACAAAAAAAACACATAGACCACAAGTATAAAGAACACATATGAAACCAACATGTATGCATGATAGACACATTCTACCCATCCAGTCCAAGGGGTGAACCATGCTCTGATACCACTCTGTAACACCCTCCTCCCAAATTTACCCAAGCTAACCATTAGGGGAGTTTTGAGGTCTAAAATGGGCCTCCTAAGGAAATTATAAAATAATAGTGGAAATAATAAACTAAGATTAGATTAAATCATCAAATTTTAGAGGGGAAAAAGAAAATGATGCTTTTTCAACACGTATTTTCAACTTATCTCCATATGGGTTTACTTAAATTTCGAGCGGAAACACTTGTGGATGCACAATTTGATTCCTCATCCAAGGAGTACCCATGTGAAATACTTTTGATGGACCCTGCTATACGAAAAATGAGAAATACATTGAAAACGTGATTGCAATAATGTTTTTTCATGTATTCCTCATTTCTTATGTAGTGGGGTCCATCGAAAGTATGCAACATGGGTACTCCTTGGATGAGTAATTAAATTTTTCATCCAACGAGTACTCCCGCTCGAAATTTGAGTAAAAACTTAGGGAGATAAATTGAAAAGACGAGTTGAAAAAGTAGTTTTATTATTTTATTATTTTTTACTCCAAAAATGGTGAATCATCCCCCATGGTTGACATCATCATCTTGAATCCTATTGGTTCTTATAAAGTGTATTTTGGTTGTACATTTTTCTTAGGAGGCCCATTTTAGACCTCAAAATTCACCTAAAGCATAGGAATTTGTTCATCTCCAACCTCTAGGATTTATCGTGTATCTCACCATTATCGGTCAAGGGATTCCTAGGACCAATGAGGGTATTCACAACCAATATTTACCATGTAACTTGCCATTACAAGTCAAGGGATTCCTAGGCCTTGTGATTTTCCCTGACACCACCTCACTCAGTTTTGAAACCATTCGACAATCCATCTCAACCAAGTAAAATAACCCCATCATACCATGGCTATCCAGAAATGGTAAGGAAAGGCTGAAAACCACTGTCACACTTGGAAAATCCCATTCCAATGACAACAAGAGAACCAAATACACACATGCATGTATTATGCATTCCAAAACTAGCAAGGAAATCATACATGAAACTCGATACCTGCAAGATATCTCATTATAGCCGCTTGATCCCACTCTTCCTTGCTTGATCTTTGCTTCCCTTTTCTTTCTTGTCCTTCCTTTTCCTTCCTTCCTCCAATGCTAGAGTGCTCCAAGAATACTCTAAGTGCATGAGAGTATAAGAGAGTAGAGAGAATAGAGAGAGAGATCCAAAACTGAACTGACAAAAGGTTGTGAACTGATCCTCAGAAGCCATTTTATCAATGAGGCCTCCATTTTCTTAGATTTCCATTATTTTCCCTTCATTTTCCTCCTCACAAGCAGCTTGTCATATTTCCCCTTCCTTTTCTCTTAGTTTCCATTATTTTCATAAATAAAATTCCAATTAATGCCTCTTTGCGTTTCCAAATCCTTTGTCATTTCCTTTGCCAATTCCCTTGGCCATAATAAACCAAATGAACACCCACACTAGGATGTTTTTCCCAACATTCATATTGGAATACGTTTCCCATGACCTTGGTATTATTTTTCCTTTGTTAACTTTATTACATGTATTTTTTAACTTGGGGTTATTACAGAGGGAATCATACCTTCTTGATGATTCTCAGATAAGTATGAGACCCTTGTGTTCAGATATGCATTTATAGCCTATAGATTACATGTTCACTATGTTCTTGACAGAATTCCTGTCATGGTTAGGCCTTGTTAGATCAATTTCTTGTCTAAGTTTTGCATCAATTTCTTTTTCCTTGTGTCATTCATCATTCTAGAAAGTTCTATCAAGTTTTGGACAAAGGTCTGGATACTAGCCCTGAAAAGGTGGCTTAGATATAGGGATCACATGCATAAAACTGGGTAATTTAGACTGCAGTCATTGGGAGGTAAGGTTATACATGTGTCTAGAGGTGTAGAGTCATTGGCTTGCCTTGTTGTGCAAGAAATTGGGAGTCCAGGTCAGTGAAAAAGCAGTCTAGCTTAGGGTCTGGGCACCTGGAGTGGTTGTTTAGCTTATGGGGGTCCTGTAGCTCCTAAGGGAGGTCAATAAATTTTTGGTTGGATGATTTCACTTCCTTAATTGTACTTAGGAGGTTGAGTCATATCATAATAACTCTTCTTCATATATTTACCCCAGTGGATTAGCAAACTTGGGTAAGTGTGGGAGGAGGGTGTTACAATACACACACACAAACACGCACACACACACACTTGAAAAACTATGTAACAATATTCTTAATGTATAAATAGGCTTTGTTATAGTGCCATGGGATGATACTATTTCTTATCAATACCACATGCCCACAAAACCATCACTTATTATATATACATATATATTTTCACAGGTACAACATTGTATATTCCATATGAGGAGTATACACATACTATCAATATTATCGACATGCATCATGTCACTTGCAAGAATTGAACCTAGGTGGAGAGGATTCCATTCCTTCCTCCCAACCACCTTAGATAACCCAATTGACATACATACATGTATACATGCCTACATGCATACATATATACATATATATGTATGGTGGTTGAGATTTATCTGAAAGGTAGTTTAATTGTAATTGTAATTTAATTTAATTTATAACTTTTTTTTTCAATTAAATTGAAAAGAAAAGAGCATAAATATCTTTTAGATAAATATCAACCCTTTATCCTAGCTATTTCTAAAACAAAATTGTGGATATTCTGTAGGGGTTAAACCCTACCATCCATCTATTAATTATTAATTATTGATAGTTAAAATAAATTTATGGAACCCCTATTCCAAAACAGACTTGGCTATTGGCATAATTATAAAAATTAACATAATAAAATAGGTTCATAAGTCTTTTACTATTAGGATAACTACTACCTTTCATGTATCTATATCTAGACAAATAAAAAAAGTTAATAAGTATTTTACTATCAGGACAACTACTATCTTGCCTATATCTATACCTCGACTAAGCATCACATTTATTGCTCAATGAAAGTAAAACAAAAACTTAAATTTGAACATGTTAACCTAAAGGATATTCCACTCGAACTATATTTTCATTCTCTACTTCTTCCTTGGAGTTTGCAAAATATAGGTCTGCAATAGTTTTATCCAGTAAAGAGACCCTTTTGTCTAGTTTTTTGGAACACAATTAAAGGGTGTTAATGTATATAAACATTCACTATTGAACTTCATTTGTATCCATGAGCACCTTTATCATGGTTATATTTACTTTTCAGTAAAAGATAACTATCATAGGTATATATTATAGTGACCTTGACATATGCTAGCATTATGCCACATTTTCCTTGATCTCTTAATCCTGAATGAATTTCCTCCCCACCTTGGCTTTTATTTTTGTGATATTGATTTCATTCCTAACTACCTTTGGAGTTTGTTCCCAATAGATAGCTACTAATTTCTCTACACTTTGTTTCACCTAAGTTCATGGATGACCTTGATTCCCAAGCTGATTGTGGCAACACTAATTGGTTCCAATATGTGGCATTGCGAGAGGCAGGCACATAATATGAGTGAAGAGGCTATGTGACCAAGGGGTAAGGCCACTAAGGATTTATGGAGAAACCTTAATTTCACATAAATGGGTGCAAGGTCAATGAAAGAAGCCAATAAAGAAAATCAACCCTTTGAATGAGTAGGAGGGAAGAGACTAGGAAGGCGAGATGACCCTCCCAAGGGGTAAGGATCCACATAAGATTAAAAAATAGATCAAACCTTCACAAAATTGCATTCAATTTAAACATGATGAGTTATCCAATACTATTGACTTGATGAAGGAATCTGGTAAGGAAAATACTAGGATGGGAGGTTGATTCTCCTAGGCCAGAGATAGAGAGACAAAGAAGAAATCCAAAATAAGAAAATGCACCATAGTAGGCTAGTAAATTATACTTACCCAAAACTGTTGTGGAAGAATAGGGAAAGTCAAAGTATCACATTCTGTTATGTAGGCATAACCGATAGCCATGTTCAACACCATTATTGATGAGTGAGGGAATGACGAAGGTTTTTAATTATGAGATAATATAGTAGGAAACAACCATTGCGAAGGAAATAAACCTTGTACAATCCCCATTACAACCTAAGTGTACTGCATGTAAAGTGTGGTGTAATCAAGTGCTACCTTTTTGGGCTTTGGTGAGTGTGGGAGGACGGATGGTAGTTGAAGATCATAATTTCGTGAGGCTTCCTAAGTGACACTCCATTTGTGTAAATAAGCATATTAATTAAATAACATATAATTTTTTATTTTTTTTTGTAATTTTTTTTTGTATTATTACTCAAGATATTACATACATAACAACCATAGGCCTATGATCTTCTAGCAAAAGGAGAGAGAGGAAGTTTCAAAGAGAGGCATATATGCTATGTCCGTAGAGTGGAATACAACTGATTGTTAGCGGAACCAAGACATGCTTAGAAATACCACAAAACTAAAACCATCTAAAATTATACATATTTAGTAGACTATAATGCTGAAAGAACCCATGTCGCAATTATAAACATGGATAATACTAGATATAACATCATAAAAATATGAGAAAGACGTTAACCAAAGCAGTTGGACAACTCTATGTGAAAAAAGTTGGTGGTTGAGGCTACTAGACTGTGAGGCTTATTACAATTGAGTTGTGCTTCCAAGTGGGCTAGATGAGAGCTCATGGAAAGGATGTGAGTGTGTAGGTGTTTGACCTATTGATGAATATTTTTGAGTGATGAATCCAACTAAGGGATTTAATCAGCTCTATCATGCAGTATGTTTCCAATCAATGTCTTGATGTGTTAGTAAAGTTGTATAGCTTGAAGGTACTGATTTCTTCTTCCTCTTTTGTGACCAACTATAACCATCCCTCCCCACATTTACCCAATTTCACTGGCTTGCCATGGTAAACATGAGATGAAGAGTTATTATGAGATGATCTTACCTCCAAGATTTTGTTATGGAAGTGGGGCTGACAACTAAAAACTCACAGACATTCCTCAAGGCTTACAAGACACTAAGGGGCCAAAGAACCACCCCAGGTGGTCAAACCTTGAGATGGGGTTACTTTTCAATGACCTAGACTCCCAACTACACCCTTGACACTTCTTGTATGTGATTGAAGGCATCCAACCATAACCACGAGCCTTAATCCATGCAGTTGTGACCTAAATTGCTTACTTTAGTGCCTACAGTCCCGAGATCTTAGCCACAATTCCAAGCTAACCTCCAGACCTCTGCCCAGAACTGCCTAAGACTTCTTAGAATAATAAATAACATAACGATGGTGCTAATCATACAAAACTTGAACAAGAAATTGACCTAACCAAGCCTAACCATGATATTCATTTCGTCAAACATGTGGCGAACATGTAAGCTATAACTCATGAATGCATATCTGATCACAGGAGTTTGAAACTTATCTAAGAATAAATAAGAAGGTATAATACCCTCACATAATTGCTATAATAACATTTGTTATTCCATTCATTCATCAACCATACATACATTCATCATAACATGTCAAGATCCATAAGTAATATATGCCACATAACCAACATGTAACCAGAAAATAACCAACATAGAACCATGGAAACTCAACCATAATATCACCAACATAATCGCTACAAATATACATGAATCACAATAGAAGAATAACTCTTATTAACATATAAAAATACCAACAAATTAAGGGACTTCCAAGTACCACCCAACCATAGATTTGGTTGAACCAAATCTCTCTTTCAGCCAATCACCCTCGTGCCATATTCCAAACATGAATGTAACAACACCCCTTACTCAAACCCATGACCAAGAGGCAATCATTCTCAATAACCGAACCTAAAATTACAGTTATGATGATGGGGTATAAAAAATTTACTTTCGTGGAACTCCTATAAACACAAAACTATCATCATCATTGTGTTCATCTTGTCGAAACGAATATGGTGACATATAACTTCACCCCAATTTGAACTATAGATCGAGAGAAGCAGTCTTTAAAAGTGGGCTTCACTCCCCCTAACCACATAAGAAAGCTGCCACATGGTAGTATACCATTGGCTACAGTGATCAACGGGCCCACCATCAGGTCAAGTTGGTCTCCGCTTGAAGTGCAAAACTTCCAAATTTAACTGGTCCCCGACTCACGACCTCCCGAACTCTGACCTAGTCAGGGTGGACTTCCTCGATGAAGAACTTCCTCAGGCGACTATCCTGACCTCGAAAACTCTGACCTAGTTGGGGTTGGCTTCCCCGATGAGCTACTTGCCCTGACGACTATCCTGAACTCCAACCTAGTCGGGTATTAGTTCCCAACCTGCTATGAATTAGGTGATTTTCACTGAATTCCACTAAACATTATAGCAGCTTCTAGAGGTCAAACTCTGAAGCAACTTCATGGGGATTTCTTGGGGTTGTTTAGGGAAATGGATGCACCAGTCATCCTTGAATCTAAGGGAACTTAAAAGGCCCTACAAGAACTCAAAAAACTATAATAATAAAAAGGGGTCAATAACAAGAGGATTTCTTTCTCCAAAAACCCAAATAACTAACAAAGTTGTCAACCAAGGAATTTGACTCCCTTAACTGACCCAATAAGCTCAAAGACCAGAGACCTTGCATCTCTCATAGCTCTCCATCATTCCATAAAGGAATATACAATAGGAAATTGCCCACTGAAGGGTCATTGACCTTCTTAGTCATTCTTGTACTAGTGTTATTATGACACTACAAGGATAAGTCCTCCTTGCTCCTGTCTAACTTCATTATACAATTATCACTTAAGGAATTGTAGTTCATTTGTATAAATTGACAAGGATTATAACATCCCATCACATATAACCATATGCCAATCACATACATAAGTTGTCTATAACAAGAATGTAACTAACTTAGAATCATAACAGTCAACCATGAGGTCGTACAAGGTTACACATTACAACTTAGCTTTAATTAATACAATTGATGGGAGACTGAGTTCTAGAATTCAACACTCCACCGAACCATAGACAACTGCAACCAAGATACTTGCGGTTGTCACCCCTGAGCTAGATCCAAAGGGTCTGAGGTGGTCTTGATCAAGGGAATAATACACATCTATTAGCTAAAAAGGGGACTCCTGAGGTCCTCCTACCTCCGCCCACCAGCTACTCGGCAATAAGTTGCATTAAGGAAATCCATAGGCCTGTTGCCTCCACCCTTCGTCTAATAAATGATGATCAGAAATAAACAGGGAATCTAGAGGCTTTTTGTCTCCATCCTTCAACTAATCAATAACAATCAACCAAGTTTAGGGATTCCTTAGACTTACACCCTCCACTCTCTCTAGCCATCCAAAACCACACCCACATACTCCAGGGAGTCGAGAGGTATCACCTCCACCCTGGAAGCATGAAACATAATGGTTCCACTATATTAAGAGAATCCATAACCCATTGCCACACAGTGGTTTCACCCAATTAAGATAATCAAAAACCCATCGTTAAATGACAATCAATGGATACCTTCAAAGTTTCCTTTACTAGGAATCGAAGGGGTAAACCTCTACCCCAACTTGTCAAGGGAATCTAGAGAACGCCATCTCCACCCTCCAACCCCCTGAGGTATTCATAAATTTACCCTCACCTAAAGGAGAACTCATTTAGTCCTCCTATTTTTTCACTGAAGGATAATGGCACCTTGAGAGTAAAGGAAGAATTCAGACTCCTCCCAACACTTGAACTTGTTGTTTTTTTACCAAGAATAAAAACACTCTAATTTTCTACTGTTTCTTCCAATTGAACTCCCTCTGCTCTTTTCTCACTATGCATGCATCACACTTTGCGTTGCTCCTTTTTTTCTACTCTCGAGTCTCTCTATTTGTTGTCCATAGGATCTCGAGCTCTCTCTATGTATGCATTTCCATGGGAGTTTTCCCTTCTCTTCTCCCTAGCATGGTCCGCTTATGTGAGAGAGTTTTTATTTTTCTTTCTCTCCCTCTTCTGCTTGCCATTGGAGTTTTTTTTTCCATGCATTGCATCATGGTTGCCTTGTTGTGTTTTCCCAAGTTAGCATGGGCTTTGTCCCTTTCCTACAATTCATAAATTTACAACAACTATCTCTGCAAAACAACATTCTAGAGAATTTAATGGTCAACAACTAGTGTTTAATGGTTTTCCAAACTATCCAATTTTATACCTTCAACAAGTAAGCTAAATTTCCCAAGAAATTGACCTCCCTCAGTCCTTTTTGGAATCTGTGTCCCATACTCAGCGTCTTTTTTTTAAACTTGAAGTGTACTTACAATCATGTATTTACATGGTGTTATCACTCCTCCGGATCTCCAAGGCTGAGGAAGAGTCCAGCTGAGGTAACTACAAATCAACCTTTTGACTTGGTAGTTAGCCCTACCAAGCCGGAGAGGGCTCTCTCCAAAGAATCACAACCAAGAGGGCTGGATAGATTAGGGTTTTAGGCTAGATATAGTAGCTCAGGGGGTTGTTTTATTTGATTTTGATTGGGGTAGTCATTGGATGAATGAATTAAGTTAGAGAGTGAACTAGGTCAGGGCAAAAGAGAGTCAGAATTGCAGACATCTGATGGGGAAAGGTAGGAAAGTTACTTTAACACTTTGTAGTATAGTGATGAAATGGTTTAGACTGGCGAGGTGCTAAAAATATCATGAAGACCATGAATTCTTTTTAAATTGAAGAAATGAAACAATTTATGATGATTTTTCCAAAACAGAGCATAGAAGATGAATTATGCTTATCACACCTTGAAAATCAAACATATTTAAAGTGAAATGGATCATGAAAGGTACAAAACATTCATACATATGTAACTAAAGAGGAAACAATGTCAAAATACCATGCCACAGGAATCCCACCAAAATAGTTGCAACTCATCCAATATATTTCATGCCAAAGTCTGAAACACTAATACAACATCCAATAGAGTCCAACCTATAGAATGACTGAGAAATTACATGATATAGGCCTCAAACCAACTCATCCTAGCCTTAGGGGTCGAATCCATGAGAGGAGGAGCAGTTACAACAAAAATTGAATTGATAGCTAGAGTGTAGGGTGGTCAAAGTGACTCATCCCTAACTTAAGCAAACTGATTCATTACAAATCATGGAGGCCATTTACCTAATGTACTTACCCTATGTAACAATAAAAACATAATAATTACATCAGTAAAACAATGATTTCCCATAGGTAAAAATCAATTTTGGAGAGAAACAGTGAAAAATTGGGCTAATTGTCAAATGCGCAACGTCAGTGTCAAACGCGCAACGCCATCTTTAAGTTTACTTTTACCTGCCCTCTTAATGTCCAAATTTAGCCTAGGATAGCTCATTGGAAATATTATCCTATCTAGTTCCCAAAAATTCCCTTGGTTTTCAAAATGGGCTTGATTTTACCCTCCAAAATTCCATTCTCCCAAGACTACTCAAACGCACAGCACCTGGTTCAGAAAAGAGGCAAAAACATGATTTTTAGGTGGTTTTTTGCCTTTTTCACCTACCAGTTTTGCTTTCCAAGGTTGGAAACATTGTTTTCCTAAATGTCTTGGTCCTTCTGAATCCACTGGTGGTTTCCATTCCTCCAAAAAATGTCTCAAAAAAGTGTGCAACGCCTAGGGCGTTGCACGTTTGACCAAACTGTTGATATGAAATTGCCTAAAAAAAGACAAGAAAGAAAATTTTACCAAAAAATGAGCCAAAAGTCTTCAAAATTGGGCAAAAAGATGATGTTTGATGTTGCTACGCATGGAGTGAAGCCTCTGCAAGTATATCAATCTTCTTTTTCTCTCCTTGGTGAATTAGGGCTTCAATTCTTGCCTTGGCAGCCTTGAGCTTTGCCCTTGCTATTTGGTTTCTTCGGCAATAATACTTTTCCATCTTTCTCTGAATGTTATTGTCCCTTTTGGCCTTGTATAGGAGGTTTTCAAGATGGTTTTTCACCCTCTCAATCCAATGCTCCCGGTTCTCATTGACCATTTTGGAAAATTGTTCATTTAGGGTGAGCTCATTAGCTAGTTCAGCCTCTTTCTGTTTTTCTAGCTCCAATTCTCTTTTTAGGCCTCTGGTCCTTGGCCTTATTCTTGGTACCTGTTCCTCTAGCTGGTCACTATATACTCCATATGCTTCATCAAGTAAATCCTTAGCCTTTTCAGCCTCCCTCTTTTCCTTGATGAGCTGAATCTCCATGAGCTCATGTTTGGTCTCAAACTGCTTGTTTTCCTGCTCATAGTATGAAATGATGTATTTTTCCCTCTGCAAGTTGACCTAGAGCTCCCCTATGAGTGCATCCTTTTCTTTGATGACAATGCTTGTGTTTTCATTGTCATCATGCTCACTTAGGTCAACTAAGTGAAAATCCTGCTCTGTCTCATGGAGGTCCTCCTGCTGCTGCTAGATCTCTATCTCTGTCATCTTCTCCTTTCCCTTCTGTACCTACTTTTCTAATGAAGAAGGAAAGGCCCCTCCCACAATATGTGGGGAAAACACTTGCCTATGTCCCCTCTGATAAGTATGTGTCAAAATTCCCAAATCAACCCCTTTAGGTTTACTGACCTCAACTTGTTCAATGTGCTCTTGCTCTCTGAATTCATCTATGTTAGGTGAATGAGTATGCTCATGGAATGGTGATGATGGAGGTGATGGTGTAGCTGACTCATCAGATGAGGATGAATGATCTATGGGTTGAGATGGAGGAATGGAGGTGGAAGGATGAGATGATGAAGGGATGCTTTGAACATTTTGAGCAGATGCATGAGTGAATATGGGATTAGCTATGAAGGTGCTCCAAGCAATGTTGAGTTCCTTGAGATGATAAAGGACTATAATTTTAATGAGGGAATGATGAAATAGGCTCTTCATTTGATCTTTGTACTCCCTCTTTTGGGCAATGTAGGCCATCTTCTCAACACCCTAAAAAATATAGTAGGGTATATTGAGCATTTTTACCCTAGTGAAATGTATTAACAGTCGAATATGATAAGAATAGACCCTAGAAAATCTGCCTTCACATGAAAAATATTTCATAATAATCTTCATCATTGGGGCATATCTGTCAAGGAGGTGTGAAAAAGGAAAATATACCCTTCTTTCATTTCGGTACCTTGGTTTCATGTGAGGCTCATAATAATGCCTCTCCAAATCACCTTGTTTAAACCATTTCTCCCCAACATCTGGGATCTCGGTGGCAGCTGATATAATGGTAGTAGATAGAGTAAAAGTGATACCTGCTAGAGTGACCTAGTTGTCTTGGAGTTTAGATATGAAGAGCCTAGTCAACTTAGGATGGTGTTGGACTGCCTGAACTTGCTCACATAAATCATAATAGCCCATCCATTTGAAGGATGTCATAGTCATAGGGGATGCTAAGAGTTCCCTAAGATTTTTGGGCTCAAATCTATGTATTTGGCCTCCTTTGTGGGCTTTCTTGACCTCTGTTTCTTCTCTATCTGTTTCCTCTTCCTCAATATGAGATTTGTATTCCTCATCTGTCATGGTGTTAAATATCAAACCCTAGGGAGGTGTAAGGTAGTGGGAATGTAGTTTCTGGAACTACTAAATGGGGAAGGGTAAATATGAAGATGATGGGTAAATGGATATATGTATTGGAGAGGGATATAGGGTAGTAGTATGATAGTTTGGGGATGGGGGAAATTGTTTGCAATATATGGGGTTTGGGAGCCTAGATAGTTGTATCACCTAGGACTTAGGGTTTTGGGACAAAGGATTAGAGGGTATCTAGGATAAAAAGGTTTAGGGAAAGGGAAGGAGGGTGGAGGGGAGTGTATAAAAGGGAATGAGGGTGGAAGATAGTTTTGGGGGGATATCTAGGGTTTAGATATAACAATTAAACCAAATCTTCAATAAAACCTTTCAAATACTTTGGGAGTGACTTAAGGAGGAAGAAAAACACCTTCCTTAGTGGATAGTTACTTGTTTGGAGGTTGAATGTACTTTGGAGGAGTTGAGGAGGTGACTGGAGTGTTCCTGGAAAAACTCGAAGCGCCAATGCAGAGTGCTCTGTGCCTCAGGCAAGCGTGCAACACCTTAAGGAAACATGCAGCACTAGGGAAACATGCAGTGCCAGAAGGAAATGTGTAGCACCTGCTCTGTTCTACTGATTTTCATCCTGAATTCTGAAAAGGGTCTCTTGGGGTTTTCTCAATCAGTGGTAAGAGGCAAATGAGGTTGAGTTTGAAGCCAATAAGCCCTTTATAGATGAGTGAATGTGATCTTTTAGATAATAAAAAAAACCCACTTTCTAATGTTTCATTTCACCTTTTTGACCTCTTTGATAATTTTCTTTATGACTTTTTCCTTTGCAGGTGGATGATGCTGAAGTTTTGGAAATCTTCACTTTTGACTTTTGCTAGGATGATATTGGCAATAGAGTTTGAGTAAACAGCTAGTAATAGTGACTTATTACATATGATAAACATAAAATTACATAAATGAATAAAATTATTACATCTCTCTTTTTGAGATAAAATTACAATTTGAAACAAAACTTTTACTTTTGGAATGAAAATTAGAGCTCTAGCAACCATAGTTACATGTTGCAAATCCTCTTTTGAATGAAAACGGATATTATTTCTTTCACTCTCATGCTTTTGCAAGCCTTATGCAGTGAAATGGTGTTTTATTGGACCTTGAAAAAAGGAAACCTAGAGACCTAATGAAAACCTTGAGTGAGGGGACTTCATGTAGACTTGACTAACATAAGACATGATGAAATGAGCTTTTAAAATGAATGTATGCTCAGTAAGACATAGGAAGGTGGGCTAGAAAATATTGATTTTTTGAGGGAGAATGGGATTTTGACTTGGACTACCATCAGTGAGTAAATTTTTCGAATGAGGACCTAGGTGGAATGATAAAAAATTGCAACATGGGACACTAATACGATATAAAAGAGGAGTTTTGATCACTAATGGTAGTACGCAAATACTGACTCTAACACATGGAAAAATCCAACCATCAGCGGGATGGGCTGTTATAGACACCCCCTCCCCCACCCCTTGAGGGAACACCATCCTCAGTGTTCTTTGTCCTTAAATATAGAGATGAAAAACATCCTAAAATAGAATTAAAAAATGAAAATTACATACTATCTGTGGAGTTGCATACTTGTAGCTCATACAATATTTCACATAAACCTATGAAGAATTGCATTAACTGGAAAACAAAAAAGGATAAGTTGTTTTCATGGAATCATCCATTTTTAAAAGTGGCCTCCTCAGGACCAAAGTGCTTCCACTTCGCCTTGACTTGCTCTATGGCTCGATTTTGGAGCATGAGACTCCTCCGGTCTAGAATGCATATTGGTTCTGGCTGGAACTCCCCCTCTGTTTCCACCTGTAGCACAAACCAATCAATTACATGATTAGAATCCTTCACATACCTTTTAATAAAAGAAACATGAAAAACATTATGAACTCTAATTTTAGGAGGTAGGTTTAACCTATAGGCCATCGACCCAATCCTATCAAGGATCTCAAAAGACCCACTATAACATGGTGCCAACTTGGCACAATTCCTAATTCTCAAGGAACTCTTCTTCGATTTGATCCTTAAATATACATTTTCCCCAACTTGAAATGCACCCTATGATTATTAGCATAACTCTTTTTCTTATCCTATGCCACCTTTAAATTTTGTTTGATGACTTGAATTTCTTGCTCCATTTCCTTGAGAATATCAGGCCCAATAAGGACCATGTTCACCGAATCACTCTAGTTGATAGGAGTATTACTACCTATTACATATACACCCTCGAATGGACTCATATTAATGGACTCTTGATACCCATTGTTGTAAGCAAACTCCACCAATGGAAGGTATTCCTCCCACTTCTTGGGTTGATGCATTACATACATCCTCAACATGTCTTCAAGGATCTTGTTAGTCCTCTTAGTTTTTCCATCTGTCTGTGGATGATATGTCATTTTAAATGCTAATTTTGTCCCCAAACTAACAAACAAATCCTTCCAAAACTTGGAAGTAAACTTGGCATCTCTATCTAAAACAATCTTCTTGGGAATACCATGGAGCCTCACAATCTCTTTTATGAATATTTGTGCCACCTCACTAGCCGAGTTAGTGGTTTTTACCACCACAAAATGAGTTGCCTTGCTCAACCTGTCAACAAATACCATGATTGCATCATGTTTCTTGGAAGTCCATGGAAAACCTGAGATGAAATCCATAGAAATCACTTCCCATTTCCAATTGGAATAAGAATGGGCTGCAATAATCCTGTTGGATGTTTACATTCAACCTTTACTTGTTGACACTCTATGCACTTGGCCACAAAATCAACCACTTCTTTCTTCAAATTTAGCCAATAATAAAATATCTTAATGGCTGAAAGTGTCTTTTGGTATCCTGGATGACCTAAATAAGGCTTGACATGAAACTCCTTGATGATAAGCATTTTTAACTTCTCATCACTTGGCACATAAATTCTGCCATTAAATCTAATTAGATTGTCATCGATGAGGTACTCCTTATCCTCATTGCATCTTAGAAACTTCTCTTTCATATTCTGATACTTTTCATCCTGTTTCCTTACACTTTTAATCCTTTCCACCAAGTTTTTCCAATAGGAACTTACAAGTGCTAAATGGTTTAACTGAATTCTTCAATTGAGTGCATCAACAACTCTGTTTTATTTTTCCTTTATGTACTTGGTTTCAAAGTCAAACTCACTGAGTGTGGCTAACCACCTAGCCTATCTCACATTCATCTTGGGTTGCTCAAATAGATACTTGAGTCCACTGTGATTTGTCATAAGAGTAAACTTCCTGCCAAGGAGGTAATGCCTCCACATCTTTAGTGCATGAATGATGGCTGCCAACTCTAAGTCATGAGTCACATAGTTCACCTCATGCTCGTTCAACTTCCAGGACTCATATGAAACTACTTGTCCTTCTTGCATCAAGACTCCATTGAGTCCTTCCTTGCATGCATCTATGAAAACCATGAAATCCTTACCAAGGTCTGCAATCCTCAACACTAGTGTAGTTGTGAGAAGTTTCTTTAGTTGCTCGAAGCTTGTTGCACACTCTGTTGTCCAGTCAAACTTATTCCCTTTTCTTTGCAATGTTGTAATAAGATACCCAATCTTGGATAAATTCCTAATGAACCTCCTATAATAACCTGCTAATCCCATGAACGATTTGACCTCGTTCACATTCCTTGGAGTGGGCCACTCCATTATAGCCTTGATATTCTCTGGGTCAACTGATATCCCTTCCTTGGAGACAACATGTCCCAAATAATGTATTTGAGGCTAGAAAAAGTCACACTTGCTGAGATTTTCATAAAGCTTATGCTCCCACAACAACTGTAGCACTGCTTCCAAATGCTTCTCATGCTCTTTTTTCATCTTTGAATAAACTAGGATGTCATCCACAAATACAATAACAAACTTGTCCAAGTAAGGACGCAATACGTTGTTCATCAAACACATGAAAGTGACAAGGGAATTAGTAAGCCCAAAGGGTACCACTACAAACTCATAGTGCCCATACCTGGTCCAGAAAGTGGTCTTGTGAATATATTCTTCTTTAATGCACATATGATGATATCCAAACCTCAAATCTATCTTGGAGAAAAAAATTCCCCCCTACAACTGATCAAATAGATTGTCTATCGATTTTTAACAGTCATTTTGTTTAGCTGCTTGTAGTCAATACAAAGGTTAAGGGTCCCATCCTTTTTCTTTACAAATGGGACTTGGGTCCCCCATGGCGACACACTTGGATGAATATACCCTTTATCTAATATCCCCTTCAACTGTAATTTTAATCCCATCGGCTTAAGTGTACTCATCCTATTAGGTGCTTTGGATGTTGGAGTTGTTCTACGAATCAATTCAATGGATAAGTCAATATCTCAATGAGGAGTTAACCCTGGAAGCTCAATGGAAAACACATCCTCGAACTGCTGTAACACCATATACCTTTTTAACAGGTCACTATCTAATTGACCTGCACTGGCTTTCATTTTCCTTGTATAATTTTTTTCTCCCCAACCTCATCCAAAAATTCAACTTCTTTTTCGAAGCAATCCACTTTGGCCTTATGGTTATATAACCAGTCCATGCCCAACAACAAGATATAGTTCCCTAATGACAAGACATTTAAGTGGGATGATATGGGAATTTCACAGAGATCAAATGTACCAAACCTTACCCAATGGCGAATTTGCCTTTTGGTTCTGGTTGCTAGCTGAATCGACCACGGTTCCTCATGCTACTCTGTAATCATTTTACATTTTTCCACAACTTCTGGGCTAATATAACTATAATTTGAACCTGGATCTATTAAAATTGAAACATCATGATCACTTAGCTTAGCTTCCATCTTAATGATGTATGCTTGATGATCTTTTTACTGATTGTGTATTGCTACGTAGATCCTAGGAAAGCTTTAAGCCACTTCTCCCACTATTTGAGCCTCTTGAACATTATAAATTTTTTGTCTTGCATTTCACTGGCATGGGAAATCTTTCCTTTTTTGGTTTTCCCCACACATCCAACATTGAATAGGTTCCTTCATTTTTTCTCCTTGTTGCACTACCAGACCCTATTTTGCATTATTTTTATCAACATAGCTCAGTTGTTGTTGAAATTTGATTCACATAAGCTTGTTTCTTATTTTCCTTCTTCTCACCATGCTTCTTAGGTCAGGTCCTTTCCTTATCAGCGTTGTCTCGCTGCCTCCATACGCCCTTAGATTCTGGTCTACATTTGGCCTGCTCAAAACAGTGCTTTAATTTCTTGACTGCATCACTTAGAGTCTGCGGCTCCAACAACTCAATATTATCCTTGAAGACTATGGGAAAACCACTTAAAATCCTCTAAATATTTTCCTTCTCATCCCTGAGGTAAGGTACATACTGCAAAAACTCCAAAAACTTGGTGACATACTCATCATCCGTCATCTGCCCCATCTCAGGATCATAAAAATCCTTAGCTTTGTTGTCATAGTAACACTCAAATAGATAATGTTCTCTAAATAGTTTCTTGAATTCCTCCCAATTCAGATCTTTCTCAATAATACCTCAGATACTCTTCAAGTCCTCCCACCATATGTTTTCTTTCTCTTTTAAACTGAAAGAGCCAATCCTTGCTTTCATGTTTTTAGAATAATCATGAATTCTGAAAAACTTCTTCATGCCAAACAATAGAGCTTCTGCTTCCTCTGATTTATTCATATCTCAATCAAATGTGGTGGCTTGGCCTTCGCAAACACCTCCAGCATATATCCCTTATCCTTCCTCTTTTGTTGATGTTAACGATGAGAATAATGATAGTTCTTTCTAGTAGTAGAGCTAGATGGCTTACTATGCACACGAATGTTGGTCCCACCTCTAGGTGTGCTCAAAGGTTCACCTCTTAGTGTTGTGTCTTCACTTTTAGGCCTATGCCTCTTCCTTGACCTACTACCTTCATTCCCTCGAGGGATCCTCCTACCTCTATGGCTAACCCTCTCATCATATTGTCTCTACTTCTATAAATATGAAAGGCTTTGTAGAAGGACTACATTTATCCTAGCCTTCCTTTCTTGAGCTCTCACCAAGTTCTCATTATCTACCTTGAAACTCCTAACTTCATCCCTTAGGCTTCTCAAGGTGTCCAACCAATCCAGAGAGTTATTCCCTCCCCCTTGGTTGAATAACCTCTCTTCTTGATAAGCCCTGAACCATTCACTTGCGTGTTGTGACTGGGTTGACCTATAATGTACCATCCTTATCACCATCACTACACTATTTATGTTCTATGCTAATTGCAATGTGTTATCAATCACACAGACTATTAGACATTTTATTATCTTGTCCTCAGCTTGCCTTTGAAGTCTTTATACCTTGAGTCATAGAGCAGTGCCCAATCTCCCTCTTGGAATTACTTCTCCTTGATATTTTGATCATGCCATATTTTCCTTTGAAGCTGGACTACACCTTTGTGTGGAGAAGGGCCTGCAATCTTTGTTCATCCAATCCATTGAGCTGGACTAGCCTTTCCCTTTGTGCATGGCTGAGGTCTAGGTCCAGCTGAGCTGCCATCCTTAGTGTATTGTATTCAAATTCTATTGATAGCAAAGCCTTCTTCCCATAGACCAGTTCATAGGGTGTGAACCCTGTGGTGGTCTTCCATGTTGTGTTGTAGGCCCAGGTGGCCTCAACTAGTCTATCCGCCCAATCTTTTCTGCTGCTGCTCACTACCTTGGTCAGAATTCCTTCCAAAGCTCTATTAGTGACTTCCACCTGTCCATTGGCTTGTGGATGGTAAGGGGTGGAAGTCATGTGCTTGATTTTATGATGTGTGAGCATGTCTTCAATCAAATTGGAAGTGAACTGGCTGCCTTGATCTGTAACCAGTTCTCTTGGATACCTGAACTTATAGAATATGTTCTCTCTTAAAAACTCAGCTACTTTTTCCTCTGTTGCTGCCTTGATTGCTTTTGTCTCTGCCCATTTTGTCAGATAATCAGTGCACACAATGATGTATTGCCTCTGTTTTGAAGGAGGGTTGATAGGACCCACAAAGTCCATGCCCCACTTCTCAAATGGCTCAAAAGTCACTTGAGGTTGCATGGGCATCTCACCCTTTGGAGTCGGTTTCCCCATCCTTTGGCACCGAACGCATTGGCTGGTATATCTCTTCACATCTTGATGAAGAGTGGGCCCATAGTAACCTGCTTGCACGATTTTGAAGGCAGTCCTTTTTGCTACTAAATTGCCTCCACAAGGTCCGTCATGACAGGTTAGGAGAATGTCAAAAACTTCCTCCTCCCTGACACATCTTCTCAAGATCTGATCTGGGCCAAGTTTGAAGAGATTGCCCATACTCCAAGTGAAAGGGGCGCTTTTCCTCACAATCTTTCTCTTCTCTTTTGAGGACAAGTGTGGTGGGAACTGTGCCGAAACCAAGTAATTTGCTATATTAGCAAACCATGGAGAGAGTACTGAGATAGAAAATAGGTGCTCATCTGGAATTTGATCATCCACCATTCCTTCCTCACCTGCAGGCAATTTTACTCTAGAAAAAAAGTCAGCAACAAAATTTTCTTTACCAGGCTTATCCACAATGGTTAAATCAAACTGCTACAGTAAAAGCAGCCATCTAATAATGTGAGCATTTAAATTTGGTTTATTCATTAAATATCTAATTGCAACATGATCAGTGTGTACAAAGGTTTGATAGCCTGTGATGTAATGTCTGAATTTATTTAAGGAATGCACTATAGATAGGAGTTACTTCTCGGTGACTGTGTAGTTTAACTCTGCCTTTGACAAATTCTTACTTATAAAGTATATGGCATAAGGTAACTTTTCATCAATTTGTCCCAAGGCTGATCCTCTTTCTTTGTTCGAGGCATCTGTGTGAATGTGGAAAGGTAGGGCCCAGTTTGGGCCTCTCAAAATTGGGGTAGTCACAAGTTTGCTTGTCAAGGTATCTAGGGCTTCTTGACAGTTTTCAGTCCATATGAACTCGACATATTTTCCCAGAAGACCAAACAATGGAGAGGTTAACTTACTGAAATATTTAATGAATCTTCTGTGATATCCCGCTAAGCCTAGGAAACTTCGGAGATCTCTCAGCTTTTGAGGAGGTGGGACCCTTTGGATGATGGCAATTTTTTTGGGGTCCACCTCCAATCCTGGTTGAGATATTGCATGACCTAGCACGGTCCCTTCAGTCATAAAAAAATCACATTTTTCCGGATTGAGGGACAAGTTCATTTCAATACACTTGTCCAAAACTTTCCCTAGGTTAGATAAAGCTTCTTGGAAGTTAGAACCATAAGGAGTAAAATCATCCATATATATTTCCACCACATCATGAACTAGTTCAGAAAATATACTCAACACTGCTCTCTGGAAAGTGGCTGGAGCATTGCACAAACCAAAAGGAAGGACCCGGTATGCAAAGGTACCCAAAGGAAAAGTGAAAGTGGTCTTATCTTGGTCTTCCAGGGTGATTTGAATCTAATTATACCCGCTAAACCCATCTAGGAAGGAGAAAAACCTTTTCCCCGCCAAACCATCTAACACTTGATCTACGAAAGGCAAAGGAAAATGGTCATTTTTAGCCTTGTTCAGTTCCCGATAATCGACACAGATTCTCCACTTACCATTTTTCTTTGGCACTAGCACCAAAGGAGAGACCCATTCACTGTCAGAGATGGGGTAGATGAATCCTGCATCAAGTAGTTTTTGCAATTCTTCCTTAACAATGTCTTTAAGGGCTGGATTCATCCTCCTTTGAGGCTGCCTGACTGGTTTGCAATCTTCCTTAATGTATATATGATGAGTACATACTAAAGGGTGCACTCCCTTCATCTCCTTATAACTCCAGGCGAAGGCATCTAAATGTTTTCTTAATAAGCTGCACAGTTCCTTCTCCTGGGAAGTGGATAGGGATGAGTTGATTTTCAAGGTTCTTTCTAGGTCGAACTCTATATTCTTAACACGAAGAGAGGTTGGATCGGCCACACAGAGATTAGTTAAGGGATTGTCTTGGGTTTCTTTCACTAGATCTTCTAATGGAAAAATATTGGGGGGTGGATTCTGGATTAAATTTTCAATGATATCATCCTCATTCTGCAGTTTTCCCCCAATGACAGTTTCTACTACACGCAACGGTGCAGAATAGACTTCATCCTCATCCTCCTCCTCCAACCAGAGAGGTAGATCATGTTCTAGCAAGGGTTGGGCAGGAGGGTATAGGATTAGCTGCTTGGACATATGCCCATTCTTGATGGTCATGTTCCCAGCCCGACAACTGATGTAAGCATCGATAGTGGCCAACCAGGGTCTTCCTAGGATGAGAGGATACCCAGTGAGCTTTGCCTTCGGCTGGAGAACTAAGAAATCAGCAAGGTACTCCCAAGAATCAATGGAGACCATCACATCCTCCACAATCCCTTTAGGGGTCACGGTGGAGCGGTCTGCTAGCTACAGTACTGTTGTGGTCTTTCTCAAGGAGCCCTGGAGATTGAGTTTGAGCATGGTGTCCTTTGTCACCAAATTAATGACAGCTCCCAGATCAATCAAGGTATGTGAGATCATGGTTCCATTGATGTGGACATCAACTACTGGGCTTCCAGGGTCTAGATATTTCAGACAGATTACCTGCCCCAACATCAAGTCGAACAGTTGTCCTATGACATTGATGGTTGGGGCATCTCTCTTGCGCTTGCCTAGATGCCTGAAGCACTTCTCTTTGATCATCTTATTGTATATAGGCACATCCTTTATGGCTTGGAGAAGTGGTATCTTTACACATAACTGTTTCAATTCTCCCAGAAGTTCAGTTTCTTCTGGGGTGGGCTGTGTTGTCCTGGATAATCTCTTAGGAAAGGGTGGAATTGCTTTCGATTCACTTTCCTCTTTATCTTCCTCAACCTCCTAAGGGGGAGGCTGGATATCTGGGAGAACCTTCCCAGATCGTAGGTTAATCTCCTGAATCTCCACAGCATAAGTTGGGCATGATGGTTCCCCACTATATACTTGTTGGGCCTGTCTGTTGTTTGGGTTCGAGTTTGGTTGAGCAGGCATTTGGGGTTGCCTTGGTGGAGCAGGAAGCAATGGTTGCATTTGAGCAGGTGGTGGAGGCAAAAGAGTGGGAGGAGAGTTGTACTGGGGCCTCCACCTGTGATGAGATGCATTCCACTGAGGTTGTGGCTGAGCATAGGATTGTAATGCATGAGCAGTTGGTTGGGCATGATATTGAGATGGATAGGACCAAGGAGGAGGTGTGGACCAGGAAAGATGAGCAAGGGGGCCCCAAGAAGGTACGGAAGTGGCTTGGTTGGGGTTGTAGTATATCTGAGATGTCCCTTGCATCCCCTGCTGGTATGGTCTAGGTCATGCGGTCTCCTTTGGTTCATGAAATAGAGTGGTTCAGTGGCTCCTTTGGCCCCTTGGTATACAACTTTAAGTTTGGGCAAGGAAGGGCACTTATCTATCAAATGATCTTCTTCATAGACTGAACAAACCTCTATGGAGTTCAATGGACATTTGCTCCTAGGATGCCTTCTGGTGCACCTAGGACAAAAAATGGCCAAAGCCCTTTCTGCTTCCTCTTGTTTCCTTTTGATATGCAAGGTATCCATTTACATGGCAAGAGTCTGTAGCATCTCACTCTTGAAGTCTTCCAGCATGTGTCCAAGTTTTCCTTTTATGGATGAACTAGATGAGGAGGTACTGGCTATGGGTTGACTCGCCCTACCTCTCTTTTTGGCTGCCCTAGAATGGTTTCTAAAAATAGTCTTTATGTCTTCATAAGGTAGTTGGTAGATATCTCCCCCAGCCAGCAGATGGAGGGTGTCTAGAAGGTCTTCTGGAATTCCCCTGAGCAGGACCAACTTCAGTGATTCGGGGTCAAGTGTGCACCTGGCCCTTTTATAACTGAGTTGGAACCTCTCTTCATAATCTTCCAATGATTCATCACTTCCCATGGTCATTTGGAAGATTTCTTCCTTGGTGTCTTTTGACCTATAGTAGTCTCGATATTTGTTATTGAAGGCTTGTTGCATTTGAGCCCAAGTTGTGATGCTATTGCCAGGTAACCCCATGAACTAGTGCAATGTTGCATCCTTGAGGGTAGAAGGGAATAGTTTCAACTTTTGCTCATCTTCTGCATAGTCATAGGTTCGACAGATAACAACAAACTCAAACAAGAAGGTGTCAGGATCTTCTGTAGTCAATCCATGGAAGTGAGGTAGGGTTGAAGGGCTTATGTTTTTCATTTTAGTGTCCCCATTGGTCTCTCATATGGGAAAGGTACCCTCTACTCTTTCTCCATTCCCCCTAGCATTTCTGTTTTTAGCCATTGTCTCAAGAGGGATGTTTTCTTCTTCTTCTTCCCCTATAGGTTCTTCAAATATCTCTGGTTGTTCACCTAAAGGTTATTCTTGATCACTACCACCGAAGAAGAGAGAAGAGTGGCTATGTGATCTGGTGGGGGTGTTGGGTAAGAATTTTCCTAAATTATCTCTAGTCCTATGAGGCATGAAAGGAAATATTTTGGTTGATTTTTGCTTTTTCTCTGCTTATACCTGCAAAACTGAAATTGATTGAACAAACAAATTGCAACTAACTGAAATGAACTTGCTAAAATGAAATTGTAGAATGGAAAAGGAAAGCAAATGAAATGCAGAATTGAAAGCAAGGAAATGACTAATCTACTTTTGCTGAAATGAAGTCGCTGAAAATGAAATTTACAGAATTGAAAATGAAAGCAAATGAAATGCAGAACTGAAAGCAAGGAAATGACTAATCTACTTTTTCTAAAATGGAAATTGCAAAATTGAAATGAAAGCAAGGAAATGTAGGAATTGAAATAAACAATTACTCTACTTTTGCTAA
Source organism: Pinus tabuliformis (assembly GCA_031772625.1). Classification (NCBI taxonomy): domain Eukaryota; kingdom Viridiplantae; phylum Streptophyta; class Pinopsida; order Pinales; family Pinaceae; genus Pinus; species Pinus tabuliformis. The sequence goes on from CM062820.1 coordinate 161,539,735, forward strand.
AATAAACTACTTCGCAGAATGTTGTAGTTGGAAATAGAAGAAAAGCAGTAATCACACAATACTCTGACGCTTCCACGGCAACGCTGCCAAAAAGTGTTGAGCACCAGTATTGCAGCAATAATGTTGCAACTCCTGGGCTTTCTACTTTACTTTTATCAACCCGGTAGTTCGTAACAAACTTGGAAGCGACGGTGCTGTATGCACAAGTACTAGTTCTTACTGCAGGCTGTCACTTGGTCAGCTGGCGCAAGATCACTAGGAGCTCAAGCCAACTTTTATGGATTCCAGAAGAAGCTCTATATGTGATGAAAGAAAGGAAATCTTACTCTACAGAGGCTACTCTACTTGAAGAAAGTGAAAGAAGACTGAAATGTGGAGTAAACCTAGCAAACCCTAATTAACCAGCTAATCCTACTTTTGTAGAAAGAGAGGTGAAAAACCATAAAATGACTGCCATTACCTACTTAGGAAGTAAACAACATCTACTCAAGCTATTTCTAGAAGGAAATGAGAAAAAAAAATCTTTTTGGATTTTTTGTATTTTGAGGGAAATTGTCATGCATGTAATTTATTTGTTTTTGAATGTGGCAGCGATTAGGTGGCGATGGAGGGAAACTTTGGAGTTTGAAGAGGTGTAGGAAGGTGTGGAGGGGTCCTAGGAGGTCCCAGGTGGCCTTCTGGAGGCTTTCCCTACAATCAGACTTCAAAAAGACACCTACAGGAAAATATATAGGAGGCTGCAGGGGATCTACAGGAGGTCTACAGGAGGATGCCGAGAGCTGTTTTAGAGGTTTTGAAGGTGGGAAAATGGGTGGAAAGGGTAGCTGATGGCTAGGAGGATGTGTTAAGGTGTCTAGGGTTCATCAAGAAGGATTAGGGAAGAGAAATATGGTTGGACTTGTTCAAAGAAAGAGAGGAAAGTTCATGAGAAAAGTGCAGGAAATTGAGGCAGATTTGTGAGGGACTTTGGATGACTTGTGGAACATGGATCAAAGAGAGATGGTGATGGCTGATTGGTTGACTTATTGTGAGTAGAGATGTACTGCAAGAGAACTGAAAATCAAACACTGAGATTAAGCAAGCAAAGAAACTAGCTACACCAAGAAAACAGAACTTTGCATCAAGCTAAGCTAAATTTTGATCTAGGAAAGTAAATGCTGAAAAATGCTATATGGAAAGGAAGCATGGAAGGAAATTTATTTCAAAGACAAAAATGAGCATGGCGAAATAGATCTATAGCAAAGCATTAACCTTCTAACAATCTGCAACACTAGAAATCCTATGGAAAAGGTAAATATGTGTTTTTTATGGCAGCAGGAGGGTCTTGGCCTCAGTTCATGGTCCCAAAGGGAGGAAAGGAGGCCAAGGCTCTATTGATGGCCTTTTTGTATCTTTTTCCTATCACTGTTCAACCTGCTACAACAAACTGAAATGGAAACAACCTTTTAAATCACCAAAAGAAACCTATCCTTAACTAAGAAAGAAATCTATCTAACAACAATTAGTTCATAAACTGAAACAAAACATATAAATACAAAAAAAGAGGTGCTTGCTACTTGGATTGGGCCCTAACCCAAGAGCTTCATCCCTCCGAGGTAACTCAATGCTAGCTCGAACAAGATCCCATCTTCATTGTCAAAATAATAATAGCATTACATGAAATTGTCAACAAAAGTAAGCTCGAAGTTGAGCAGAGCAAAACTGCAACAAAAATTCGAAAATTTAACTAATATTCAACAACCTAATGAGGCCCTAGGCCTCTCTACTTATACAACTGGAGCTCCCAACAGCTCCCTTAAAATCAGGGAGGCCTAGCTCCCAAAACTTGAGATAGACAATAGTTATCCTCCACTTGCTTAGATGCCTCTTTGGTGCATTGATGTGGCTGCTTGTGCTCCAAGCTTTCTGAAGGAGAATTCGAAGTAGGGAGTCATAAATAAGGGGGACACCCTCCTCTAAATCCTCTCCCTTTTCTTCTTCGAATATTTGGTGTCAAATGTTCATTAAATCTTTGACTTTGTCTCCAAAATTGACCAAAAATCTGCATTAAGCACGCATTAGACTTCAAGGCATAATGACCAACCCAACCCACTCTATTAGCATAAATATATTCAAAAAAATGCAATAAACTAATGAGAATGGTGGATTAAGCTAAGTTAGGAGACAAAATGAGCCCATATAATTACCCATTTATGGGGCTCATCATCACCCCCCTACTGAATGTGTTGCTCATCCTCTGAGCAACTAGTCCATCTCCTCATCTTTGATGGCCTTGATGGCCTCCCTGACATCCCATGCTTCTGATGTGAGGTCCTCTTCTTTGTCATGGAATCCTACCTTTCTGTCCACCTCTTCCCACTGCTATTGTTCTTCTTCCTCTTTTCTTCCCTCTAGCAGTCCTAACAACAGCGGGGGACTTTTTTTGAGGCCAATCCAATTGACCTTCAAACTTTGCATAGAGTGCTTATACAGTGGCATTCTCCTTAATGCCTCTTTCATCCTAGTTGGGGAGTGATACTCCCTTATCTACAAGTTGTGTGGCGGTGTATTCCACCTCCTCATACAAGCATGAATACAGTCATCTCCAAGTAATCTTTCCATGTTCTCAAAATGTGTAATGGCTTGAGCCTAATCATTGATATACTTAGGGGCATTTTGAGGATTATTTGCAAGCAGCTGGTGTGTACTGATGAGAGCCATGGGGTCTGATGGCTCAGCTCTGATCATTAGGGGTTCATTTTGCTCTTTTTCCATCAACTTTTTGATTTCTGTTGCCCTTTTCTCCTCATGATTCATCCATGAGGCCATGGCCATTAGCTGCAGGTCCCCTAGCCTAGCATTGGGATCCCATAGGTTCATATCGGTGAGGGCCATGTTATGAAAATAGAACTCTACTATCTTTGCCTTGTCTTCTGCTAAACTTTGGTCACATAGGTCCATGAACTGTCTGTAATCCTGAAAAGGAATTGTGCCTCTCTGTGCCAAAGTCTTGATCTAAAACTATAGCCACTAGTCTTTGAGGTATACTCCATATGATTTTGCTGGTGTCCTGCACTGTAGTGCCTCCATAGACCAGCTGGCCATGCATGCCAATTGTGTCTCCTTTTCTTGTAGCTGTCTTCTTAGCAACTCATTTTCTGTTTCCAAGTGAGTTCTTCTGATTGCCTCTCTATGTCTTACATCACTTAATTCCCTACCCATCTCTCTAAGTTGGTTCTCCATGTGGCCAATATCCTCTACCCCCTTGGATTTGGCAATTTGCATCCATCTATGGCTCCTTATTCTTTCTTTCTCCAGCTCAAAGAAAAGTGGGACTGCAAATTTCTATGGAATGATTTCCCCCCCTCAAGAAGATTGTAATAAGAGCCCAAACTAGGCTGGGGGTCAGGTTCTTGGGTCTCTATTGTTTCCTCCTTCCCCTTTGGCTATTCTTCTACCCTTTTTTCCAGTTTTTCGGTCTCCTGTAGCTTAGTTAGGGTCTCCTGTAGAACAGTCTGTGCTTCCTGTAGAGCTATTTTTGAGTCCTGTAGTTGCACTCTTTCCTTCCAGGTGGAAGATTTGGGACTTCCTCTTTCATATGTGATGGGGGTTTTAGAGGGAGATTCTTCCCCTTTGATAGTGGGTGAATCTTCAATTACAATAGGCATTGTTGAAGATGGCTGTGGTTTTCCTATTTTTATCCTTGTGCTTTTTTGAGCCCTGAAGTACATTGATGTTCGCCTCTTCCTCTTTTGTTTGGGTTTCACAGGGGTGCTGAGGGCAGCAAGAGCAGCTGCTGCCTCCCTTTCTAGGGTCTCAGGAGACACTTCTGTCTTTTCTGCCCCTTGTTCCTCTCTTTTTGTCTTCTCTATCTCTACTGGTTTTGTTTCCTCTTGCTCTATTTTGGTTTCTTCCTCCTCTGGTTTAGTTTCCTCCTTCTCTATTTTGGTGTCTTCCTCCTCTGTTTGTTCCTCAGTGTCCTCCCCTTCTTCCCCTTGCTACTCTTCCTCCTCACTTTCAGAAGGACTGTGGTCATATGTGAGGGCCTTTATATCATCTTCTCTTGTCATATTTCTGAAGATTTCCCATGCTATGGGGATTGTGAAGGTGTGGAGGGATTCTTCCACTAATAGTTTAATTAACCCATGGTGAGCCAATTGATCTGGACCTCCTGCCTTTAACTTAATGCTGGAGTCTATAAGGGACTGCAGGAGAAAATAGGGGATGCTGAGTTTTTGGGGTGTGGGAGTGTCCATGCCATATCTCAGCTCATGGAGAAGTCTAAAATGGTAGCCATAAACTATGCTATACCTCCCTTCACAGGAAATATACTTGATGATTTGATAACTGACCTCATCCCAAGGGTAAGGTATGATTGTTCTTCTAATGCCATTTTTGTCTTCTACAGGATGTTCATTTGGTTGGAAGAAGGTTTTCTTGGCAACTTGTCCCATTGGATTTTCATCTTTGCTCCAAGGTAATCCAAGGGGAAGGCTGGTAACTCTACTGATAAATTCTGGGGTGATTTCCATGGTGAGACCTCTAAAAGTAATAGTGGCATGGGTCTTCGAACGAGGTACTAAAGCAAGGGAAAACTCCTGAGCCACTTCTTCATCAAACCCTCAAAATTTTTCGAAAAATGGCATCCAATTGGCTCTGGTGAAAATGGCTACCACCTCGGGATGTTCATGGAGCCTGACTGAATTTGTGGGTTCCTTCCTCATGAATCCCCCTGTCATTTTGCTTATACCCTTTTGGAACAACCCAAGTAGAGGTTTCATCTTTGCTCCAAGGTAATCCAAGGGGAAGGTTGGTAACTCTACTGATAAATTCTGGGGTGATTTCCATGGTCAGACCTTCGAAAGTAACAGTGGCATGGGTCTTGGAACGAGGTACTAAAGCAAGGGCAAACTCTTGAATCACTTCTTTATCAAACCCTCGAAATTTTTCGAAAAATGGCATCCAATTGGCTCTGGTGAAAATGGCTACCACCTCGAGATGTTCATGGAGCTTAACTAAATTTGTGGGTTCCTTCCTCATGAATCCCCCTGTCATTTTTCTTATACCCTTTTGGAACACCCCAAGTAGAGATGGAGACAAAAAATTTGAAGACACAGGAAACAGAGAAAAACTGTGTTTTTTTAAGAAAACAAGTAAAAATGTTTTTATGGAATTCCTCTCTTCTACAGGCTTAATTCCTCCTTAATATTGTATCATTTCTTGCACATATTAATATTCAAGGTGGGTCTGTACAGAACCTACCTCTTCAAGCCATAATTTGAGCAAAAACCTCGTGTTTCCTTCTTAAAAACTGCTTACTGCCCCTCCTATAGAACTGGCTGTAGGTGCTCCTGTAGAACCTGTTACTGCTCCTGTAGGACTTCGATAGCAGAAGGATGACTAAAATCGATAGAGAACGATGTTTTCGAGGCTATGGAGGTGGTATAGAGCTTGTTGCAGCTAAGTAGACGAGGACGAAATGGAAGAAAAGGTGGTGAAGGATTTTCGAGGAGGAATAATTATGTCTTTTTTGAGATATTTCCGGTGATGGGGTGAGCCGGCAAAAAGGTACATTGCCAGATTCAAACCGTTGGTCCCCATTGCTCTGTCATCATGGCTCTTCATAACTCATTCCTACAATCACTTCCCATCATTGCATCAGAGTTCATCGAAGTTTGTATAACCTCCACTACCTATCCTTTGGATTTTCTGTGAGTTGACTAGGCACACGTGTGGTGGCATCTCCGGATGAGTGCAGTCAATTGGATGAGGGTGGCCAGTTAACTAGCCACCTTTATCGTTCAACCCTAACCATCTCATTTGCTTATGCATATTTTCAATTACACAGATGCAACAGAGGAGAGGGTTAGACACTTACCTACAAGTCGAATGTTCGTGTTATTGGTGCATCTTGGTTCCTTTGCTGCTGCATGCTCGTATTTTAGTTGCTACATGCCTATATCTCCTCTGTTGTATGCTTCCTGCTCCCTGATGTGTGGCCTGTTTGCTTTGTGCAGGTATCCTTTGGCTGGATCTGGCTTCAGACATCCTCTTCAATCCTATGGCTGCACCTATTTTGCTGCTGTGGCTTGATTTTAAGGGGATCAGCTGCTACAGGAAATCCTACAAGAGCTCCTGTAGCTGCTTCTCCCTTTAAAATTCTTAGCTAAACATGTGCTAGGAGCTATGAGGATGCTACCAGAGATGCTGATGGTGATGGAGAGGTATTTGGTGAGCTGCAGGGGAGATTTGGAGGTGTTGTTCCTTTTATTTTTTGTTTTGTTTTTTTTTTTTTTCTAAAAACTGGTTTATGTGTTTTTTAGCAGGAAGGAAAGAAATCAATGATGATGAGGTGGTGCAGGTGTGGGATGGATAGCCAAGAGGGTGGATAGCTGTAGGAGGGCCTACATGCTCTTCATGAAACTTCCCAGCTCCTCAAACTGTTTTTAAAATCCATTTCGAGCTCTTTGTGATTTCTATAGGAGCCTCCTGTAGAACACACAGGGCCTCCTGTAGGATACACAGTGTTTGGAAAAAACACACAGTGAGGTGGAAGAAAGGTCAAAAATGATTGAGAAGAGTGTGGAGGAGGTGAAATAGGCTTTGTGGCATCTTCTCTTGCTTCCTGTGGTCCACCTGTAACCTGCAATGCATTTTAAAAGTCAATTTTCTCTTCCTTTTTTCTTTTCTTTTTTCTTTCTTTTTTTGAAAGACAACTAGGGCGCCTCAAGGAGGTTTTCACCCCAAATTGCCTGCCCTGGGCGCCTCCAAAGGAGGTTTTCACCTAGGGATCTTATTCTTTTTTCTCTTTTTTTTTTTTGTTTGTTTTTGTTTTTGTCATCACTGGGCCACCTCAAAAGAGGTTTTCAACCCAATGATGGGACTCAAGCGCCTCATGGAGGTTTTCACTTGAGTCCTTATTATTTTTCTTTTTTCTGCTTCTTCAGTGAGTGGGTGGAGTGGAGGCTAAGACCTGCTCCACTACCAACACTGTCTTATTCAGATCTTCAATGAACTCTCGCTTGGAGAGGGGCTTCTTGTAAATTTTCAACCTATGTCCATTGACAAGCATGGGGATGGCTTCCTCATTAATGGTTCTGATCAGAACTGAACCATTATCATTGCATTTTTCCATAGTGTAGGGTCCCAGCTATCTTGTCCTTAGCTTGCCTTTGAAGTCTTTATACCTTGAGTCATAGAGCAGTGCCCAATATCCCTCTTGGAATTGCTTCTCCCTGATATTTTGATCATGCCATATTTTCCATTGAAGCTAGATTACCTCTGTGTGGAGAAGGGCCTGCAATCTTTGTTCATCCAATCCATTGAGCTAGAGTAGCCTTTCCCTCTGTGCATGGCTGAGGTCTAGGTCCAGTTGAGCTGCCATCCTTAATGTATTGTATTCAAATTCTATTGACAGCAAAGCCTTCTTCCCATAGACCAGTTCATAGGGTGTGAACCCTGTGGTGTGTTGGGACTCAGAATTGACCATTTTTGACCTTGTCTTTTTGCTATAATATTACCCTTTTTCAGTTCATAAGTTGAAAAATTTGATTACATAATGACCTAATTACCCCAAGGTATGAAGTAACTCTCCGCATGACTATGTGTTTAATTATTCATTACATATTCATGTTATCTTTATATTTATCTTTGGAAAAGTTAACCAAGTTGTTAAGTAACCGTTGAACTGTCTAAAGTCTGCAGAAATTATAATTCATAGTTGCTGTAACACCAGAAACAGCAACTACGCAGTTGCTGCAACACCAGAAACAACAACTACGCAGTTGCTACAGCCAGCAACAGCAACTATCTAAAGTAGGGAAATGTTATTTTGCAACAACTGGAATACCGGAAATAACAAATGGCAACTATCAGAAGATCACCAAAAGTCCATGCTAACACAACACGATCAACAACTGTCCAAAAAGGGAAAAACTCGGTTACAGTTGCTAAAAACATCAGAAACATCACGAGTTTACTAAACAAGCAACAATGGGGAAGCGACAAAAGATAGTGCGAGGATTCCAAGAAGACGGTTGAAGTTCGGTTACCAGCTGTGTAACAGTAAGAAACCCAAGAAAGAATACACTGTCACACTACTGTAACAACATCCTGTAACAAGGATGGATTTCTTATTTTTGACAGAAAAGTTTAACTGAATGAACTATGACAGTCTATTGTAATAGATGTCTCCTCTATAAAGAGGAGACATCTATATTAGAGGGGGGGAGAGAAAAACAGTTTGAAAGGGAAATTTTGAAAGACAACAGCAAAGTCTGAACTCTTATTGTAACTGGATCTTTTGGAAGATGAATAGAAGATTGTTCTGAGCACCTAATCTAGCATTTGTGTTCTGGGGAATCTTGTGAGAGGGACAGGGCCCACCTTCCTCACAAGATTCACCCATTTATTTTTCTGTCAAGTGTGTAAGTGTGTTTGGTAATTTCTTTTTGCTGGTACTTTGTTTTGGATTCTGTAGCATTACCTCTGATGATTTCCTTTTTGCTGGTACTCTGTTCTGTTAATTGCTTGAAACTGTAAAAGGATATTTCACCGGTGAATTAGAGTTGCAGTGTGTATTAGCAATTTGGTTACAGGGGCAGGTGCTGAATGTCCTTACCTAGAGGATAGGGTCCTGATCCTCTGCTAATAGAGCATCCATCACTTCTCTTTTTAGATTTGTATTCTTAGTTAACTACTTTCATTTTACCTTTGCAATGCACTGTTATAACATAGAGTGAGAAACAGAATCATGTATACTACAGCTTTTTAATGCTTTTAAAATTAAGTACATACAGTATGCGGTAGCCTTTGAAATAAAAGACTTTCCCAGGTTGAAAAATTAATGTGGTACTTGACTGTTTAATCAATAAACAATTCAACTAGCCAACATTTTGGCGTCGTTGCCAGGGAAGGTGACTAGAGATTTTTAAAAGCATTAATGATTTCTTTTTAAGAATAACAGGTGCATGAGAGGACGCAGGAAACCTAATTTCACAGGCGGCAAGGGCGGAGGAGGAAGAAAAACCTTTATTGAGGAGATTATCTCCAAGGCCGAGACATCGCAGAGGACGAGTTCCCAGAGGCCTCAGATCCAGCATTCCTCACAAACAGATCGACAGACGAAGGAAGTAATAGGACCTGAAAGGAAGCTGTAAGTACCAGAATATACTGAGGAACCGGTAGAAGAACCTGAAGAAACAGAAGATACAGAAGATAAAGCAAGTGATTCAGGAAAAAGACCAATGGAGGATAACAGAGCAAAAGGAAGAGGGGAAAACTCACTCTCTACCCTGGAGTTCCCTATTGGGGAGCACCCGAGAGGAGCAACCCCCATGAAGAACATTCCACTCTCAGCATTACTCAACTTTCATGGGTTATCCTCTGAAGACCCGGATGAATTCCTCTTTGAATTCGATATACTATGTAGGAGTTATGATTATGTGAGCCCTAATCAGAAACTAAAACTGTTTCCAGCAACACTGAAAGGGAATGCGTTAAGGTGGTTTATGAGCTTAGGAGCTCAGGCAATCATTACTTGGGATCAGATGAAAGAAAGCTTTCTGGCCAAATATCAGGATTACTGCCGGACAAGAGAAAGGAAGGAAGAATTGTTTAAAATGGTTCAGAAGGAGGACGAGAATCTGGAAGACTTTGTGGAAATACTGCAGTATAATCTGCAGCGGTCTGACCACCCTAACATGAGTAAAGATATTCTGAAAACAATATTGCTGAAAGGGGTACGAGATGACTGCTTGGACATGTTGAATATGTTAGGAAAAGGGGACATCTCTAAAGAACCATTTGATGAAATTGTCAACCTCTGCATGAGATGTTCAAGAGGAGCAGTGAGCAGATCAAAAAGCAGGGACAATGTATATTCAAGAGTCTAGAAGTCAGCAAGTGGAGGAGCAATAAGGGATGAAATAGGTAATTTGTTAGAAGAATTTAAAACTGAGATTTTAAGCTCTTTTGCTTCACAAATTGATGCTCTGTAGGTAAAGAAGAAACAGGCAGAAGCAGAAGCTGCCCTAGCTATTTTTTGTTCCAAATGCAGAGAAAAACACCCAATCAGGGAATGCCCACTAGATAAGGTACCAATTTGCACGATCTGCGAAAAGGACCATGAGACCTAGCAATGTCCCTCTCTGCTTGGAATTAAAGCAGCATTACAGTCAACTGAAGAAGAGGCTGAAGCAGTGTACCTGATGACACAGAGGAGGCAATGGCCACAAAGACAAGGTATGAACCCTAACACAACATTTAGTCGTTGGAATAATCACTCTCCTTTTCAAACAAATTACCCACCCATGAACCAAATGCAGTACCCACCCTTTAACACAATGAATTTTCCACCTATGCAGCAACCAAATCTTCCTTTTCCTGATCCTACCATATGGAATCCTTGGGCTCCCCAGCAACCGTATTTTAATCAATGGAATCCAAACTGGGCAAGCCAACAGATGCCATTTCCCCAGCATCAACAGTCTCTTTCCTTACCATCCAATACTCCTCCAAATAACCAGGCAATTAGACTGCAGCTGCCTGTGCAACACAACCCCAACCCAAATAATAATAAAGCCTTGCAAGCAATTGATATTCAAAATCAGCCTGTCTCCCCCATGCAATGTAACGATATACATCTTCGCTCAGGGAGAATTGTTGAACCAATCATTGATGACATTACTGACTCTGATAAGGAGGAAGTTACAAAAGAAAAACCAGCTAACAATAATGTTGAAACAGTTGAATCAGCATCTAACAACAATGATCAAACAATAGATCCGCCATTCCCTGAACGTCTGGCTCTCACTAAAACACTTGAGCAACCTACTTTTAACCTTTTAGGCAAACTACAGAATTTATACGTTAAAATTCCATTATTGCAAGCATTAAGAGATGTTCCCATTTATGCTAGGACTGTTAGAGATATTTGCATAAAAAAACCTGGAAGAAAAGCTAAGGACCCCCTCACAGTTCATGTGATGGGAGAACTGACTGCTTTAATAATAGAAAAAGATCATCCTGTGAAATATGGTGACCCTGGTCACCCTACAGTAACAGTTCAGGTTGGAAAAACCTTCGTCTCTAAAGTTCTAGTAGATTTAGGTGCTGCAATAAATATTATGACACTTGAAACATCACAATTGCTTCAGTTAAAAAACTTTATTAGGGAGACTCCAACCATCCTAGAATTGGTTGATCACTCTACAATTAAACCAGAAGGGGTCATTGAAGATTTAATAATTTCTGTAGAATCCTGGAATTACCCAGCTGACTTTGTGGTGTTACAAACTAAAACAAAGTTGGGGGGTCATCAGCTGATGCTAGGAAGACCTTGGCTGGCTACAGCAGATGCTTTCATCAGCTGTAGATCAGGATCAATGACCATCTCTAATGGGCAGGAAACCAAACAGCTTACCCTTTATCCTCATGCTACACCCATGATTAATAATGACAATTCTGTATGGGTAGATTATGAGGATGAAGAAACCCAACCTATATTGACTATCGGACAAGCCTTAACTTTCAAAGACTCTACCGAAGATGAATTAATCAGCAACTTCATTTCTGAACCTTCTTTGGTCAGCCCAGAAATGTATAATCACTTCACTACAATCTTGGAATATGAATCTCAGCAGAACCTAAAAGATAAAAATTTATTTCAGACAACAGTAGGCAGCCCCTCCAAAAGTACAACAATAGAAATTGAGCCTGGCAAAACATTAAATATAAATCCTAACTTAACTGATAATGAAAAACAACAGTTAATAAAGTTACTCCAGGAAAATAAAGAAGCATTTGCATGGGACTATACAGACATGAAGGGGATCTCTCCTGAGCTATGCACTCACCGTATTTATATTAAAGAGGGATCCCGGCTAGTCTGTCAACCCCAGCGGCGGATGAATCCCAACCTAAGGGAAATTGTGAAGGAGGAACTTCAAAAACTGTTGAATGCAGGATTTATATACCCTATATCTGATAGTGAGTGGGTTTCCCCACTTGTAATTGTACCCAAGAAAAATGGCAAATGGAGAGTATGTGTGGATTACAAAGCTCTGAATAAAGCCACCCAGAAAGACCATTTCCCTTTACCATTCATTGATCAGGTATTAGATAATTTGGCAGGTAAGAAATTCTTTTCATTTTTGGATGGATTTAGTGGATATAATCAGATTAAGATTGCACCCCAAGACCAGGACAAGACCACGTTTACTAGCCCATGGGGGACCTTTGCTTACAAGGTACTTCCATTTGGGCTATGTAATGCTCCAACAATATTTCAAAGAGCAGTGATAGGGATCTTTTCTGATATGCTAAATGATTCATTAGAAATATTTATGGATGACTTTACTCCTTATGGTGTGACTTTTGAGGATGCAAATCTTGAAAAATTACTTAAGCGATGTGTAGAAGCACACCTTGCCTTAAGCACTGAAAAGTGTCATATGATAATGAATCAAGGTATTGTATTGGGTCACTTCATCTCATTCCTGGGAATTCAAGTCGATCCAGCCAAAATATAGGTAATTCAGACCCTCCCTATCCCCAAAACTCAAACTGATGTAAGAAGCTTTTTAGGACATGCTGGATACTATAGAAGATTTATTAAGAATTTTTCCAAAATAGTTTCTCCTCTATTTGTGTTATTAACAAAAAGTGTTGAATTTAAGTGGACTAATGATTGTGAAAAAGCATTTAATGAACTTAAACATCAGTTTTCTGCAGCTCCCATTTTGAGAGGACCTGATTGGGCACTACCCTTTCATATATCCTCTGATGCCTCAGACACTGCAATTGGAGCTGTCTTGGGCCAGGAAGAAAATAGTCTTCCCTATGCCATTTATTTTATCAGTAAGAATATGACACCAGCTGAATTGAATTATATAGTCACTGAGAAGGAATTCCTAGCAGTCATTTATGCTATCAATAAATTTCGACATTATATTACTGGCTACACTACTTTTGTGCATACTGATCACTCGGCCATTAAATATTTTATGAATAAAACAGTTACAAATGCCCGAGTCACCAGATGGTTATTATTATTACAAGAATTTGACATCACAATTGTAGATAGGCCAGGAAAAGAAAATGTAGTTGCTGATTTCCTTTCTTGATTAAAAACTGATGAAAATGCTCCAGTAGATGATTCTTTTCCCGATGAATATTTATTTGCAGTATCTTCTCACTCACCTTGGTATGCAGACATTGCCAATTATCTAGTTGCAGGAAAATTACCGTCACACCTATCACACAGGGAAAGAAGAAAGATCATCCAGCAAAGTGCCAGGTACAGCTGGATAAGCGGGTGTCTTTTCCATACAGGAATCGATAAGGAAATCCGGAGGTGCATTGGTGAAGATGAAATTTATGATGTACTAAAAGCTTGTCAAGATGGCCCTTGTGGAGGGCATTTTGCAGATAAAATAACAGCACACAAGGTACTGAGAATGGGTTATTATTGGCCCTCACTCTTCAAAGATGCCAGGAAATATGTGAAGGCCTGTGATAGCTGTCAAAGAATGGGCCAGCCTAATCACAGGGATGAAATGCCACTCAATCCCCTGGTAATTCTTGAACCTTTTGAGAAATGGGCATTAGATTTTATAGGTCCCATTAATCCCTCATCCAATCAAAGAGTGTATATATTAGTATGCACAGATTATATGACTAAATGGGTAGAAGCTAAGGCACTCCTTAAAGCTAATGAAGAAGCAGTACTAACATCTTTATTTGAAGAAATCTTTGTTAGATTTGGATTGCCCAGAGAATTAGTCACGGATGGAGGACCTCCTTTCAACTCTCATGGCTTCAAAAATACGCTTCAGAAATATCATATTAAGCAGAAAATGACTACACCTTATCACCCCCAAGCAAATGGGCAGGTAGAAAGCACCAATAAAGTCATAGAAGCCATCCTACAAAAACAATAAAGGAGAATAGAAGGGACTGGTTTCAAAGGTTGCCCGAGGCATTATTGGCCTATAGAACTACTTGGAGGAATACTACGGGCTTTTCACCTTATGAATTAGTTTTTGGAAAGAACGCTATCTTCCCTGTAGAGTTTGAAATCAAAACTTTAAGAACTGCTTTAGCTGTTAACCTTGATTTGACTGATGCACAGACAACCAGGTTGCAGCAACTTCAAGAATTGGACGAGAAAAGACTGGATGCCATCCATCAAACAACCATGATACAGCAACAAAGAAGCAGGTGGCATGACAGAACCATCAAGCAAAAGCAGTTCCAGAAAGGTAACTAGGCTCTACTCTATGATTCCCGTTTCGAGAATTTCCAAGGTAAGTTAAGAACAAGGTGGTTAGGGCCTTATGAAGTAGATGTTGTTTTTCCAAATGGGACAATCAGACTTTTAACAATTGATGACAACAGAACACCACTACTAGTGAATGGATATCGACTCCGTTTATATCACCGGCCTGTTTCTAAAGAATATTTTAAAGCCACTTGCATGGCAATTAAACAATATGCTTTTCCAGGGGAACTTGCTGTCCCTCAAGGCACTTAAATTTCTATTTATTTATGCATTTTTAGATTAGATATTCTTTTCAACTAATAATCCCTGCCAAGGGTTGCCATATTACATTTCAGTATTTTGCAGATTTTAGCTTTGGAAAATAGCTGAGAACAAAAGCTTCAAAGGAATCACTTTGCGGACTTGGGAGCCCTGTTGCTGCAACACCAATCCCCGTTGCTGCAACACCAATTCCTGTTGCTGCAACACCATTTCCCGTTGCTGCAACACCAATTCCTGTTGCTGCAACACCACTTTCCCGTTGCTGCAACACCACTTCCTATTGCTGCAACATCTTTTCCCGTTGATGTAACATCACTTCCAGTGGCTGCAACACCAATCCCCGTTGCTGCAATACCACTTCCCGATCCCGTAATACCTTTTTCAGCAATTCTCTCATTTATAAAAGCACCAGTCTCTCCACTTCAGCCCCCAAGAAATGTATTTTTATAAAATAAACCATTTCCTATGATGATTACAATACTCCACTATTACTTCCCGTCATTATTATTAAAAATCGCCGGTATTCTCATACTCTTAGACCCGCTGTAATCATTATGGATCCAGCAAAAGATAAGACAAGACTTTTCGACGCAGCAACCAAAAAGGTAAAACATAAAGGTACGCATGATTATGTATGGACATTAAATAATAGTTAATGTGGAGATGCTGATAGGACTACTGAATAATTGTACTTCCAATCATATCAGTTACGCATAGCTTTTGGGGGGGGAATTACCAAAGCGCTCTCATAATTGCATAGTACGCCAATTGCCGCCACCCTTAACTCTCCCAGTAATATGTAAAAGTCATCCCATCACGGCATGTTACCATTTGCAACGGTTTACTCTGAACTGAACTTGGAAGCTCGACTCTGAACTAAGAATTTCACTGGCACAACAGAACTTCTTGAGCTCTATCCCGAGGTTTATCAAATCTTTCTGCAAGCGGGATGGCTAGATTATTTTAGGAGACTTCCAGACTTTGACGCGCAGCAAGTCCTCGAGTTTGCATGCAATTTAACAGAGGGATTTTCTGTCGTTCAGGGAGTTCAAATCCCAGTCACGGAGGAAGTCATAGCCCAAGTTACTGGGCTACCAGCTAATGGCATACGGTGGTTCAGTAGGAAGCACTTGATCCTTAATGCGCAGCAGGATTTTCTTCAACCAGGCGAGCAGGTGGAACCCAAGGGCAGAGGCGTAGCACTTCAGTCATTGCCTCAACCGTGGCCGAAAGTTACTGAATTCGTGAAGCAATACCTGACGTGTGAAGGCCGGTACCAGGTAATTTACCAGCACGATTTTGTCTTGTTGAATCATTTGAGGAATGGTCAGTTGATAAATATGCCATACTATCTATTGGGATGTCTTAAAAATATGTCATGTTACACTGTCAACGCAAAGCGTCCACTTCATTCCTTGAAACACCACCGTCTAGCTCAATTGTTGATAAATAGAGGCCTCGCCTTAAATAACCCCCCACCCCCCATTAATCCCCATCAAGAGGCAGAAATCCCTCAGCCAGAACAGGAAATTCCTCATCAAGAAGAGGAAATTCTTCACCAAGCTGAAGACATACCTCAGCAAGATGAAGAAATCCCTCAGCAAACAGAGGACATTCCTGAGCAAATACCCGAAGAAATCCCTCAGCAAACACAGGACATTCCTGAGCAAATACCCGAAGAAATCCCTCAGCAAACAGACGACATTCCAGAACAAATGCCCGAAGAAGTCCTCCAGCAAACACCCCCACAAGTTGCTGAAAACGTACAATCAGCAGTAGAAATACCCACGGAAACAACTCCATCCCCTAATAGAACCAATCCATCCATTCCCATACTTGGTATTTCTACCGATGACTCTGATGATAACATCCCTATTACCCTGCTCAAACGAAAAATGTAGCAGAAAAATGAAACCCCACCAAAAAGAAGAAGAACTAGGGCTTCGGCTAAAGCAACTGCTATTTCTGCCACTGTCCCTATTTTAAAGAAAGCCAGCCTGAAAAGAAAAATTTCTGAATTCCCTGCTTCTCTACCCAAGCAAAGGACTCGGTCGTCTGTAATAGCTGAATCTCCTAGCCACACCCTCCCCAGCTCACC
This sequence comes from Pinus tabuliformis, assembly GCA_031772625.1. Taxonomy (NCBI): domain Eukaryota; kingdom Viridiplantae; phylum Streptophyta; class Pinopsida; order Pinales; family Pinaceae; genus Pinus; species Pinus tabuliformis. The sequence goes on from CM062820.1 coordinate 161,556,354, forward strand.
ACCCATCACGTTAAAAACCCGCATTCCCACCAGCCCTGGAAACTCCTCTCCCTCACCTTCGGAGGCTGAGATGCAGAGTGTTCACAGTGTCGCGACATCATCTTTTAAGGCAGCTGTCACACAAGAACCAGCTGCCGACACCCAAGGTAATATTGGCCAAGAAGCTGCAACACAAGAAACAGCCACTACCCCAGGTGACACACAAGAACCACCTGTTGAGGGTATAAGTGATCAAATCAATGTTGAAGCACAACCTCTGCCTCCACTGGAACCTGCCGCTCCACAAGCTCAGCCTACCATATCTACCCTGCAGGAAGAAATTGAATTTCTGAAGTCCCAAATCCAGGATTACCAGGAGGAAATAATAAGGGTCAAGGAAGCCTATCAAAATGAATTTAGCCTGCACATTTTAGCACGAGTAGCATCTGCAACAGAGAAGAGTAAGGAGAATGAATATATGTGTGCCAATTGTGGTGAGATATATACTCAAGCAGGATACAAAGTAGTTGCAGAACCAATGACTGAAGTCTCTGCTGTTGTGGTTGAAACAAAAGAACCTGTTGTTACACAAACTACAGAAGCAAAAACAGAAACACCACAACCCTCTGCTGAAACAGAAGAACCTGCTGTCACACAAGAACCAGCAGGCTCTCCAGAAAAGGTGCAGGAGCAGACAGAAGAACCTACTGTCACACAAGAACCAGCAGGATCTCCAGAAAAGGTGCAGGAGCAGACAGAAGAACCTGCTATCACACAAGAACCAGCAGGCTCTCCAGAAAAGGTGCAGGAGCAGACAGAAGAACCTGCTGTCACACAAGAACCAGCAGGCTCTCCAGAAAAGGTGCAGGAGCAGACAAAAGAACCGGCTGTCACACAAGAACCAGCAGGTTCTCCAGAAACTGCACAGGAGCAAACAGAAGAACTTGCTGAAACACAAGAACCAGCAAGTTCTCCAAAAACTATACAGGTGAAAACAGAACAACCTGCTGTAACACAAGAACCAGCAGGATCTTTAAAAAGTGTGAAGAAAGAACTAGAAGGATTTGTTGTAATACAGCAATCAGTAGGGAATGAAGAGGAAGATATAAAGTCACCACGGCCTACCCAAACTATTGTGAAGAAAGAAAAAGAAGCAGTTACACAGGAATTAACAGGGAATGAAGAAGAGGATATAAAGTCACCACGGCCTACCCAAACTACTGTGAAAAAAGAAAAAGAAGTATTGGTTGTAACACAGGAATCAGGAGGAAATGAAGAAGAAGACATAAACTCACCCCGGTCTACCCAAATTGCTATGGAACAAGAGGAGGAAGCAGTTACACAGGAATCAGTACAGCATGAAGAAAAAGACATAGACTCACCCCGGTCTACCCAAATTGCTATGGAACAAGAGGAGGAAGAAGTTACACAGGGATCAGTACAGGACGAAGAAAAAGACATAGACTCACCCCGGTCTACCCAAATTGCTATGGAACAAGAGGAAGAAGCAGTTACACAGGAATCAGTACAGAATATAGAACAAGAAGAAGAAATAGTAGCTGGAAATGGAAAGGAAGACATCGGATCATCCCGGCCTACTCCAATTATCACAGAGCAGAAGATCCTTGTTGATGCCTTTACACAAATAAAACCTCCCTCTGTTAGTGATGCATGCACAGAGACCGCTAGTTTTCAAGAATTAAAAGGAAAATGGTGGAGAGAATATGAGCTGTCATAAGGCAAAGCATTCCAACAGCAAAAGGGGATTTGGTTCAATTATGCATATAAGAACTGGGAAGCACTTGAGCAGTCTAGAGCTTAGTACAAAGAAATCAAGGAACTAAAAGCTAGACTGTCCCAGATGTTTGAATTATTCCAAAGAATACTTGCCACAAGGAAACTCTCTTTCAACTATGCAACATTTTTGAGGGAACGACTGACATTCTTACAGATAAAGGCAGTTAGAGAAGGTAGACCTCATTAGGTGGTTACATCAAAACAATTTATTCAAACCTTTGCAGAGGCACCTAAGAATGATCAAAATCTGTTATGCGAGCTTTATCTCCACAATGAAGCCATGTCCGAAGAGAGAAACATGAACATACTCCCTCTTGTTGGCGATATACAACTCAGAGCTTTCATTTCCTTTTTAGCCAACCAACTTATTTGGAAAAACGCTTTTATCTCAGCACAACATAATGAACACAACTGCCTTCTGTGGATCAAGGCTGAACCTCAAAACGCAACCACCTTCATTGCACAACACCAAAGAATGTTAAGTGAACCTGCAATGAAGGATCACATTAGGCAATTACAAGCAGTGGTCCTACGAGATTGCCAACACTATGTGAGAACCAAGGCACCTTTGGCTATTAAAGCCAATAACCTATTCTGGGAAAATTGTCCCAAGAAGAGGCAGGAATATCACCCCTATAATCCACCTAATTTACAGGCAGCAATCTCAAGGGTACCTTACTATGTTAGATGCATGCAACAATGTGCTGAAAATTGGATTGGCTACAGATTTAAATTTCCACTTCTATGGTGATCTGGTCAGCAATACAAGGGCCAGTTTGGATTATCCAAAAAGGAAGAGGCGACAGCATGGAGGCAACTACAGACTGTCTGTGGGTTCAGAGACAAGTTTGATACCACCTTCTATAACTACTGTCTCAGTAATTTACACTGTTCATCCCAGTACTCCGACTCAGATTCAGAGTAAGCATTGCATGATGACATGCAATCTCTTCAGTTGGGGGGGATGTTGGGACTCAGAATTGACCATTTTTGACCTTGTATTTTTGCTATAATATTACCCTTTTTCAGTTCATAAGTTGAAAGCTTTGATTACATAATGACCTAATTACCCCAAGGTATGAAGTAACTCTCCGCATGACTATGTGTTTAATTATTCATTACATATTCATGTTATCTCTATATTTATCTTTGGAAAAGTTAACCAAGTTGTTAAGTAACCGTTGAACTGTCTAAAGTCTGCAGAAATTATAATTCATAGTTGTTGTAACACCAGAAACAACAACTACGCAGTTGCTGCAACACCAGAAACAACAACTACGCAGTTGCTACAGCCAGCAACAGCAACTATCTAAAGCAGGGAAATGTTATTTTGCAACAACTGGAATACCGGAAATAACAAATGGCAACTATCAGAAGATCACCAGAAGTCCATGCTGACACAACACAATCAGCAACTGTCCAAAAAGGGCAAAACTCGGTTACAGTTGCTAAAAACATCAGAAACAACATGAGTTTACTAAACAAGCAACAATGGGGAAGCGGCAAAAGATAGTGTGAGGATTCCAAGAAGATGGTTGAAGTTCGGTTACCAGCCGTGTAACAGTAAGAAACCCAAGAAAGAATACACTGTCACACTGTTGTAACAGCATCCTGTAACAAGGATGGATTTCTTATTTTTGACAGAAAAGTTTAACTGAATGAACTATGACAGTCTATTGTAATAGATGTCTCCTCTATAAAGAGGAGACATCTATATTAGAGGGGGGGAGAGAAAAACAGTTTGTAAGGGAAATTTTGAAAGACAACAGCAAAGTCTGAACTCTTATTGTAACTGGATCTTTTGGCAGATGAATAGAAGATTCTTCTGAGCACCTAATCTAGCATTTGTGTTCTGGGGAATCTTGTGAGAGGGACAGGGCCCACCTTCCTCACAAGATTCACCCATTTATTTTTCTGTCAAGTGTGTAAGTGTGTTTGGTAATTTCTTTTTGCTGGTACTCTGTTTTGGATTCTGTAGCATTACCTCTGATGATTTCCTTTTTGCTGGTACTCTGTTCTGTTAATTGCTTGAAACTGTAAAAGGATATTTCACCGGTGAATTAGAGTTGCAGTGTGTATTAGCAATCTAGTTATAGGGGCAGGTGCTGAACGTCCTTACCTAGAGGATAGGGTCCTGATCCTCTACTAACAGAGCATCCATCACTTCTCTTTTTAGATTTGTATTCTTAGTTAACTGCTTTCATTTTACCTTTGCAAATGCACTGTTATAACATAGAGTGAGAAACAGAATCGTGTATACTACAACTTTTTAATGCTTTTAAAATTAAGTACATACAGTACGCGGTAGCCTTTGAAATAAAAGACTTTCCCAGGTTGACAAATTAATGTGGTACTTGACTGTTTAATCAATAAACAATTCAACTAGCCAACATGGTGGTCTTCCATGTTGTGTTGTAGACCCAGGTGGCCTCAACTAGTCTATCCGCCCAATCTTTTCTGCTGCTGCTCACTACCTTGGTCAGAATTCCTTACAAAGCTCTGTTAATGACTTCCACCTGTCCATTGGCTTGTGGATGGTAAGGAGTGGAAGTCCTGTGCTTGATTTTATGATGTGTGAGCAGGTCTTCAATGAAATTGGAAGTGAACTGGCTACCTTGATCTGTAACCAGTTCTCTTGGATACCGGAACTTATAGAATATGTTCTCTCTTAAAAAATCAGCTACTTTTCCTCTGTTGCTACCTTGATTGCTTCTGTCTCTGCCCATTTTGTCAGATAATCAGTGCACACAATGATGTATTGCCTCTGTTTTGAAGGAGGGTTGATAGGACCCACAAATTCCATGCCCCACTTCTTAAATGGCAAAAAGTCACTTGAGGTTGCATGGGCATCTCACCCTTTGGAGTATGTTTCCCCATCCTTTGGCACCAATCACATTGGCTGGTATATCTCTTCACATCTTGATGAAGAGTGGGCCAATAGTAACCTACTTGCAATATTTTGAAGGCAGTCCTTTTTGCTGCAAAATGACCTCCACAAGGTCTGTCATGATAGGTTAGGAGAATGTCAAAAACTTCTTCCTCCCTGACACATATTCTCAAGATTCGATCTGGGCCAAGTTTGAAGAGATTACCCCCAATCCAAGTGAAAGGGGCGCTTTTCCTCACAATCTTGCTCTTCTCTTTTGAGGACAGGTGTGGTGGGAACTATGCCGAAACCAAGTAATTTGCTATATCAACAAAACATGGAGAGAGTACTGAGATAGCAAATAGGTGCTCATCTGGTATTTGATCATCCACCATTCCTTCCTCACCTGCAGGCAAATTTACTCTAGACAAAAAGTCAGCAACAACATTTTCTTTACCAGGCTTATCGACAATGGTTAAATCAAACCATTGTAGTAAAAGTAACCATCTAATAATGCGAGCATTTACATCTGGTTTATTCTTAAATACCTAATTACAGCATGGTCAGTGTGTACAAAGGTTTGATAGCCTGTGATGTAATGTCTGAATTTATGTAAGGAATGCACTACAACTAGGAGTTCCTTCTCGGTGACCGTGTTGTTTAACTTTGCCTTTGACAAATTCTTAATTATAAAGTATATGGCATAAGGTAAATTTTCATCAATTTGTCCCAAGGCTGCTCCTATTGCTTTGTTCGAGGCATCTATGTGAATGTGGAAAAGTAGGGCCCAGTTTGAGCCTCTCAAAATTGGGGCAGTCACATGTTTGCTTTTCAAGGTATCTAGGGCTTCTTGACAGTTTTTAGCCCATATGAACTCGACATCTTTTCCCAGAAGACAAAGATGAAGAGACTAACTTACTGAAATCTTTAATGAATCTTATGTAATATCCTGCTAAGCCTAGGAAACTTCGGACATCTCTCACCTTTTGAGGAGGTGGGACCCTTTGGATGATGGCAATTTTGTTGGGGTCCACCTGTAATCCTTGTTGAGATATTGCATGACCTAGAACGGTCCCTTCAGTAATAAAAAATACACTTTTTTCCGAACTGAGGGATAGGTTCATTTCAATACACTTGTCCAAAACTTTCCCCAGGTTAGATAAAGCTTCTTGGAAGTTAGAAAATATACTCAATACTCAATACTCAATACTCAATACTCAATATCCATATATATTTCCACCGCATCATGAACCAGTTCAGAAAATATACTCAATACTGCTCTCTGGAAAGTGGCTGGAGCATTGCACAAACCAAAAGGAAGGACCCGGTATGCAAAGGTACCCCAAGGACAAGTGAAAGTGGTCTTATCTTGGTCTTCTGGGTTGATTTGAATTTGATTATACCCGCTAAACCCATCTAGGAAGGAGAAAAACTTTTTCCCCGATAGACCATCTAACACTTGATCTATGAAAGGCAAAGGAAAATGGTGCTTTTTAGCCTTGTTCAGTTCCCGATAATCGACACAGATTCTCCACTTACCATTTTTATTTGGTACTAGTACCAAAGGAGAGACCCATTCACAATCAGAGATGGGGTAGATGAATCTTGCATCAAGTAGTTTTTGCAATTCTTCCTTAATAATGTCTTTAAGGGCTGGATTCATCCTCCTTTGAGGCTGCATGACTGGTTTGCAATATTCCTTAATGTATATATGATGAGTACATACTTAAGGGTGCACTCCCTTCATCTCCTTATAACTCCAGGCGAAGACATCTAAATGTTTTCTTAATAAGCTGCACAGTTCCTTCTCCTGGGAAGTGGATAGGGATGAATTGATTGTCAAGGTTCTTTTTGGGCCAAACTCTATATTCTTAACACGGAGAGAGGTTGGGTCGGCCACATAGAGATCATTTAAGGGATTGTCTTGGGTTTCTTTCAGTAGATCTTCTAATGGTAAAATACTAGGGGGAGGATTCTGGATTAAATTTTCAATGATATCATCCTCATTCTGCGGTTCCCCCCCCATGATAGTTTCTACTGCACACAACGGTGCAGAATAGACTTCATCCTCATCCTCCTCCTCCAACCAGAGAGGTAGATCATGTTCTAGCAAGGGTTGGGCAGGAGGGTATAAGATTAGTTGCTTGGACATATGCCCGTTCTTGATGGTCATGTTCCCAACTTGACAACTGATGTAAGCATCGGCAGTGGCCAACCAGGGTCTTGCTAGGATGAGAGGATACCCAGTGAGCTTTGCCTTCAGGTGGAGAACTAAGAAATCAGCATGGTACTCCCAAGAATCAATGGAGACCAGCACATCCTCCACAATCTCTTTAGGGATCACAGTGGAGCAGTCTGCTAGCTGCAGTACTGTCGTGGTCTTCCGCAAGGAGCCCTGGAGGTTGGGTTTGAGCATGGTGTCCTTTGTCATCACATTAATGGCAACTCCTAGATCAATCAAGGTATGTGGGATCATGGTGCCATTGATGTGGACATCAACTACTGGGCTTCCAAGGTCTAGACATTTTGGATAGATTACTTGCCCTAACATCAGGTCGGACAATTGTCCTATGACATTGATGGTTGGGGCATCTCTCTTGAGCCTGCCTAGATGCCTGAAGAACTTCTCTTTGATCATCTTATTGTATATAGGCACATCCTTTATGGCTTGGAGAAGTGGTATCTTTACACATAACTGTTTCAATTTTCCCAGAAGTTCAGTTTCTTCTGGGGTAGGCTGTGTTGTCCCGGATGATTTCTCAGGAAAGGGTGGAATTGCTTTTGGTTCACTTTCCTCTTTATCTTCCTCAACCTCCTGAGGGGGAGGCTAGCTATCTGGGAGAACCTTCCCAGATTATAGGTTAATCTCCTAAATCTCCACAACATAAGTTGGGCATGATGGTTCCCCACTATATACTTGCTGGGCCTGTTTGTTGTTCGAGTTCGAGTTTGGTTGAGTAGGCATTTGGGGTTGCCTTGGTGGAGCAGGAGGCAATGGTTGTGGTTGAGCAGGTGGTGGAGGCAAAAGAGTGGGAGGAGAGTTGTACTGGGGCCTCCACCCCTGATAAGATGCATTCCACTAAGTTGTGGCTAAGCATATGATTGAAATGCATGAGTAGATAGTTGGGCATGATATTGAGATGGATAGGACCAAGGAGGAGGTGTGGACCAGGAAGGATGAGCAGGGGGGCCCCAAGAAGGTATGGAAGTGGCTTGGTTGGGGTTGTAGTATGCTTGATATGTCCCTTGCATCCCCTACTAGAATGGTCTAGGTCCATGCGGTCTCCTTTGGTTCATGAAATAGAGTGGTTCAGTGGCTCCTTCGGCTCCCTGGTATACAACTTTAAGTTCGGGCAAGGAAGGGCACTTATCTGTCAAATGATCTTCTTCATAGATTGAACAAACCTCTATGGATTTAAATGGACATTCATTCCTAGGATGCCTTCTGGTGCACTTAGGACTAAATATGGCCAAAGCCCTCTCTGCTTCCTCTTGTTTCCTTTTGATATGTAAGGTATCCATTTGCATGGCAAGAGTCTGCAGCATCTCACTCTTGAAGTCTTCCAGCATGTGTCCAAGTTCGCCTTTTATGAATGAACTGGATGAGGAGGTATTGGCTATGGGTTGACTCCCCCTACTTTTGTTGAAATGGAAATTGTAGAATTGAAATGAAACCAAGGAAATGCAGGAATTGAAAGAAACAACTACTCTACTTTTGCTGAAATAAACTACTTAGCAGAATGTTGTAGTCAAAAATAGAAGGAAAGAAATAATCACACAATACTCTGATATTTCCCCAGAAACGCCACCAAAAATTCGTGAGCACTAGTATTGCAGCAATAATGCTGCAACTCCCGGGCTTCCTTTTTTACTTTTATCAACCCGGTAGTTCGTAATAAACTTGGAAGCGACGGTGTTGTATGCACAAGTACTAGTTCTTACTGCAGGCTATCACTTGGTCAGCTGGCGCAAGATCACTAGGAGCTCAAGCCAACTTCTATGGATTCTAGAAGAAGCTCTATATGTGATGAAAGAAAGGAAAGCTTACTCTACAAAGGCTACTCTACTTGCAGAAAGTGAAAGAAGACTGAAATGTGAAGTAAACCTAGCAAACCCTAATTAACTAGCTAATCCTACTTTTGTAGAAAGAGAGATGAAAAACCATAAAATGAATGCCATTACCTACTTAGGAAGTAAACAACATCTACTCAAGCTATTTCTAGAAGGAAATGAGAAAAAAACATCTTTTTGGATTTTTATGTATTTTTAGGTGAAATTGTCATGCATGTAATTTATTTGTTTGTGAATGTGGCAGTGATTATGTGGTGATGGAGGGTGAATTTTTAGTTTTAAGAGGTGTAGGAAGGTGTGGAGAGGTCCTAGGAGGTCCTAGGTGGCCTTCTGGAGGCTTTCCCTGCAATCGGACTTCAAAAAGACACCTATAGGAAAATATACAAGAGGCTGCAGGGGATCTAGAGGAGGATGTCGATAGCTGTTTTAGAGGTCTTGAAGGTGGGAAAATGGGTGGAAATGGTAGCTGATGGCTAGGAGGATGTGTTAAGGTGTCTAGGGTTCATCAAGAAGGATTAGGGAAGAGAAAGATGGTTGGACTTGTTCAAAGAAAGAGATGAAAGTTCATGAGAAAAGTGCAGGAAATTGAGGCAGATTTGTGAGGTAATTTGGATGACTTGTGGAACATGGATCAAAGAGAGATCGTGATGGATTATTGGTTGACTTATTGTGAGTAGAGATGTACTGCAAGAGAACCGAAAAATTAAACACTGAGATTAAGCAAGAAAAGAAACTAGCTACACCAAGAAAACAAAACTTTGCATCAAGCTAAGCTAAATTTTGATCTAGGAAAGTAAATGCTGAGAAATGCTATATGGAAAGGAAGCATGGAAGAAAATTTATTTCAAAGATATAAATGAGCATGGCGAAATAGATCTACAACAAAGCATTAACCTTCTAACAATCTGCAACACTAGAAATCCTATGGAAAAGGTAAATCTATGTTTTTTGTGGCAGCAAGAGGGTCTTGGCCTTAGTTCATGGTCCCAGAGGGAGGAAAGGAGGCCAAGGCTCTATTGATGGCCTTTTTGTATCTTTTTCCTATCACTGTTCAACCTGCTACAACAAAATGAAATGGAAACAACCTTTTAAATCACTAAAAGCAACCTATCCTTAACTAAGAAAGAAATCTATCTAACAACAATTAATTCATAAACTGAAACAAAACATATAAATACAAAAAAAGAGGTGCTTGGATGCTTGGATTGGGCCCTAACCCAAGAGCTTCAGCCCTCTGAGGTAACTCAATGCTAGCTCGAACAAGATCCCATCTTCATTATCAAAATAATAATAGCATTACATGAAACTGTCAACAAAAGTAAGCTCGAAGTTGAGCAGAGCAAAACTGCAACAAAAATTCGAAAATTTGACTAATATTCAACAACCTAATGAGGCCCTAGGCCTCTCTACTTATACAACTGGAGCTCCCAACAACTCCCTTAAAATCAAGGAGGCTTGTCTCCCAAAAATTGAGATAGACAACAGTTATCCTCCAGTTGCTCGACTGCCTCTTTGGTGCATTGATGTGGCTTCTTGTGCTCTGAGATTTCTGAAGGAGAATTCAAAGTAGGGAGTCATAAATGAGGGGGACACCCTCCTATAAATCCTCTCCCTTGTCTTCTTCGAATATTTGCTGCCAAATGCTCATTAAATCTTTGACTTTGTCTCCAAAATTGACCAAAAATCTGCATTAAGCACACATTAGACTTCAAGGCATAATGACCTACCCAACTCACTTTATTAGCATAAATATAATAAAAAACATGCAATAAACTAATGAGAATGGTGGATTAAGCTAAGTTAGGAGGCAAAATGAGCCCATATAATTACCCATTTATGGGGCTCATCACTTATTTCGTGGTTGCCTTGTTGTGTTTTTCAAAGCCAACATGGGCTTTTTCCCTTGCCCGCAGTTCATAAATTTACAACAACCATCTCTGCAACACACCATTCAAGAGCATTTAAATCTCAACAAACATCCTTGAATGTTTTTCAAAACTGTCCAATTTTCTGCCTTCAACAAGTAAGTTGAATTTCCTAAGCAATTGACCCCCTTCAATCCATTTTGGAATCCATGTTCCGTACTCAACCCCCTTTTTTTAAACTTGAAATGTACTTACAATCATGTATTTACATGGGAAAATCCAGCCATCAGTGGGCTGGGATGTTATAATGAATGTGGGATCTCCTAGAATAAACCAAAACAAAACCAAACCAGGGCTTCCAGAGGCCAAACCACCTCAACCACAATGATTCCACCTCCACGGTCGTACATCACTAACACCAACCAGATCAGTATCTACCTAAGTTTTCTAGGGCTCCAAGGACTAGTAATTCAATCCATAGCCTTCCAGGGCTCTAGATTGTTTTTCCAACTCTGCTCTAGGGACTAGTAACTCAACCCACCAACTGCTCCAGAGTGTTTGTCCCAACCTAGGCTCTAGGTCTAGTAAGTAGAACCAAGTTGTTCCATGGCTTTGAGATCATTTGTTCCAACCAAAAACCATAATGAATTATGAGAACCAACCAGAAAACAATCAAGTGGAAAAACCCAAAACACCAAGGTTATCCAGGAAATGACAAGGCAAGGCTAAATCCACTATCAATCTAGGAAAATATCTATGCCAATGACAACACATAACCTGAAAATCACATGCATGTACTATGCATCCATAAACCTACAAGGAAATCATACATGCAACTTGTTACCTACAAAGCAACTTGGTTGTAGTTATTGATCCACCTGTTCTCGTGTGTTTTCATGCTTTCCTTTTGCCTTCTTTCTCCAATCCAAGTGAAAAATAGAGTGCTCCAAGCATGCTCTAAGTGTGCAAGAGTATGAGAGAAAGAGTGAATAGAATAGAGCTGTAAAACTAAACTGAAAAAAGCTAAACCAACCAAAAGCTCAACTCATAAAAAATTGTGAACTAATCCTCATAAGCCTTTTTATCATTGTGGCCTCTATTTTATTCATTTTCCTTCATTTTTCCTTCAATTTCCCTCTCATGCAAATTTTTGATCCCTCATTTGGCTTTTCTCCTATTTTCCTTTATTTTCATAAATAAATGCCAATTAATACCTCTTTTCCTTTGCCAATTTCTTTTCCAATCTTCATAGCCATTTATTAAGCACCAATGATACCCATCACTATGTTTTACACAACATTCATCTTGGAACACGTGGCTCATGACCTTGGTCTTATTTTTATTTACATAAGAAGTCAACCAGGAGTTATTACACCCACATTTGGGGTCCAACAGATATAAGCTACATCAACTTTTGAATGAAAGAGGGAGTGTTTCTCTTGCAATATGTCTTCTTCGATTGAGTGAATTTTCACTCATATGTTGCCTATGCATCTCACATGCATTGGAATAGTGATTAAGATGGAGCCTAGAAGATGACTCATTTTGGATAGATAATTTTCTAGTCTCCAACTTTTGCAAATCTTGTCTACAGGAGCTCCTCTTATAAGCTGACAAAGTGTGTGAATGGAAATTTTCTAATCTCCTTCCGCTATTACTTTATTGTAGTTGTTCCTTATGGAAATGTGAAGTCCATTTTCTAGGGCTACAAGTTTTGCCACATTATTGTTGTTGAAGCCCATGAATCCTTCATAGAGGAATTGGACAAATCTATAGAAATCCTTAAAGACTTTTTCAATGCTTGCAATCCTCGGCTTTCCTTTGGAAGCCCTGTCAAAGATTATTTTCAAAAACCAAGAGGGGGAGGGCTAAACAAGTTCAGGAAAGAGGTGAACAATAATGGGTAGGAGGAAGGATAGAAAATGGAAGGTGAGGGGATGAGACTATTGGCTAGGAGAATGTGTCATTTTGAAGGGCTCAAGTCCTATTCCTGATCTTTTCAATAATGTGTTGAAACATATTCCTTAACATAATGCATAAATTTTCCCACACAAATTCTTCTAAGGAGGAGGATTTGCAAAAGATTCATTGATTTCGCTCTTTCCAAGTTAACTACATGAGAAATCCTAGAACTAGGATCTAAGCATGATTGATGATAAGATTTTTGAAAGGGGAGGGATGCTAAAGGGAGATCAATTCAAAAACATTGTTAGGAATACAATTAGTATAATGAAATATTTTGTGAATACGATCCCACAAGGCTTCCGAGAAAGGACAAATGTTGAGGATGTGCTCCAAGTCTTCCTATGCTAATTGACATAGAAAGCAGAAAGAGGGGCCTTCAAAGCCCTTTTTGCAAATCCTGTCCCAAGTGAGGCATATTCTTCTTGCAATTAGCTAAAGAAAATTTGAAACCTTAGGTGAGAGGTTATTTATCTAGATCTAATGCTAGATTTTTTGCCTAGCAAGATCATTATGTCCTAATAAAAGATAGAACACTTCCTTAATTGAAAATATGCTTTCCTACCAATATCCCCATCTAAGCTTATCATGTCCCTCTAAAATGGGAATTTTTTTATTTTTTATTTTTGCAGTTATCAGATGAGCTCCGAACCTTTGGCTTTCCTTGGTAGAAAAGGCCAACCCTCCATCATTTTCCATTATTTTCATTTCTCACTAGTCATAGAGTTTCTCCAATTGTCTTTGGCCAATTTATTTTTGTGACTTTTTATTATGATATCTAAGCCTGTCAATATATCAATGTTGTTTAATATTAAAGTTTTTGCCATGCATCTTTCCAAAAAAGTGTGAGGTTTCCATCTTGAATCTCCCAAAAGTTGTGCTGCTAGATGATAAATTTATTCTCTTTGGCCACGTTAAAGATAAATTAAATAACATATAATTGTTCAATTGATGAGACTTGTACTAAATTAAGCATATTAAATTAATTCATGTCCAATTATTCAACTTTCTAGAGCTGCAATCATACTAAATTAATTAACATAGGATTACTCAACTAATTCGAATTGGATTAAAATATTAAATATGATAGGTTCAACCAAAATTATACTTTTATTTTCCCACCAGGGGTAAGTCAATTAATGATTGTTGTGTTACGAAGTACTATGTAAACCATGAAATTCAAGGTTCAAATTCATATGGGTCAAGACAACAAAAACAAATTATACTTTTTTCTTCAAAGGAACAGTTAGAAGATTTCTATTAAAAACGAAATATGGGTTTTAGGCCAGAACCCTTATATAGTTCATCTAGTTCCACCCTAATCCTACTTTTTGATGTCCAGTACATATGAAACCAATTATTGTGGCATTCTTTTTCCAATAATTATAAATAGATGCCTAATGTATATAGGCTGTAGTAAATGCCTAGATACAAAAAAAAATTTGCACAACATAGAAATTGAAATTTAAGTGAACAATATCCAAAAATTTACCACCAAAGGCTTAGCTTCAAAATTTATTTTACTATTCTAGAGCTTGGACCAACTTTCCTCTTTTCAAATTGCATCTTCCCTAAATTTTTCCTCCATTGGAACTAGTTGAAGCCTTGGAACAAATAGATCCTCCATATTCACCATTTTACAGTGAATGGCTGCCATCTTGGACCTTGTTTCATTCTGAAGGTGATCAATTTTTATCTACAATAACTTGAGCTTGGAATTGGTTAGAAAGTGAAGAGCATTTCCAACCTTTTCTTTAAATTCTTGTATTTTCTTGAAGGAGAGTTACATGTCTTCCATAGCCTCGAGGACCCTGTCCAATATTACATTGATGTCGAAAGATTCAGAATCACAGGAAGAGGATCCCACGTTCTCCATGATGGGGTTACCCAGTGTCAACACCAATTTATGGGAGCTAAATTTGTTAACCATTGTGTTTCTGGATCCAAACCTTGCAATGTTTAGAGCCCAGAGAAGCATATATATACTTTTTTGACAAACACCCAATGCCAAAACTATGAGAGCCATCATGACTTATGCTATTCTACCATGTCTCCATTGAATGCAGAATTGTAATCTCCATGACAATTTGGCTTCAAAATCCTTGTTGAAAGAACCACTTGCTACAAAGAAGATAGGATAATGGCCCTATTATGAGGTGAATTGAATGCCTCTTTGTCAATTGGTTAATTAATTGAAGCCCAACACTGAATGAAGGCTACACGAGGCAACGAATGGAAGAATTCCCAAGCCAAGTGTTATTGTTGAATATATAGGAGTACACCATGGGAAATGATTGAGGAATATCACTAAATGATGGCCACAAAACCCTAGATTCCATCGAATCTAAGACTTTAATTCTCCAACTATTTATTTTCTCCACAAAATACTTTACTTTCCTCCTTATTAAATGTTCATAAATGTGATTTAAAATTCCCTCTTTGCTATGTGGAAACATCATGGCAATGGGGTGTTTGATTGACATTCATTATTCAACTCTATGATCCCTTGAGTCAACCTTGTTCCCTTGTTTTCTAATGTATCTGCCATGGAATTTAAATTCCTTAAAACATGGAAGAGATCAACTTACTCAAATTGTTGAAGTTGAAGAAGGATCCTAAGCTCCTTGGGAGAATGGATCGATTTAGGGTGATGTTTGGCATCCCATACTCGACAAATCACTATCATTGAATCCCAAAATATCATAATTCTTCAAATCCTTTTTTCAATTGCTAGATTTAAACCTTTCCAAAGAGCGAGGAACTTTTGATTGATTGTTAGTTGTTGTTCACAGTCCCCATGCATATTATGTCTCAAATTTTCCATGGAAGCCAAGATTCACCCCTCTTTCTCCTGCTACCCAAAAATTATAATTTTATTTATAAAAATTATTTTATATCATTTAAAATACCCTAAAAAAAGTCATTTTCCAACCTTGCATTCATTATCCTACATGTAAAGTGGTTTCAATTTTTACTATAAACTAAATTAGTACTTCATTTGAAATGAATAAACCTTGTAAAAAGAATATTGAGGGGGTAGGTGTTTATCCCAAATCAAGTTTAAAGTGGGAGTGTCAAGTTAATTAAGATAACCATGATTTAGTTATTAATGGGGTTTAATGTTGATGGTTTAGGGTTTAATTTCTCATGGTATTTGATGTGATGAAGTCGAAACTCTACAATATGACTTTAAACTCGGGTTATTAAAAATATAAAATTACATTAACTCATAGTTAGGAAATAATACTTTGAACATGTTAACCAATAACATTTTTTATAAAATTAATTAAAATATTATAAAAAATAAATTATTTCATTTTCTCAATATTCAACATTAAACAAGGAAAAGCCCCAATGGTTAGCTCAATTGGTCGAGTCTCATCATTAAAACACCTTTGTTATTGAGAGGTCATGGGTTCTATTCTCTTGACAGTCTCGGGGTCAAGCTTCATGGTTGAGTTGGTAGGAAGCTATCCCTTTGGGTGGATTTGTCTGGTACAAATAATTCATGGATGTAGCAGTCACTGATTTGCGGGGTCTGTGAACCACATAGAAAAAATAAAAACATTAAACAAGGAAACATATTTAAAAATTAAAAAATAAAACTTATAATATATGAATTTTTTATTTTTAGCCCCAAGGGTTAGCTCAAGTGGTATAGAGCTAGATTTGAAATCCTTTGATATTGTTGATTGATATTATTGCTAGTTGTTGCTAATCGCATGTTGGACTCGCTTTAATTCCCTTAGGGTGAGACTCCATCATCAAGGATGATGGTTTACTTGATTTACCATCCATGAAATGTGAGGAAGTACTCTTAGATTTCACGAGATTTCATTCTCAGTAATATGTGTGTGTGTGTGTGTGTGTGCGTGTGTGCTTGTGTTCTTTTTAAATACATTATTAGTTTAATATTTTAACAAATTCAATATATTTTTTACTCAGACAATGAACATTCTAAAATGATGATGATGAATGTCCACTAGGACCAATGTGGTCTATCAGACCTTAAGAAAGTGAGAGATTAATTGAGATTTTTTAATATTTTATTTCTATGATAAAAAAGAAGGGAAATAAGTGTTCCTAGATCACTATAGTTTTGTTGACTTAACAAGTCAAGAAGGTTGGAAATGTGGAAAATGTTTTGGAAATGAGAATGAATGTGAGTAAGAGTCAGACAATCCAAGAAAGTGCTTTCATCTTCAACCCTCTTAGTATTGCAAAGGTGACATATTCTTTCATCCTAAGGTGTTTTGGGAATGAACCAATGCTTGGTTTCACTTTGAAAATCATGAGAATTAGTTCTTATCTTCTAAAATTTCATCTTCTTCTTAGAATTGGTTAATATAGAAAGATAATTCTGGTTAGCAAGAGTGGGATTGATCGCCTCTTTATAATACCTTGGCTTCCTTTTCCCCTCTAGCTCCTTATCATCCCACAAATTATCCTTGAATTTGGAAGTAACATTTTTTTTAATATTATCATTATTTTCCAAGATGATCTCCTCCTTTATCCCACAATGGTCAAGCCAAGACTGGGCATCCTTGTGTCATCCTTGCTTGAGCTGAAGGTGGGGGAATTGACTAGAGTTAGAAGCAATTTTGGGGAACCTCTTGGATTCCATGTTGTAAAGCTTCTTCTTATATATTATTGATCCAAGTGGATATTGGTGGTCACTCACCTATTCCAATTGGACACACACCATTGTTTCTTTCAATTTCCTTAATTGTAGCACAATTTAATATTTTGGAAGTTTTTTGGGTCTTGAACTTCCAGAGCAATTTTGAGGGCCTAAATGACGTTTGTTTGGAAAATAGGAAAGCATGATTCTTTGGTTGATGTTTACAGTAAAAAATTGTTTTCCTCAGATAGATCTTTCTAACAAGGTATTGTGCGCGTCAAACGAAGATAGTATGCCAAATTTATCACCCCGAGAAGTTGATGTATCAATTTACCCCAATGGGGCCCACAGTTTTGGCACTTCATCTACTAGGGTTAGGGTTTTGGATGTTTAGGTTTTTCCATTGTTTCTCAATAATAAATAGGCCTTCGAGCCTCATTGTAACATAGTTTAGAGGCATGTAGCCTCCACATATCTTCTCAGAGATAAGCTGCTATTGCCCAAGTTATTTTATTTCCATTTTGTATGTAAGCACATTTCAGTTCTTTGATGTTAATGAAATGAAGTTTTATTTCTGCTGCATCTCTGTGTTTATGTTTATATTTGTGTTCTATTTCATTCCTTCCTAAGTCCATATCAGTGGTCTCCGAGCGGTCAACTCTTTCTCTTTTTTTCTTTGCATGTCCCCAACGAGGTCAGGGTATAAGGAGTTAGGGCTCAAATTGGTTGAACCTTTGCAAGACCAACCTCGCAAACCCTAATGGCCTCCCATGGCAGAAGAAAAGAAAGATAAGGGAGTAGGAGATACTTTCAAAAATATTAGTTGAAGAAGCCCTCGGGTGACAAAGGAACGCGATGATGGAAAAATTTGCCTAGATCCTTCGGTGGCTACTAACAATCAACGCATCTTCATCCAACAGCCACTCTGGAGGCACCATTACCTTTAAGGTACAAGTCAACTTTGACATTCCCACATCTTAAGGCCAAATAGATTCAAACTTCATAAATATATGGTTAAATATATTGGAAGGATATTTTTTATTGATGAATTTTCCAATCAGGAAAAGATTACTTTTACACTCCTCAATGTTGCCCCCCATGTCAAGGACTGGTGGGAACCGATTGTGAACAAAAGGATGAGAGGGAACCCTCACTATTTTTAGCTACACCCACATGGAATTATTTCTAAGATGCCATCAAGGAACAATATTACCCTATCGAGAGCTATGAAGATAAATAGATAAGACCATGTTGCACCAAGAAAGGGGACCAAGACGTGCCAAAGTTCACAAATATTTTTCATGATACCCTTTGCACGAAGTTAGGTATCAAGGATTTTGAGAGGAACTTGGTACTCAAGTACCACGATTATCTATACAATTACATCCAGGATGAGATAGAGTTCCTAGACATCTCCTCTCTCGATGCTTCCTATCGATATGTTGTCAAGATCGAGAAGAAATTTAAACAGAAGAAGTGAAACTCTCGATCTGTGAATCTGAAGAAAGGGAAAGGCGCCCCCAAATGGCAGAAAAAGGACAAAGCCAAGGTGAGGTGACCCAGGAAAACCCGTCAAAGCTGCAAGAAATTAATAACATGTTGTATCCGCTACAACCAACCTCCAAAATTTTTCCTTAGCTTCGTTTTGGAGCATCCCTACCAACCATCCTCAATAACATGTCTTTCACTGTCAAGTACATGAGCTTCATTGGTTTTCTAACATCATGAGAGCATGTGCATGGTATCTTGTTTCACTCCCATCACAGGCTGCTACTCCGGACTTGGTCCAGCTACTGGCTGAGCATCTCCCTCAAGAAATTGCACAATTCTAGAGGGGAACCAAACTTCCCTCCAGAAATTGCACAAATCTGACTGGCAGCCTGCTAGCCTTAGAAATTGCATAAACCTGTCAATCAACCTTCCCAGTGAAAACTGCGCAATTTGTCCCAACATGACTGCTCAGCCTAGAAACTGCAGAATTCTGGGTAGCAGTTAGCTGCTCCTCCCAGAAATTTCATAATCCCTCTGGACAACCAGCCCAGCTTCCTCCCAAAAATTGCGCAAATTTCTCCCTCAGGCAAGCAAGCTGTTGCATGTACCTTCAGTTTGAACGATTCCACCTGGGACCGAGAAAACTTGACTTGCATGCATGGGATAATTTTTCCCGAAATAGTGAAAAGCAACATGCAAAAAGCATCCCTAGGTTTTAGGAAGCTATTTTTAGCAGTCAAAGGTTACATGCAAATATTGTTTTAGAATCTTTCCTCCAAGTGTCGCTTTTTCCTAGATTTGTGGCATGCACATCATGAACCTCAAACTTATTTATTCGATGCTTCAGAGCTCATTTCTTCACATCAATATTGGAGCTTTGACATTCAACAACACATCCAGGAGTCTTTGACACATCCATCTCAGCTATTTCTGGGTAAATCCACTTAACTTGTCTCTTGCAGCATTTCTGTCACTTTTTGTGTTTCAGCTTGTGTGAGTGTTATCTTCTTGATTTCTATGAACGCTTGCTATCATTTGCATGCATATTATCTTGTACTAACACCGTTTCAGTTTTTGTTAGAATCTCATTGTTGTCGCATGCATGACATTGTTTTGCACGAACGGTCACTGATTCGGCGACTCGTCTCACACACATGCATGTTGTTCCGTTTTCTTAATATTGCATTCACTGTTTTCATGCATGATCATTCACTCCTACTTACACTCAATATCGTCATGCATTCACATCTTCATTTGCTTTTAGTTTCCCATTGGCGCGTCTAAGCAACCTTGGTTTAGACTCTGCCTCACCAAGACAACATTGCACAATTTTGAGAAGGAAGGCTTTGCCTTCCTCCCATAAAATTCGCATTTCTTGCCAGTGACTGTCCTCTAGTCTTTCCTTGCGCAACTCTGAGAGGCAGTGACTGCTGGCCCAAAAAATTTCCCAATGCAGTCCTTGGGCCTGCATCACTTGCTAGCTAAATTGTGTGTTGCGCAATCCCAGCACCCAGTAGGCCAGTATGGATTGCGCATTGCGCAATTCTAGCAGTTAACCAACCTTTGAATAGTCCGAACTGCCTTTTTCGTAGTTCTGGCAATCATTCTCCTGGCCTCCCAGGATGATCCAAGTGGATTTTGGTGGCCATCCGCCAAGTCCACTTGAACCCCCACCATTGTTTCTTTCATCTTTTCAGTTTCCTTAATTGTAGCACAATTTACTATTTTTAGCAGTTTTTCAGGTCCTGAACTTCGAGAGTCGTTTTGAGGCCCTAAACGATGTTTTTTGGGAAAACTGGAAGTAACATGGGTCCATGGATCGACGTTTCTCTTCCCCAAGTTGTAGTTCTCTGATATATCTTTCTAATGAGATATTGTGCACATCAAACTAAGATCGTATGCCAAAGTTACGACCCCGGGAAGTTGATGTACCAATTTACCCAAACGGGGCCCACAATTTGGCATTTCATCTTCTAGGGTTATTTTTTTGGATGTTTAGGGTTTTCCATTGTTTCTCAACAATAAATAGGCCTTCAAGCTTCATTGTAACACATTTCAGAGGCATGTAGCCACCACATCTCTTCTTAGAGATAAGCTACCATTGCCCTAGCTAGTTTATTTCCATTTCTGTTTGTAAGCATATTTCAGTATTTTACAGTAATGAAATGAAGTATTATTTCTGTTGCATCTCTATATTTATGGTTATATCTGTAATTTGTTGCATTCCTGTTTAAATCTAGATCACATAAAAACTTGTCCAATCCTTGCCAATCAATTCCTAGGTATGTTGCATGTTGTTCCTCAAATTTGCTTTGGTTTTAGCTGACAGATTTCTTGCCATGCATGTCGCCATGTCTCCAGATCTAGTAGGCATTTTTCCACCTCTCAACAGTTCAGGATCAATGGCCTCCATGAGAGAAGGATCAAAGGACACCAATGGAAGTGCAACTGGAGCAACAGTTGAGCGAGTGTCTACGAGTTTTCCAATCTGTGAAGACACCAAGATGATCGTAGACAAGGACATTAAGCTGAAATGGCAAGAGGTCAATGATGCATTCTCAGAACGTTTGGGGAAGATCTCAAAGACATCTAGGTCTATGTGAACATTCACAAGTCCAGCTTGTACTCGATTTCATGCAGGTATCCCGCATTCCCATGCGCGGATATGATATATTGGATCATCTCACACATTGATCTTGAGACAATGACATTGAGCAGTGTCAGCGGGATGGAGATTGCTACCTTTAGGGCACATGATTATGAACAGATGTACCATATGTCGAAGCCAATGATCACCATGGAGACACCCTTCAACATACCCAACAACAATGCCAACTCCAGGGATATCTTGAAGAACTAGGTGAAGGAGTTGGCCAAATTCAGGATGACACCCAACTAGGTTTACAAGACGAAGATACTGTGAAAGGTGTATCAATACTTGATCATCTTTGCATGTCACTTGTATGGGCAAGAGAGCACGAAGACCTTCCTGCAGAGTTGGGTGATTGTGTTGGACCAACTGGCCAGTGAAGGAAAAGCATGCAACTGGTTTGACATGTTGGCTCACAGGCTGAAGGAACGTGTAACAAGAGCTCGACAGCTGCCCAAAGGTTAGCAAGTAGAAATCTGCATGGCCGATTACATCTTGGATGAAATCTGTGCCTGTCAGGAGTTCCCGGGCTTGAAGTGGGCATGGACATCGACTGAAACCTCTGTGAATACTTATTGTAAAATGTTGTCTGAATGCAGCTTTAGAGGAGTCATCACACAACAGTCAAATCATTTTTCACCCCAGTGTACAAGATGATATTTGAGCAGGATCCTCCTTGCATGTCGAAGGCAACAATGTAGGAATTGCTCGACATAGCGAATTGGTAATGCCTCACCATCTGACACCTTCATACGTATGTACAGCGTGGAGAAGCCTTCGCATGTTTTGCCGAAGTTTTCCATGGACAAGCTCGTCATGCAAGAAGTTTCATACCACATCTCGGCAGGATTGTCAACTAGGGTGCACTAGAAGAAGAAGGCACCTTGGCTCGCTCTTCCATTGCGGATCGGGTTATACGAGATATGGAATTTCAAGCACGCAGATTTTGAAGCATAGGAGATCAAGAAATATCCTTTCGATGTCTGGATCTTCAATCCGTATGACCCGCATTGTTTTGTAAAAGATCACTATGCGAGAGTACAATTTCAGTGGATCCATAGGGCGTTTCATCGGGCAGAGGAAGACCCATGGAGATATTGTTACAGCTTCTCCAGGCCCAATGAACCGGTTGACATCACTGTGGAATGGTTAGCAAAGTAGCGTGAAGCAGCATCCAGGAGAGCACCAATAGCCGCAGCAACAGAGGTAAACATACCAGTGCATGACAAAGGCAAGAGGAAGATTGTCGACAGTGCGGAGGTAGAACGAAACTGCAAGTTTAGAGCAAACCCACTTGTGTAGAAAGCATCTTTGGCAATAGAGGTGAAGAGGCAACAATGTGATAGGAGAAACGCGCAAAGGCAGAGAGAAAAATAGAGGATGCAAGAAACAATCAAGGAGTTGCATGAGTTGAAGGAGCAACTCCAAAAGGAACAGGAGCTGCGCAGATAGGAGAAGGAAGTGCAGCAAGAATAGGTACAACAGGGGGTGCAACATGTACAGACAGATGAAACTGCACCCGTACAAGTAGTCGACTCATCCAAACAACTGGCACCAAGAAGACAGGGTGAGCAGTTGCAGGAGAAGGACTTCGCTCAAGAGATTGAACAAGCACTTGAGCAGATGGATACGGATATGGAGTAGTAGGAGTTAGAGCAAGACATCGACCTCATGCCTTACCACCAAGAGGTCGACCCACTAGCTTCACTGGATCTAGAAGAAGAGCAAGTCCCAAGTGACCAAGGAGATACTGAGATCCTTGGAGACAATCCGGAAGGAGAGATGCACAACATATCATTCGACGAGTCGTAGCATAGAGTTGTGCAATCTCGCAGAGTGTCTACTCCGAATGACAACACATCTCTTGCGTAGTTTGAGGAATGAGTGATCATGTCTGACGTGTGCAAGTATCCAACAACATTGGCCGATGCTACCAGAGCATATGCCGAAGCCACTAGCTCGAGTGTTTGCTTCCTGATAGCAGAGAACAAGTGAATGGCTAAGGAGTTATAGACAGCCGAGCAGGGAGGAGAACTAGTTACAACATCCACCTGAGCAGAGCTTAAGAAGGAAATACTTGATGAAGTATTGTCCCTTGAGATAGTCATGTGGTTGTTGTATTCCAAGTTTGGTACCGTGCATAAAGCAGTTGTCCATCTCAACGGTTGGCAACAACGATGTGCTAAGAGAGCATGTATCTTGTCAAATGTGCATGTTGTTGTTGACTACATGCAAACATGGACAATGAGATATAGGGGAGCCCTGTTACACTTGCCCAAGATGATGAAGCCCAGAGCGGTCGAGCTAAAGCCACGCATCCAAAGTTAGATCTGGAACTATGAAGATCTCCCGCAGCTCATCACTGGTCTACAGGCTTCCCATGCACGGGTATACAAGAGTATGGATGTTGTTGTGCGTGCACATGCGATCCCATCTATTGGGACACTCATCGAGGCAAAGACAAAGGCACAAGTCCTAGCAGATCTTGACTCGTACTTTCACGAATTTATGCGCATAACCACCAGCGCAAACTTGGTGATTAGTGAAGACACCATGCATCAGTATGTCACTAGTCTGGCCGCACTCAAGACAATGATGTGCATGTTATCAGATGAGTTGGATAGAGGATCCCAAGCAGTGTACCCAGATGCAATGGAGGTAAGAGTTTGTTTCCAGAAAGATGCCACCATAGAGTACACAGACACCGTCCCAAACTACCAAGCCTGGCATCAATTCGCCACTATCAACCATCATGAGGATGTCGAAGAGTTGGTCTTCCCACAATTGTCTGAGTCATAGTGATGTCTTGCATGGCTTGCTCAAGCCTATTTTGTCTCACATGGCTACATGTGCAGATTGTATGTAACATCTTGTTAAGTGGAAGTTCAAGTGTCGATAGTCAGATGTAACAGTCATAGAGTAGATGAAGAGTCATGAGGGTCAACGAATAGTCACAAAGGGGAATGTCAAGGGCCACCCCACCCTTTACTATATATAGTCCCTCATAACTCATTGCAGAGGCTTTTGGTCAGCCAAGCTACAGATAGGAGTATCTTAGAGAAATCTTGTAGAGTATTGTGATGAGCCTTGGCTTCTCCATTGTGCAGAGCTAGTATATCTCTTTGGAGGAGCAGGCGGCAGTGACTGTAACATTCCACTGTCGGAACTAGTGGTTGGTCATGGTTGTATTATATGACTAGAACTTTCACTTCTTAATATAATAGAGCCAACACGTTTCATGCATATGTCGTATTGTATTTCAGTTATCTTGTTTACTCTAAATGATATTTGTATATGTTTTCTTACGCATGCATGTATGGCTTTCCTATATAAGTATGTATGAATCTTACTGAAATGTGTTATTGGTTTAACCATCACTTTGGATTGCTAGCTTACTTGCCTTCCAGTTTTTGATGCATCTTTTCTCGTGTTTTCCCTTCTTAACTCCATGCTTTCACAAGTTTCCAAGGGGCGCACTCACCTCACCCTCCATGTGTTAGAACCGCTCATGCACCTTCCTTGACTTGCTGCATATGTCACACCCTTGCTACCAACATGGACATCTTACTTGCCTCTGTGCGCAACTGCGGTCAAGGTGATACTATACGACCCACTGCTGGGACTCCTACACCAAACGGTCTGAGTTCTAGTTGGGACTTCTTACTAGGGAGATCCCCTAACATGTTGGCGGGTCCAGCACCGTCAACATAACACCACGAAGACAAAGAAGGACACAAGAAAAAGGTGTGAGTTCCATAAGATCCCCACTCACAACACAAGTGAGTGTTGAGGCAAGCAGTCACTGGTGGCTGAGATGAAGGCCTCTGAATCATATCCATGTTCTAACTTTGAGTCAAAACTTGACAAGGGGAATGACAAAGGGAAGCAAATTATTGATGTAAATCCTAGTTCCACTGTTGCTACTACCAAGATCCAAAATATTGAGCTTGAAGATCCATAGGGGGAGCGACTCTTCCACCCACAAATGTGGGTGAAGGGTTCTTTGTTGCAGTTCATTGTCGAGAACAAAATCTAAGAGAACCTCATTATAGTAGAGGTCATGAAATGGTTGGTCCTACCGGCCACACCACACTCACAACCATATACAATCTAGTGGCTTCACCAAGGATGAGATCTCTGCGTTAGCCAGTAGTGCCTTCCCTATAGCATCAAGCCATTCATATATGAGGTACTATGTGATGTTTCTCCTCTTAAAGTTTGTGATGTATTATTAGGCCAACCATACATGTGGAAGCATCATGCTGTGTATGATTCTAGGCCTTGCACTATTATTATTACTTTGGGAAATAAGTTATACAAGATACCAGAGGTAGCACTGCCTACCACCATCTCTTTGATCTATGCGAAGCAATGAAAGAAGATCATTTTACATACTAGGAAATTTTTATTCCTCATGATTCACCCTCAGGGCAAGAAGAAAATTGTGGCCACATCCATAACCTCCAGTCAAGGCTCCTCCACATGACATCAACTGATTGACAAGGTCGTGGAGGAGTACAAGGACATCTTCACCTCACCCACAAGGGTACCCCTACACTGTTAGGTCAAGAACTCCATCGATATGACCCCGGACATGCTGCTACCCAACGGACCGATCTATCGACACTTTGTTATGGAGAACGATGAAATAAAGAGGTAGATTCTGGAGATGTTGCAAAAAGGGAAGATCAATCTAATTTCATCGCCTTGTGGGAGTCTGATCACTTTGATACAGAAGAAGGATGGGACCTGGAGACTTTATATTGACTATCGGGCGCTGAATAAGATCATTGTCTAGAATAGGTATCGAATCCCACAGATTGATGACCTTTTAGAATAGCTCAAGGGGGGAATATTTCAACAATATTGACTTGAAATTTGGTTATCACTAGGTACTAATCAAACCCTACGATGTATGGAAGACTGCCATCAAATCCAAGTAAGGCTTTTTTGAATTGTTGGTCATGCCTTTCAGGTTGACAAATTCCCCCGCAATGTTCAAGATCAAGCTAATGGACATCTTGCATCCCTTCACTAACTCATTCGTGGTAGTGTATTTGGACGACATCCTGATCTTTAGCCAGATTTGGGAAGAGCACCTTCACCATATTCGACAGGTCCTCCAAATCATGAGCCAACACAAATTGTGTGCTCATTTAGATAAACAAAATTTTGGTATGACCCAAGTTCAATATCTAGGGTACATCATTGATGAGCGGGGTGTGCATGTGGAACCAACCAAGATACAAGTTATTTAGGATTAGCCAGCCCTAACCACTCTAGCGAAGCTCTGCAACTTTCTGGGTCTTGCCAATTTCTAAAATAGGTTCATGTTGGGTTTATCTCATATCACTTGGCCTTTGAGTCAAGTCACCAACGGGAAAGTGAAAGAAAAGTTCTTTTGGTCCAACTCTTTCTGAGTTGAAACATCGCCTCTGCTATGCACTAGTGCTCACATTACCATACCTGCAACAACCACTTGAGATTGAGAGAGATGCCTCCAACTATGCTATTGGTGCATTTCTTACTCAGCAGGAGCACCTGATTGCATATTACAGTGAGACACTTCCAGACACAGTCCAAAAGTATCCCACCTATGGCAAAGAGATGTATTCCATTATGCAAGCCTGCCAACAATGGAAGACTTACATTTTGGGGAAGGAAATGATCATCCACATAGACCATTGACCCCTGCAGTTCATACAAACACAAGGAATGTTGTAGAATGATTGCCATAAGAAGTGGTATACATACCTGCAATAGTTCCATTTGAACATTAAGTACAAGAAGGGAAACACCAATAATGTTGCAAACTGCCCCAGCCCACTGTCTGTCGTGGCGTTGACCACTGTGCTCGACTCTTGTGGACGCAAGACTTTGGAATGACCACATCTTTACAATATGGATCTAGAATTCGGTACCACATACTATATGCTCCTCGAAAGTAAACAAGTTCGAAACTTTCACCTCCAAGACGCGTTATTATACCACCTAAGAAACCTATGTGTACCTTCAAGCGAGAGTGCCAATATGATTTGGTAGGCACACTACAATTAAGTCGCTAGACATTTTGGGATAGAAAATATAGTGGAGTACTGCATAAATATTTTTATTGGACAAACCTTCGATAGGGTGTTGGGAAGTACATAATATCCTGCCCTACCTACACCATTGTCAAACCTACAATCAAGAAGAAAGTCTTGTATACTCCTATGTCTACTCTTAGCTGACCCTGGGAATCCATCTCCGTGGATTACATGTTGGGCCGTCCTTCTACCAAGCATCACCACGAATTTTTTTCGTGGTCATCAACAGATTCTCTAAGATGGCCATTCTGGCATCTTGCAAGAAGAGTATCTCAGAAGAATCCATTGCCAAAATATTCTTTGAACAAGTATGGGTACACTTTGGGATCACATAGTCCATTATCTCAGATTGGGTCAGTTGGTTCCTAAGTGCATTCTGGTCAAGTCTTTAGTCATTGTTGGATACCTAGCTCACTAATTCCACGATCTTTCACCCCCAAAACGTATGGCCAAACGGAGGTCGTCAATAGGATGATTGTGCACATCCTACACATGTACAACTTGAAGCACCCATGCACATGGGATGAGAGCATAACCTATGTCCAACACAACTAGAACAAGGATCTCCATAGCTCAAATTACCACAACCCTTTTCAAGTGGGACTGGGATTCCAACCATTATGTACCATTGATGTTGCCATACCATTTGTAGATACTTAGGCAGATTTGGCTCATGTCCAATCTGAAGCTGACAAAGATAAAAAACTCATTAAGCGCATTCAGCACATCCTCCAGTAGGTCCATCACATATTGGACATAGCAAATGCAAAGTACAAGTAGCGTCATGATCAACATTAGGTGCCACACAAGTTCAAGGTGGGCGAAAAAGTTTGGTTACATTTGCAAAAAGAGCCCCTCGCTAGGGCCCACCATGAGCTTCATCCACTCCAATATGGGCCTTACATCATAACTAATGTTGTAGAAGAAAATTCTTTCAATCTCAATGTTCCACCGTTCTTTGGCCTACACCCAATGTTCAATGCGGATTGGCTTTGGCCATACTTTCCACCATTAGTAGACACATCATACATTGTAGAACAACTCACACCAATAGAGTTAAACACAGACTGCATTGAATAGGCCACAACTGATCATACCATGGTCATACATATTAATACCACTCACAAGTAGAAGATCCAATTGTACTGGGTTTTCAAAGCTGGACAACTCCTACACCAAGAAAAGTGGATCACCAGGGACCAAGTTCAACAGAAGTTTCCCCATCTCATGGAGGCACTCAACGCAATGGGGACCATTGCTTCCCAAGGGGGGAGGACCGATCCAGGTGGATATTGGTGGCCACTATTCTATTCTATTTGGACCCCCACCATTGTTTATTTCAGTTTCCTTAATTGCAACACAATTTACTATTTTGGTAGTTTTGCAGGTCTTAAAATTCTAGAGCCATTTTGAGGCCTTAAACAACATTTTTTTTTGGAAAACGGGAAAACATGAGTCTTTGACCAACATTTGTAGTTGAAATTTGTAGTCTTTGGATGTTGGGTGGGGAGCCTGATTATCTTCTTGATTGTTCAAATATTTTATTTATTTATTTTATTTATTTTTTATTTATTTATTTATTTATTTTATTTTTATTTTTATTTTTTTCAGTCACATTGAATCCTTATTCATAATGGGGCAACAACGCCACTCGTTTAATCATCGTTGGGGGGGGGGGGGGGGGGCGACGACGACTTTTATGAGCCCCCCATGGCGGGGGTTTGAAGGAAGTGCCCTCGAAGCTAAAAATATATGAAAAAATTCCTTGTAAAATATTGTAATTTCGTATTCAATCTGGATCGTTGATTAGTCAGATGATATAACGGTAGAGGTTATGTTAATTTAGGATTCCTTTTCCCTAGAAAGCAACCCTCAATTTGTCTGAGGGAATTTTATTATGGTTGTGTATCATTATTCTGAGTGAGAGAGAGAGGAGGCTATGTGAGAGCGAAGAGGAAATTACAATGCATCTGTTGTAGGTTGTATCTCTTCATTTTGCTGGATAATATAAAAGGAAGGATTATTTGTTTCTCTGTGGATATAGCCCAAATTGGGTGAACCACGTATATATGTGTCTCTCTTGTTTTATGTATTTCTGTATTTTTGTTTCCATAAATTTTGTGTATTTCATTGCTCCATTAATTAATTTCTAACAATTGGTATCAGAGTTGAAGGTTTATTTGGCTGATAAATGCGTAAGAGAGAAGGGTTCTTGGTTTGAGTGGGAACAATGGCGGAAGATGGTAGGTTTAGGGCCGAAAAAATTAACAACCAAAACTACCAGTTGTGGAAGATGTAGATAGGAGATTATCTATATCAGACAGATTTGTACCTACCATAGAGTGGAAAATCAAAGAAGCCGATGAGTATGACAGACATAGAATGAGAAATTATCAATAGAAAGGCACTATGAACAATATAACTATGTCTGATAGCGTCGGTGGCATTCAAATTTTCAAAGGAAACAACAAAATAAGGTTTAATGATGACATTGTCCAAACTATATGAAAAACCCTCGACTTCAAATAAGGTATTTCTTATGAAGCGTCTATTTAATATGAAGATCTTAGAAGGTGGATTTGTTGCTGATCATTTAAATGAATTTAACACCATAGCCAGTCAGTTAAGTTCTGTAGGGGTAAATTTTGATGATGAAGCTATGGCTATGTTATTTCCGAGCTCATTGCTAGAAAGTTGGAATGACCTAGTTATGCCTATTAGTAACTTTGATGATGTTGTTGGTGCCATCCTTAGCGAGGAAATCTGATGGAAAAGTTCATTTGAGACATCAGGTAATGCTTTGACTGAAGAGATTAGGGGAAGAAAAATGGAAAGAGAAAGGAGCCCAAGAGATCACAATAAGTCAAGAAAAGGCATATCCAAATCTAGATCAGGGATAGTGTGCTGCAAATGTGGGAAGAAAGGACACCTGAAGAAAGATTGTAAATCTTGGATGGGAAAAGAAGGAGATGGAAAGCAAGAGAATAATCACGAAGTGAATGTGACAGGTGATGCATTGCAAGATGCTTTGATTCTTTCATTAGCTAATATTATTGATGCATGGGTGGTAGATTTAGGGGCCTCAATCAATGCCACACCTTATAGGAAACATTTTCATGACAATGTTCAAGGAGATTTTGGACAGGTTCCTCTGGGTGATGATAAACCCTGTAAAATCATTGAAATGGGTAAGATTTCTATAAATAAATAAAATGGAAACCAATGGCTATTGAATGAGGTAAGTCATTTTCCATATCTGAATAAAATCTAATTTCAATAGGGAAGTTAGGTGGTGAAGCTTGTGTAACTACTTTCACAGACAAAACTTGGAAGGCCACTAAAGGAGCCCTTGTAATAACAAAAGGAGAAAAGGTTGGTGCATTGTATTTATGCAATAGTATTTATATTTTTTCTAAAGCTTTAACCTCCATAGGAGAATATACAACACTCTGGAATCATAGGCTCGAGCACATGAGTGAGAAGGGGATGCAGATTCTTCACTCAAGAAATTTGTTTCTAGGTTTGAAGCATGTTGATTTGGATTTATGTGAAAATTGTGTTTATGGAAAAAAAAAGAGACATATTTATCAGAGTTTGGAAGGAAAAGAAGAGTGAAAAATTAGAGCTTTTACATACAGATGTATGGGACCTGCTCAAGTATCATCTCTTGGTGGCTCTCGCTATTATGTTACTTTTATTGATGATGCAACTAGAAAACCCTCGATTTATTTTATTCAAAATAAATTTGATGTATTTGATACTTTCAAGAAATGGAAAGCTTTGGTTGAGAATGACACAAGAATGAAGTTGAAGTGTCTTAGATCAGAAAATGGAGGTGAATATTGTAGCAAAGAGTTTGATAACTACTATTCAGAACATGGAATTTGTAGAGATAAGACATTTCTAGGAACGCAAAAGGAAAATGGTGTGTAAGAAAGGATAATCAGGACAATCATGGAGCGTGCAAGGTGCATGTGGTTGCATGTAGGATTTCCCTTACAATTTTGTGCAGATGTTGTAGATATTTTTATTTATCTAATAAATAGAGGGCCTTCAATTTCCTTGGATTGTGGTATCCCAGAGGAGGCATGGACAGGTAAAAAGGTAAAGTACTCATTTTTAAATACTTTCAGTTGTGAAGCCTTTGTTCGCATTAATAAAGAAAATAGAACAAATCTTGAGGCAAAATCAAAGAAATGTACCTTTATTGGATATGGTGTTAATGATTTTGGTTATTGCTTATATGATTATGAAAATCACAAAATCATTAGGAGAAAAGATGTCATATTCAATGAAAATTCCTTGTATAAGGATCAGATGCAGGGAAAGAAACAGGAAAAAGAAAACAAAGAATACATAGTGCTTGATGAGAGCACAGAAAAAATAAATGTGCCTGGAAATCATAATGATCAACAACCACAACAACAACAATCACCTCAAACACCTGAAAATGGTGTTAGAATATCTACCAGGATAAGTATACCCCCTAAATGATACTTTCCTTCATTATATTATGTATTGTTGGTTGATTCTGGTGAACTGGAAATATATGAAGCAATGCAAATAGAAACCAGGAAGAAGTGGGAGCAAGCCATAGAAGAAGAGATGGACTCCTTGATGCATAAACAAACTTGGGACTTAGTCAAGTTTCCTGCAAGCAAAACAACATTGCAGAATAAATGGGTATACAAGTTGAAGGAATAATATGGAGGAAAACATAAGTATAATGCTAGACTTGTGGTGATGTGGTTTGCACAAAAGAAAGGTATAGACTTTGATGAAATGTTTTCTCTTGTTTTTAAAATGACTTCAATCAGAACTATTTTAAGTCTAGTGGAAGAAAAATATTTTCATCTTGATAAGTTACATGTAAATACAACCTTTCTCCATGTGGATTTGGAGGAAGAAATATAAATGCAGCAACCAAAAGGGTATGAGGTCAAAGGAAATGTAACAACCTTGGTCAAAAATCCATGTAATAAAGTTAATAAAGGAAAATAATAACTAAGGTCATGGGACACGTATTCCAAGCTGAATGTTGGGAAAAAACATAGTGATGGGGATCACTTGTGATTAATTAATGGCTATGAAAATTGGAACAGGCAATGGTAAAGTCTTTGGAAAGGCATGAGGCATTTATTGGCATTTTATTTATGAAAGTAATGGAAAATAGGAGAAAACGAAGGTGAAAGGTCACAAGTTGCATATGAGGAGGAAATTAAAGGAAAACAATGGAAAATGAAGAAAATAGAGGCCTCATTAATAAAAAGGCTTCTAAGGATCAGTACACAGGTTTTTGTCAATTCAGTGTCTAACACTCTCATTCTATTCTCACTCTCTCATACTCTTGGACACTTAGAGTTTTTTTGGAGAACTCTTGGTGGAGTGTGGCATACTTGGGATTTGGAGAAAGAAGGAAAAGGAAGAGGAGGAAATCACAAGGGGACAACGATATCAACAACTATAATGAGTTTTTCTTGCAGGTACCAAGTTGCATGTATGATTTCCTTGCTAGTTTTTGCGTGCATGGCACATGCATGTCGTTTCTTGGTTATGATCTATCATTGGCATGGAGGATTGCCTGGATTGATAATGGTTTTTCCTATCCTTTCATTTCCTAGAGAGCCATGGTGTTGTAGGTTTTATCTTTTATTTTTCTGGTTGGTGCTCATGTTCCTTATGGTTGTGGGTTGAGTTATTAGTTCCTGGAGCCTTGGTTGGAAAAACGCTCTAGAAGCCCTGTAACAACTTGGGTTGAGTTACTAGTCCTGGAAGCCTTGGTTGGAAAAATGCTCTGGAGCCCTTGGTGGGTTGAGTTACTAGTCCTGGAAGCCCTAGTTGGACAAACACTCTAGAGCTTGACAACAACTGTGGGTTGAGTTACTAGTCCTAGAATCCTTTGTTGCAACAAACGCTCTGGAGCCCATGATAGATTGGGTATAGATCGATCTAGTGATGGTTATTGATATCCGATTGTGAGGTGGAATCACTGGTTGAGGTTTGAGGTGGTTTGGCCTCTAGAAGCCCTAGTCTGCTTTTTTTTAGTTATTCCATGAGATCCCACATTCATGCTTGGAATATAGCATGGGGGTGATTGGCTGAAAGAGAGATTTGGTTCATCCCAATCTATGGTTGGGTGGTATGTGGAGGTCCCTAACTTGGTTGGATTTGCATATTTTAATATAAGCTTATTTTCCTTTGGTATCTCATGATTAAATGTGCTTGTCATTATCTGGCTTTAGTGGTTGTTTCATCATTGATATATGTATGGTTATTTGTTGGTTATAAGCATGTTTTATGATAAAATTGATGTATGGATCTCATCATGTTTTGGTCAGTAGATGAAATATTAATGAATGAATGACCTAATAGATAAAAAATAATCTATTGGGCGGAGACATCAGTCCTCCTTGATGATTCTCAGATAAGTATGAGACCCTATGCTCAGATCTATTGTTATGACCTACACGTTTCATGTTTATGATATGTTTGATGAAATTATTGTCATGGTTGATATGGTTCGTTTCAAGTCCTTGTTCAATTGTTTGCATTAGTAGCCTTGTTTCAATGTTATTTATTAATTTTGGAAGTTTCATGAATTTTTGGGAAAAGGCTTGAGTCCTAGCCCTGAAAATGTGGCTCATAATTTAGGGTCACTGGCACATAATTGCTTGAAAAAGGCCAGAGTCACATGGATGCCTTGCTGTGGGAGTGACTTGAGGGTCTCAGTTGCATGGAAGCCTTGTCATGGGAGCGACTAAGGGTCTAGTTTAGAAAAACATCAAGTTGTCTCAAGGGTTGGGCGCCTGGAAGGGTTGGTTGTCTCCTGAAGGTTATGTAGCTCCCAAGGAAGGTCATATTGGTATTGTCTTGTCAGTTCTGTTAGCACCTAAATCTGCCTCAAGCTTAAGGAAGGCAAAAATTAGGGTAACCACAAACCACGCTCAGTCTGGTAGCTAGCCCTACCAGAGCAGGAGAGGGCTCTCTTCGAGTCACACTCAGTTAATGGATAATTGAAAACGGTCTAAGATGACTTACAATGAAATATTTACCTTAGGCTAGTAAGTGAATAGGGATACAAGAAACAATTTTCATGAATGACCGAGCTTCTCGGATGGTATGGGACCAACGGTCAGCAAAGAATAGAGAATTTAACACAAAGGCATAGATTATTCTGTGAGGCAAGGCAGGCGGAAAATGTAGCAATTTAGTTTGAGGTAACGCGGAATGAATAGATTGTTGAAGAAAGTGAAAAGGGCATAGTTACATGAATCCTTTTCAACAGAAGAAAAACACTGAGCATGAAATTTTCCCACAGGCAGAGCAATAAAATTGAATTCTACCTAATCTCACTCAGAAAATTTCACTGGAAATGAACATGAATTGAATTATGAAACATAATGAAATACATATGAAAACATAAGAGACACATTTTCTACACTCACAACCACAATAATCTCATGAAACAGAGCCGCTACCTTTCATTAATTCTTTGTCAAAATATACAGTGAAGAAACAAAGTTTCTTTCCCACAGTCTCCCAGAAGTTACAAGCCAACCAACCCTTTGCAAATAACTTGCATACAATATATAGAATGTGTGAGGAAGATATGGAATTCCCAAGGGTTGGGGAGTTACTCGAATCATTGCAAAATGGAGATGGAGAGCCAACCATCAGCTATAGGTGCAGCGCTACAAACATGACATTTGGCTTGGGTAACCGTTTTCCTTCCTTTGCCACTTGGATAGAAGCCAATATGGAGAAAAATATCTTTAAATGCCACCTTTGGTGCCAAAAAACCGAAGTGTATATGAGCAGGCCCACTTGGAGAAGTCGCGAACCGAAATTTCGCAAAACGGAAGCAAATTGGCAATTTTTTCCTCTGTGCGTCGCGCTACTTTGGGGCCTATTTTGGGGCACTTTCAGGTGTCCAAACTGTGCCCAAGTGGGCTTGCTGGAAAGACTGTCCTGTCTACTTTCTAACCCAACTAGAATTTTCAAATTTGGTGCTCATTTGCCCCTCCAAATCTCCATTCTCCCAAGACTGCTTTCTTTGTGTCAAAAAAGTGGCAAAGAGGCCATTTTTGGGTTTTTTTTACCTTTAGGAGACTCAAATCTTGCCAAAATTTCTTGCCCAGAAACCATTAGTCGTAATTTTCCATGTTGAATCCAAAACTGTAAGCTATTCCTCATTTGGAGCTCTAGAATTTTAGCGTCGTGCCAGTGGTGCGGCGCACAGGGAGAAAATCCCTGTTTTTTACCCAAAAAATTACCAAGTGACCAAAATTTCCCCAAATTTTTTGAAATTTGGGCTGGAGGATCTCTATGGGGTGTTATGATGGGCCAAGGAAGCCTCATCCAAGATTCAAAGCTGATCTTTCTCTTTTGCCCTTTTTTCCTTTCTTGTTGCTTTCCTTAATTTTGCCTTCAAGTTCCTTATTCGGGCTTGTGCACTCATGTTTCGCACCCTGTAACGAAAAGCCATGTGTCTCAGTAGAGAAAGGTCCTAGTCAGCTTTTTCCAGCAGCCTCTCCAAATGCATGTTGACCCTCTCAAGGTTGGCCTCCCGATCCTCATTGATTTCTTGCTCCAAATATGTGAGCGCAACCCTTCTTCTTTGAGCAGCTTGGCGATGATCACGAATGTTTTGCAGCTCCATGATCATCTGTTGGTCCTCAAGCTTATTGTTTCTCTACTCCAGGTACTTCATGTTCCACTTGGCCCTCTCCAAGTCAAGGGATAGGGACTCAATCACCGACTGCTGCTCCTGGATGATCTTTGTATGCTCCGCATTTGTTGGTTCTGCATCTGTCTCATCATCATGAAGGATAACGAATTTAGTCTCTTTTTCACCTGATGGCCCTTCCTCCTGCATTGGCTCCTTACCCTTTCCCTGCTCATGTGATGCTAATGTCGGAAGCGAGGCCCCTTCCACCCCGGGTGGAGATAACACTCGCTTTGCTGCTGCAAATAAGGGTCTACTGCCTCTCTGATAGGTGATGTATACTGGTATAGTAGCAGTCTCATGTCACTCATACTGATGAGATGGGCCACCTATCTCATGCTCTGCCTCTGATACTACCTGTGGGGCGCTGAAGAAGTCACGGGAGATGAAGTCCTCCCAAGCAATACCCTGCAATCCCAACTGATGGTCCACCAAAATCCAGATAAGGGCAAAGTGATAAACACTGTTGAGCTGCTGTCGAGGGGTCTTGTGCTGCATGAAATTCTTCATCTTCTCTATGTTCCCGCAAATGAAAAATGGGAGGTTCATCATTCACACCCTGGTAAAGTGCATGAGCAACCTGATGTGGTAGGCATAAAGGCAAGAAAACCTCCCCTCACAACTGAAGTACTTCATGATCAATTTCATGAGCAGGGAATATTCATCTCTCAAAAATTTGAATGGAAAAATTCTCGTGAGATGGCTCAAACAGCTGTCCTTAATATAAGGCTCATAATGATGCCTCTCTACCTTCTTCTTCTTATGCCACTACTCTCCAATGTTTGGTATGCCTTTTGCCACTGATATGGTTTCGAGTGTCAATGTGAAAGTGACCTCAGCCAAGATAGACTCTCCTCCATGCAGGTGAAGTGCAAAAAGACGGGCCAACTCGTGATGAACTATGACATTTGCCACCCTCTGACAAAATTCAAAACATGCTAAGTGTTGGAAACAAGACATAGCAAGAGGGCATGCCTGTAACTCAGTGAGGGAGTTTGGCTCATCTCTAAGATGTCTGCCACTGTGGTGATGTCTCCTGTGGGCCCTTTCTCCTGAAGCTGTGTCACTGTGGGTTTCCTCCTCATATTCTGATGAAACTTCGGATGCCATTACTATTGTTTGTACCCTGAGTTTTATGCTGCCCTTTGATTCCAATGAAGCTGGTAGTTTCTCTGACAATCTGCCACCAAGGGGACAATAAAACAGGGAGTATTAGGAAGGGAATGATGTAATGGGAATAGGGGTTAAAGGGAGAGATTTGTCAGGGACTTGGGAGTAGTTTGGGTATAGTGTTGATGGGTAGGGTTTGTGCTCTTTGCAAGGTAGGGTTTGGGTTTTTTGAGCAATAGGAAGGGGGGAAGGGAGTATGATTTTTTGGTAGGGTTAGGGTAGTGATTATGGGGACAATAGCATAGGGGAATGAGTAATAGGGGTAGGGTAGGAAACACCTTGGCAGCACTGTCACTGTAGCACAAACCCTAGGATCATGGTTTCTTTGTGTCTTCTTTTGTTTGCTTTATAAAAATTTTTGCATTTGATTTATAATCCTAAAACCATGCTATTCCTTTCAAGTTTGATGCAAGAGTGGAGGTAGGTTGCCTACCTTTCAAATTTGATGAGCATCCACAAAATTTTTGGGTGAATTAGTTGGTTTCTGGGCTTTATATCCCTGTGCGCCGCGCGCAATGCCCAGTGCGCTGCGCGCTCTGAGTGCGCCACGCCAGTGGCAGATTTACACAGTGGACAGGATCTGAGTTCGCCGCGCTGCTTTGTGTGTGCGTCGCGCGCTCTGAGATCACCCTAAATTGCTCCTAATTTCTTTCACTCTTCAACTCTTTGACCTTGCACCTTTCTTCCACCTCCTTGCTTGCAACAATGAGCTTGTCTTATGGCGATTTTGTGTTGACTGAATAGTGGAGGGATAGGGAGAGGGTTTGGTAGTAATTTAGGGCAGGGGTTCTAGAAAAATGATAAAAGGAGGATGGGAAAAGTGATAGGTGAGGGGAAAAAGGTGAGTGGAGTGAAACCTTGGCACTAACAACACATTTTAACAACCCTAGCCATCATTTTCTTTCGTGATTTCTTATGGTTGACCTTATGCATTTTGGTGACATTCAAACATCTCTATAAACACCATATCATTGATAAA
The DNA here is from genome assembly GCA_031772625.1 of Pinus tabuliformis. Taxonomy (NCBI): domain Eukaryota; kingdom Viridiplantae; phylum Streptophyta; class Pinopsida; order Pinales; family Pinaceae; genus Pinus; species Pinus tabuliformis. The sequence goes on from CM062820.1 coordinate 161,594,616, forward strand.
ATTTGATGAACAGGTGATGTCGTAGGGCCTACCTCTCGATTTGATATCATTCACCAAAATTTGGAGTGATTTGGCAACGTTTTTTGGCCCCTGGTCTGTGTGTGCCGCGTGCAAAACCCAGTGCGTCGCGCATTGGGTATGTGTCACGCCTGTGGAAAAATTCAACTGCAGGCAAGCTGCGTGTGCGTCGTGCCCTCTGTGTGCGCCGCGCCCTCTAAAACCAACTCCCACTCACTCAAACGCTCACGATTTCGCACTCACACCTTTGCAATGTCTCTCCAAGGCTTGTAATAGCACAATGCCCTTGATTTGGATAAAAACATGTATATATAGCCTTGGAAGAGATGGGTTTAATTTTTGCTTCCTTGAAAACCCATTTTTCTAATGTTGTGTTTTGCACTTTTTCACTGACTTTAAAACACACTGATTTTCACTTTCCCTTTGACATTTTGGCTCAAATGATGAAATTTTCGGCACTCTTTGTAGGGACTGTATGACAAGACATTTGGCCACGGAAACCATGACTGCATCTGAAAAAGTCAACTGGCGATTTTTTGGAAAATTTTGTCATAAATGACACTGTTTGACTTTTCTTGAAAACAAAGTTTTGAAGAAGAGTCGAAGTCTATCCACATGATGATGAAACTCTCTGAACCATAGCTATGTAAGGGACTCCCTCTGGCCTGCATGGCTTTACTGGACATGTTTCGAAGACCAAATTGATGAATTCCTAGACCTAAACATAAAAAATGACTTTTGTCCTTTAAAGGACCGGACCTTGATTGTCATGGACTTTGGTGATTATTGACAAAATACCTGAGCCAGCAAGAGACAGACATGAGGGGGAATGATTAGCAAGACTTTCTCCGTCAAATCATGGCATGCCCCTAGTGAAATTTAGCTGAGTGAGTGGAGCGGGACACCTAAACATGAAATGCATAAAGAGTTTTGATCTCTAACGGAGGGCTGACTAGACCGACTCTAACAAGTTCCACTTCCTTAACTATAAATGGGGATTTGAATCATAACATAGTAACTCTTCATCACATGTTTACCCTGATTAATTGATTAACGTAGGTAAATGTGGGAGGACGGTGTTACAGAGTGGTATCAGAGCATGGTTCTGTTCTCCTTGGGTGATGTCTGGTTTTCCTTTCTCTTTGGATGAATGTGTTGTCATGCATACATGTTAGTTGCATATATGTTCATTATGCTTGTGGTCTATGTGTTTGTTATGTATGCATGGTAAGGGACATTTTTGTCGTCGTATTGTCATGCAAAAGTTGATGAGGTTGTTGTTGGGATGTGTTCTCCATGAATGCATGTCAATGTTTATATGTATTGTTTATGCATGTGTGTTGTCCATATGTTTGTCATTCATAGTATCTATTCAGCATTATAATGGTGGAATTATGCATGGTAACTAGGATAATGATTGAGATGATGTATATATATTGTGATGATTATGATTATACGTGTATTGTGCTAATATGGTTGGTCTTGCAGACGAGACATCCTCCCCTAAACTACAGTGAGGTATATTGATTATGTTTATGTTTTGGTTTAGATGACATGATATAATTATAGGGAGACAAGATCAAATATGGCTAGAAAGATGGCAGACTACAATTCACAAGACTCTCCCTACCAATCAAATGAGAATCATGGTGATGGGAATTCTCCTGATATAGGAGAAACATTGAGAAGTTTGAAGGCAGAAATAAGGAGTTGCAAAGCAGATAATGACATAATCATTCAAGCACAGGAGAAACAAGAAAATATCAATGCATTTATTCCTTAGAGATTGTCAGACTTGTGGAGACAAGGACTGCTTCGAATCAGTCATGGAAAGGAGGACAAGATTAATGGAGAATATGGTAGAAAGTCACATGGTGGGCACAGGTCAGATAGAGATGACACAGTGAGAGATGGAAGGTTCTTAGATACACCTGATAGACGAGGTAGTGGACATGAGATTTACTTTAGTTTTGGTTTAGGCATTTATTATGGTCATCATCGTTATCATCCTTACAAGAAGACTGACAGGGGATATTTTCTGAATGAGTTCAAGAAAGAAAAGCCACCTACATTTGATGGAGAAATGAAGAAGTCACAAGATGCAGAAGTGTGGTTGCTTGGGATGAATAAGTTCTTCAGATTACATTATTACTCAAAGAACATGAAGGCCAAGATAGTGAATTTTAGTCTTAAAGGTAGATCATACATTTGGTGGTAATATGCAAAGAATGTAAGGGCATTCGGGAATAGGAGTTGACTTGGAGTGAGTTCGAGAAAATTTTCAAGAAGAAGTCTCTATCAGAGAGATACTATATGATAAGGAAAAAGAATTCTATGAGCTGAAGATCAGATCCATGACCGATGAAGAGTACACTAGAATATTATTGAAGCTATTGAGGTATGTGCCTAATTTTAAGGACGAGAAAGTGAAGATTCAGAGATTCATCAATGGGTTAACGGTAGCATTCAAGGAGATGATTGAGTTTGATGAGCATAGATCATTAGAGGAAGCCATCAAGAAGCTAAAGAATCGTTATGAGCAATCAAAGTGCAGATTTGAGACTAAACAGGATTGGAAAGGTAATGATAAGAATAAAGGGAAATGGGATAAGAAGTGAACAATACCTTAGGATATAGGTAAAAGAGAGAATGCAACACCGCCTAAGAAGTTCAATGCATCTAAGAGAGGATGGGTATTTCGGTCTGAGGAGTAGAACAAGGGTGATGGTAGGAAACCTTTATAGTGTTGTACTTGTGGTGGAGAGAATCGTAGGAGAGATTGTCCACAACATCAAAGTGACATGCATGAAATCTACAGTACACAGGAAGCGCAAATAGTGGGGGATGTTGGATAGAGTATTCCACGGATCTATGCAACATTGGATAATGGGTAGGCAGATCAGTAGGCATCTATTATCGAGATGGACGACAAGATTTGTGATCAAGTTGTTTCTATTTTGATGGACCCTGGATCTAATTATAGTTATGTTAATCCTGATCTGGTGGATAAGTGTGGTTTGAATAAACAAGTGCATACAATGTCTTGGTTAGTACAGTTGGCCACATGTATTGAGAAAAGAGTTCATCACTGGGTAAGAGCTTATGCATTTGAGTTGAATGGTATGTCTATGTCGGCACATTTGAATCTTCTTCCATTGGGATCATATAGTATGATTTTGGGTATGGATTGGCTATATATTCATATGACCAAAGTGGATTATTATGACAATGCAATTGAGTGCTTGTATGGAAATGGGGAATAAAGAATATTGCAGGGTAAGAAGAATGCAAAGTCAGTCAGAATGGTTACAACTATTTAGGAAAAGCACAGTCCTAGGAAAGGGTGTATGTTATTTGTAGTACATATTTCCAATGATAAAGGTAAGAATGTTGAGTTTGCTAAATTTTTGAGCAAGTACCTAGTTCTACAACAGTTTTAGGATGTATTTCCTATAGAAATTCTAGAATTGTTGCCTCGTAGAGAAGTGGAATTTTATATTGAGTTGGTACCAAGGGAAACATCGGCATCAAAAGCACTATATAGGATGAGTACACCAGAGTTAGTGTAATTGAAGTTTCAACTGAAGGAAATGCTTGACAAGGGATACATTAGGCCAAGAGTATCACCTTGGGGTGCACCAGTGTTGTTTGTGAAGAAGAAGGATGGTACTCTCAGACTGTGCATCAATTACAAGAAGTTAAATAAGGTGACCATCAAGAACATGTATCTGTTGTCAAGGATTAGTGATATGATTGATCAGTTGAAGGGATCAACAATGTTCTCAAATATTGACTTGAGGTCTGAATATCATCAGGCACACAGTAAAGAAGAGGACATCTACAATATTGTTTTCCAGACCAGGTATGGGCATTATGAATTCATTGATGATATATTGATATATTCCAAGAATGAGGAAGAGCATGTCGAGCACTTAACAACAATGTTGACATTGCTAAGAGAGAATAAGCTGTATGCTAAGCTCAATAAATGAAATCTCTTTAAGACAAAGGCACATTACTTGGGGTATTTGGTTTCCAAGGAAGCCTTAAAAATGGATCCGGAAAAGATAAAAGCTATCATGGAATGGGAATCTCCTATAAATGTGGATGAGGTAAGATCAATTATGGGGTTAACAGGTTATTATAAGAGGTTCATCATGAACTTCTCCCAGATTTCCTATCCCATTACATCATTGCAGAGGAAAGGTAAGAAATTATAATGGACAGAGGAATATGCAGCCAATTTCGAGTAGTTGAAGCAGTTGTTGACAAATGATCCAATTTTAAAGATAGCAGATCTATACAAAGAGTTTGTAATATGTGCAGATGCTTGAAAGGAAGGACTTAGTGGCATATTGTTGCAAGAGGGATAGGTGGTATGTTATGAATCAAGGAAACTAAATGAGCATGATCATAATTATGTTACGCATGATCTTGAGTTGGCAATGATCGTCCATGCATTGAATATGTGGAGGCAGTATCTTCTTGGTAGGAGGTTTGTATTGATGAGTGATCACAGTGGATTGAGATATCTATTTGAGCAACCAAACCTGAATTCTAAACAAGCTATATGGTTGGACATGATCAATGAGTTTTACTTTGAGATCAAGTACATTAAAAGTAAAGAGAACAGGGTTGTGGATGCTCTTAGCAGGAGAGTACAGGTAAATCACATAAAAACTATGAGTTTCTATGGGACAAATTTACAGGATCAGATATTACAGGCAGGATAGCAGGATGACAAGTTCTACGGAGCTTATGAATAGGTTACAGAAAGATACAGGTAATTAGGATGTGGACTATCATCTCACATTAGATGGCTTGGTCAGATTTAGGGACAAGATCTATGTGTCGATTGACAGTGACCTCAAGATGCTTATCTTGAGAGAATTTAATTCTAAACTGTATTCAGGTCACCCAGGATATCATAAGACATTGATAGCGATGATGAAGTTATATTATTGACCCAATTTGAAGAAGGAGGTGGTAGATTTTGTGGCTAGGTGCTTGGATTGTCAACATGTAAAAGCAAAGTGTAAGAATCTAGGTGGATTACTACAATCAATTCTGATTCCAGAGTGGAAATGGGAGGTCATTTCCATATATTTCATCACATGATTGCCGAGGACATCTGGACAACATGATTCTATCATGGTTTTTGTATATAGGTTGAAAACGTTAGTACACTTCATCCCAGTGAAGTCTACTTATTCAACTAATGATGTATCACAAGTCTTCATCTGAGATATAGTGACGTTTCATGGTTTACCAAAGAAGATCGTATCAGATAGAGATGCCAAGTTCACTTCTAGATTCTAGAAACAGTTATTTGAAAGTTTGGGTATAGAGTTGGCCTTTAGTACAACATCCACAAACCAATGGATAGACATAGAGGGTCAACAGGATTTTGGAGGACATGTTGAGAATGTATGTCATGCATCAACAACGAAAGTGGGAGGACTATCTTCCACTGGTTGAGTTCGCTTACAATAATGGGTATCAGGAGTCTCTGAGGATGAGTTTGTTTGAGGTACTTTATGGGTGGAGTTGTAATAATCCCATAAGTTGGAGTTATCCAGTGAGCAGGGTGTTGATAGGACTGGACATGTTGGAAGAAATGGAACAGGAAATGCAGGTAATCAAGAAGAATCTAAAGGTAGCATAGGATAGACATAAGAGTTATGTAGATCAGAACAGGATGTTTAATGAGTTCCAGGTTGGGGAACAAGTGTACTTGTGCATCAAGCCCAAGAATATCTCCTTGAGGATTGGATCATGTGTCAAGTTGGCACCTCGGTATTGCAGGCCTTTCAAGATTCTTGAGAGGATTGGACTAGTAGCCTATCAACTTTCACTGACTCAGATAGTGAAAGTCCATGATGTATTCCATGTGTCATTGCTTAATAAGTATGTTAGAGATGTTGACCACATGATTGACTAGTATGTATTAAGTGGAGCTAGAAGGAGAATTTCAGTTAGAACCTTAGCTTATTTTGCAGAGAAAGATGCTCATGCTCTGGAATCAAGAAATCAAGCAAGTTAAAGTGCAGTGGAATAAATTTGGGCCCAATGAAGATGCATGGGACATGGCTGATCAGATGCGGGCTATGTATCCTTCTCTATTCGTTAGTTGAACGGATGTGTTTTGGTATATGCTTTGGTGTGGTGTTTGGTATATGTATATATGTAAATGGATGTAAATATTGCCATGCATTGTGTTATAAAGCTTCAATAAGTGGTATGGTTGTCATGTTGTTATGATGGTATGTTTGTCATGTTGGTTTTCTTTCCAGTAGGTTGTTCATTGTAAATACTGCAATGAGCTAAGTTATAAAGCTCCATGGGCAGTATGTTTTGCTTTTCAACGATCTTGCTGGTCGTAGGTGTCATTGAACACTGATCCACACATATGAAAGAACACAAAAAAATACATATATACAAATAAACACAAAGATGTAGAATAAATAAAACTTCATTTCAATAATATCAAAGAACTGAAATATGCTTACAAACAGAAATGGAAATAAACTAGCTCGAGCGATGGTAGCTTATCTCTGAGAAGAGATGTGGAATATACATGCCTATAAACTGTGTTAAAATGAGGTTCAAGGGCCTTTTTATTATTTAACAAGGGAAAACCTAAACAGCCAAAACCCTAACCCCAGGAGATGGAACGCCAAGGGTTTGTGGGCCACATTGGGGTTAGTTGGGCAGCCAACTTCCCAAGGTCATAATTTGGTCATATTATATCTGTTTGGTGCATTTGATACCTCATTGGAAATATCTCTTCGAGTACTACAATATTTTCCAAAAGACCCTATATATGGCTATGGGCCTACCTTGGACCTCAAAAAGCGTCGTGTAGGGGGTCAAAAATGCTCTGGAAGTTCACAACCCATAAAATTACTAAAAATAGTAAATGTTGTTATAAACAAAGAAACTGATGAAACTAAATGGAGGTCTAGGTGGAACAGGTAGGTGGCCACCAATATACACCTGAATAATCCCTCCCTCCTTAGGAAGCAATGGTCCCCATTGCATGCAGAGCCTCCATGAGCTGAGGAAATTTCTGTTGAACCTGGTCCCTGGTGAACCACTTGCCCTAGTGAAGGAGTTGGCCTGATTTAACAACTCGATATAGTTGGATCCTCTATTAGAGAGTATTATTGATATATCTATCTATGATCTGATCATTTTTGGCCTATTCCATGCAATCTGGATTTAAATCCTTTGGTGTGAGTTGTTTTGCAATGTCACATGTGTCCAATAATGGTGGAAAGTATGGCCCAAGGTGGTCCACATTGAATACTAGGAGCAGGCCAAGGAATGGTGGAATGTTGTGCTCAAAGTAATTGTTCCCTATAACCTTGGTGATGGTGTATGGCCCATATCGGAGTGGGCGAAGCCTCCGGTGGGGCCCAGCAAGGCATTCCTTCTGTAGATGTAGCCAAAATTTGTCACCCACCTAGAAATTGTGTGGCACCTGATGTTGATCATGTCACTATTTGTACTTAGCATTAACTCTGTCCAATATGTCATGGAACTTCTAGTAGATGTGTTGAATGCACTCAATGAAGTTGTTAACCATGTCATCTTTAGACTGGACATGAGCCGAATCTACCTGAGTAGTTGCAAATGGTATGGCCATATCAATGAGACATAATGGTTGGAATCCCAATCCCACCTAAAAGGGGCTATGGCCAGTTGAGCTATGGAGAGATTTTTTGTAGCAATGTTGGACATACGGGAGGCTCTCATCCCATGTGTGTGGATGCTTTCAGTTATACATGCGCAGAATGTGTATGATCATCCTATTGACGACTTCTATTTGGTCGCAGACTTAGTGAGCCTGGTATCCAACATCAACCAGAAACATGACCTAAATTTACTTGGGAACCTGTTCTCCCAATTTGAGATAATGGATTGTGGGATCCCAAAGTGTACCCACACTCATTCAAATAAGATCTTAGTAGTGGCTTTTGTTGTGATACTCTTCTTGTAGGACACCAGAATGGCCATCTTAGAGAATTTGTCAACGACCATGAAAACGCAGTCATTGCCATGATTAGTAGAAGGAATTCCTAACATGTAATAATGGATATGGATTCCCAAGGTCGACTAGGAGTAGGTAGAGGAGTATATAAGCCTTTCTTCTTGATTTTCAGCTTGGAAATGGTGCAGGCAGTGCAAGATATGATGTACTTCCCAACATCCTGTCGAAGGTTCGGCCAATAAAAATACTTCTACAACACTGCCATTGTTTCTATACCTCAAAATGTCCAGTGATCTGACTATAGTGTGTCACCAAAATCATCTTCGAACGGTTTCTTGAAGAAACATAGAGGTGTCCAAGGTGGCATAATGGTGCATCCTAGAGGTGAAAATTTGGAACTTGCTTGCCTTCCAGGAGCGTCCGGTATGTGTTGCCAAATTTTGGATCACTCTTGTAAAGATGTGACCACTCTGTAGTCTCGTGCCCATAAGAGTCGAGCACAGTGGTTAGCACCATGATCGAAGGTCGAATGAGGAATTTTGAAACATTTTTTGCACTTCCCTTCTTGTACTTAATGTTCAAATGGAACTGTTGCAGGTATGTGGAACATTTTTTTATTGTGATCATTCTGCAACTTCCCCTGTTTCTATATGAACTATAGAGGTCGTTTTTCTGTGTGGATGACCTTTTCCTTCCCCATAATGTAATTCTTCCATTGTCAATAGGCCCTTACAATGGAATACATCTCTTTGTCATAGGTGGGATACTTTCGTACTGTGTATGAAAGTGTATCACTGTGATATGCCACTAGATGCCCTTGCCGAGTAAGAACTGTACCAATAACATAATCAGATGTATCTATCTCAATATCAAATGGTTGTTGCATGTATGATAATGTGAGAATTGGTCGAGAGAAGAGGCGATGCTTCAACTCATCAAACACATTCTGTTGGGATTCACACCAAAAGAACTTTGCTTTCTCTCCTCCCTTGGTGACTTGACTCAAAGCCCAAGTGATGTGAGAGAACCCAAACATAAACTTGCGGTAGAAGTTGACAAGACCCAGAAAGCTACAAATCTCTGTTAGAGTGGTTGGGGCTAGCCAATCCTAAATGAATTGTATCTTTTTTGGGTCCACATGCACACCCTGCTCATCAATGATGTACCCCAGATATTGAACCTAGGTCATACCAAAAGTGCATTTATCCAATTTGGCACACAAATTGTTTTGTTGTAGGGTTTGGAGGACTAGTCGAATATGGTGGAGGTGCTCTTCCCAACTCTGGATGAAGATCATAATGTCATCCAAATACACCACCACAAATGAGTTGGTGAAGGGTCACAATATGTTGTCCATCAACCTCATGAAGGTTGTGGGTGCATTCGTCAACCCAAAAGGCATGACCAACCATTCAGAAAGGCCCTTCTTGGATTTGAAGGAAATCTTCCGCACATCAAAGGGTTTGATTGATACTTGGTGATAACTGAACTTCAAGTCAATATTGATGAAATATTTTCCCCCCTTGAGCTGGTGTAGAAGGTCATCAATTCATGGGATTGGATACCTATCCTGAATAGTGATCTTGTTCAGTGCCAGATAGTCAATACAGAGTCTTTTTGTCCTTCTTCTGGACCAACACTATCAGGCTCCCATAGGGTGACGAACTTGGCCTGATCTACCTCTTGATTTCATCTTTCTCCAAAACAGAGCATTGATAGATCATTCCATTGGGTAGTGGCGCGCTCAAGGTCTGATATATGGAGTGCTTGACCTGACAATGTAGGGATACCCCTGTGGGTGAGGTGAAGATGCTCCTATACTCCTCCACAACCTTGTCCATCTATTGATGTCATGTGGAGGAGCTCTGTATAGAGGTTGTGGCCACGAAATTCTTCTTTCCTTGAGGGTGAATCATAAGGAAAACAAATTTCCCGGTCTGGGAAACGATCTTACTGCATTGCTTCGCAGTGATCAAATAAATGGCAGTAGGCGATGCTACCTCTGGTATCTTGTATAGTTTATTACCAAAATTTATAATAACAGTGTGAGGCCTAGACTCATATAGAACATGTCGCTTCCAAAAGTAGGGTTGGCCTAATAATAAATCATAAACTTCAAGAGGAGAAACATCACACAGTACCTCATCTATGAAAGGCTTGATGTTGTGGGGAAGGTGACACTTTTGGCTGACGCAGAGATCTCACCCTTGGTGAAGCCACCCGATGGTGTACGACTACAGTTGTGGTGTGGTCATTAGGCCCAATCACTTCACGACCTATGCTAAAATGAGGTTCTTTGGGCTCCCGTTGTTGACAATGAACTTCTGTGGAGAACCCTTCACCCACATTCTTGAGTGGAATAGTCGCTCCCCCTCCTTTAGATCTTTAGGATCATCCTTTTGGATCTTGGTTGTGGAAAAATGGTTGCACTAGGCTCCGCATCGATAATCTACTTCCCTTTTTCATTCCCCTTGTCAGTTTCTGACTCGGAGTTGGAACATGCATCTAATTTGGAAGCCTTCAACTCGGCCACCAGTGACTGTTTGGATCAACACTCACATGTGTTGTGAGTGGGGCTCTTATGGAACTCACACCATTTCCCTATGCCCTTCTTTGTCTTCGTGGTGTTGTTATTTTCTTATGGATTCGGTGGGTTGTCCAGGGTTGCCCCACCTTGGCTTTTTCCTTTGTTCTATGATTTTGGGGCACCATTCTCTTGCTTCGGATTCGTAAATCCAAATTCTCACTTCTTATGTTTAAATGTTTGCTCGATCTTGACAGTGTATCGATAGGTTGCGCCAAGTGAGGATATGTTCAGGAACTCCATCTCGTCCTAGATGTACTTGTGTAGATAACCGCCATAATTGAGTAACAAATGGTGCTCAGAATCCTTGATACCCAACTTTGTGTGAAGGGTATGGAAAACAATTATGAACTTCGATACATATTGGTCCCTTCCCTGCTAAAACGTGGTCCCCTTTATGTATTTATTCTCATAGCTCCTGACAGGGTAATATTGTTCCTTGATGGAATCTCAGAAAGAATTCCAAGAGGATGTGACTAAAAACAATGAGAATTCCCTCTCGTCCTTTTGTTCACAGTACATTTCCCACCAGTTCTTGACATGTGGGGTGGCTTTGAGTAGTGCAAAAGTAATATTTTCCCGATTGGAAAAGTCATGAACTGAAAAATATTATTCCAGCATATTTATCCATCTATCCATGGTGTTTCCATTTATCTAGCCTCTAGATATGGGAATGTCAAAGTTAACTTGTACCATAAAAGGAGTGGCACCTCCAGAGTGGTTGTTGGATGAAGATATGTCGCATGTGGATAGCCACCGAAGGATCTGGGCAAAGTTATCCATCATCATGTTCCTTTGTTGCTCGAGGGCTTCTTCGAGCAATATTTTGAAAATATCCTACCCCCTTGTCTTTCTTTTCTTCTTCCATGGGAGGTCGTTGGGGTTTGTGAGTTTGGTCTTGCAAAGGTTCAATGAGTTCGAGCCCTAACTCCTTATACCCTGAACTCGTTGGTGACATGCAAAGAAAAACAGAGAAAGAGTAGACTTCTCTGATACAACAGATCCAAACCCATGAAGGAATGCAAAAAAATATAGATATACACATAAACATAGAGATGCAGCAGAAACAAAACTTCATTTCATTAATATCAAAGAACCGAAATATGCTTACATACAGAAATGGAAATAAACTAGCTCGAGTGATGGTAGCTTATCTCTGAGAAGAGATGTGGCAACTACATGCATCTATATTGTGTTAAAATGAGGCTCAAGTGCCTTTTTATTATTGAACAACAAGGGAAAACCCTAAACAACCAAAACCCTAACCCCAGGACATGGAACACCAAGAGTTTGTGGGTCCCGTTGGGGGTAGTTTGGAAGCCAACTTCCTGGGGTCGTAACTTGGTCATATTAACTCGATTGGCGTGTACAATACCTCATTGGAAACATCTCTTTGAATACTGCAGGATTTTCTACAAGCCCTTACCTATGGAAATGGGACTGTTGCGGACCTAAAAAAACGTCGTTTACGGGGTCAAAACTGCTTTAGAAGTCCAGGACCTGAAAAACTGCTAAAAGTACTAAATGTTTCTATAAACCAGGAAATTGATGAAACCGACTGGAGGTCTAGGTGGAATAGGCAGGTGGCCACCAATATCCACCTGGATCAAACAATGCTGGTAAAAAATCCATGTAATAAAGTTAATAAAGGAAAACAATAATCAAGGTCATGGGACATGTATTCCAAGCTGAATGTTGGGAAAAAACATAGTGATGGGGATAACTTGTGATTAATTAATGGCTATGGATATTTTCAAGGCAATGGTAAAGGCTTTGGAAAGGCACGAGGAATTTATTGGCATTCTATTTATGAAAATAATGGAAAATAGGAAAAAGGGAAGGTGAAAGGCCATAGGTTACATGTGAGGACGAAATTGAAGGAAAATAATGGAAATGACAAAAATAGAGGCCTCATTAATAAAAATTATTCTGAGGATTAGTACACAACTTTTGGTCAGTTTAGTCTTTGGCACTCTCATTCTATTCTCTCTCTCTCATACTCTTGGATGGTTAGAGTTTTCTTAGAGCACTCTTGGAGGAGTGTGGCATACTTGGGATTTGGAGCAAGAAGGCAGTAGAAAAGCAAGAAATCACAAGGGGACAATGGGATCAATAACTACATCAGGTTTTCCTTGCAGGTACCGAGTTGCATGTATGATTTCCTTGCTAGTTTTTCCATGCATGACACATCCATGTGGTTTCTTGGTTATGATCTATCATTGGCATGGAGGATTGCCTGGATTGATAGTGGTTTTTCCTAGCCTTTTCATTTCCTCGATAACCATAGTGATGTGGGTTTTATCTTTGTTCTCTTGTTGGTGCTCATATTTCTTATGGTTGTGGATTGAGTTATTAGTTCCTGGAGCCTTGGTTGAACAAATGCTCTAGAAGCCCTGTAACAACTTAGGTTGAGTTACTATTCCTGGAAGCCTTGGTTGGACAAACAATTTGGAGCCCTTGGTGAGTTGAGTTACTTGTCCTAGAAGCCTTGGTTGGACAAATGCTCTAGATCCCGACAACATCTGTGGGTTGAGTTACTAGTCCTAGAAGCCTTGGTTGGAACAAATTCTCTAGCGACCTTGACATCTTGGGTAGAGACTGATCTGGTGATGGTTAGTGATGTACAATCGTGAGGTGGAATCACTAGTTTAGGTTTGAGGTGATTGGACCTCTGGAAGCCCTGGTTCGGTTTATTTTGGTTATTCCATGAGCTCCCACATTCATGCTTTCCATATGGCACGAGGGTGATTGGCTGAAAGAGAAATTTGGTTCAACCCAATCTATGGTCTAGTGGTACGTGGAAGTCCCTGACTTCATTGGATTTTCATATGTTAATATATATCCTTTTCCTTTGGTATCTCATGAGTAAGTGTGCTTGTCATGGAAGCAATTGGGGGTCTAGTTTAGCAAAAAAACAAGTTGTCTTAGGGGTTGGGCACTTGGAAGGGTTGGTTGTCTCCTGAAGGTTCCGTAGCTCCTAACAAAGGTCAGATTGGTCTTTTCTTGTCGGCTCCACTTCCTTAACTGTACATGACGATTTGAATCATACCATAATAACTCTTCATCACATGTTTACCCTGGTTGGTGGGTTAGCTTTGGTAAATGTGGGAGGAGGGTGTTACAGGAAAGGATAAATTAGTGTGCACGTTGAAGAAGATCTTGTATGACCTAAAATAGGCTTCAAGGCAATGGTATCTAAAATTTTACATGTTTATGTCTGAACAATGTTATACTAGATGTCATTTTGATCACTGTTTTTATCTTAAGAAACAAAATGATGACAACTATATTATATTTCTATTGTATGTAGAGGACATGATTGTTTCAAGGTCTAACATGAAGGAAATAAATGTTCTGGAAGGAAAATTGGAAAATACATTTTCAATGAAGGATTTGGGTGTTGCAAAACAAATCCTTGGTATGAGAATAGCTAGAGACAGGAAAAATTACAAATTAACATTGTCTGAGAGTGAGTACATAGAAAAAGTGTTGGAAAGATTTAATATGTAGAATGTAAAACCAATTAGTACACCTTTGGATATCCATTTCAAAATAGGTAAGGAGATGTGTCCCAAGACTCAGTAAGAAATGGATTATATTTGTAAAGTTCCACATGCATCAGTAGTTGGAAACTTAATGTATGCAATGGTCTGCACAAGGCATGATATTGCACATACAGTGGGAGTTGTAAGTAGGTATATGAACAATCCAGGAAAAGAGCATTGCATGGTAGTGAAGTGGGTTCTCAGGTATTTGAGAGGTACCACAAATCAAGCATTATGCTTTGGTGGTATAAACATTGCTCTATAGGGATAAGTTGATGTAGATATGGCAGGGGATAGAGATAACATGAGGAGCACCACAGGGCATGTGTTTACTGTAGGTGGAACAACTGTCATTTGGGTTTCAAAATTAAAAAACATTGTTTCACTTTCAATAATGGAAGCAGAGTATGTTGTTGCTACATAGGCTAGTAAAGAAAAGATTTGGTTATAAAGGTTTATGGATGAGTTCGGAAAGAAGCAGGAGATGGGCAGGTTATATAGTGATAGCCATAGTGCCATTCATATTGCAAAGAAATCAACCTTTCATTCCAAGACTAAACATATACATCTCAAGTACCATTTCATATGATCAGTGTTGGAAGATGGACAATTGAAGCTAGAAAAGACACACACTAGCCAGAATCCTGCAGACATGTTAACAAAATTTGTAACCAGGGATAAATTTAGATCCTTCTCACTTTCAACTACTCTTCAAGTATGATGATGAAGATGAGAAACAACCAGGTACAAAGTGGAAGCATTTTCCAACAAATGAAGTAGTGGTGGAGTTGCTATAATCAGTCTTCAAGTGGGGATATTGTTGGGTGTGGAGCATGATTATCTTCCTTATTGTTCAAAGGTTTTTGTTTCAGTCGTGTTGGATCCCTTTTATTAACAGGGTGACAACACCACCCATTTAATCACCATCAGGGGGATCTAGGGGGGGTGAAGGCGACTTTTATGAGCCCCTGCAACAGGGGTTTGAGGGCAGCGCCCCTGAAGCTAAAAATAGATGAAAATTTATCCTGTAAAATATAATAATTTTGTAGTCAATCTGGGTCATTCATTAGGAAGATGATCTCACGATATAATTTATGTTAATTTAGGTTTTTTTCTCAAGAAGGAAACCCTCGCTTTATATGATGGAATTGTATAATGACTGTGTATTATTATTTTGAGCTAGAGAGAGAGAGAGGCGACTGTGTGAGAATGAAGAGGAAATTACAACAGATTTGTTGTAGGTTTTATCTCTTCATTTTGTTAGATAATATAAAATTAAGGATTGGTTGTTTCTTTGTGGACATATCCAAAATTAGGTGAACCATGTATATATGTGTCTCTATTGTTTTATGTGTTTTTATATTTGTGTTTCCACAATATTTTATGTATTTCATTGCTCCATTAATTAATTTCTAACAATCGAATATATCTTTCTAATGAGGTATTGTGTGTGTCAAACGAAGATTGTATGCCAAAGTTATGACCCCGGGAAGTTGATGTACCAATTTACCCCAAAGGGGCCCACAATATTGGCGTTTCACCTCCTAGGGTTAGGTTTTTGGATGTTTAGGGTTTTCCATTGTTTCTCAATAATAAATAGGGCTTCAAGCCTCATTGTAACACAGTTCAGAGGCATGTAACCTCCACATCTCTTCTCAGAGATAAGCTACCATCTCCCAAGCTAGTTTATTTCCATTGTGTGTGTAAGCATATTTTAATTCTTTGATGTTATTGAAAGGAATTTTTATTTCTATTGGATCTCTATGTTTATGTTTATATCTATATTTTGTTGCTTTCCTTCCTAAGTCCAGAACAATTATATACCTAAACATAGCCATCTTTCAATGGGGGGAATTCTAGCTTCAATCAAGATGATAGGATAGGGAGTATTTCATTTAATCTTGAGGTTGTAGGTTATAAATTGCAAATACAATTATGCACTATCATAACAAACTTTAGAATCTAATTGGTCAAGTCCCCATCATCAAAGCACCTTTACTATTAAGAGGTCACAGGTTCGATTCTCTCAACACTCTCGAGGTCAGGCTCTGTGGTTGAGCTGACATGAAGTGATCCATCCCTTCGGGTGGATATGCTTGGTACAAATATTTTGTGAATATAGCGATCATCAATCTAAAATATCTATGAACCACATAAAACAAGAAGAAGAAAAAAATTAAAAAAAACTTGCATAATCACACCTTTTATATAATTAATTTAAATATTATAAAAATTAAATTATTTGATTTGTCCATCCCATGATATTCAACAATAGAAAATATCTAAAACTCAATGCTATGATCCTATATTAATAATGAGTACTACTAAAAAGTATTATACAATATTTGATAATTGCCAAGTACATAACGTAATATATATATATATATATATATATATATATATATATATATATATATATATATATATATATATATATATATATATATATATATATATATATATAGATAGATAGATAGATAGATATATATATATATATAATATTACAAAAATATATTACCTTTTAATTATTTTATTTTTAAAATAAAAAAATAAAATAGTTGAACTTCTCTCCCCCTAAGTTTTCCCCTCCTCCTTCAGCCTATGCATTCCTCCCATGGCCCCTCTAGAGTCTAATCCAGAGGGGGCTCGCTCTATTGCTACGCCCCCCTCACGATCGACCTGCTATCTCAAAGTTCATAAAAAAACTTGAGGACATCCCTGAAATAGTGCTTCCTCCTACATTGCCTCAAAATGATGCTCTATCCTTGTTTGAGAAGGGCATGTTTTGGTAGTTCACTAGTCTATGTCCCTCTCCAAAAACTGTGCAAAAATGGATTGATATAAATCAGTCTCCTTCAACTCAAGGAAAAATCTCTATTTTCTTCTGTGGAAGAGGCTATTTCACCTTTTATTTTGAGTCTAAAGAAGACAGAGACCTCATCTTCAAAATGGGCCTTACTTCACGGATACCAGAGGCTTATACTTAAACAGATGGAATCCAGTCTTCAATCCTGAACTCGATGTCCCCAATGTTGTCCCAGTCTGGGTCTGTTTAGATTGCAACAAGATGATGGAGCTTAGTGAAAAGAGTCGCCTTCACTAAGTGGACCCGCAGGTTATTTTTTGGCGCAAGTCTATTTTTTAGACTATGTCTATTTTTAGACATATGGATCATGTCTATGGATTGCAGGTTGCTGTTTATGGATGATTGATCAAGTTGGGAAAAAATAGATG
Source organism: Pinus tabuliformis (assembly GCA_031772625.1). Classification (NCBI taxonomy): domain Eukaryota; kingdom Viridiplantae; phylum Streptophyta; class Pinopsida; order Pinales; family Pinaceae; genus Pinus; species Pinus tabuliformis. The sequence goes on from CM062820.1 coordinate 161,611,990, forward strand.
GACTTCTATTTTTGATGAAAGTGTGAGTGATCAAAGTCTATTTTTAGACTGGCTGTCAAAAATAGAAAAGTCAAATATTATTATCTCACAATAATATTTGGACTATAAACTTAATCTTATTCTCTTGGAGCACTTCAGTTTGAGCTACAGAGGTGGCACATGCAGCTGTCAGAAGGAAATACGCTTTTCTTATCAGTCAGTTGAGTTGTTGCATGCATGACTTCAGTTAGAACTCAATCAGTTGAGTTTGGTGGAGTTGATTGTGGAGTTGATGGAGTTGTGTTCAGTTTAGCTTTGTTAAACTGGTTGTATTTAGTCTAACTGGCAAATAGACTAGAGATGAGTTGGATGAATTAGTTATTAATTAATTCACAAGTTATTAACTCATAATACAACTAATGAATACATCAGTTAACTCAGTTGCATGTCAGTGCATGTTCAGTTCAACAGGGACAGGTGGTAGAGAATCAGATTGCTATCAGTTGTGACTATAGTTGTGCACCAGATTTTGCACAATAAAGGGATTGAGTATGCCAATGAGTTTTCTCACGTATTTGCCCACATTATAGCTTGTGCTCACGTCCAACAAAGTGTGAGTGACTATTTTGCAGGTGAAAAACGAGTTTGGTGAGCCATTCTCATCAGTTCTTGAGCAGGTATTGAGCAGTGGAGGCAGGCAAGCAGTGGAAGAGATTTGGAGATCAGATCTGAGCTGTATTGTGTGTAACAGAGGTGGAGATACTTGTGAGAAGTATTATGTTGTGTAATGTTACATGACTCAATCATTAATATACAGATAGTTGGGGTTTTTAGCGAGATGCTTTCCCCGGGATACATATTGTGTTAAAGTGTGAATGCTCTTGATGTTTTATTGTTATTGATGCTGCTATATTGATGATCAACGTAGAGGAGCTTATGTATTGTGTATGTTTTCCGCAATAGTACATGATCAGGATAATCTCCATTGAATATGTGTTAAATTATTCAAAATTTCTACAGGGTCTGCCTCCCCCATCTTTCTCTTCATTGTCGGTGGGATGAATCTATCAAAGAAATAGGAAACACATTTGGGAAATATATAGATCAAAGTGAACCAAAATAAAACATGCATGCTTGTGCTCAAATCTACGTGGAATTTGACCTGGGAAAGGGACTACCTAAAGAAATGAAGATCAAGGTATATAACTGGACACACATTCAATAAATGGATTATGAGAATCTTCCATTAAAATGCAAGGTATCTCACAAATATGGTCATTTCGAAAATATATGCTCAAGGAAAGAAATAGAAGAAGCTACTAACTCTCAAGACCCTAAATGGGAGCCAATTAAAAAAAAAATTGAAACCAAGCCTTCAAAGTCTTCAATCCCTTCTTCTTCTTTTCTCCCTCCCCTAAATTCTCCTCCTCCCTCCTCCTCTCTCTCTTTCCCTTCTGACTCTAATCCCTTCACCTCTCTTAATCCTCCTCTCAGATTTGTTAGATATTAGGTCCCCACTCTCACTCACGAATCCTTGGCTTCTCCGTCCCCCTCTCCTCTATCCCCTTCTCCTACGCTACCCCCCCCCCCCCACACTTCTGCACCCCTCTTCCCTGTTCTCCCCCTTAGTCCCCTCCCTCCTCCCTTTGAAATAATCCTAACTAGAAATCAATCTAAAGAATATATCCTCCCTTCTCATAGTCATAAGAAACTTGGAAGGAAAACCAACAAATAAATAAGGGATGAAGCAACAATAAAAGAAATGGCCATGGGAACCCAGTAACCAATGGAAACATACATAGAGAAAAGTGCTAGAAACAAAGAAAAAAATCATACTGTGAGAGGGAAAGGCCTCTCTGGTCCATCGCATAGTAAATAATGAATATGGTCTCCTGGAATTGCAGAGGCCTCATACATCCCTAGAAATTCAATATGGAAAAGACCTTATCAAATCTAAATGTCCTAAATTCTTCCTAATACAGGACACCAAATCCTCTGAACAAAAAATGAATCAAATAATCCAAAAAACAAAAAATTATGAAGGAACAACTAAAAAAGAAATCGATGCTTCAAGTGGTATATGTACAATGTGGAATCAGGCCACATGGGAACTAATAGTTCAGCATAAAGAGATGCATTGGATCAAAATTGAATTCATAAATAAGACCTCTGGATACCAAATATGTCTCTTCAATATTTACGAACCCCCTCATGTTAGAGAGAAGGAACACTGTAGGAATCATTTGGCTGACTACTTAGGCCATGAAAACAAAACAAAAATACATAATTTGTAGAGACCTTAATCTTATTTTTAATGTTGATAAAAAACGAGGTGGAAATTTCCACGTAGATCCTTTCAGAGATAAGCTAGAAAATATTATGGAAGCACACAATCTAACAAACATTCTGCCCAAAAATGGTAAATATACTTGGAGAAAAAAAAGGCTTGGTCCAAGAAATATCAAAGAGAGGTTGGATAGATTTTTAATTCATGACAACATTATCTCAGATTTCAACTCAGTGATTTCAAAGATAATTCCTTGAGCAACTTCGGATCACAAACCAATTGCCATAAATCTTGGGGAAAGTGAAAATTTGGGACCTATTCCCTTTCATAACAACCTCCTCTAGATAAATTATGAAGAACTTAGAATTCTGGTCATCACTACTTGGAATCAAAGCATTAATGGTTCCCCAATTTTTGTTTGGGAAGCAAAGCTAAAAAATGTAAAAAAAACTCTTAAAGATTGGGTTCGATTACACTATAAAGAACCATAGAAAAAGAAAGGAGAGATACAAAAGGATCTTGAAAATGTTTAGAAAATCATGGAGGGATGAAAAGTAACAAAAGATAATCAATTGAGAGAAAAAGAACTTCATTGGGAAATTTACAAGAACAAAAGAAACAAGAAAGAGACATGGAGACTAAAGTCAAGAAACTTGTGGATTCAGTTCGATGACAAAAACACGACTGTCTTTCATAACACCACTAAAAATAGATCAATAAAAAACCATATAGAGGCAATCAAATGAGAAGGGGATATCAAAATAAAGGGCCAGGAAGAAATAAAAAGGGAAGTATATTAGCACTGCAAGATTTTGCTTTCAGTAGATCGTGGGAATCAAAATTATGAAGACTTCACAAGGCACATCCCTAAATTAATTTTAGAAGAGACAAATTATTTTCTAACAAAAGAAGTGGAAGAAGTTGAAATCCAACAAGCCATTTGGAATCTGAAACCAAACAAAGCCTTATGGCCTCATGGATTTTCCATTTCCTTCTATCGCTCATTTTGGTTGCTCATTAAAAAGGACCTTTTAAAGATGGTCTGATGGGTCCTAAAAAAAAAAGTAGGAGGCAATACAAACCCCACTTATCTTTCCCTCATCCCTGAGGATTCCAAACCCTCCTTTCATCGTTTTAAACCTGTATCCCTATGCAACTCCTCCTAAAAAATTATCTCCAAAGTTCTAGCTAATCGGCTCATGCCACTCCTCCCCAACTTGATTTCTGAAAATCAAGGAGGATTTTTCCCTAATAGGCAAATTGTAGATAACATAATGTTGGTTCAAGAAGCCATTCATCCTAGCATGTCTAGAAATGAAAAAGGCTTCATCTTGAAAGTAGACATGGCTAATGCCTTCGATCATGTCAACCACTATTTTCTTAATGTTGTTCTTCATAAGTTTGGTTTATCTTCTGAATTTATAGCCCTCATTAAAGCTTGCATTAGTGGGCCCTGGATTGTCCCTCTCATAAATGGTAGACCTGGAGGTTTTTTTCAAAGCTCAAGAGGACAAAGACAAGGTTGTCCACTCTTTCCATTCCTCTATATTATCATAACATATTCTCTTGGTAAAAACTTAGAGCATAGCAGACAGAAAGGAACCATCACCGACATCTATTTTAGTAGATTCAAGAGCATCAACCACTTTCAATATTTCGATGAAACCTTATTCTTAGGGGGAGCCTCATGCATTATTTCAAAAATATTCAAAAACACCTTGGACAGATTCTTGGAGGTGTCCATATTCCTTCTAAATAACCAAAAAAGCAACATTTATGATTAGAATATCACTGCAATAAATATTCAACGTATTTCTCCAATTCTAGGAGTCCCTTTCAAAGAAAATTGGGATCACTTCAAGCACTTGGGACTTCCAATTTCTAAGGATATTCTGAAATTGGAAATTTGGATTTCTTCCATTGATAAAATGAAGACGAAAATTTAGAATTGGGGCATGCTCTAGCACAATCTAGACGGGAGAGTTACTTTGATCAAATATGTCTTATCAACCCTTCCTCTATATAAATTTGTTATCATTCAAGCTCCAATTGGAATTCAAAAGAAAATTGAACTCATCATTATAAAATTCTTATGGTAAGGAGGAAAAACAAAGACAAAAAAATTCAGTCTAATAAATTGGAAGCAAGTAGCAACTTTGTATGAGCATGCTTTCATTTCCATTTGACTTATGGGTCTTATGAATACTGCTTTCGGAGAAAAAGTTATTTGGAGATTCATCATAGGGGAGCCCTCCTGGTGGAAATAATTTTTTGAAGAAAAGCGCTTGAGTTCCTCACGACATAACTTTCTTACAAAAAAATGCCCATCAGACCTTGTTCTCAAATCTAGAAGCTTCTTAGAAACTCCCTGCCTCTTGTTAAGGAAAACACTTCCAGAATCCCGGGAGGTGGACATGATATAAACTTAAGGAAAGATAGCATCATGGGATCTTCTCCTCTCTCTGAACTTCAAGACATTCAACCTCTCATGACTTGGATGGAAAACAAAGGAATACATTCTCTTAACCAAATCTCATTCTGGAACTAACAAGGTAACTCACGGGAAGGATGGTCCCCTCCAACTTTCCCTCCTGAATTTAGTAATCAATGGAACCTAATAATTTCAAACCTCAATGGAGAAGCACCAATAATCCTTGGAAAAAAAGATAAATTCAAATGGAACCCATCAAGAGGGGACTTCTTTGTTAAATCAAATTATGATAAGCTTCAAGAATATTATGGTCATCAGGATTGGCCTCTGTGGAAATCAGTTTGGAAAACAGAAAGTCTTCCAAAAATCAATATTTTTATTTGGACAATGCACAAAGGCAAGATCCTAACAGAATAAAATCTAAAAAAAAGGCATCCATGGGCCCTCAAAATTCCCTCTGTGCCAAAATGAGGAAGAAACAATTCATCATCTCTTCTTAAGCTGAAAATTCTCTGAAGATTGTTGACTCTCGTTGATTCACTCGATTAAGGTCAATATCAACTTTAATCTCACCCTCTCGAATTTCTATGATAACTAGAAAGGAAGTTACCCTTATTATTTAAAGAACAAGAACTTGATAAAGAGGTTTTGGAGGAGCCTCCTTTCTTTTTTATGCTGAAAAATATGGCTCGCTTGAAATAAACAATTTTTTCAAAGAAAAGTGCTGGAAATCAGGAAAATTATAGCCAAAACTTGGGGTTTATCTTATGAATTTATTTTTGCTAAATGAGTAAAGAACTTGGACAAGAGTATCCTTCAACATGAAGAGAATATATGAATTAATTTTATTCCGGATAGACCTCAAATTATGGTCAATCCTCCTACAACCATTCTTTGCAAGCCAAAAGATTGGAAAATCCGACTGAAAGAAAAGGAATTCTTGATATAGTTAAATTCCCTAAAAAGACCATGTCTCTTTATCGATGGAGCTTCAAAATCCAACCCAGGTATAGAAGGTGTTGGAGGTTATATTTTCGATCAAGAAAATGCAAGGTCAATCTCCTTTGAATGGGGACTTGGTATAGAATCAAATAACAAAGCAGAAGCATATGGATTTCTTCTGGGATCCCAAATTCTAAACAATAGAAACTACATAAACCCAATCATCATTGGGGACTCCTCAATCCTAATTTAGAAAATGATTACAAATACAAAGCCTAAAAATGTTGATCTTGGTCAAATTGTCACTAGAATCCATCATTAGCTAAAAAAATTGGGAAAAGATTCATTTTTCCATGTACTAAGAGAGCACAATAAGGTGGCGGATAAACACGCAAATAATGCATGTGTTCAACCTCAAGGAGAAGTCAAAATTAATAATGAAATATTCTCTAAAGTTATTCCTTAGTTCCTTGCATCCCTCCCCTCTCATGTCTGATCCTCACGTGCTCGGATATGACTCCTCTCTTCCTATGTACCCTCATCCCTTGGTCAACATCCTTATCTCTTCACCCTCCTCTCCTGCCACAACTCACTTCACAATGCATATTCGCATCCTCCTCGGTCCCTCCCCTCTTTCATTTGCTCTTCTCAACGTTTTGGTATTCATTGCCTCTTGGACCATCGAACTTCACATTTGACTCTCACCATCTATTTATTCATGTCTTTGCCTCCCCTTCCCTGCGTTGCTCTCTCTCTACATTCCTACTCTTCATCTACTCTTCCCTCGCAACATCAATCCCTTCCCTTTTTGCTCCCCTTTGCTCCCTCAGCTCCCCTGTCTTATTCCTCATGGATCCAACAGATGTGTTCCCAAATATTCAAACGTGCTCCCACTACAAATCCCTTAATGTTTCTCTGGACCAGATACGTTCTATGCACATACAATACAAGGATAAGAGCAAGACATACATCACACTTCTCTACCACTAGTGTAATGAGTATATGAAGCAACTTGAGCAACTCAATAACAAGTGTGTGCACTTGGAGAATTCTATCACTATGTTGCAAGAGATGGTTCTAAAAAAACCAGAAGAAGGTTCAAACACTTTGGAATGTGGCAGCAAATTACAGAAGACAAAGGAACAGTTAGTCAACAAAGACTAACAGGAATCTCAGCACATGGATTGATATGGCTCTCCTCTCAAATCATCAGAAGCTATCTCTTGTTCTCGGCTTTATATCATATATCATTTTCTCATATGTTATGCAAATGTATTTTGCTTCTCAAGTAGTTTGTTATATCCTTCAAGTAAAATATAGTAGATACTTTTGAAACTTTTAGTGCAAATGCAACAGCTGAAAAGGAAGGATCAAGGATGAATTTTGTCTCTCCATCTCCATTGATCGCTTCAACCTATATGTAATGGGGAGGTCTTCTCTCTTCTTTCTTGGAATGAATATAACATACCCGTTTCTGTAAAAAAAAATAGTTAAGAAATTTTTATTATTTTACTTATTTTTAAATATTTTGGATATATTTAAATTCATAATTATTATTAGTCCCTGCCATGGAAGAATTATAGAAATTGATTTGCCTGTTGATCACTATTAGTTCAACATTGACCACTCCAAGTTATAATGTTTAACTTTGAAAAATAAATATTTATTTGTCAATATTATTAAAAGAAAAATTCAAACATTTCATTGGACCATAACTTTGAAGGTCTTATTGCATTCTTTGTGCCATGTGGATAACTGCCTCAGATTTTTTTTGCCATAATTTATGGATGTATTTGTAATATTTATGCCATGATTTTAAATATTGGTGCAATTAGTTTTCATTGTTAAACTTCATAAGAGGGCATAATGGTTAAGAGCACATGTTTCCTCCTAAGAGGTCACATGTTCAAAACCAGAGGGGGTAGAGTGTGTATGCCTTCGTAGACTTAGCAGTTAAATCATTGTGCGGAGGTGGGTCCTTTGTCCCACAAACAAGGGGGTCTCATACACCAATTTGGTTTCTGGCTTGGCCGTGACCTTAAAAATCGATAATAATTGGATAATAATAATAATAATAATTAAAATCCTTGAAAATAGCTCTACCATTACTTATATTTTCTTCAATGCTTTAACATGTAGGATTAAAAGTGTAAATGTGAAAACTTAGTAGTGGTTAATACCCATAAAAAATTTATGCAAGTCCATATCCCTTATTAAGCAATTAACGTTTCTATTTCATATGTCAATTTGCAATGTTTCTAAAAGCATAAAATCCACTTAAGTGGTAGAGACTACGCTGCCCGCAACACTTATTAAAATGATTTTGTTTTCTATTTCAATAAATTTATGAAATCATATTTGATGGTAAATGACATTATCACATAAGCATCAAACACTTATTTCATGATATATGTCACATTTTCAAGATTACACTTTTTTTATAAAAAATAAATGAATTATAACTTATTTGTGTATATTTCCACAACTCGAAATCATGTTTAATGTCAATTTCTGGAATTTTTGTTGTGTGCAGGTTTTGAGTTGATGTTTTGAGTGGTATTACCACCCATCATCGAGGACTCAAGCAGAGAATAGTGGATCGGAAAATAGTTCTAGGATGGTTATGATGGTGAATTAAAATTGTAAGTGCGGACACAAATGAATTCCTCTAGCCCAATGATGGGTCTAGCCACAACAGATACATTCTATGGAAGATTTCCTTAGGTTAAAACCAATTAAGAGGGCCTACCTCTTAGTACGCTTATCTTGTTTGATGATGTCCTTGTTTGCTCTCTCCAGCTATCTCTTGCTTCCTTCTTCAAACACCTCAAACAAGTATACAACAACAGACAACAAACGTGATAATAGACAAATTGTAATTCAACCTACTTAACAAGTCAAGAAACATTAAGCCATGAATATGTAAGATGACAAATCATGTAGGAAATCAATCGATAGTTGCATATATTAATATCAAAGAGAGATTACAACCATTTGCCTTGACGTTGCAGTCCTCCTCTAACAAGACCAAGTTCCCACACACTTCTGCTAGCATCCCATGATGGCCTCAATCCACAATAGTTTTAAGGCTCTTCCCTTTAGGCTTCACTCCAAACCAAATCACACTTCTCCCTCACACAACTAGATAGCTACAACTAGTAATATCTTGTTGTCTACTCCAAACCAAAATAGCATTAGCACACCAATATTAACACTAGCTTGTGCTTGGGAAGAAGGGAGGTTTATATAGGATGAATGGATGGGAGATGGATCCTCTTCTCATGCAAGAAGGGCTTATCCCTTGAGGTAGTTCCATAATTATAGGGGAAAGGAGCCCAAACTAACAACCTCAACCCCATCTAGCCAAACCATTTACCAGACTTTCGTTACGAAACTTCTAGAGATGGAGGCTTCGACTCCTAATTTAAAAAACTTTCTGCAATAGGACCGATGCGACTGGAACATAGCTCAGTCACCCCGATCGGCACTAGGGATAGTTCTAACCTCTATGCATCAGCACGGGGGGACAAAGGTCATTAGCGTTGGTCTTGTAAACTGGGGAAAACAGAAGTTTCAAGGGAAATGATGCAAAAGGGAATTGATCTACTCATGAAGAGGGACACAATGGGAGTTTCTTCATGAAGGAAAAGCATGCGGGGTCCAATGTAGAGGTCCTAAAGGATCAAGGAACGGGGAGTACAGGGACAGTGACAAAATGTTATGTAACAGATGCCCCCTAAAGTGTGAAGGCCGAGCTAGAGCGAGGGATGAAATGCTTTATGAATCAGTGTGGGGAACCGGTCTGCTGTTGGAAAGCCTGCAAGAAAGTACATATACATATACATAAACTGAGATCTCTGTCAAATGACACATGAATCGTGGCATGGACGCAGCCATCCATAGAATGATCATGTAAATGGATCCAGGTATGGGCGCAGCGATCTATCAAGGAGGATCATAACGAAACTAAGGTATGGTTGTAACCATCCGATAATGAGAAGGATCGCATACTATAACTCATGGTCTGGTCATAGCCAGCCATCTGAAAGAGACATGCATATCATCATAACCATGTCACGCCACTTCGCAACCTGGACTTTTGTGATCTGAGTCCAGGGTCTCGTGTTCCAACACGACCCAATCAAAGTACAGATTCTAACATGTGAATAGATGCGTTGACATCGAACATGCCAGAAAGTCGCTTGATTACCAGTCGATGATGTAAACTGTTAACAAGCGAGAGAGAAACCACCAATAATGACAATGGTCCTCAAGGAACTATCAACACAATCCACAGAATGTGAATAGAGGAACTGAAGTCAAACACCCATGAAATCACTCAATTGAAAGCAATGATGTGAACTTGTCATCGAGTGCGAAGAACTTGCCATTAGGGCATGCAAGCTCTAAGGTACCGGAAGGGAGTCTCTCGGTCAACTTCCCAGATAATGAGTTGAATCCCACATCATCGACTCGAGATGAAAGGATGCAAAACTATTTTGGATGATATAAAGAATCAGGGGTAAGTGTAAATGCAAAAGGACAGCTCTTGAACATATCGGGGACACAACTGGAAGTTTGGCAGCTTTTGGATCCATAGGATCGATGGTCATGATGACGTGGCAGAGATCAGATGGAAGGCAAAATGAATGGCCCAAACCCAGGGAGGTCAACGATAAAGGAGGATATCTCAACCTGACACAAAGCAAAAAGTGTCATGTTCAACAGTGAGCTACCGACACAACAGATAGATTTCCAAATTTTCCCCCACCATTTTTGGCAGGTACCCCAATTATTTTTTAATCACAAGCTTGAACGGGATAGCATATGCTTGCACTGTAAGTTCATCCTTCAGATGAATCTCACCTAGCAAGTTTAATGAGCCCTAAGAAGGAGAAGCTCATGTTCGTCATGGTGACGAATCCGATGTCGTTTAATAGTTTAACGAGTCCAACAAAGGTGTAACTCAATATCTTGTTCATGTTTAGAGAGATTGAAAAAGAGACGTAAAAGAAAACTCCACATGGTCCCTTTTCGTACAATTGTGTCTCTCGAGCCCGAAAACGTAGAAAATAATACTTGAGAGAACCGCTTGACCATTTCAGTTAAGGAGTACCTTTTTTGTAAATAGTGCCTCCCAACCCGAAAAAAGGGTAAACTTATACTGGGCACATGATGTTTCGCATCCGTTAGCGAGTTCGAAACAACAAGGGCTCGACCATCTTTTCGGTTTTAAAGGGTCGAAAAAGAGCTAAAAGCAGAACCCCCATTTTATTTTCTTTTATGAGTCAAAAGGGAAAAAACACTCAGCAATCTTTTCATATGAGTTTAACGAGTCAAGAAAAGAACTAAAATGTGACTTGTCATCATCGTCGAACATCCATCACCTGTCGCTGCAAAAATAAGGTAAAGTGTATTATCGAGTTCTTGAGGAAAAATAGGTCAAAATATTTTCAAAAACCTGATATTTCATGAAAAACCAATTAAAAGGGGAAAAGTAAATATATTTTTACCATTTACCATTTTACCTTTGTTGTGAAGACTTTTTACTTGCTTTTTCCCTAATTGTTTCGAAGCAGATTGTGGGAGATCTGGGAGGTCAATCAACGAGCCACCAGTTCTAGGTAACAGCTAAAGCCCTAAGATCCATTTTCATTTCCTTTATTTATGTTTTTAACCATTTTTTTAGTTTTTTGAGGAGGTTTTTCAAAAACTTTTCGCCCTTGGTCGGCATGATTTCTGAGCATGGAATCACGCCGGCCGAGGGTGATTAACAAAGCCATCCATGTCGATCATAGCAACTGTTTTTAAAACAGGTGCATCAGTGCCGTGAATAGGGAAAAACCCTATTTCTCCAAAAACTCACCGTTTAAATTTAAATTTTATGGGCCAAGCATGATTGCTAACTCAAATTAATGGCTTTTGCAGGAAATGATTGCTGAAAATGGTGGACTGGAAAGAACGGGAACATGAGGATGTTGACACCCAGGCAATGAATGACCCAAATTGCCTGGAACCTTTGAGGGCTTGCGAGCTCCTCAAATTCCTTCTCACGCCATGGATGCAGGCCTAGCCCGAGTTGCTTCGGTACTTGATTAGTCTTTGAGACTTTAATCGGGAGATTTTTGTCATTGGCGACCAGGAGTTGGAGTTGGAAACTTCAAATATATACTTTATCACTGCACCGTCTCGCAAAGGGGAACTAGTGAACTTGTATGGGTCATGACCGATTGGGGCAAGCATATCTTCTTTGCTTGCCGAACACTGCCCTAAGGCCCTGAAATCCAAGAGTGGGAAGATAGAGATTTCTAGTGTTCGGGATCTGACACTGAGGGTGCTTCTGTTGACTATCAATAGAGTGGCGGGGTCCCAGGCAAAACATGAGACTAACAAGTCAAAGTTCCTTTATGCTATTGACTGCCTACAACCTTCAACTGGGCAGAGGCCATGAAGATGAACATCAAGCGCCAGCTGTCCAAAGCCAAGGCGGGGAATCTAAAGCAATTTTTCTTTGGATCTATACTCGTGACCTTTTTCTTGGAATGGGTACCACTATTCCAGTATCAACTAACTGAGATAGATCCTCCTATGCCACACGATCCGTGGATGGCTCGCTAGAGTCATTTCATGCCCATGATCACTGGGGGTCAGCACATGTCATACTGACCTGCATTCTTTTCATGGCTACGATGATAGAAGATCATCGTGGAGGACTAGCCATACAGTGGCACCGACTTCCGTGGAGATCCAGATATTCCATTACTAGATGGAGAGGACTTCGATGATGAAGGTAAAAAAAATCAAATTTTTGATTTTGAGATTTTTTAATTGTTTTTGGTATATATGTGCTTCTAACATTTCTCTTTTTAATGCAGACGCTGGACCAGAACGGCTTGCTAGGATGTCCCCAATAGCCAGGCGTGCTCCCCACCCCATTGATGTTGTTGCTCCTTATCAGGAAGGGAGTGACAACGAGGAGGAGATCACAAGGAACCTTGAGGGGTTGACTCGTGGTATCCCGGAGTATGCTTGGGTAGGAGACATTCCTCGTCAATACCAGAGACACACGGTGGGAGTCTCGGAGCGGATCCGCTGATTGTTGACTCGTGTTTCACGAGTCGTATCATGCTACCACGATCACCATGTTGATTAGTTCCTAGGTCTAGCACTTACATATTTTTTGAGGCCTACGTGCCATGGATATATGAGGCTTGCGAGCTGCCGATGTTATTTTAGACACACATATTATTTTTTGGGGTTCTGATGTATCAAACATTATCACCATATATATATATATATATATATATATATATATATATATATATATATATATATATATATATAATATATATATATATATATATATATATATATATATATATATATATATATATATATATATATATATATATATATATATATATATATATATATATATATATATATATATATATATATATATATATGTTGTATTTTCTTGTCTACTATGGTACAAATGGTTTGTTTTATCTTTTACATGTTTCGTAAATGTCTATCCAACACATGATTAGCTAATGCATCTGTTAATGTATTCATGCATCTAGGAATATGATGATATGTAATGTAATCAAAATGCCTTTCCAATAGACGGATACAGAGATACATTCTCAATATTTGAGGGTTTCTGATGGAATATTTCCTGTTGAGTTGAAGGACGACAAGTTGTGAATCCAGGTTGACAACCAGTTCTCTGATTCCCAGAGCGATGGCTTCTGACAACAATTCGATGACCGCACTGTATTCAACAATGTTGTTGGTTGTGCAACCTAGACAGATACCTTGAAGGTCAATCAACTCACCATTAGGGTCATAAATAGCTCATGCCGCAGATGATAGGTTCCGAGTACTACGGCAAGCACCATCAGCGAAACCAATGTGGGGAGTCGTAGACATCTGCAAAGCAAGAAAAGCATAGTAAACAGAAAAGTTGTTTGAAAACTATCACACAAAACCATGTTGTACAAAAATGAATGACACACTAATGCACACAAGTAACCATGCAAGATGACTTAAGCATAGTACTTCTTGAGGGAATCCATGCTAGGACTCGGGTAATCAATCTACATGAATGAACGCCAGAGTTTTACTGTTGACATGACGAGTAAGCATCAACTTGGCCAAATAATAGAGTAGAATGCATAAAAGGCTTTGCCCCCATGCCCCCTGGGTGAGGGAGGGTTACGAGTCAGATGGCAACCCCATTGCAATAATGGGCAATCGGTGAAAACTCGGGGAGGGAGAAAAATCCTGAATCCATGAAGGGATAAAGGTGCCCTCAGTTGAAAGAGCTTGATCATGTCAGGATAAACAGACATATCAAGAGACAATAGAGAAGAGAACTCTTCAAGATTGGTAGACATGACCGATGGGCGAGGCAGGAACGAGGAGCGATGATGAGTATCGATCCAAGGTGGTTCCTTGAGAGACATGACTTCCATGATACCTTCATCAACAAGGAAGGTCTCAGCTAAGGGATCAGGTGATTCCAAAGTGCCAAGCCATGGGGATTGAGAGTACGTATCGAAAGAGGTCTTCGACATAAAAGAATTAGAGGATGTAGAGTTCGAAGCCGAAACAATTTCCACGTAATTGACTTCGGCAAGACTAAGCGGCATAACCTCGCCCCAGGTATCAACAAGATCTGGTGAAGGTATGACCCAAGGATCAGATTTGACTGAGATCATGTTGACAAAGGCAACATGAGGAGGTGGGAGTGGAAAAATTCCCATTAAGGCAGAATCTTTGAAAAGACCTGCCCCCACACTCTCATAGGGAGCACCAGTGTGCTTGACGTATGGAACATTTCCATCTGAGGAGGAAGAGGAAAAGAAAGACAACTAATCGATGGTGACAATCTTCCCTTGATGGGGAAAACGAATCACGCGAAATAAAGAGGAGGCCACGACATGCATGGCATGGGTCCAACTTCAGCCGAGTAGAAGATTATAATTGAGATTGGCGTCAACAATTTCTACTTTGACTTGCACTGTCTTGCCTTCCAGGGTGATGGAAAGGTTAGGTAAGACACCAAAGGGTCGCAAATCGCGCCCATCAAAAGCTTCCAAAGTGTTCAGAGATTGGTTCAAAGCAGGAGAACCAATAGCCTTCCAACATGCGGTCGACATGATGCAAGTGGAAGCACCTTCATCGATGACAGTCCAGTGGATGGTCTTCTCATTGATGATTACCTGAATAAGAAAGGAAATATGATGAGGGAGATACAGAACATGGTTCTCTAGATCAAAACATATCAAATTGGAATCGGTGGGATTGATGGCCTCGATAGCTGATAGCAAAGATTTCCGCTGCAATGAGCAGCATTGGAGTACCTTGAGAGTCGAAATGGCTAACGGCACCTGAGCCAAATCCTCAACAATATTGTAGTGCTGAGAAGCTTGGGCGTTGGGATTATACGAGGATTTCCACAGCACACCTCGAGAGGGTGGTTGCATAACGAATCAGGGTTAAGGCGCTCAATGTGAAGAGGGCCAGAACTAGGGGTAGAAGAAGAAGGTGTGGATTCTTTCTCTTTCCCAACTGTCAAAGCGGGAGTTTGATAGTCTTTCGATCGAGTAGCTACATTAATAGGCATACTCATCATGAACACTTGAAATCCGGAGGAAGGAGATTGGGGTTGGTCTTCCACTTGGTTCTACTGAGACTGAAACGGCTCTTTGAGGATAGCGGGGGTCCCTTTGAGCAAGCAACTAACTTTGGATCATCGGGGACAATCCTTAGTGTAGTGATCTTCCTCGTAAATGAGGCAGGGATACTTAGGTTTTCATTGCAAAGATTCGCCAACAAACGATTTGGGAGGACCCTATTTCGGGGCATCGAATTTAGCTTTTCCTTTCCCTCTCTTCTTTCCTTCCGAGGATTTTTCCACTGTGGTAGATTGGACAACGTGGACCTCTAAGGTTTTACCAGGGCCATGTGGATTCTTGGATGAACTATTAGGAACAGTATTTGAGACCGACCTCTGTTTGGAAGAATTTTTAGCAGGGTTCTGGGATACTGAACCAATAACTCCATCAACGGGAGGTATAGCTGGTGACTTTGATGCTACGGGATCGGATGATGGCCGTGTAGCATTGGGTAATAACTCGTATAAAGTGCCAGACTGAGAGTAAACTAGATCCAAGTACTGGGCATGAGCGATGGCCTGCTCTTCAGTGACGCATCCACCCATAGCTATATCACGAGCAATTGGGGCCACGAATGATTTGGTGAACCATTTAGTGAGCAACTAATCAACAATCTCAAATTTGATCAGGCGACATCTACGTCTCCATTCATGGATGTGATCAGAGATGTGTGTCACAGTATCTTGCTTAAGCGATGTGAGAAAATAGGTGCCAGTTTCATAGCGAACCGACAACTGAAAATGCGTGAGGAAAGCCATGGCTAAAGAGTTAAAGTCATGGTAAGTACTTCGAGGTAGCTCGATGTACCACTTTGTTGCAGCACCCATGAGGGTTCATTGGAAAGGACGGAGACGAATGGAATTATCCACGTATGAGTTCAATGAGCACCAGAGGTGATATTTCATCACATGGGCCTGAGGATCTTCTTTAGCTTTCCCATCGAACTTTAGACAATCACTTGGTATCTTGGACGACACTAGAGGCTAGTACGGCGAATGAAGGATCAGATCATTTGTAAGGTGAGATACATCTGGCAACTCGAGTGTAGCCAAGAAAGGAAATTGGGTGTTAAAAGGCATGGGAGGTTGATAAGTGGGCCCATAGGGAGGAGCCCATCCCTGCTGGTAAGGATTTTGGCCCCAAAGTGGGTGATTTTGGCCATATGGCATCTGAGGCTGCCCCCATTATGGATTATTTTGACCATAGGGAGGATTTTGACCTTGAATACCTTGGAACTGTTCAGCCATAGGTTGCTGATAAGTAACATACGGGTTAAAAGGCTATTGAGCCTGTTGGCCTTGGACATATGGATATGGGACCTGTTATCCTTGAACATACGAGTGATGAACCTGTTTTCCCTGAGCAAGAGGGTTTTGGACCTACTGTCCTTAGGCATAAGGTTAATACTTTTGTTGCCCTTGGACATAGGGATTTTGTACCTGATGCCCTTGGTCGGCAGGATTATGAACCTGTTGACCTAGGACATGAGTATTTTGAGCCTGCTATTGCAGGACTTGACCTTGACCCTGCCCTTGCAAGGGTTGACCTTGTTGGTACATATACAAGGGTTGTTGCTACCCTGGTTGGTTTTTCTGTTGCAAGGGTTGACCTTGCGGTTGAAAAAATTTTCCATGGGCCTGCAGAGGTTGGCCTTGTGAGGACATGGGTTGAGAGGTGTGCGGAGCATATTGCATCTACCGCTATGCGGTTAGCTGCAACTATTGCAAGGATTGACCTTGCAATTGGTGCAGTTGACCTTGCTGTGGGATCATTTGCCCTTCCTGTTGCGCGGAGAACCCTTGCTGCAACAAAGGTTGCCCTTGCGGCAACAAAAGTTTCCCTTGTTGTTGTAGAGGTTGTCCTTGCCGCTCCAAGGGTACTTGAACAGTGCCAAGAAAATTTTTTGAACTGAATCTGGCCATAGCTAGGCTGGATGTGTTAAACACACATGGGAGTGAGAGAAAATATAAAGATAAAACATGCAATTCAATTTTTATTGACAAATGATTTACATTTATAATACATTATGTGACTCTTGGGTTTCAGATCCCAAGGTCTCTTGGACTGCTTTTGTCCATTCAACTTCCACACTAACCCATTTAGGATTAGGTGTCCAACATTCCCCCCCTTAATCCGAAGGGTTATGTATGAGTCCAAGAAGAGAGCTGTAATACAAAATGTGCAAAAAATGCATGGCAACACTAGGCTGAATGTGCTCTATGAAATGTTGGTATAAAGGGCGGTGGTTTAAGGATGACCACCAACACTGGAACGCTTAGTGCAGTTCCCGAAACTCTTCCAAAACTGGCAAGAAACTGAAGTTTTCTGCTAGAGGAAGTGATCCTATTGTTTTAAAGAGGGAAACCTTCAACCATAAAAGGGAGGTCTCACCCCGCATAAAAAGTAAAACTTCAACCTGAAAAGGGAAGTCTCAACCTGTGATGGTTTAAGGATGACCAACAACTCTGGAATGCTTAATGCAATTCCTGGAACTCTTCCAAAGCTGGCAAGAAGCTGGTGTCGTCTGCTAGAGGAAGTGTTCTCAATTTTGTTCCTAGAATGCTTCCAAAACTGGCAAGAAGCTGAAGTCTTCTGCTAGAGGAAGTGTCCCAGATTGCCAACTGAAGGTTGTTCACGGGCATCTTTGTCTCTGGCTACAACTCTGAAACTGGTGTGGCAGGTTGTGGCTCAGGCTCGCTTGATGTGACTTTGAAGCTTGTAGATGACCATCATTTTCCCCCCTATCAGGTACAAGGTGAGAAGATGGAGAAAACTCAACTGCAAGACTGTTCAATACTGTGGAACAAGTTCTGACATGTGTTTGGAATATCTTCTTGGCTGTTGATGCCCATTGCCAAGAAGCGATCCATCCAAGATGAATCTTTGTTCTTGCAGGACGTTTGTTTCTGAAGCATTTGTGTGAAGAATGACTGGTTTTATGACAGTGCTTACATGGATGAAGATCAAAATAGTGATCTTTCAAATGGCCAACTCGGTCACAGTGTTGCCATTTTACAATCTATGGTTGTTGTTGTTGTTGTTGCTGTGGAAGAGGGGCAGAGTCTGGAACAGCTAAAGCTGAACTGTCATGAGGAGCAGGTGAACTGTCATGAATGAATCCAGCACTCTGAAACTGAATGGGCTTGGCATAGTCTGGAATATGAAAGGACAAGTCCTTGTCATATCCAAGACCAGTTCTGTGCTTGTTGTGGACAAGCTGTTCCCAAGGTCTGATGATGGGCTTGGGAAGTGCAGACTGAGTTTCTGCATCTGCATATACAACTGCTGCTTTATTTGAATGAACTGTAACATTATTAACATGCTGTTGATGGGTGGTTGTCTCAATGTTCTGAACAAAAACAGGTTCAGAATGGTGTCTATTTTGATGTAGCTCTTCTTGTTGTAACTGTGATTCAAGCTGCAAAAAATCGATCTTTTCCTGTGCATTTTGTAGACATGTCTGAATTTCTGAGAGAGATCCTTTGCTGATTTGTAATGTGTCATCAAAAGTAGATAATATCAGATTTTTAAGGAACTGTAATACTTCACTGGTTCTGGCCATTTTTTTCTTCAATGTCTGATTTACACCTTAAAACACTGATCACAACTACTACTCAATGCAGAAAAGTAATATCTACTCACAGTACACAGCAATATCCTTTATAAATGTCAGCAAATGATCAATGTGCAATATAAAAGATTACAATCAGCTCACCAAAATCTTTATGCAGCAGTGGAATCAAGGAATCAATGCACTATAATGAGTTTTAAATACAATGCTACACTGGAGCAGCAGCAACTGCAAACTTGCTTGGATCCTTCAAATACTCGTTCACTCCAAAATTCCAACAGACCAATCAGCACAGAGTCTTCTGAACAATTGTAAGTACACAACAACAATCATTCATCTATTGAATGTCATAAACAGCCCCTTGTTCTGTCGAGAGGATAGCAAATATCCTTGCCGTCTAAAGCTGTAGTTTAAGAACCAAGTCGCGAAAATCCAAGAGTTTTTAAACGGATGCTATGACTAGGAAGCTAAAGATGCGTTATATGGAGCAAAATATCAAACAACCCCCAAATTTCTGACTGCTCTCATAGTACCCGTGCCCATTTAATTCCGGATCAGATAACATTCCATATTTACGAGCATTCTCTATTGCCTACGTGAACATGAAAAATTAATCATAAAACACACTGAAACCCAGTTTAACCTTGTTAGAGAAAACCCTAAAAACAGATAATTGGTATTGCAAACCCTGCAGTTCTGAGAAAACAGCGTCTCATCCAGAAGTTATTCAACCCGAAGAAAGAATTGCAAAATTAGTCATTGTCAAGCGTAAAAATGGAAAATTGATTTTAACAGGTTACTGGTTTGACCCTGCCTTCGGCTTCCACCATGCTGCTGCCCATGTATTTTCCGGAATATAATATCAATTCTCAATAGCCTCTTTCCGGAAGAATCTCGTTCTCGAATTTCTCCGGGAAACTCAAAATGGAACGAAATGCTGGAATAGATGCAGCACCAAATGCTGGAGTCGATTGACCAAAAACTGTAGTGCTCCCAAAACCAGAGGAAGGAGTAGTGCAAGCCCAAACTTGATTGAGCGGGACTTTGTGATCCAAATCCTCCAAATGCAAGCTTTTTTTCAAATGCAGATGTTCCACCAACTGGAGTAGACGATGCAGGTGTCGAAGTTGCACCAAAAGCTGGTGTCGAAGAGGTGCCAAACGCTGGAGAGGAAGAAACCAGTGGCGATGGACGCAGAGTGAAGTGGTATTTAAACACGCATAATAGCAGCCTTCAGTATACGATGAGAACTGGTCCTCTGCTGAGTTGAAGCCGTGAGACAATAACTACCGCCTCTTTTTTTTTTCTATATAAAGGAGTTTCCTCCAAAGCTGCCTTAAAGAAACACGTGCTCTGTAACGAAAGGCTACATTGTTGAGTAATCAGGAGCTTTGGATTGCATTTTTAGAGGGTTAACTAAAAGCAAAATGTCACTCAAAGCTTCCACTACTTTTGGTGCCTTATCATCTCTGAAGCAGCATGATGTCTTTGAGGATAAGGTGGCAGGGAATAATTCCCTGTGTTTGGTACCTTACAGAAGGCAAAAGAGAGAAGGTTTGTGCAGTGTTCGTGCTAGAACTGGAGAGACCAACAGTAGGCCTTTGACAGGTGTGATCTTTGAGCCCTTCACTGAAGTGCAGAGTGAGCTTGTACAAGTTTCCAATAATTCTACTCAATCTTTTGCACGCCAGAGGTTCGCGGATGCTTGCGAAGCTGCTTTGAATGAGCAAATCAATGTAGAATATAATGTCTCATATATTTACCATGCTCTCTTTGCCTATTTTGATCGAGATAACGTTGGTCTGCCAGGATTTGCAAAGTACTTCAAACAGGCGAGTGATGAAGAACGTGGCCATGCAGAAATGCTCATGAAATACCAGAATGTGCGTGGTGGGAAAGTCAAGTTTCAATCCATCTTGATGCCTGTCATGAAATTTGATCATCCTGAAAAGGGGGACGCCTTATATGCCATGGAGCTTGGACGTACGACGCACAGGTGAGACAAATCGACTCAGGCAACGATGGTATTTGCCTTAGGCAAGGTAAAATCGGTCCAGGCAATACCCATTGACTCAGAATGTCGCCCAGACAACCAACGGTCTCCTTCAAGCAATGAATTGCTCAGTTTCAGGGCTGAGAGTGGAAACTAAGCTAGAAATTTGAAAGGAACTTTTTCCGCAACCTTTAATCTCTTAGACTCCATGAAATGGACAGTAAAAACGCCTCTGGTTTATTAGGCTTGGGTTTCAGAAACGAAAATCCAAAGGCCACTCACCTTCGAAGTCCGCAATCTCCATGATAGAAGGCGCTGGAATTCGATCTCCTTCTCCAGTTTTAATGCACTGCTCATTCAGAACGATGATACCAGCTGCGTCCTCCACAATTCTTTGTCAGGCAGCGTTCAACAAATCATCAATGCTTGCACTGATACACTTTGCTGGAGCTGTATGGCCGTCCAAAACCGCTACACACTGATTCAAATGAGAAATTATTCAGAATGCAGGTAATGTCAGACGCAGGTCTGATAAATGGAATATGACAGACCCCACACACTGTAACACAAGCGTCCACGGTTCAAGCGTATGTCAGGTTTTAAGCAACAGCAGTTTCAAGGGAATATGGCAGACAGAATTCGAATGTAACTGATGGACATCATTCCGAGAATATGAAACGTTTATGATCAGAGAAGCGCAGGAATCATAAATGGAATATGTCAGGGCAGCGCAGGTGTGGACAATCAATGGAGGCCAGTGGCGTATATGGAAGCCCAACAGTTTAAAATCTCAGGGAATAATGGTAAATAGCAGCACTGTTGCGCAGACTCTGATAGGCTGCAGGTAGGAATACAATGCCTAGTTGCAGATCTGATGCGCTCATCTAAAATAAATGGTCAGGTAATGAAGACTAGGCCAGCATTATTCAAGGCAGCTCAGACCAGTTGCTAAACCGTGAGAAAACTACACAGGCCACACATCATGGCTCTGATACCATGTTAAACACACATGGGAGCGAGAGAAAATATAAAGATAAAACATGCAATTCAATTTTTATTGACAAATGATTTACATTTATAATACATTATGTGACTCTTGGGTTTCAGATCCCAAGGTCTCTTGGACTGCTTTTGTCCATTCAACTTCCACACTAACCCATTTAGGATTAGGTGTCCAACAGGATGTACTGCTCAGATTAGAGGTTGTAAGGTTGATTAACCATTCCTTGAGAACCATATGGAACATAAGGATTTTGGTATTGGACCTGAGCCCCATAGGACTGCTGATACTAAACATTGCTCGATCCAGACGGACCAACGAGATTCTAAACATGTTGGTACTGGACATTGCTTGATCTAGTAGGATCAGCAGGGTTATGAATAATACCAGACGGAGGTTGGTTTATACCAAGCATGCAAGCTTGTGAAGCCGCTCACATTAGTGGCACCTGACACCATAAAAACATTCAGGTTTTGCCCCCCAGGTGGCGGCACAGCCTGGCCACTGACTAGAGGGACGAAGGAACTGACAGAGACATTCTTTGAAACTGTTGTTTGTGCCTGACAGGTAATTGGGATTGACGATACAAGGGTATTCAGAATGGTTGGTTGCATCGGGACTAAGGAAACAACCTGTTTGGAAGTCATGTTCGTAACGAATAGACCTGAAGTAGGCATGGTGCCTGATGCCCAAACAAGGTTATGGTAAAGTGATGAGGCACTAGGTGTACCTGAAACCAACTGTGCCAAAGACACATAGTTGGGTGGCAAACTGGTGGGAATACCCCCTGAAAAGGGGAAACCCTCAGGAGGAAAAGGAAACTCTTCCCCCTCAACAGTGTGTGGAGTAGAAACTTCAGACTCATCCGAAGATGTGACTGGAGCATCGCCTTCAGGTTCCATGTCTGAAAACAAATGATGATGAATGGCCGAACGAGTATGAGGGGATAGTTCCAAAGGAACACCCGGCTGGTCGTACAGACTGTAAGGATGCTATGGTGATATCACAACAGGGTCAAACAGAGGGTTCAGAGGGTAGATAACTAGTCCAAGTTGACCATCAATGGTCGGCGAGTTCTCTGGAGTTTGAACGGGATTGTCCAGAGATTCCGGGCCAAGATAAGCAGATGACCCAGTATCAAAAGTAAGCGGAGGACAAGATGAAAAAGGTTGAATACTCAGAACAATTGCAAGTTCAACACCTTGGTCCTCGAGTGACTCTAGTGACTCAGGAAATGGCTCCTCAGACAATCTTTCAAACAGAGGAGAGGAAGAGGAACTGGGTGAACTGGGTGGTTCAGCCACGATGACCTTGTCTTAGCTGACAGAACAATTAACTTCAAGGCTTTAAAATGTTCTTTTAAGGGAAACTCACGATTTGGTCTCAGAAAAAGACTAACAGGGTGTTTTTTGATCGTGGGCAATCAATTATTAAGACGCATAAAAGACTAGTGCTCTTTCATTTTTTAAGAGTCGAGAAAGAAACAAAGATGACTCTATCGCTTTTGATTAGAAATGAGCTCGAAAGGACAAGTTCACGAATGATATTTTAAGTTTAATGAGTCAAAAAGATCAAATGACTACTCTGGATGATCTAGGTAAATAGGATTACCAAGCAACCGTGAACTACAGAATACCTCCCGGTGAACCAAGAAGTACGAGTAGGAAATCTCCCCAAATGTTGTGTTCAGTGTATCACGTTTGCAAGGCGGTTGACTCGACTTCCTAAGGATAAAAGGATTGCAGCCTAGTGGGGTCTCCCGTTATATACTCGACGGTACGGGGAGCACAAATCCGTACTAGCGCTGTCTAATGTCGAAGCTAATGACAACTGCTAGGTTTAAAGACGTCGGAACATGTCTCTAGCCTAGACCTTCTAGATATGATCGTTAATGTCAAATGCGCCTTAGGTTAATTGAATTCATTTTAAAAGTTTATCTTGAGTTATGCTTTAGTTTTCAGGTCTTAGCGATGTGACTCGAAAAACCTTAAATGCAACTAAATGAGACAAGACCCTTTCAATTCGATGAAATACCTACACTAGAGAGGGTAGAAACTACTCAATCAAATGCAAACAATCAAGCAATTGAAAACGAAATGATCTTTCACTACCTTACTTTTTCAAAAAATAAACTAATGAAAAATGCATTCCAATTCCTAATTTCCTGAGAAGCACTTATCTATTAGTCCTTTCAAAAGCAAAAAAGTTCTCTTCCTTTTTCAAATGCCGATGCAATTCTAGTCTTTTAATGATGCAAGTTATCGTAGCACAATGATGCAACAAGCTAGAATTTCATACTTTTTCATGAAACAATGAAACAAACTTTCGCATATAGTTCTTCAATGAAAAAGTTCTCGAGACAATAAGTTCTTCAAACAGATGAACACACGAAAAGAGAAACTCATTCAGACTAATGAAACACCGACTTTACCAACCACAAGACAGGCAACATAATCCATGTCGGAAAAGAAACGTTTAGGCAAGCAAACGAAAACTTTTCAAACTTGTGTAAAAGAGGTCAAAGTCATAAAAGGACCAAAAAGAAAATTCAAAGAGTAAGTACACCTACAATCCGACTTACTGAGTTCACAAACTGTTGAATGGACGACAAACTAGATGCCCTAGTGTCACTGACCATTCAATGACTCAATCAATCAAGTAGAAAGATGATAAGTCAACAAGCAAACAAAACCAAATGAAAAGTAGCTTTCTAATCAGGGAGAAAACGGTCCAAAAGGCTTACGGGGTCAAAATCACAAGAGTAGAACACACTGGCCAAGATTGGGGTCAGGCCCTAATCTTCACTTATAGGCATTAGCGTGACTGCCTAACTGACAACAAGCGCCAGAGGCTAGTCGGCATGATTGTTTCTCAACAAATCGAGCTGATCGGCGTGACTGTCAGCGAATTAAGCACACTGATCGAGGGAGTTAAGGAAAAAAATAAAAAAAAATTGAAATAGGGACCAGATCTACTACTATGAATTTTAGACTCGGACCAGTAAGCGAGACAAAAGAAATAGAAGTAAAGGGAAAAAGTGGAACTAGAAAAGTTCTCACGAAATCATGAAATCCAAGACAAACAAAAGGATTGGGAATCCCCAATGGAGTTGCCAATTTGTGGTGAAGTAAAATTATAAGTGCGGACATAAATGAATTCCTCTAACTCGATGATGGGTCTAGCCACAATAGATACATTCTATGGAAGATTTCCTTAGGTTAGAACCAATTAAGAGGGCCTACCTCTTAGTCTGCTTATCATGTTTGATGATGTCCTTGCTTGCTCTCTCCAGCTATCTCTCACTTCCTTCTTCAAACACCCAAAACAAGTAAACAAAAACAGACAACAAACGTGATAATAGACAAATTGTCATTCAAACTACTTAACAAGTCAAGAAACATTAAGCCATGAATATGTAAGATGACAAATCATGCAGGAAATCAATCGATAGTCGCATATATTAATATCAAAGAGAGATTACAACCATTTGTCTTGATGTTGCAATCCTCCTCTAACAAGACTAGGTTCCCACACACTTCTGCTAGCATCTCATGATGGCCTCAATCCACAATAGTTTTAAGGATCTTCCCTTTATGCTTCACTCCAAACCAAATCACACTTCTTCCTCACACAACTAGATAGCTACAACTAGTAATAGCTTGTTGTCTATCCAAACCAAAATAGCATTAGCACACAGATTAGCACACCAATATTAACACTAGATTGTGCTTGGGAAGAAGGGAGGTTTATATAGGATGAATGGATAGGAGATGGATCCTCTTCTCATGGGAGAATAGCTTATCCCTTGAGGTAGTTCCACCATTATAGGGGAAAGGAGCCCAAACTGACATCCTCAACCCCATCCGGCCAAACCATTTACTAGACTTTCGTTACAAGGCTTCTAGAGCTGGAAGCTTCGACTCCTAATTTAAAAAACTTTCCATAACAGGACCGCCGCGACTGGAACACAACTAAGTCACTCTAGTCGAGGCCAGGGATAGTGCTAATCTCTACACATTGGTGCGGGGGAGACAAATTTCATTAGCGCCGATATTGTAAACTGGGGAAAACAGAAGTTTCAAGGGAAATGATGCACAAGGAAATTGATCTACTCATGAAGAGGGAGACAATGGGAGTTTCTTCATGAAGGCAAAGCATGTGGGGTTCACTATAGAGGTCCTCCAGGATCAAGGAACGAGAAGTACATGGACAGTGACAAAATGTTGTGTAACAGTTATAAAGGAAGAGTGAACATTAAATGGATTGAATAAATAGAGAAAAAACTTATTAAAAACTGGTAACGGAAAAACATTTTGGCCATTGTCAATATAATTAAAAATAAATAAAATTAAAATCTTGATAGTTGAAAATATGTGCAAATGAGGCATACAAGGACCTTCATAGTGTGTTCTGTGCAATAATCAATTGGAATATATTGCACATCTTTCTAGAGCTTTCCATTCACAAGGAAGGTTTGGCATTGTTCAATCATAGGCCTTAGACACAAAATTTGCTTCCCCAATGATTAGGAAGTTATATTAAAGAATTTGCATATTCATTACCAAGCTCCTTCAAAGGCAAGGCCATTCTCAAACAAGTCTAGATTTCCTTCCTGAAATTCATGTGTTGGGGGATCTCGCTCGTGCGAGACCATGCAATTTTAAAAGAAAAGAAAATCAATCAGAGGTGACCGCTAACAAGGCTCTTAGTCTATAGGCTATCAACTCCCACCGAGAAAACAATGGAGAATCTTTGATGTTGACACTGGAGGAGAGATATTGGATTAACAGAGTGGGAATAAATCTCTAGGGGTAGCCTTCTTCGAAAGTCATAAAGTCAGTATGGAGAAATTGGATACTGTGAATGACAAAAAAAGGGTTCAATTCGTGGCAGGTGGAAAGGAATAGTTTTCTCTTGTTTTTTTATGGAGCCTCAAAAGGAAATCTAGGGGTGATAGGTGTTGAGTGGGGGGGAGGGGTCACTTTTGATCCTGGTAGAGAAAAGGAGGATATGCATGAATTGAGTCTTGGCTACCAGACTAACAATATGGCAGAAGACTATGCCTTGTTTCAAGGCTTAAGGATTGCTCACAATAAAGGTATTGCACAGATCGTTGTAATTGGGGATTCACAAAATATTATAAGGGCTTTGGTTATGGATCACAAGCCCAAGGATGTGTAATTGGCTATTATTCTATCCCGAATTTGCAAATTGATGACTAAATTTCAATCAATTCAGTGTTTCATGTTCTAAGAAGATTTAATATAGAGACTGATAACTTGGCCAACCAAGCATGCAAAAGTGGGGTAGGGTCTTTATGTTTGAACTCTCAACTCAGCATTGAATCTCTCCCATGAAAAATCCCATGGCAAACAAAACTCAACACATAGATCAAAACAGGGAAAAATTCATGACTGATCTTGTTAATTGACAAGTGCATGTATTTCAAATGTTCTTTTTTTCTTAGACACATTTTTAAAAAAAATTGCATACAAATATAAAATTTTGATATTGGCTCAAATAAAGACTGAGGCTATCTAGTGTCAATATTCATGGAGAAGCTTATAGTTCTCATCCTTCAACCTCAGTCCAACATCTTTGTAATCTCACTCTCTTTTATTAATACAAATACAGTGTATTCAAGCTTCTATGATCCATAATGAATTAAGCAAAGTTTTTCAGTTGAAATCACATGAGAGAATTTGGTATTCATCTTCCTTTTATCCAAGAGACCACTGACAAGATTGAAAGGATCCTCAGGAAGCATAAAGTGGCTTCAACCTTTCGGCCTTTAATTACCATCCATAGCTCCCTTAGATCTGTAAAAGACCCAGTGGACCCCAAGAATATGAAGGGTGTTTACATTATCCCATGCTCTTGTGGGACTCCCTACATTGGTGAGACCATTCGCTCAATTAATCAAAGGATTCGTGAGCATGCTGCTGACATCAAGCATGGCAGGACCTGCTCCTCTACTTTGGCAGAGCATGCAGATAAATCTAAGCATCACATCTGCATTGAGGAGGCCCAAGTCGTTGCTAGGGTTAGTCATTTCCATCATCGTAAATTGAGGGAGGCCCTAGAAATTGAAAAAAGACCCAATAATTTGAATAGAGATGATGGTTGGAATATTAGTAGAAGTTGGGTCCCTGTCCTGTCCTCCTAGTTTTTTAGGCTTCTTTTTGGGATTTATTTTGTTTGTTTGTTTATCTATGTAGGTATTGGTATCCTTTTTATAGTATTTGTTGTTGATTTATTCTTCATTAGAGTTTATTTTCTTGATCCTTCGTGTTTTTTATGTATTTTATCATCCTATTCGTTCTTAACTCCTTTTAGTATTTTTGTTATTTGTTTAATGGGCCTGAGCCCCATATTTTATTGTTGACCCCGTTTTATTTATTGATTATTTTTCTTTGGATATATATATATATATAGACTTGTGTATATTTTTGTTTTATTTTATTTATTTTTCCATTAATTATTTTTAATTTATTTTATTTTATTTCCATTAATTATTTTATTTATCAAATGGTCGTCTGGATTAGGGCCTTCACTCGTTTTTATAATTTTTGACTCCCTTCCTTTAAAGTTTGACTTTGATTATTTATTTATTTATTTTAAATAGTATTTCTCAAAAAATCATTGTTTAATATAGCGGTTACTTATTAATATTTGTTTTTAATAAATTAATAAACTAATATCACAATTTAAATATTATTTTTCAAAAACTAGTTGTTTAATATAGATGTTACCTATTAATATTTTTAATAAATTAATGAAATAATATCATTATTTAAATATTTTTCAAAAACTAGCCGTTAAATATAGCCGTTACATAATAATATTGTTTTTAATATATTAATAAATTAATGTTATTGTTCAAATATAACCGTTGAAATTATGTCTCTACATTGCTCTCTATTTAAGCCTTTGCCATGGTTTGCCTCTTCATCTGATCCTGATGATGAACCACACTTGTTGGTTCAAAACACGTGGCCAAAAAATTCTATCATGTGATTTCTACCTAAAGACTTTACAAATACAATGTCTCGGTTTTAAAAAAAGGGACAAATTCACCCAAAAAGAAAGAAGAGAAAATTAGTGATTCAATAAGTTGGATTAAATTATTATTATTATGATATTGACTAGACCAATAAAAAAAATATGAAGATAAAACAAATATTATTACTAGCCTAGATCCATCTTAACTCTGGATCTACCAAGTGTCGAGAGGGATCAAATCTCTTGAGATGCAAATCTTTATTTGAGCGAAAAGAGATTTATTCCCCCTCAAAACTTGGTGGATCTTGAGTTAAGATGAATCTAGATTGGCTATTTAATATCGTAATATTTATTAGTTGTTTGAAAATTATATATATATATATATATATATAAGCTTAGTGTGACTACATTTTCATTATGTCCAATATATCACCCCAATCACAAGAGGGGAATTAAACCCCTGACTTTACATCAGGGAATGCTTTAATTTATTAGTTGTTTGAAAATTATATATATATATATATATATATATATATATATAAGCTTGGTGTGACTACATTTTCATCATGTCCAATATATCACCCAATCACAAGAGAAGAATTAAACTAGTTACTTTACATCAAAAAGTACTTTAACAGAGTGCCAGATCATTATCTACCAAAACCCCGTAAACTTTAAAAATATAATTTGATTAATATTATAATATTTATTAATTATTTTAAAATTTTTTAATATACCATTTTATTTGAACTAAAAAATTAGTTTATAATATTTATAACACCATAATATGATTAAATTAAAAAATATTTCTAAATAATTTATAACACTCTAGTTTTTACTAATTTATCATCCCTAAAATCTAACCAATCTACTTTTACCGCAATTTTAAAACAATAATTACAAATATTTCACAAAATTTAAATACTACATACATACATATAGAATCTCGATGCAATCACTATTATCACCAGGGAATCCATCGTAAAAAAGAAATTTAATTTTTGGGTTTTTACCTTGGGATGGATATTAAATTTCTAGTGATGACTCGACTCATCTCCGACCTTCCCGATGACATGAGGCACCGCGAGATTTTACAATATAAAATCATTAAAGTGAGAGGAATCCCAAAGATTCCAATTGTTCTCATTGGAATTTTATGTTTTTAAAGACTACATTAGAGAATAACATTATTTCCTTCCCGATGACATGAGGCACCGCGAGATTTTACAATATAAAATCATTAAAGTGAGAGGAATCCCAAAGATTCCAATTGTTCTCATTGGAATTTTATGTTTTTAAAGACTACATTAGAGAATAACATTATGGGAAAATAACATTATGGGAAAAAATATGGTAGATTAATTGAACTTTATAATTTTATAGTTAAAATTATAATTATTAATTTTATTTTTTTTATTTTAATTATAATGTTTACATAACAAGATATGAAAGGACATTACAATATCTTTTCCACACTGAACTGAAAAAGAGAGCGCCTAAGAGTGCAATTAATTATTAAATGAACACAAATTACTCTAATAATTATAAATAAAGAATAGGATGGGAATGACAAACCAAGGGGGACAAAATTAATTAAAAGGGAAAAAAATAGAGAAATAAGGAAGAATAAGAAAAATAAAAACTTTAATATAATGAATATTCTAAATTATCATAATATTCATTGTTAAAGTTCATAATTAAAATCCTTGAAAATAGCTCATACTCACGTAAATAACCTATTTACCATCAATTTAAATGCCCCACCATAATTTAAGCAAGTATTTGCATAAAAAATGAATAGAAACAAGATGGAAATAAATATACATATTCCGAGTTTACTACCTACCATTACTTATATTTTCTTTGATGCTTCAACATGTAGGGCTTCAACATGTAGGAGTAAAAGTGTAAATGTACAAACTTAGTAGTGGTTAGTACCCACCAAAAATTCATGCAAGTCCATAGATTCCCTTATTAAGCAA
The DNA here is from genome assembly GCA_031772625.1 of Pinus tabuliformis. Lineage (NCBI taxonomy): Eukaryota > Viridiplantae > Streptophyta > Pinopsida > Pinales > Pinaceae > Pinus > Pinus tabuliformis. Next base: position 161,642,860 of record CM062820.1, read on the forward strand.
TTAATGTTTCTATTCCATATGTCAATTTCCAATTTTCCTAAAAGCATAACATAACATCCACTTAAGTGGAAGGGACTACGCTGCTTGCAACACTTGTTAATATGATTTTGTTTTTATTTCAATAAATTTATGAAATCATATTTGATGGTAAATGACATTATCATATAAACATCAGAACATTTATTTGATGATATATGTCACATTTTCAAGGTTTAAAAAAATTATAAAAATTAAATGAATTCTAATTTATTTGTGTATATTTCCACAACTAACATCATGTTTAATGTCAATTTCTGGAAATTTTGTTGTGTGCAGGTTTTGAGTTGACATTTTGAGTGGTTTTATCACCCATCATTGAGGACTCAAGCAAATAATAGTGGATCAAAAAAGAGTGCTAGGATGGTTATAAAGGAAGAGTGAACATTAAATGGATTGAATAAATAGAGAAGTCATTATTAAAAATTATTCAAAATTGGTAATGGCAAAAGATTTGGCCATTGACAATATAATTAAAAAAAATATTCTCAAATCTTAACAGCTGAAAATATGCGCAAACAAGGCATTCAGGGACCTTCATGGTGTGTTATGTGCAATAATCAATTGGAAAATATTCCAAATCTTTTCTAGAGCTGCCTATTCACAAGGAAGGTTTGGCAGTGTTCGATCATAGGCCTTAGACACAAAATTTGCTTCCCCAATGATTGGGAGGCTATTTTAAATAATTGGCATATTCATTACCAGGGCTCCTTCAAAGGCAATGCCATTCTCAAATGAGTCTAGATTTCCCTCCTGAAATTCATGTGTTGGGAGATCTCACTGATGCGAGACCATGGAATTTTCAGAGAAAAGAAAATTGATTAGCAGTGACCGCTAACAAGGCTCTTAGTCTATAGGCTATCAAATCCCACCATGAAAACAATGGAAAATCTTCGATGTTGAGACTGGAGGAGAGAGATTGGATTAATAGAGTGGGAATCAATCTCCAAGGGTAGTCTTCTTCGAGAGCCATAAATTCAGTACGGAGAAATTGGATACTACGAATGACAAAAGAAGAGTTCAATTGGTGGCAAGCAGAAATGAATAGTTTTCTCTTGTTTTTTTATGGAGCTTCAAAAGGAAAACCAGGGGTGGCAGGTCCTGAGTGGGAGGGGGGGGAGGGGTCACTTTTGATCCTAGTAGAAAAAAGGAGGATAGGTATGAATTGTGTCTTGGCCACCAGACTAACAATATGGTAGAAGGTTACACCTTGTTTCAAGGCCTAAAGATGCTCACAGTAAAGGAATTTCACAGATTGTTGTAATTGAGGATTCACGGAATATTATAAGGGCTTTGGTTATGGATCGCAAGCCCAAGGATTTGTAATTGGTTGTTGTTCTATCTCGAATTCACAGATTGATGACTAAATTTCAATCAATTTCGTTGTTTCATGTTCTAAGAAGATTTAATAAAGAGACTGATAACTTGGCCAACCAAGCATGCAAAAGGGGGGTAGGGTCTTTATGTTTGAACTCTCAACTCAGCATTGAATCTCTTCCATCAAAAATCCCATGGCAAACAAAACTCAACATATAGATCAGAACAGAGCAAAATTTAGGACTGGTCTTGACAAGTGCATGTATTCCAAATATTCTTTTGTTAATTTGAGGTGCAAACTTTTTTTAGAGTGGAAAGAGATGTATTCCCTCTCAGAACTTGATAGATCTTGAATTAAAATAAATCTAGATTGGTAATTTAATATTATAATATTTATTAATTGTTTAAAAATTAAATATCATATTTTGAAAATATAATATGAAATATTCAAACTATATTTTATTATTAAATTTTTAATTTAATATTATAATAATATTTATTTGTTGTTTTAAAATTTTATGATATACTATTTTATTTGAAATAAAAAGTTACGTTATAATATTTTAAAACACCATAATATGATTAAATTACAACTGGAAAAATATTTCAAAATAATTTTTAGTGATGACTCGACTCATCTCATGGCTTTCCGATGACACGAAGCACCGCCAGATTTATAATTTATGTCCCATAGGCTATCTTTAGCCTCGTGGACGTTAAAATAATTTATTTCTTCTTTCTTCTTTTGACACTGGTCGTGGATATCAAGTACTTATCTCTTTTATGCTCAGGACATGTATTTTATGCTAGTTTCTTCCAATGAAAATTTTCACATCAGGGCATGCTAATTGCATAATCTAGTGCAGGACAGTCTACTTTTCAGAACTTTTCTTTGGATATTTCTACACTTTATGTTTGAATACCATAGGTTAGGATATTTTAGTTCACTTTATAGTTGATTTGACTAAACAAATAAATAAATTTTAATGTACACGAGATTAAACAATATTATAAAATTTTATAATAATTTCACAATATAAACCAAACCGTATATAGTTTAAAAAAAAATCATTAAAGTGGGAGGAATCTCTAAAACTCCAATTACTTTCATTGGAATTTTATGCTTTGAAATACACTACATTATAGAAGAATACCATAGGAAAACACATGGTAATTTAATTTAACTTTATAATTTTATAGTTAAAATTATAATTATTAATTTAATTTTTTTTATTTCTATTATTTTAATTATGCAGATATTTGTGTCTCTTATTATTTTATTTTATTTCATTTCAATCTTTACGTAATTTGACCCAGTCAAAATGTTTACATAATAGGACAGGAAAGGACATTACAACATCTCTTCCATACTGGAGAGCGCCTCTCAATGCAGTTAATTATTAAATGAACTCAAATTACTCTAATAATTATAAATAAAGAATAGGGATGGGAATGACAAACCAAAAGGGGACAAAATTAATTAAAAGGAAATAAATAGAGGAATGTGGAATAATAAGAAAAATAAAAACTTTAATATAATTAATATTATAAATTATCAAAATGAAAGAAGAGAGGAATAATTATAGAAGAGAAATAACTCGGTTAAGGTAAGAGAAAGCAAAAAATAAGAACAAGGAAGGGGGATAGGAAAAAAGGGGGGCGGGGGGGAGAAGACGAAGAAGAGATACAAAATGGGGAAAGGGAAAAAGAATAGGTTTAAATAAAACGGAAAGGGGGAGACTAGGGGGTGACTATTTAATGACTTAGATGGTGGATTAGGGGTTTCCAAGAGGTGATGAGTTTATAATCACCTTCCGTGTCGAAGTTTTCAAGGTGATTTTTGATCTCTAGGGCTTCCTGAATAAGACTGGTTGAATGGAGAAGGGAAGGGGCCAAGACTTTTGTTTGGTCAAAGTTGATGAGGTGTTTGGTTTTAAAGGAGTGTTCATCTAGATCTTACTTCGAGACTCAATTATGGGTCATGTTGGCAATGCGCTCCTTCAATCAAGATTTAAAGGGTCTATTAGTTTGGCCTATATAGGACTTGTCACAAGAACAATGAATTTGGTAACATTTCAAGATTCTTAGCAAAAAAGAACATTAAAACCTTATTTAAACCTTGTAAAACCCTAAAAAAATGATTTAGGTCTCCTAAGCATAAGCTAGATCCAATGCTTGGCCCTAGAGTTTACCAAATTCCTTGTTCTTGTGGAAAATCCTATATAGGCCAAATTGTTAGGTCCTTTAAAGCTCGATTGAAGGATCACATTGTTGACATGACCCACAACCAGGTCTCAAAGTTAACTCTAGTTGAACACTCCTTCAAAACCAAGCACCTCATTCACTTTGACAAACAAAAATCATTTCCCCTATCCCTCTCCATTCAACCCATCTTATTTGGCAAGCTCTGGAGATAAAAAAGAACCCTAAAAACTTCAATAGAGAAGATGGTTATAAACTCAACACTTCCTGAAACTCCTTATCCATAGACTAAGTCATTAATATGTCATCCTCACCCCCTCAATCTCCCCCTTTCCCTTTTATTTGAACTTGTTTTTTTTTCCTTTCCCCCTTGTTCATCTCTTCTTCCTATTTTTCCCTTTCCCCCCACCCTCCAGGTCCTAGCCACCCCTACCTCCATCCCCACCCCCACTCCCCCACCCCCCCTTTCCTTGTTCTTATTTTTTTCTTGCTCTTACATTAGAATAGTTATTTCTCTGCTATAATCATTCCTCCAAGAAGGATCCAAGTGAACTCCTTGAGAAAAAATCTCATCTAGATCAATATGGTAGTAGTGTCTGTGTAAGTACATAAATTAGGCTTGTTACAATGGTTCATAAGTAGAAGGAATTGGGTAATAATTCCTCTAAAGTTGAATCAAAATTTTAATGTGATTGGTTGAATTCATTTGTTGCATTGATGCACGTGATGGGTATGGTAAGGAAGGAAGCTGCCAATACTTAGGGAATTATACAACTCCTAAAAACTTGTGTATATGAGAGATGTCCTGATGGGAAACAACTGTGTAAGTGAGTAATACACTCACAATTTAATAAAATTCTATTTGAGAATGCATTTAAGGAATTTGTGAGTTTGGTTGAGCTAGGAAGTGAATACAGTTTCATTGTGCACTTAAAACCATGAGTATTACCTAAGGGCTTTTGGTCTAAAGAAAATGATTTCATAACCCAATAATAAGTTATTTGAAATAGTATTGTACACGTGACTATTGATTATATGAAATGCTATTGTATGTACAAATACTTGAATCCCTAGGATGAGTTAAGTACACATGAAATGATTATCAACCAATTAAAACATGTATGAAATCATAAGTGGATGGCTAGGAAATATATACAACATTACACCAATATCTAGAGGCATCCCTAGGGAAAATTTTAAGGATGGAAATTTATCTTAAAATTTAGAAACCTTGACGAATCTTACTTGTCCCTAATATGCAATCTATAAACTGTTTGGCAATATTTTTGTAAAAGGGTTGAAATTTCTAATGATTTTATATTTGTCTCTACAAAATATTGGTGATTTTTAAATTAAAATAATTTTACACAATAAAATTTGGGCGAATAATTTTTAGAATAAGTAGAAATTAGTGATTTTTTTTTTTAAGCATTGAAATTAGCCCACTTGTGAATATTAGCCACTAAAATTTTCCTTGGGTTGCATCCCTACTTTTAATTGATACTTGGGCTACAATCATTTTCAGAACACTAAAGAGCACTAGAGGATGATAGTCCTTGGTGTTGTGTTTTGATTGAAGAGGAAGGAATCCAAATAATTAAGAAAGTAACAGGGAAGTGTGTAGATGAGGCACTAGAGTGCTGGTAGACCTTCCAAATGCACCATTTCAAGATACATACCTCTTAAATGGTACATTGACAAAACAAAACCCAGAAAGAGAGAACAACACAAGGATACATTGCATAAATTTGCATGAATAAATTTTAAATGTACCAATGGAAAACATAGATATAGGTATTCTTATACATTACATAATTGCAAGCATTACTAAAATGTAAAGGTAATTGAATGAATATGTTACTTTTTTATGAAAATGTTCCATAATATGTAAGTGAGATGTGGAGGGGATACCATCTGTCATCCACATGTCAGTTATACAGAAGCTAATTACATGGCATATACTAGTAAATCCTCTGAGGACATAAATTTGTGCCCAGAGCTTGGAATGATAAAATTTATATAAATGAAAATCTTTCAATGAGAAAAAGATGATGGTGAATTCAATTAAGAGGTCCAAGATGGTTATGGGAAGAGAATTTTTTTTTATACCCCACTTCAATAAAGTCGCCTTGGGGATTGGGTCTACTATAGAGTACTAGGTAGCAGTAAAGGGGGTTTTAAGGTATTTGCATGGCACTACTAATCATGATTTGCTACCAAGGAAGTTCAGATTGGACATAATGTTAAGCATACATGTCTTTTTTTATGTAAATTGGGCTAGGGACCTATATGGTAGAAGATCTACAAGTGGGTTTGTGTTTAACCTATTTGGAGGAGTAGTTGATTGGCTAAGTAAGACATATTCTATAGTGGTGCTCTCAACTACATAAGTTGAATACATGACAGCCACTCATGCAAGAAAGGAAGCATTGTGGTTACAAATATTGTGTTTATGTATTGGGTTGGTACAACAAGTTATAAGGATGGATTGTGATAGTCAGAGTGTAATCTTCTTAGAGAGAAACCCAACTTATCATACAAACACAAAGCATATTGATGTTTAATATCATTTTGCGAGAAACATGGTTGAAGATAAGAAGTTGTTGGTGAAAGTGAACACATTGAAGAATGTTGTAGAGTCACTAACACTGTCTATGATCATTGATAAGTTCTCTTGGTATAGAGAAACAATGAGCATTAATGCCTTGGATTGTTGATGATGTACTTTTGTGCCCCCTTATATGCATCAAGTGGGAGAATGTTAGGTATGTGTTCTATTCTTTGCATGAGTAGCTCCATGCAACACGGTTCATATGTGTTGGACATAATGGGATAGTCACAAGGTGGAGGCCCCCCCAACCTCCCACTCCAAAAAAGGGTGGGTTTTCCCATCCATTTTGGTGATTTTTGACACACGGTTTTTGCTTTTAGTGGTTTTGTGGTGCACGATGGTTCAACCCATGGTTTTGTAATTCTAGTTAAGGAACCATGGTCTTATTCTAATCCAATTTTAATGTATTAGGGGTTTATAGATGTCATGGGATATACATATTGTATTGTAACAATGGAAAGAAATAATATATTGAAAAAAAAAATGTTTTTCTTAGTTTTGGGTTTCTAAGGTAAAATATTTGTGTTAAATGTGTGTTTATGTGTGTGTGTGTGCATGCGTGTGTGCGTTTCATTGCATCTTTTTCTATTTTATTAAGATTACATTTGCAAAAATTAATTGTATAGGGTTTTAGATACCATATTCCTAATGCTGACATGCGACCCCATAACCATAGAATCAGTTCAAGCAAGTAGAGTTGCAACACATGTGCCTATGAACCATCATATAAACCATGTTTAAGATGAACAAAAAATGAAAAGGAGTGGGAAGCAATGAAATTAATGATAAGTAAAGAATGTCGAGAACAAAGATAGATTATACTAACCACTAAGAAAGAAAAGTTATAGCTAAAATATGAAATTAGATGTAAGTAAATCTAATAACCATGTAAGTGAAATACAAACTACATAATGAAAAGAAAAATGAGTAAGTCTATAAATTACTATGAAAGTAAATGCAATGAATCTAACTATGACGGAAAAAATAAAAGTATTAGATTATGAATGAAATATTAGAAGGTGAAATATAAGTGTAAGAGTAAGACAATAATCCTTGCACAAACATAATCACAAGACATAGTAGTGCAAGTTTTGAGAGATATCAACATTATGATCTTAGTACACATGAAAGATATATACTTGGAAAAAAATGTTAACTATTTGACCCATGTAGGGGAAGGGTAATGATACTGACTCTTAGGTAAAGACAATAAGCAAGTGAAGGCAAAGAGAGAAAATAAGGAGATAAGGTGAAGGATAGCAATGTTGATGCAACATAAGATATGACATGAGATGGAAATGTTGGAAAAGAGCTGAAAAAAGTGCAGATGTGTTACTACCAAGGCATTAGTGAAGACATTTGACAACATACGTCAACATGGGGTTAATGTGAGAGACATGTCATTGCAAAAGCACAAATCTAGTATAAGCATAAGAGATGATTACACAAATTGAACACCAATGAGGACATGGGAAGTGACATACATAAACAAGGAGATAGCAAGGATGTAAGAGGTGATGATGCTTACAGAGCACCAATAAGGAAAAGGGGTGACAAGAATTGACCGGTGAGAGGTAACAATAAACCATGTTAAGGTTGAACTAACAAAGGTAGCAGGTGATAAGTAGGATGCATTAGGGAAATATAAGTGATCCAATCATTGCATGTTACATGATGCTACCACTAAGGCCAATATCTTGAGGTAGAGACCTAGAGGAGAAATTATCAATTCTATCTAGGGAGAAGCCATCTTGAATAGGCTCATATATGAGATAAAAACCTAGATAGAACCAATCACCAACCAGTGAATTAAGGAGAGAGACGACCATGAAAAAGGATTAAGAGTAAAGAAAGAGAGAGATGAGGAAAAGCAGAGAGAGGGAAGGGAAGCAAGGGAAAACACGAAAATCCAAGAGAGGGGTAGAGAAAATATTTCTTTAGAAGAGTCAAGGTAGGAAACAAGGAGATAGAGAGGTACTAATCCATTCATGTGATCTAGGTTAGGATGGTGATTCCATGAGGAACACATATTGGATTAAGGAAACACAATAATATATCTTTTAGAATGGATGTGGTGGAATTAATATTCTTTACGAAATATAAGTATTATGTCCAATGGACAATACCCAATATGCATCAAGAGCACCACATCTGAGATTAGGCTTAAGAAGGAAAAGAGAGGGCAATTTCGAAGTGAAGATAACAAGTAACCCATCTTCTATGAGTTCTTGCATCATGGTACTTGAGTGTATACTAAGCACCACATTAGCGAATTTTTTTCCAATTTGAAGGTTTGGGTTGAGGAAGGGGAGCCTTTATATTGGAGAGAGGGGAAACCATATGGTGGAATGGTAACACATATACCATGGAGATAGGAAAGGAAGAGGAGAAAAGGGACCTCCATGATCTACTAATGATAAGGTGGGTAGGTCCTCATGTTGAGAAGGGGAAAGGATAGAAATATGAGGTTCCAAAAAAAATTCTAAATATGAGAGAGTGAAGGACAAAGAGGCATTCCTAAATAAGGCTCGAAGATGATGAAAGGAGGTAACAAGATAGAGAGGGAACCCAGGTTGTGAGGTCAAGGAAAGAGATACAAACTAGGAAAGCAAAAGGGCTTGTAGCTAAGAAACCTACTAAAAGAGCTCCCATTGGATTCGAGGGATCTAAACAATCATAGAAGCAAGGGAAAGGGGAAAGTTAGAAGTGTTGAAAGAGGACTCCATAGTCTAAGGAAAAATGGAAGAAAAAAGAGACATGAAAGTGGAGAGAACCTTCACTTCAGAGACTAAAGGATTTATGGGAACTCCCTAGTGGAATCACCAAAAAAGTAGCATATAACTAGAGATACATAAACACTCTATTACAAACACCACCATTATGTTATACCTACTGCAAAATCCATATATTACACTAAGTATATAAAAATTTGTCCTTTAAAAATTATAACAATCATATATTTTTATAACATTTTTTAAAATAATAATAATAATCATATGTTTGAAAACACAATATTTGAACAACATTCCCAAACCTTTTTTTTATTCTTTAAAAGCACCTCTATATATATCTAAGTAAACATGGTATAAACTTATAAGATGGAAAATTTCCTGCAAAATAAATAACATTCTCAAAACCTTTATTCATTATTTAAACACACATCTATATATCTGAGTAAACATCTTACAAACTTATAGGAGGAACAAATTCCTACAAAATTAAGCAAAAACCAATTATAAAAATCTATGTCTACTCCAAAAAGACACATTGATCCATAAATTTTGTTCAAAAACCAAAATAAAAATATCCATAAAAGGAAATGAAAAATCTTATGGACAAGACTAAGGAGAAGCCATTAGCTAGATGCCATTTTTCTCAAAGTGTCTACTCATTGATTTCTTTCACAAAAGATGTGTGCAAATGAAACTTTTCTCAAAGTGTCTACCCATTGATTTCTTTCACAAAAGATGTGTGCAAATGAAACTTGGATAAATCTTTTCAAGATATCTTAATCTAGAAAGTGACATTCTTAAAGGTAAAGTTTTTCCTAAATCATTTAATAAGTAAGAGTGAATTCCCAAAATTCATTATTTTTCAACTTAATCGGCTTATGATATCATTTGAAAGTTTTATGTATATATGTATAAGAAAAATAAATGATGTGACCAATTCTTACTACAAGATAATAAAATATATATTATATTGAGCTTTTAGTTATACTAAATAGTCAATGAGTAAAAAGATCATGATAATAACGATTCAATTTAATCTTAATAATTTTGTAACATCATTTCCATATGACCTCCATATTAAAATGCTTTTCACCATAATCAATTTATCACGATAACTCAAAATTACTGATTTAAAAATTAAACCATATGTTAAAATGTCTCATAACTCTCTTGGGAAGCTCAATATATTAACAACAAGAAGGATGACTACAATGACCCTACCACCACTACCTTTTATTTACGAAGGCATGGAAAGATGTACCTAGAAGGAAAGAGTCTTTTTAAAAAAAGGTGAATTTGATTGCAATACAATGAAGGCAAAATCTTAGTAGTGAGGGAAATGACAAGGATAGCTACATGAAACCCACTTCCCTATCTTTATGAGAACAATGGACATTTCATAAAACTAGAGAAACAATAAATTCAATTTGAATGGTTTTTCACATTTCACAAAAAGCAGTACATGCCATCACATTTCACAACCATAGAATATAAGGATTTATGTTTGGGTAAACTTTAGCAACACAAAATGCAATTTTAGTATTCAAGGCAATTTTAATATGAATATTTAATGAAATAATGTTTATTAAATATAAAATTTAGATAACTATAATATAATTTCCTAAGTAGTGAGTTTGTCTCATAGATGGAGAAATTGTATCTAATTAAGTATTTATTTTTTTTGAAGTATAATAAATTTAGTCATATACCTTATATTTAAATTAATGATAAAAGCTTGTTTTACTCTTATGTGTGTCATTTTGTTTTTTGTTTTTATTGGATGTCTTATTTGAGAATTCATTAAAGAAATGAACAGGTGACATGAGTAGAATAAAAATGAAAATACATTGATGAGTGCAACAATGAAAGATTAAAGTATAGTAGGTGAATTCATATATTTAGATATAAATTGTATTGTTTCCTCATATTTAAATTAATGATAAAAGTTTGTCTTACTCTTTAAGCATTATGTAGTTATATATATATATATAAAAGTAAAGTATATGTATATGTATATGTATGTAATCACTTTGTTTTTTGTTTTTATTGGTCATTTTATTCAAGTATTAGTTAAAGAAACAAAGAGGTGACATGAGTATAATAAAAAGAAAAGGCATTGATGAGTGCAATGATGAAGGATTAGAGTATAGTAGGTGAATTCACACATTTGGATATAGATTGTATTGCTTCATGAGATTACTTATGGTAGCAAGGAAGGGCTCTATAAGTTAGCTAGATCTTGGATAATGAAGTTAAAAACTAAGAATTGTTATGTAATGCCATTAATGAAATTAATTCCTATTAGATTTTTATGGTTTTATTTTCACGTTGACGATTAAGTTTGGATATTGGCCATGAGGTTAAAATTAAAATTGAACATTTTAATGACAGATATAGATATTTAATGTTAATAATGAAATATTGTTTATTCTACCTATTGTTTATTTGGAAATATAAAAAGAGTCACCAAACTATAAGGAAGCAGTTAAGAATCAATTATAGTCCAAGAAAGGGTAGTTTCGAAGTGACAATTGTCACAGTTAAAACGAAAAAATCCTACCACTAGGATAAACGTGATGGGAGATAAAGGTCATGGGTGGAAGAAAGAAGAGAGATTGTAGAAGAAAAAGGAAATCTGAGTATTAAGGTTTTGGTGAGAAATAATGACTAGAAATCAAAGAATAAAATATTATCAACCTAGATCTAGCAAGACACTCTTAGGGCTTGAGAATGAAATTTGTGAAAGAGATTGGTTTGTTTCCTAACAGAACGGTTCCCCGAGGTTCGAGGAGGGGGCGGGATTGCTAAGATAGTCGTTCACTAGTTGGGAGGAGCATAGTTTCCCCTATTATATTTTCAAACACTGAGATAAGTGACTAGATTGTCTGATTAGGATCTGTTAAGAATTTGTGTACCATGATTATTTATGTTTATATGCACAGGATGGGAATGAGTAGTAAGTGTCTAGTTGATATATGTTCACCTGAAAAAAATGTCTAATCTCTCTTATAAATCAACTCTGTATAAATAATATGGGTAAAGTAATAACTATTTTTATTATTGTAATATGTCTACAATAGGGTCAGCATGGATCCTGATTAACACTAAGGAAGAACCTTCTGGGTAACTTTTAACAACATGCAGTCCCTACTTATGTAAAAAGAGAACCTTGCAAGAACAAAAGTTGCAAAAAACTAAGGAACGAGGAGTCATGTGATTTAGTTCCTTGTCTAGGAAGGCTCTTTCCCGACCAAGAACTAAATAGGAGGTCTGAAACTCGTATGAAAATGAGTAAATACAAATACATTTTCCAGAGTTAGTAGAGCTTTATATAGATAACTAGAAGAATATACTAAAGCATAACCATGTTAATTAAAACAAAAATTAAGAAATTGGAAACATAACTATACATAGTAATTTAAAGATAAATAATATCAAGAGATTTGCGCTGACTTGAAATATTAATAACCATAAATACATTTACCTTGCTAGAAAAAGGTCATTCATCTATTACATAAATATAATTAAAAGAAATTTAGAAAGAAAGAATTAGATAAGAATGATATGGTTCCAATCTTTGTTGGAAAAGGAGGAATTATTGTATAATTCAAGAACATGGAAAGTACTTGTACATCAATTCTAGTACTCAAAATTCAAATTACATAGGTACAAGGAGACATATTCCAATGTATACATGAAATAAAAAGTTTGTAGTTTAAATAGGATAGCTACAAATTTGGCCACCAAGAAATATGTGCATGACTATATAAAATTTCTTAGTGACATGGGTAAACAAGCCAATGCTAGCCTTGGCCATAACCGACCCAAATTCAACAATTCCATAACAACGACCATGCATTAGAAGTAATGGAAGGATATGAGTTGACAAGTAATTTAGTACTTGGAGAAAATCAATTTGTGAGAAACCTTAACCCCTTTATTTATGAAACCTCCCTCTGTATGGGATTCGTGAACTAACTTGCAACAAGGGAATAAATAACTATAATTAGAATAATAAATGAATAAAAAGGATGAAAATTCAAACAAACCCTGAGACAAAATAGCAGGGTTTTGTTACAACTCACCTGAGAGGAATCTATTCATCAACCAATACTTCTAACCTATGACAAAATTGATATAAGTGAAAAGGGTTATAAGATTTATTAACAACAATATATAACATAAGGGCTAATAAGTAGAGAAGTAAATGGATTCACCATTTCAAGGTTTTAAAAGCTATAAGAGATTATATAGTTTATACCTAAAATTGGTGTAAGCCCCAACTCCCGATAGTTGTGACCAAGAACACCAAACTCGAACATGTTCAAGTAAAAGGGAGAAATAGGTGAGTGTGAGGAATTTTTCTCTATAAATAACAATAAAAATAAAACCCTCAATCATATTTATATTATAGAAGTCATGGATATAACTCAAGAAAAAAATACATAATGAAAAAGGGAAACCCTGGTGAAGTTACTTGAGGAGCCTCTACTAGGCAGATGAACCGAAGCCATACCCTGATTTTGGAACCTAGATACAATAAACCTACATTAGAGGTGATAAATTCCTAAAAAATTAAGCCTCTTCCAAGTCCTAGACCTAGGTAATTACATAAATATTATTAGTTATCAGTCTAAACATTTTGCAAGAATAGAAAACTAAAAAAAAATACAAAGGACCAAATTCTCTTTTTATAACCCAAGAAAAAAAATTGTAGATGGTTGGTACTTGTGGTGAAAAATAATTTTCCACCATGAATCACAAAATTTTACCCTAATAACCTTCTCAGTAGGTGTAGATCCTCTCTTGGGAAAGGCCTGGTAGCAAGTTGTAGAACCAGGAGAAAGTTACAATCTCAAACCGTCATTTTCTTCACTGGGTGCCTGACAACAAAACATTAGGATGTGAATGAAGGTAGAGATGGAGGAGGGGGGGAGGGTAGTTACCCTGACTATTTGACGCAGGAAAAACTGCCTAAAGGAAATTTCCATGGTTTTCATAATATCCTTACGTGAACCTGTGGGTTATGGCCCACCTCTACAAATCGGAAGCGTTTCTATTGGTGCATTTAACAAAAACCCGACCAATCACCAAACAATGATTTAACACATAATCTGCCAATAAACGTCGATCCCACCTAAATGCACAAGATCAGACCCCAAATAAAATAAACTTGCGTCCATAAACTTCTCAGGTTCGATCATTTCCAAGCTTTATCGGCTTCAATCTCCGCCGTTGATCTTCCATCCAATCCAACGGTTGATGATACACCCGATCAACAAAACTAATCATCGATCCTCCACCGTTTGATCAAGACACACTTGATCCAATGGTTAGTAACGATATCGCACGGGAATCTTACACAGCGTTTACCCAGCCTTATAGAGCCGATAAGGATTATAAATCCTTAATATATAAATGTTCGGGTCCATTCTTTGGAATTAAAATCCAAACGCTTGGTGACCCGATATCCGTTGGATATACGCGGTCATCAAATCTACGGGTTGCAACTCTTCAACAAGCACACAGATTACCAAATAGCTTAACCTCCGCAGTTGAATGTGATGTAAGAATTTGAAAATCATATTGACAGCTAGGATTTAGCGCGGGCCTTCATCCACGATCAAAACATCCATACACTCCTAACCTCCATAGTTACTGATCACCTAGTTCCATCACCAACTCACCATTCCACTGCTCAAGATTCCGCTTACTCTGAAATCCACTTAATCACAATTCCACTTCATCGTGGTTCCACTCTTCCACCAAACTTGGCACTTCCACTAAATTTCCTTCTCACCTCCAGATCGACTTGTTACCAAGTTCAACTCTACCAACTCCTTTCTCTGCTTAGAAACAATGTGTCGAGACTTCTCTGATTTTTTTACTCTGCCTTGCAACTATACCTATGTTTCTTTAACACCACTTCGAACTGGAATACATAATACTCTCTATATTATTTCCCTTCTTCCAGATTTCATAATTTGTTCTTTACTTGACCTGTACATACATCTATTAAATCCAAACTAGAATCACATGGATTATACCCAGATGGTAAGTCTTTTGTCACTCAGAACGACTTTCAGAAATTCAACTTGAATTCATTCATCATTCATTAAACAAATGTACAAATACACATAAAAACTTGTTTTACAATCTAGCTCTGGCCTAATCTGCCTTTACATGGTCTGTATCAGTGGCCCTTTCTCATTTCAATTCCCGTAGGCTCACAATCCAACCCTCCTATCTGCTAACTCTCTTACTAACTCTCTCTTTTAAGCCTTCGAGGCTTACAAATTATACACAAAAGGATTATGTTAACCAATTTTGGTTCAGATCCTGAATAATTTCACCTGAATCCTAAATATCTTAATCTAATCCCTAAAATCATGAAACTAACTCCTAGTTCCTCTAACTCACACACTATTCTTGAAATCTCTCTTAACGAGAAGATTTCATTACAATATCCTCACTATTATAGAACCCTCATAAAAATATAGGAAAATAAATAATTAATCACTCTTTAGGGAATCAGATCCCTTGAAACACAAGACCCTATGCTTACTAAGATGCAATGGTTTTTCTGAGCAGGATGCTCCTGAATCAGACTCCCCAGATAAGAAAATTTATGACCTCCTGGTCATAAGTCTAGATAATTGATTCCTCCTGGATCCCAGACTTTATTTTGTAATTTGTCTTTGCTTGTCAGTTGTTCTATTGTTGCTGCTATCTGCTGTTGTTTTCCAGGTTTCCATACCTAATGCAGCAATGCTTCACTGCTTTTCTCATTCAAGAGACATCCTCCATCATTCTTTACTTCAGAGTTTTTATCTTCTGAAAGATACTTTTCCATACTTTTGAAAGCTTCAAAAGATTGCTCATCCTCTGCAAAATCGGTAATCAAATCAAAATTATTAGATTCAACAATATAAGGTTTTACATTCTCCTGATGGTCTACATTTGTCCAATAGTTCAGAAAATCATCAATAATTCCTTCTTATTCACCCATAACTTCACCCTGCTCTGGTTCACAAATAGAAACTTCCATTTCCAACTCAACTTCTCTGAGTTTTTCCATCAGCCACTTTACTTGCTTCTATTGTAGCCTTCACACATGAATATCGTATTAACGTTGGATCACCATCGATCCTTACAGTGATCGATGATCAATCAATAACCTGTCACACGAAATTTAACTCTTCCAACACATACATCTGAACTATAGGTCAAACATACACATATACATGAAAATCCACATAACACATATATTTCTATTATATACATAATAGATTACAAACTAAGGCATTTCAGCCTTAGACACAATTTCTCCTTAGACTACATTGCATTCTCACTCTTTGTCTATGCTCTATATCTGTCTCTCTATATCCCCCTATCAGAACACGCAGGTTCATAATATATAGAAATAACTATAGAATCATGGATCATTCTAGATCCATGATCTTCTCCTAAAATCGTTCAAACAAACTCCTAAATCTTTCGTTATGCATACATGGCAGATAATTACATTAATTCAAGTGTTCTAAAGACCTACCAATTCCATCAAATTAGCTCATTTTTAACAAAAAATTGCTCCCGGGTTACATGATTGTCCACGTCTCCTCCTCCATAGCTCTGAATTTGACTTTTGATTAAGGGTGGTCAGATGCTCCTGCATCAGACTCTCAAGGCACAAAAATTTATGACCTCCTGGTCATATGCTTCTCCTTCATCCCATAGCAATTCTACCCACTTCCTCAATGGAACTTCTTTCATGATATTTCTATGAGCTGCAACATACCTCTGCAGTAACAAGTCTCCTTCTTGCTACATATGCCTCACTAAGCTTCTCTCCTCTGAGCTTATTCTGTTAGCATTTCTATCTAGTTCTTTCCTTTGGAACCAATTGAGCACTCCTTGCTCTAGGTTGCTGCAATCTTCTCACCTTCTTATGATGCTACTTGTGCATCAATATAAAGACCACAAATTCTCCAATATTCAACATAATTGTACCTCCTTCTTTCGCACGCAAAATCTTCTTTCTTCTCGCAAGAAACCTTTCCCTGCTTTGATACCACTTTGACGCAGGAAAAACTGCCTAAAGGCAATTTCCCTGGTTTTCATAATAACCTTACATGAACCTGTGGGTTATGGCCCACCTCTACAAATCAGAAGAATTTCCATTGGTGGATTTTAACAAAAACCCGACCAATCACCAAACAACGCTTTAACACATAATCCGCCAACGAATGCCGGTCCCCCATGAATGCACAAGACCGGACCCAAAATAAAATAAACCCGCATCCATAAACTTCTCAGGTTCGCTCATTTCCAAGATTTATCAGCTTCAATCTCTGTCATTGATCTTCTACCCAATTCAATGGTTGATGATACACCCAATCAACAAAATTAATCGCCGATCCTCCACCATTTGATCAAGACACACTTGATCCAACGATCAATAACAATATCGCACGGGAATCTTGCACGACGTTTACTTAGCCTTATGGAGGCGATAAGGATTATAAATCCTTAAAAATGTTCGAGTCCGTTCTTTGGAATTAAAATCTGAATGCTTGGTGACTCTATATCCGTTGGATATACGCGGTCATCAAATCCATGGCTTGCGGCTCTTCAACAAGCACACGGATTACCAAACAACTTAACCTTTGCAGTTGACTGTGACGTAAGCATTTGAAAATGAGATCAATGGCTAGGATTTAGCACGGGCCTTCAACCACGATCAAAACATCCATACACTCCGTTACTGATCACCCAGTTCCATCACCAACTCACCATTCCACTGCTCAAGATTCTACTTACTCTGAAATCCACTTAATCACAATTCCACTTCGTCGTGGTTCCACTCTTCCACCAAACTTGGCGCTTCCACTAAATTTCCTTCTCACCTCCAGATTGACTTGTTACCAAGTTCAACTCTGCCAACTCCTTTCTCCGCTTAGAAACAGTGTGCCGAGACTTCTCTGATTTCTTTACTCTGCCTTGCAACTATACCTCTGTTTCTTTAACACCACTTCGAACTGGAATACATAATACTCTCTATATTATTTCCCTTCTTCCAGATTTCATAATTCGTTCTTTACTTGACCTGTACATACATCTATTAAATCCAAACTAGAATCACACAAATTCTACCCAGATGGTAAGTCTTTTGTCACTCAGAAAGACTTTCAGAAATTCAACTTGAATTCATTCATCATTCATTAAATAAATGTACAGATACACATAAAAACCTGTTTTACAATCTAGATTTAGCCTGATATGCCTTTACATGGTCTGTATCAGTGGCACTTTCTCGTTTCAATGACCGTAGGCTCACAATCCAACCCTCCTATCTGCTAACTCCCTTACTAACTCTCTCTTTTAAGCCTTCAAGGCTTACAAATTATACACAAAAGGATTCTATTAACCAATTTTGGTTCAGATCTTGAATAATTTCACCTGAATCCTACATATCCTAATCTAACCCCTAAAATCATGAAACTAACTCCTAGTTCCTCTAACTCACACACTATTCTTGAAATCTCTCCTAACGAGAATATTTCATTACAATATCCTCACTATTATACAACCCTCATAAAAACATAGGAAAATAAATAATTAATCACCCTTTAGGGAATCGAGTCCCTTGAAAGACAAGACCATATGCTTACTAAAATGCAATGGTTTTTCTGAGCAAGATGCCCCTACATCACTACCCAACCAAAGCAATAACCATCGTCGGATATGTCAACCTAGATATCGATCATTCTCACTCTGGTAGATCACACGGCCATGTGAGGTGTCACCACAGAGTCAAGCCACATTGTTAGGGACGTAAAATAGCTAGGGTGTAATTAAGCCCATGGAACCGAGTTTTTACATGGAAACTTCGGGGTATGAAATATTTTTATTATCATAAAAAAATAAAGAAATTACAATGATAAAAATGTTAATATAAAGGTTTAAAAATATATTTAATCCAAGTCATAATAACGAATAGTAATAATGTGATGGTAAATCGTGAGTGTTTCAATAGTGATGTTATGGTATCAACCTTTGAGAAGGGTTTGTTGACTATACACACACACACACACACACACACACACACACACACACACACACACACACACACACACACATATATATATATATATATATATCTATATATATATATATATATATATATATATATATATATATATATATATATATATATATATATAGAGAGAGAGAGAGAGAGAGAGAGAGAGAGAGAGAGAGAGAGAGAGAGAGAGAGAGAGAGAGAGAGATAAACAAATAAGTGGTGATAACATATGACATGTTATTAAATACCTTAAAACAACCCATTTTGATATTATAACCAAGGGGTATCAATAGAAAAGGAGGCATTGTAGATCCATGAAGTAACAAATAGACATTTAAGGAAGATGAATTAGGTGTGGGTTCCTTAGCAAAAAATACACCTCACTTATCAATAGTAACATAATAAATGTAAGAATGGAACCTGATGATTCTCGCAAGTGAAAGAGTGATGGCCATAAAATAGAAATTGTGAGAATAGGAACTCTCGTTTGTTTAAATACACTTGTTTTCCCCATGGCATAATGAGACTTTGTAAATAGCTAAAAAGTATATAGTTTAAAAAATAAAATAAAATTATGATGTAATTATTGAATGGATTTTTTGAGGTACATGATATGTGGTATCATATCAATAAGATACAATGTTGTGACCCATGAGCCTAATCCCAGCTTCTATCTAACAAATTCAATTCTTTGTCTTATGCAATAAATAAGGGAAGAAGGAATACTGATGGCAGAATCACCTGCAAGAGCACATATAGGAGAAAAATGTTGGGAAGAGAAACACCACCCCCTAGATATAGTTAAATAACTGAGGATGGAGCTAACCAGAATTTGATTAGATAATGAGAAGTTGCTAAAACTTAGTACCGAGCAAGAAAAAATTATCAAAAATTTAACAAAGGTCAAATCTAAAAACTATAGAACCATTTGTGAAAGAGGATGATAGGGGAGAGTCATCCAAACGTAAGAACCCAAATAGTGTGGATGAAAGTAAAGATGAAAGACCTGAAGATGTAGAGGAATGTAACTCAACTAAAATGCCTCCTCGTCAAGGGAAAAAACTGAAAGTAGAGCTTGAAGGGGAGCTCAATAAAATTAGACCTCCAACCTTTGACGATGAGTCATAAACTAATACTTCAAAGTTTATGAGTATCCTACTAAGTTAATGGATAAACTAACAACTTATCAGCTACAAGGAAAAACATCTTTATGGTGGGAGGAGATTAGAATTCTACATAATTTAGAAGATAAAATTAGAAATTGGGAAGAATTTCATAAATTTTTCAAAGAAAAGTACTTGATCGAAAGATCCCACAATGATATGGAAAAGGAATCACATTAATTAAGACTCGGTCAAATGACCATGGGTGACTTCGTTGCATATTTACTCACCTCTTGCAACATGTGCCTTACATTCATGAGGAAAAAGCTAAAATATAAGGATTTATCAACTATCTTCCCCTCTCGTTTAAGGAGAGAATTAAATATGATAATCCCAACTATGGATCAAGCCATCCATAAGGCTAGAATTTGTTACCAGTAGTCTAAACAAAGGAGTGAAAATGTAAAATCCTAGCCCAACAAAAGCAAGGATAGATTTATCAAGGATGAAAAGGGTCTAAAATTTCTTCTTTTAAAAATTTTGGTAACAATCACTTGAATCAAAATTTTAACAAATACCATAATTAACATCAAAAGACTCAAACTGAGACTGAGACTAGACCAATAGATCTGAACAACAAAGGATTAAATGGGAAAGAAAGAAAATTGTTGTAGTGTTAGAGCTATGGGGAGCCTCATCTCTTGCAGAGTTTCCCTTATAATGTGAAAGCTATTCAAAATCTGCAAAATGTTCAAGAGGTCTCCATAGTGAATGATGTGGCCAAAAGTATTGCTAGAATTAACACAATGTTGGAGGAACGTCAAGTTGAGAATCAATTCACCATGGTTGAAATAGAAGGTAATATTTTAAACCAACCTATGTCTATTTTGATAGATCTAGGTTCCAATTTAAGTTATATTAGTCCCCAAATAATGGAGAAATGTAAACTAAATACAAAAGCTCTTGCCTGGTCCAATTCGCCACAAAGAGGAAAGTTACAAATTGGGTGAAGGTCTATCCCATTGAATTAAATAGAAATAAAACAACTATAAACCTGAATATATTTCCTTTCTTCTCCTATGAAGTATCAGTGGGAATGGATTGGTTGGAAAGACATAGGGAAATTGTTAATTGTTTAGACAAAATTGTTACTTGTACCATGGGTGAGCAAGAGGTACAAATTTTCAAAGACATATCTAGACCAATTTCTATTAGGTAGATATAATCCTTACAATTAAAAAGGACTTCTAGAAAAGGGTGTAAATTATTTGATTTTCTAGTAGAAGGTCATTGAAAAGAAGCTAAGACCAAATCCTTAAATGACTTGAGAGTGGTATGAGAGTATAAAGTTGTGTTTTCGGATGAGATTCATGTATTACCACCTGTTGTAGCAATTGCAACACCTTCCAAAATTTTGGCCTGCAACCAATTTCAGAGCCTCCTTTGAGAGTTTACTTGATGACTGCACACTCGGGTTCACTCTGTGAGCTCGTGTGAGTCTCTGCACCCACCTTGATTGATCATTCCACTGATAACTTTTGCATGTTGATGTTAATTTCATGCTTGCAACCATGTTTTGGTCATTACAAGGTCTTCGCTTTGTGTGTACATGTGTTTGCTATGTAAACATTCGTCGTGCTCACACATAGAGTCACATACACTATCGCGCAAGCGTCTTCACGGTCATCCAACTATCAATCACAAGCGTCGTGCTTATCGCTCACACCGTTGTTCAATCATGTTGAGCATGTGTGTGTGGATGGTTAGAATAATCTCATCACCAAGTCATGTAAGTGTGTGTTTGCAAGATCATGTATGCACCTTTTCACTCGTTCACACAATTAGTCATTTTGTTGAAGTTTTGACAACGGAATTCCCCTCTGATAGCCAGACCTTCACCCCGCCATCGACTTGGTCGACTATCACCCAAAGCAATGCAGAAGCACCAAGCAAGCCATTTCAAGATGTGCTGCCCATAAGCAGATCAATCAACCTTCATGTTGGTCAATCGGAGAGTTTGACCCGACACTCACCTCAGACTGACTCCCCTCAAAAATTGCACAGAGGCTGTAGACCTTGCCCACTCCACTGACTGAGAAAATTGTGCAAACAAGCCAGACAAACACCCAGTGCCCGTCCCTGTCTCCCTTAGAAAATTGCACAGTTTTTCTATCCATCCCTTTAGTCAGTCGACTAGCTGCTCACCTAGAAAACTATACAGTTTTCATGAGCAAGCCCTATGTTGCCCAACAATCTTCTCAACTCAAAAACTGTGCAGAGGTAATCAACAGACCAGCCTCCAAACATCAACGCAGTTTTCCCCACTAGTAGCTCCCAGCAGCTAACTACAAGTTCCCTCCAGGAATTGCACAGTTTTTGCTGCCAAGCTCCAGCAACTGACTGTCTTTTCCCTTCAGGAACTGCGTAGTTTTTGCTACCAATGTCCCAATAGCCGGCTACCAATTACCTCCAAAAATTTCATAGTTTTTGCTACCAAGGTCCCAGCAGCCAGCTACCAGTTCCCTCCAAAAATTTCATAGATTTTTCCTGCTAGCCTTCCCGCAGCCCAGACTGCTACTCTCAAAAACTATGCAGTTTTTACCTCCAGCTGAGCTAGACCCCACAGACAGTCACTGTCAATCTGGATTTCCCATCTACATCACCCAGTAACCCCATGCGCAGTTTTCACCAACAGTGCCCGGAGCCTCCACCCTAGCTCGCAACTTGCAACCTTGTCTCCTCTCTCGGTCATCTGCATCTGAAACGATCATGCATCATGGTAGACTAGGAGGTTTATGGATTTGATGTTGTCTCATCATGAGTGACTGCAGATACAATTATACGAACAAACATGGCGTGACGACGAATGGGATGAACAAAGGGAGTACATGCAGAAGGACATGTTCGCCAACGGACTAACAAACGATGCATGCAAAGAGATGTGCCGGCGAACGGACGATCATGCAAAGATGTGTTCATGGAACAACGGACAAGCGAACATGTGAGATGTGTTCGCGGACGGACGGATGGTCGAGCATGCACTTTTCACGAATGGGCGAACCTGTTAAGCATGTCAACATGCAAGCAAGGAGCGATGTGCAAAGGCAACAACAAGTGAAGTAAAAAAAAAGCAACATACAAGCAAGGAGAAACGTGCAAAGGCAAGGAAAAAAATTGAAACCAAGCCTTCAAAGTCTTTAGCCCCTTCTTCTTCTGTTCTCCCTCCTCAAAATGCCCCTCCTCCCTCCTCCTCTCTCTCTTTCCCTTCTGACTCTAATCCCTTCACCTCCCTTGATCTTCCTCTCTGACTTGTTAGATATTAGGACCCTACTCTCACTCACGAATCCTTGGCTTCTCCTTCCCCCTCTCCTCTATCCCCTTCTCCTCTCCTCGCCCCCCTTCTGCACCCCTCTTCCCCTGTTCTCCCCCTTAGTCCCCTCCCTCCTCCCTTTGAAAGAATCCTAACTAGAAATCAATCTAAATAATACATCCTCCCTTCTGATAGTCATAAGAAACCTGGAAGGAAAACAAACAAATAAATAAGGGATGAAGCAACAATAAAAGAAATGGCCATGGGAACCCAGTAACCAATGGAAACATACATAGAGAAAAGTGATAGAAACAAAGAAAAAAAATCAGACTGTGAGAGGGAAAGGCCTCTCTGCTCCATCGCATAGTAAATAATGAATATGGTCTCCTGGAACTGCAGAGGCCTCATACATCCCTAGAAATTCAATATGGAAAAAGACCTTATCAAATCTGAATGTCTTGACTTCTTCCTAATACAAGATACCAAATCCTATGAACAAGAAATGAATCAAATAATCCAAAAAAACAAAAAACTATGAAGGAACAACTATAAAAGAAACTGATGCTTGAGGTGGTATATGTACAATGTGGAATCAGACCACATGGGAACTAATAGTTCAGCGCAAAGAGATGCATTGGATCAAAACTGAATTCATAAATAAGACATCTGGATACCAAATATGTCTCTTCAATATTTACGTACCCACTCATTTTAGAGGCAAGGAACACCGCAGGAATTATTTTGTCGACTACTTAGGCCATGAAAACAACAAAAAATACATAATGTGTGGAGACCTTAATCTAATTTTTAATTTTGATAAAAAAATGAGGTGGCAATTTCCAAATAGATCCTTTCAGAGATAAGCTAGAAAATAATATGGAAGCACACAATCTAACAAACATTCTGCCCAAAAATGGTAAATATACTTGGAGAAAAAAAAGGCTTGGTCCGGGAAATATTAAAGGGAGGTTGGATAGATTTTTAATTCATGACAACATTATCTTAGATTTCAATTCAGTGATTTCAAAGATAATTCATTGAGCAACTTTGAATCAGAAACCAATTGCTATAAGTCGTGGGGAAAGTGAAAATTTGGGACCTCTTCCCTTTTGTTACAACCCCCTCTGGAAAAATTATGAAGAAGTTAGAATTCTGGTCATCGCAACTTGGAATCAAATCATTAATGGTTCCCCTAGTTTTGTTTGGGAAGCAAAGCTAAAAAATTTCAAAAAAACTCTTAAAGATTGGGTTTGATTACACTATAAAGAACCATAGAAAAAGAAAGGAGAGATACAAAAGGAGCTTGAAAATGTTTAGAAAATCATGGAGGGAGGAGAAGTAACAAAAGATAGTCAACTGAGAGAAAAAAAACTTCATTGGGAAATTTACAAGAACAAAAGAAACGAGGAAGAGACATGGACACTAAAGTCAAGAAACTTGTGGATTCAGTCAGATGACAAAAAGACGACTTTCTTTCACAACACCACTAAAAATATATCAATAAAAAACCGTATAGAGGCAATCAAAGGAGAAGGGGATGTCAAAATAAAGGGCTCGGAAGAAATAAAAAGGGAAGTATATCAGCACTACAAGATTTTGCTTTCAGCAAATCATGGGAATCAAAATTATGAAGACTTCACAAGGCACATCCCTAAATTAATTTTAGAAGAGACAAATTCTTTTCTAGCAAAAGAAGTGGAAGAAGTTGAAATCCAACAAGCCATTTGGAATCTAGAAACAAACAAAGCCCTGGGGCCTGATGGATTTTCCATTTCTTTCTATCGCTCCTTCTCATTGCTCATTAAAAAAGACCTTTTAAATATGGTCTAATGGGTCCTAAAAAAAACAAATTAGGAGGCAATACCAACTCCACTTATCTTTCCCTCATTCCTAAGGAGTCCAAACCCTCCTCCTTTCATCATTTTAAACCCATATCCCTATGCAACTCCTCCTATAAAATTATCTCCAAAGTTCTAGCTAATTGGCTCAAGCCACTCCTCCCCAACTTGATTTCTGAAAATAAAGGAGGCTTTGTCCCTAATAGGCAAATTGTAGATAACATAATGTTGGTTCAAGAAGCCATTCATTCTAGCATGTCTAGAAATGAAAAAGGCTTCATCTTGAAACTAGACATGGCTAATGCCTTCGATCATGTCAACCACTCTTTTCTTATTGTTGTTCTTCATAAGTTTGGTTTATCTTCCGACTTTATAGCCCTCATTAAAGCTTGCATTAATGGGCTTTGGATTTCCCCTCTCGTAAATGGCAGACCTAGAGGTTTTTTTCAAAGCTCAAGAGGACTAAGACAAGGTTGTCCGCTCTCTCCATTCCTCTATATTATCATGACATATTCTCTTGGTAAAAACTTAGATCAAGTAGACAGAATGGCACCATCACTGGCATCTATTTTAGTAGATTCAAGAGCATCAACCACTCTCAATTTGTCGACGACACCTTATTCTTAGGGGGAACCTCATTCATTATTTCAAAAATATTCAAAAACATCTTGGACAAATTCTTGGAGGTATCCATATTCCTTCTAAATAACCAAAAAGCAACATTTATGATTAAAATGCCACTGCAATAAATCTTCAACGTATTTCTCCAATTCTAGGAGTCCCTTTCAAGCAAACTATGATCACTTCAAGCACTTGGGACTTCCAATTTCTAAGGATATTCTAAAATTGGAAATTTGGATTTCTTCCATTGATAAAATGAAGACAAAAAATTAGAATTGGGGCATGCTCTGGTACAACCTAGCCGGGAGAGTTACTTTGATCAAATCTTTCTTATTAGCCCTTCCTCTATATAAATTTGTTATCATTCAAGCTCCAATTCGAATTCAAAAGAAAATTGAACTCATCATTATAAAATTCTTATGGCAAGGGGGGAAAACAGAGACAAAACAATTCAGTCTAATAAATTGGAAGCAAGTAACAACTCTGTATAAGGATGCTTGCATTTCCATTCGACTTCTGGGTCTTATGAATACTGCTTTCGGAGAAAAAAATTATTTGGAGATTCGTCATAGGGGAGCCCTCCTCATGGAAATAATTTTTTGAAGCAAATCACTTGAGTTCCTAACGACAGAACTTTGTTACAACAAAAATTCTCATTATACCTTGTTCGCAAATTTGGAATCTTCTTAGAAAATCCTTGCCTCTTGTTAAGGAAAACACTTCCAGAATCCTGCGAGGTGGACATGACATTAAATTATGGATAGATAGCATCATGGGATCTTCTCCTCTCTCTAAACTTCAATACATTCAACCTCTCATGACTTGGATGAAAAACAAAGGAATACATTCTCTTGACCAAATCTCATTCTGGAACTTGTTAGCGCTTGAAATTTCACCTCAGGCTGAGAAAGGTAAACCTCAAGGCAACATCAAACCACTTAGCCTTGTAGCTAGCCCTACGGGGCAGGAGAGGGCTCTCTCCGGTCTATCTCGATAAAGATCTTCAATGGGCGAGATAACCAATAGGGTAACACTGATTTTAGGCTAGTAAACTGATCAAAAGGGTTGATTTGGGATTTTTAGGGTTTTTGGTGGAAAATTGGGGAAATGGCAATTTTAGGTGCGGGGATTGGACACAGTTTTCGCAGGGGGTTCTTTGGGGCGAGGTAGGAAACAATATTGATGCCTTTAATAGAGATGGATGGATGAGAATGACTGGTGAGGAGTTAAGGAGAGCAAGCAATAACCTTGAATTCCCCTTAAATAGTTGAAAACATTGATATTAAGCAAACTTAAAAGCAGAGCATGACAGTCATGAATTCTACTTTAACACTTCATTTGCCTAATTTGCAGAAGGAAAAGTAAGGAAATGATTCACATAACACACTTACAAGTACAAAGAGAAACACACCATAAATACATGTGACCACAAGAATCCCAAAAAGGACTGCAAAACCCTGGTCTTCCTTTGCCAAAAATTGCAGAGATATAGTGAATAATACAATAAGAGCTTCTCCCTCCAGAGTCCAACCATGAAAATGACCAAGAAAGTACATAATATAGGCAATCTAACATCTTTCCTTGCCTCTAGGGTTCGAGCTCATCCTTCTAGGAGTTGTTTCAACCAATTCTAAACTGAGCACTAAAATCTAGGCAGTCAAAACAACTTGCCTCTATAAGCTAGGAAACCAATTCATTCATTAAATGTTTGCTATTTCATGAATGAATCTTCTAGAATAGGTAAATAAGTGTCACATCAACATAAAAATACATAAATTACATCAAAGAGGGTGAAAAATCCCATCAAAAGTCAAAACTAGTAAAAGCTGGGCGAATCCATGAGCTGTAGGTGAAAAATTGTGAAATTTGCCTGATGGGTCGCGCGCCAAATCCTGACGGGTCGCGCGCCTTTGAGAGCACTTTTGGGGCACTTCTAGGTGTCCAAATGAGGCAAGAGTAGGCTTGTTGGAAAGGTCTGGATGTCTACTTTCCAACCCAAGTGGAATTTCTGAATTTGGTGGTCATTTGCCCCTCCAAAATTGCAATCTCCCAAGACTGCTTTCTGTGTGTCAAAAATGTGGCAGAAAGTCATTTTTTGCTTGTTTTTTGACTTTTAGGAGGCCCAAAACTTCATAAAATCTCTTGGAAATGGGTGAGCATGTGTAACTTTTCATGAAAAATCCAGAAATGCTGAGTTTTCCCGGAACAGAGTTGCCAAATGAAAGGGTCGCGCGGAGGGTGAGACCCGTCAGGGAGGAAAACCTGTGTTTGGCACAAAAAATTCACAAATGACAAAATTTTCTCCAAATTTCTTGAAATTTGGGCTGGGAGTCCCCAATCAAGTACCATGCTCAGTCAAAAAGGCTTTGGCCAAAATTTGGAGTGGATCGGGCCTTTTC
Organism: Pinus tabuliformis; assembly: GCA_031772625.1. Taxonomy (NCBI): domain Eukaryota; kingdom Viridiplantae; phylum Streptophyta; class Pinopsida; order Pinales; family Pinaceae; genus Pinus; species Pinus tabuliformis. Next base: position 161,671,113 of record CM062820.1, read on the forward strand.
CGTCGTTTTAGTGCCTTGGCCAACCTCCTTGGATCCGACGATTGTAATTTTGACATTTCTCTAAAACCATGACACCTGTGCAAAAAGTGAAGGAGGTTTTTCTTTCTTGGCATGTTGTGGACAAAAACCTCTCTCAGTTTTCCAAAATTCATCTTTGACTGCTCTAAAACATCATTTGAGTGAAACTTGCCCCGATGTGTGAAACAAGGAATTCTGTCGAAATGAAGTGAAATGAAGGGGATAGGGGGCTTCTAAATTCTTGAGGAAATTTTTGGGAGTAGGGAGGGATGTTAGGAAGCAGGGGAAAGTGGAATCTCAGAGATTGAGTGAGGGGAAGGGGTCCAAAAGGGCAAAACACAGGCCCAACCTAGAAAATTGCCAGGTTGTAGCTAGAAACTAGGGTTTGTGCGAAAATGAGGAATTTGGGGGATCTCAGTGATGGGAAGCATTTGATAAGGTACTTTAAGGATAGAGGAAGGTGTATGAACATCAGGATACAAGTTTTGCCGATGATTTGACCATCCAAGAGAAATTAGCTTTCAAAACCCTAGGAGAGGGAAATGACCTTGCCTAGGCACAACTGAAGCATGAATAAGTTGTAAAATGACTCATTAGACATTGACATGATAATGACAACCCTATGAATGATGATGGACTCAGCTGAATAGTGACATAGACTGACATTTGGGCAACTTTGAAAAGAGTAAAAGCAAACCCTAGACCTAATGCCTAGTGACCAAATTTTGCTTGAAGACTCACTGAAATGACAAAATTTGACCTTGACACTTCAAAATCACTTTGTAAGAGCATATTTGATCACTGGAGGAAGGCTGGAAAGACTGTCACTAATAGAACTAACAAGATAACTCATGGGAAGGATGGTCCCCTCCAACTTTCCCTCCTGAATTTAGTAATCAATGGAACATAATAATTTCAAACCTCAAGGGATAAGCACCAATAATCCTTGGACAACAAGACAAATTCAAATGGAACCCATCAAGAGGGGACTTCTATGTAAAATCAGGTTATGAGAAGCTTCAAGAATATTATGGTCATCGGGATTGGCCTTTGTGGAAATCAGTCTAGAAAACAGAAAGTCTTCCAAAAATCAATATTTTTATCTGGACAATGCACAAAGGCAAGATCCTAATAGCATAAAATCCATAAAAAAAGGCATCCATGGGCCCTCAAGATTCCCTTTGTGCCAAAATGAGGAAGAAACAATTCATCATCTCTTCTTAAGCTGCAAATTTTCTGAAGAACGTTGGCTCTTGTTGATTCACTTGATTAAGGTCAATATCAACTTTAATCTCACCCTCTCGGATTTCTATGCTAACTGGAAAGGAAGTTACCCTTAGTATTTAAAGAACAAGAACTTGATAAAGAGGTTCTGGACGAGTCTCCCTCCTTTTTTATGCTAACAAATATGGCTTGCATGAAATAAACAAATTTTTCAAAGAAAAAAAAAACTGGAAATTAGGAAAATTATAGCCAAAACTTGGGTTTAGTTTATGAATTTATTTTTTCTAAATGAGTAAAGAAGTTGGACAAGAGTATCCTTCATTATGAAGAGAAAATATGAATTAATTTTATTATGGATAGACCTCAAATTATGGGCAATCCTCCTACAACCATTATTTGCAAGCCAAAATATTGGAAAATCTGACTGAAAGACAAGGAATTTTTAATACGGTTAAATTCCCTAAAAAGACCATGTCTCTTTATCGATGGAGCTTCAAAATACAACCCTGGTAGAGAAGGTGTTGGAGGTTATATTTCAATCAAGAAAAGCAAGCTTGATCTCCTTTGAATGGGGACTTGGTATAGAATCAAATAACAAAAAATAAGCATATGGGTTTCTTCTAGGATCCCAGATTATAAACAACAGAAACTTCATAAACCCAGTCATCATTGGGGACTCCTAAATCCTAATTCAGAAAATGATTACAAATACAAAGCCTAAAAATGTTGATCTTGGTCAAATTGTCACTAAATTCCATCATTAGCTTTGGGAAAAGATTCATTTTTCCATGTACTAAGAGAGCACAATAAGGTGGAAGATAAACACGCAAATAATGCATTGTTCAACCTCAAGGAGAAGTCAAATTTAATAATGAAATATTCTCTAAAGTTATTCCTTAGTTCCTCGCATCCCTCCCCTCTCATGCTTGATCCTCACGTGCTGGGATATGACTCCTCTCTACCTACGTACCCTCGTCCCTTGGTCAACATCCTTATCTCTTCACCCTCCTCTCCTGCGATAGCTCACTTCACAATGCATATTCACATCCCTCCTCGATCTCCCCCCTCTTTCATTCGCTCTTCTCAACATTGTGGTAATCATGGTCTCTTGGACCATCGAACTTCGCATTTGACTCTCCCCATCTATTTCTTCATGTCTTCACCTCCCCTTCCCCACGTTTCTCTCTCTCTACATTCTTGCTCTTCATCTCCTCTTCCCTCGTAGCACCAATCCCTTCCTTTTCTGCTCCTCTTTGCTCCCTCAGCTTCCCTGTCTCATTCCTCATGGATCCAACAAATATGTTCCCAAATATTCAAACGTGCTCCCACTGCAAATCCCTTAATATCGCTCTGGACCAGATATGTTCTATGCACACATAATATAGGGATAAGAGCAAGACAGATATCACACTTCTCTACCACCAGTGCAATGAGTATATGAAGCAATTTGAGAAACTCAACAACAAGTGTGTGCACTTGGAGAATTCTATCACTGTTGTTGGACACCTAATCCTCTAAGGGTTGGTGTGGAAGCTGAATAGTCTAAGGAAGTCCAAGAGACCTTGGAATACAAAACCAAAGGTCATGTGAATGTGCTATAAATGTATATCATTTGTTAATAATAGATACAATCTCATGCTTATCTTTCCTATTTTGTCTCTGCCATGTGTGTGTTTAACATGGTATCAGAGCGGGCAATATCCTGCCTTGCTCATATTTGAGCCACTTGTTTTATGGCCTTTCTATGTAAGTCAGTTCTGCATTTCATGAATGTTTTCTCAGCTAAATTCTAGTTTCAATCTCTGCCCACAAATCATTGGACATGTTTCTCTTAATTTTTCTGAGCAAATCAAGTCTGTCTCTCTACGCATTTTAGAATTGTACCTATCATATTTCTACCCAGGCATTACTCTGCCACACTACATCTAACCATTAATATTCTCTAACGCTGACATAAAATATCATTACTGCTCGCCAAGGATTTGAAGAGTCGATTCATATTCCCTTGAATATTGTTCACCTATATTTCATACAGTTTTGAAAACCAATTCAAAATCGCTCTCTACCAATTCTGTCTTGCCATTGTGAATCTTCTCAGTCGTTTCTCTATATTAATGTACTCAAAAAACTCCATTCTGGTCAGCTTGTCAGCGCTGACACAACATGAACGTTACATCTCCTGCTACAACGTTGATAGCGATTTTGAGGAGCAGCATCAACTTAGCACTTGACCCGGGCAGATATGTGTCTATGGCGAAGAAATAGCTAATGAATTGCACTTTCTTTATCATCCCTCTTCTTCTGTGAATCACAATCAAATTATTCTAGGGTACGTGAAAGAGACTGTTACATTTATAATTATAGATGATTTGAACATCCTTCCAATTTCCACCATTACCAGCATTACTCTCTTGAATTAATTGCAAGTGAAACACCTTAGCGAAATGGAGGAAATGATAGTAATGGTTGGTCCTGATAAGGCTTTGGAGTTGTTGTGGGCATCTATGGCTTCAACGATAGCTTTGAATGATTTTTTCTCTCCGTCATCCTCAACAGCTTCTGCATAGTAGATGGGAGAAGTGGAATATTCGATCCGTGGAAGGCCATTGTTACTGATGCTTGCCACTAACTTGGACAACATCGTGCCGTGTTGTCGCAGAAGTCTGATAATGCCACCGATAGTGGTGGACGTGAACATGGATAGTGGTGAACTGGAGCCCATGTGGGAGTTGGATATATTGTTTTTCAATATGAAATGATACACCCTAGTGAGACCAGACTGAATATAGTGCTGCTACGACAATTTCCAAGCTTCTAAAAAATACGCTTGGATTCTCAAGAGCTTATGGAATATGCTCAGCATTGGTGGATTCTTGAAGGCATTTTTTGACTGTGTGTTTATTCAGCGAGAAACTCCATAGCAATCCAGAAAAGGAATGTCAACTACAACATGAATGACAATGCCTTACAAACTGACACTTGAAATTTATTCTGCGTTTTTTTGAGATCAAGAATGGTTTGTTGCTAAAATTTATTATAGAGCATTATCACGTTCTCTTCTTTAAATATTTGTTGGAGCGTACTGCAGAGGCTTAAGTATGGACTTGAACGAAGGAAGCTCTTGAGTCTGCGTCGTAGAGGATTGTGACAACGAGACAGTCGAAATATGTGACAAGTAGAAACCATTGAAATTACTTCCCTTGAGGGAGCTGACCCACTTCCATAATACAGATGTCATCTGCCATTTCCGCTCTTGCTTTTCCTCCTCTGCACGTGGTAGAGGACAACCGTTTCATTGCCTCAAAGGTTTGGATCGTTAGAGAGCCTGTAGCCAACAGTCACACCATACAGTTGCACCCTTCGCTCTGAATGCCAACAGTCACACCCTTCACTCTGAATGACAACAATCACACCATATGGGTAATTTACAAGATCTATGTTCGTTGCATTCGTCAGTGGACACCACACCAGCATCGAACCTCGATCCTGATCAGCTTCGTGAATTCGCCTTCTCCAAAGGTGAACGTGACCGTGAACGAGAGCGAGAAGGAGATGGAGATCGAGACCAAGATGGAGATGCACTAATGCTTCGCTTTTCAGTATTATGGGGTATGGTCAAACTATAGCTCCTGCTTCGAGAAATTGATTTCTTGTAAGAAGATGCCCTCGATCTAGACCTAGAAAAGGAACATGAGCTCGAAAGGGAGTAAGATTTACGATTGGGAGAGTATGCACTTTTTGAGGCTGATCTTGATCGTGATATTGGTCTTGAATATACAGACGGGCTTCTAGAGCGGCTTCGACTATGACTCTGACGAGAATCGTAACTTCTAGCACTTCTCTCGCTTTAACTTCTTGAGTAACTTCGAGAATAACTGCGCCCACGATCGAAAAAATGGATTGTGGAACTCTAAATCATCAAGCTTTCTTATAGAATTTTTCATATCCTCGTAGCTTGTGTAGTCTACAACTCCCACATGTCATTTCCTTTGCGGTAAACTTGAGAAAAGCATACATCAACAACACGATGCATGTGATCCTTCAAATCTTGCCATGATGCAGAGCTAGGTAGTCCATGCACAATAACCTTGTATCCAGTACGCCTATACAAACCACTCGAATGACTACCACTAGAGTAGCTACCATACGCTTCAACAGATGAAATTTCCTGGCAAGAAAGTGACAGGGTTTGCGCAGAGACTAGATGGGTGATTATCTTTCAAGAGAAAACACCATGGAAGCCTTTTTGAAATTCTAAGTTTCTCTATATTTTCTAAATTATGGGCAACAACCTTTGAACATTTCACTTTGAACAAGGGAGGAACATTGATATATTCAAGATTGTTTCTAAACATGACTTCTATCTAGTATCCAAGCAAGATAATGGTAGATATTTCAAAGAAATATCTTGAATTTGTTACTCACTTATTTCATTGATTATTTTATTGCTAGCACATTTTCTGCACAAGTTCACACTTTCATTTGTTGAGTTTGACATTGGAGAAAATGACTCAAATTGGTGAAGTATTAGAGTTCTTGAAAACTCTAATACAATCTACTTCTGATGACACATTCCAAATCAGCAAAGGCTCTCTCTCAGAATTTCAGACTTGTCTACAATATGCACAAGAACATATTGATTTTTTGTAGCTTGAATCTCAACTACAACAGGAAGAATTACAGCAGTGGAGTCATCATTTTGAACCTGTTTCTATTCAGAAGATTGAAACAAACTCCCATAAATAGTAAGACAATAATGTTACAGTTGATATAGATCCAGTGCCCAATAAAGCAACAGAGTTACATGCAGATGCAAAAGTTCAGTTTGCACTTCCCAAGCCCATCATCAGACCTTGGGAAGAGCTTGTCCACAACAAGCACAGAACTGGTCTTGGATATGACAAGGACGTGTCCTTTCATATTCCAAATTACTCAAAGCCCATCTAGTTTCAGAGTGTTGGATTCCTTCATGACAGTTCACCTTTAGCTGTTCCAGATTTTTCTCCTCTTCCACAGTAACAACAACAGATTGTGAAATGCCAACACTGTGACCGAGTTGGCCATATGAAAGATCACTGTTTTGATCTTCATCCATGTAAGCACTGTCATAAAACCAGTCATTCTTCAAACAGATGCTTCAAAAAAAAAACATCCTGCAAGAACAATGATTCATCTTGGATGGATCACTTCTTGGCAATGGGCTTCAACAACCAAGAAGATATTTCGCTCATACAACAGGATTTGTTCTCAAATATTGAAAAGTCTTGCAGTTGAGATCTCTTCATCTTCTCGCCTTGTATCTGACAGGGGGAAATGATGGTCATCTACAAGATTCAAAGCCACATCAAGCGAGCCTGAGCCACAACCTTCCATACCAGATTCAGAGTTTTAGCCAGAGGCAAATATGGCCCTGAGCATCCCTTCAGTCGGTGATACCTCTTCAAAGAATTAGGGACACTTCCTCTAGAAGAAAACTTCAGCTTCTTGCCAGTTTTGGAAGAGTTCTAGGAATTGCATTAAGCATTCCAGAGTTGTTAGTAATCCTTAAACCATCACAGGTTGAGACCTACTTTTTCAGGTTGAGGTTCTCCCTTTTATGCGGGTGAGACCTCCCTTTCACGGTTGAAAGTTTCCCTCTTCAAAACATCAGGAGCACTTCCTCTAGCAGAAGACCTGAGCTTCATGCGAGACTTGGAAGAATTCCAGGAACTGCACTAAATGTTCCAGTGTTGGTAGTCATCCTTAAACCACTGCCCTTTATACCAGCATTTCAGAGCGCACATTCAGCCTAGTGCTACCATGCATTTTTGCACATTTTGTATTTCATCTCTCTTCTTGGACTCATACATACCCCTTCTGATTAAGGGAGGAATGTTGGACACCAAAGGGTTGGTGTGGAAGCTGAATAGTCTAAGGAAGTCCAAGAGACCTTGGAATACGAAACCAAAGGTCATGTGAATGTACTATAAATGTATATCATTTGTTAATAATAGATACAATCTCATGCTTATCTTTCCTATTTTGTCTCTGCCATGTGTGTGTTTAACAACTGTGCTGCAAGAGATGGTTGCAAAAAAACTAGAAGAATGTTCAAACTCTTTGGAATGTGGCAGCAAAATACAGAAGACAGAGGAACAGTCATTCAACAAAGACTAATAGGAATCTCAACACATGGATCGATATGGCTTTCCTCTCAAATCATCAGAAGATATCTCTTGTTCTTGGCTTTATATCATATATAATTTTCTCATATGTTATGCAACTGTGTTATGCTTCTCAAGCAGTTTGTTAGATCCTTCAAGTAAAATGTAGTAGATACTTTTGAAACTTTTAGTGCAAATGTAATAGTTGAAAAGGAAGGATCATGCATGAATTTTGTCTCTCCGTCTCCATTGATCGCTTCAACCTATATGTAATGGGGAGCTCTTCTATCTTATTTCTTGGAATGAATATAACATACCCGTTTCTGTAAAAAATGTAAAAATAAAATAAATAATAATAAAAATAAAAATAATAATAAGAATAAGAAGAAAATTTTATTACTTTACTTATTTTTAAATATTTTGGATATATTTAAAATCCTAATTAGTATTAGTCCCTGCCATGGAAGGATTATAGCAATTGATTTGTCTGTTGATCACTATTAGTTCAACATTGACCACTCCAAGTTATAATGTTTAACTTTGAAAAATAAATATTTGTTTGTCAATATTATTAAAAAAAATAATTTTCAAACATTTCATTGGACCATAACTTTGAAGGTCTTATTGCATTCTTTGTGCCATGTGGATAACTGCCTCAAATTTCTTTTGCCATAATTTATGGATGTATTTGTAATATTTATGTCATGATTTTAAATATTGGTGCAATGATTTTTCATTGTTAAACTTCATAAGAGGGCCTGATGGTTAAGAGCACGTGTTTCCTCCTAAGAGGTCACATGTTCAAAACCAGAGGGGGTAGAGTATGTATGCCTTCGTAGACTTAGCAATTAAATCATTATGCAGAGGTGGGTCCCTTGTCCCACAAACAAGGGGGTCTCATACACCAATTTGGTGTCTGGCTTGGCCATGACCTCAAAAATCAATAATAATTGGATAATAATAATTAAAATCCTTGAAAATAGCTCTACCATTACTTATATTTTCTTCAATGCTCTAACATGTAGGATTAAAAGTGTAAATGTGAAAACTTAGTAGTGGTTAGTACCCACCAAAAATTTATGCAAGTCCACATCCCTTATTAAGAAATTAACTTTTCTATTTCATATGTCAATTTGCAATGTTTCTAAAAGCATAACATCCACTTAAGTGGCAGAGACTACGATGCCCGCGACACTTGTTAATATGATTTTGTTTTCTATTTCAATAAATTTATGAAATCATATTTGATGGTAAATGACATTATCATATAAGCATCAAACACTTATTTCATGATATATGTCACGTTTTCAAGATTAAACTTTTTTTATAAAAAATAAATGAATTATAACTTATTTGTGTATATTTCCACAACTCGAAATCATGTTTAATGTCAATTTCTAGAATTTTTGTTGTGTGCAGGATTTGAGTGGTCTTACCACGCATCATCAAGGACTCAAGCAGAGAATAGTGGATCAAAAAAGAGTGCTAGTATGGTTATAAAGGAAGAGTGAACATTAAATGGATTGAATAAATAGAGAAAAAATTATTAAAAACTGGTAATGGAAAAACATTTTGGCCATTAACAATATAATTAAAAAAAAATTAAAATCTTGACAGTTGAAAATATGTGCAAATGAGGCATACAGGGACCTTCATGGTGTGTTCTGTGTAATAATCAATTGGAAGATATTGCACATCTTTTCTAGAGTTGCCCATTCACAAGGAAGGTTTGGCAGTGTTCAATAATAGGCTTTAGACACAAAATTTGCTTCCCCAATGATTGGGAGGCTATATTAAAGAATTGGCATATTCATTACCAGAGCTCCTTCAAAGGCAAGGCCATTCTCAAAAGAGTCTAGATTTCCCTCCTGAAATTCATGTGTTGGGGAATCTCGCTTGTGCGAGACCATGCAATTTTCAGAGAAAAGAAAATCGATTAGAGGTGATCGCTAACAAGGCTCTTAGTCTATAGGCTATCAACTCCCATCGAGAAAACAATGGAGAATATTTGATGCTGAGACTGAAGGAGAGAGATTGGATTGACAAAGTGGGAATCAATCTCCAGGGGTAGTCTTCTTCGAGAGTCATAAAGTCAGTTCGGAGAAATTAGATATTGTGAATGACAAAGAGAAGTTCAATTGGTGGCAGGTGGAAAGGAATAATTTTCTCTTGTTTTTTTATGGAGCCTCAAAAGGAAATCTAGGGGTGGTATGTGTTGAGTGGGGTGGAGGGGTCACTTTTGATCCTGGTAGAAAAAAGAAGGATATGCATGAATTGAGTCTTGGCCACCAGACTAACAATATGGCAAAAGACTATGCCTTGTTTCAAGGCTTAAGGATTGCTCACAATAAAGGAATTGCACAGATCATTGTATTTGGGGATTCACAAAATATTATAAGGGCTTTGGTTATGGATCACAAGCCCAAGGATGTGTAATTGGTTGTTATTCTATCCCGAATTGACACATTAATGACTAAATTTCAGTTAATTTCGTTGTTTCATGTTCTAAGAAGATTTAATATAGAGACTGATAACTTGGCCAACCAAGCATGCAAAAGGGGGGTAGGGTCTTTACGTTTGAACTCTCAACTCAACATTGAATCTCCCCCATGAAAAATCCCATGGAAAACAAAACTCAACACATAGATCGTAACAGGGAAAAATTCATGACTCATCTCGTTAATTGACAAGTACATGTATTTCGAATGTTCTTTTTTTCATAGGCACATTTTTGAAAAAAATTTCATATAAATATAGAATTTCGGTATGGACTCAAATAAAGATTGAGGCTATCTAGTGTCAGTATTCATGGATAAGCTTATAGTTCTCATCCTTCATCCTGTTATGAAACCAACTCAAGAAAAGATAGAAAAGATAGATCAACGCCTTAGAATTCAGCCTCTTCGTGGGGGCAACCTCCTTTACATTACATAAATGAACAATTCTTCGATGATACAAACGAAAAGACCTCCTTTCTATATATAGGAGTCTAAGGGGTCATAACATAATCAGAGCCGACATAACAATAATAATGTAAGGGCACAATAATAACAATAGTGGGCTTCTATGGGGCACAATAGTAACAATATGGGCACTACATGGGTACATCAATATAATAAGTGGGTTATACTAATAACAATAAGGGGTGACACTAGTAGTATAGGGGCCTAACATGCCCCTCTCCTTCAAAAAGCGTTGTCCTCAACGCTTGAGTAGTTCTTGATGCTTCTGTATAAAATTCTTGTCCTCCCATGTGGAATATTCAGCGGGTAAGTTCTTCCACTTGATGAGATACTCTGAAATTGATCGATTTCGTAGCTGTCGAGTTCTTGTTTCTGTGACTGCTCCAGGTTCCAATATGATTTTTCCTTCCTCTTCAATTTCTAGCAATATTGTTTGAATTGGGATCTTTTGCAACCTTTGAATAAGTGGCCATACTTCTTCGTCCTTCTTCCATTCATCCCTTGCTTCGTTTATCCAATCTGTTTGGATAATATAAATAGCACAAAACAATGCTTCCACATCCTCATCCTTGAAGAGTCTTCCCATTCGGTAAGGTTGCCATTTTTTAAGTGCATGTAGTATTGCCAACATTTCCTTCTCATAAATAGCTTGCTTGAGATGTAGCAGTAAAAATACCTAATCACCTACATCAAAACATTTTTCACTACAATGTTGATCTACCTGTTGTTTCGTTTGATTTTGTATGGAAGTGGCATTATCCTTTAAAAGTTGGAGAACTTGTTGTTGATGCTCGATGTGACATTTCACTGCTTGAACCTTTTTCTTCTTGATATGTCCTTCTATCTCTAGAGTTTGAGGAGTGGTAATTTCTTCCAATCCTTTACAAGATGTGGTCGGATTCATTTCTTGATGCTCGATGTGATCTTTAACTTCTTGAACATTTTTCTTCTTGATATGTCCTTCTATCTTGATAGTTTGAGGAGTGGTAATTTCGAACAATGAATTACAAGATATGGTTGGATTCATTTCTTCTTTCTCGATGTGATCTTTCACTTCTTGCACCTTTTTCTTCTTGATATGTCCTTCTATCTTGAGAGTTTGAGGAGTGGAAATTCTTGCCAATGCTTTACAAGATATGGTCTGATTCATTTCTTCTTTCTCTGGGGTGGGGTCCTGGCATATATCTTCTCCTTTTGATGTTTCTTGATCCTTTTCTTCCTCCTCTTCATATTCTATGTAAAATAATTTTTTCTCAGCACACTTATGACCTTTAGTGCATTTGCTATCACAATTGTAACAAAGCCCTTTTTCTCTTTTTTCTTCCAATTGTTGTGGCGTAACCCCTGTAGGTTGTGGAAGGCTTGGAGAAACAACACTTCCATCTTTATAGTTGTGAGGGGTACGCTTCCTGGTTTCCATAATTTTGCTTTCCACTATGTCACAAAGCCCTTTTACTCTTTCCAAATGTTGTGGTGTTGCTCTAAAGAAGGTGTTGCTCTTTGTATCCTCATAATGTGCTATCATTTCCTCTGTGAAAATTGACCATGTAACAAGTTGTTTACTAGAACAAAGCCCTTCGTACCATAAAAATTGATCTGGTTCTAAATATGAAGATGCAATACATACCTTTTGTAATAGTTGGACACCATGTAGATCAAAATATTGCTCCATCTGAAGTATCCAATTTACCGGATCCTTGCCATCAAACTTCCTCATCTTGCTTTTTCTTGATTTTAGGAGCTTGACCTTGAAACAACTGTAACTCTGTACTTTCTAATCATCTAGTTCTGAATTTGTGAGCTGTAGTAGCCCTCTGTGTCCTCTTTCCAATGCCACAAGTCTGACCCAAATTGGATTTTCCAAGGAAGAGTTATGTGAAATCTCCCACAGTGACTTGCTTATAGACTAGTTTAGTAGAACGAACTTGTACGACGTGCCACGAGTCACTGTTTCGACCTTTGGATCTAAAACCTGCATACAAGAAACTACAATCCGTCCTCTTTTTTTAACTTCTTACAAAATTTCAATCCGATCCCCAGAGAGAAAGTTATGACGATTTTCCCCAGGTCACCTGTTTTGAATGTAATTCAGGAGTCTGCAAAAAGACCAACTTCCTCATATCATATCTCCGAAAATGTCGCGCGAAAAGCTCTGAAATTCGGACCCAAGGTTCAGTGCGATTTCTTCTCAAATGAGTTTTTTTTGCGACTTCTGAAACGTCACAGAAAAAAATTTATAGCGAAAATTCCACGATGACCTGTTTGGAGCAGCGAAACCCTAGAATCCAAAGCTCTGATACCAAATGTTATGAAACCAGCTCAAGAAAAGATAGAAAAGATAGATCAACGCCTTAGAATTCAGCCTCTTCGAGGGGGCAACCTCCTTTACATTACATAAATGAACAATTCTTTGATGATACAAATGAAAAGACCTCCTTTCTATATATAGGACTCTAATGGGTCATAACATAATCAGAGCCGACATAACAATAATAATGTAAGGGCACAATAATAACAATAGTGGGCTTCTATGGGGCACAATAGTAACAATATGGGCACTACATGGGTACATCAATATAATAAGTGGGTTATACTAATAACAATAAGGGGTTACACTAGTAGTATAGGGGCCTAACACATCCTCATTCCAACATCTTTGTAATCTCACTCTCTTTTATTAATACAAATACAGTGTCTCGGTTTTAAAAAAAAAAGGACAAATTCACCCAAAGAGAAAGAGAAGAACATTAGTGATTCAATAAGTTGGATTAAATTATTTTTATTAGGATTATTTAATTTTTATTTTTTAATATCGATAATAATTATTGGCTAGACGAATAAAAAAAATATGCAAATAGAACAAATATTACTAGCCTAGATCCATCTTAACTCTGGATATACCAAGGGCGAAGAGGGATCAAATCTCTTGAGGTGCAAACCTTTATTTGAGTGAAAAGAGATTTATTCCCCCTCAAAGGTTGGTAGATCTTGAGTTAAGATGAATCTAGATTGGTAATTTAATATTGTAATATTTATTAGTTGTTTTAAAATTAAATATCATATATATATATATATATATATATATATATATATGCTTAGTGTGACTACATCTTCATCATATCCAATATATCGGCCCAATCACAAGAAGAAAATTGAACTAGTTACTTTACATCAAAAAATACCTTAACAAAACACAAATCACTATGTATCCAAAACCCCATAAACTTTATATTTATTAATTATTTTATAAATTTATACTTGAAATAAAAAAATAACTCCCTAATATTTATAACACCATAATATGTAATAGGATTAAACTACAACTGGAAAAATATTTCAAAATAATTTATAACACTCTAATTTTTACTAATTTATCATCACTAAATTCTAACCAATCAACTTTTACCGCAATTTTAAAACAATAATTATAAATAAATATTTCACAAAACTTAAATACTACATACCTATAGAATCTCAATGTCAACACTATTATCACCAGCAAATCCATCGTAAAAAAAATAAATTAATTTTGGGTTTTTACCTCCGGCCTTTCTGATGACATGAAGCACCGCGAGATTTTTACAAGTGGCCGTGGATATCAAGTACTTCTCTCTTTTATGCTCAAGATTTGTATTTTATGCTAGTTGCTTCCAATGAAAATTTTCACATCACGACATGCTAATTGCAGACCTTTTATGCTAGTTGCTTCCAATGAAAATTTTCACCTCAGGACATGCTAATTGCAGACCTTAATGCAGGACACTCTACTTTTCAAAACATTTCTTTGGATCATTTCTAAATTTTATGTTTGAATGCCATAGGTTAGGATATTTTAGTTCACTGTAGGAATTTGCAAGGACTACTTATATAGTTAGGATATTTTAGTTCACTCTAGGAACTTGCAAGGACTATTTATTATAGTAGATTTGATTAAACAAACATTATTTATATATTTGATTTGACTAAACAAATACAATGAAGGAATGAATGAAATTAAACAAATACAATGAAGGAATGAATGAAATTTTCCTGTCAATATTATAATAATTTCACAATATAAACTAACGAAAATTATTGAAGTGAGAAGAATTCAAAGACTCGAATTATTCTCATTGGAATTTTATGCTTTTAGATAACTATATTAGAGAAAAATATTATGGGAAAAAATATGGTAGTTAATTTAACTTTATTATGGGAAAAATATGGTAGTTAATTTAACTTTATAATTTTATAGTTAAAATTATAATTATAATTTTTTATTTTTTTTATTATGCAGATATTTGCACTTCTTATTATTTTATTTTATTTCTATCTTTATGTAATTTGACATAACATGACATAAAAGACATCACAACATCTCTTCCACACTAAGCTGGAGAGCGCCTCTCAGTGCTAAAAAGACATTACAACATCTCTTCCACACTGAGCTGGAGAGCGCCTCTCAGTGCAATTAATTATTAAATGAACACAAATTACTCTAATAATTACAAATAAAGAATAGGGATGGGAATGACAAACCAATGGGGGACAAAATTAATTAAAAGTGAAAAAATAGAGAAATAAGGAAGAATAAGAAAAATAAAAACTTTAATATAATGAACATTTTAAGTTATCATAATATTTATGGTTAAAGTTCATAATTAAAATCCTTGAAAATATCTCATACTCACGTAAATAACCTATTTACCATCAATTTAAATGTCTCACCATAATTTAAGCAAGTAGTTGCTTAAAAAATGAATAGAAACAAAATGGAAATAAATATACCTATTCCTAGTTACTACCTACCATTACTTGTATTTTCTTAGATGCTTTAACATGTAGGAGTAAAAGTGTAAATGTGCAAACTTAGTAGTGGTTAGTACCCACCAAAAATTCATGCAAGTCCATAGATTCCCTTATTAAGCAATTAATGTTTCTATTTCATATGTCAATTTCCATTTTTCTAAAAGCATAACATCCACTTAAGTGGAAGGGACTAGGCTGCTTGCAACACTTGTTAATATAATTTTGTTTTTTATTTCAATAAATTTACAAAATCATATTTGATGCTAAATGACATTATCATATAAACATCAAAACATTTATTTGATGATATATGTCACATTTTCAAGATTGAATAAAATTATAAAAATTAAATGAATTCTAACTTATTTGTGTATATTTCCACAACTCGAAATCATGTTTAATGCCAATTTCTGGAATATTTGTTGTGTGCAGGTTTTGAGTTGACATTTTGAGTAGTCTTTATCACCCATCATCGAGGACTCAAGCAAATAATAGTGGATCAAAAAAGAGTGCTAGGATGGTTATAAAGGAAGAGTGAACATTAAATGGATTGAATAAATAGAGAAGCCATTATTAAAAATTGGCAATGGCAAAAGATTTGGCCATGCACAATATAATTAAAAAAATATTCTAAAATCCTGACAACTGAAAATATGTGCAAACAAGGCATACAGGGACTTTCATGGTGTGTTATGTGCAATAATCAATTGGAAAATATTCCAAATCTTTTCTAGAGCTGCCCATTCACAAGGAAGGTTTGGTAGTGTTCGATCATAGGCCTTAGACACAAAATTTGCTTCCCCAATGATTGGGAGGCTATATTAAAGAATTGGCATATTCATTACTAGGGCTCCTTCAAAGGCAAGGCCATTCTCAAACGAGTCTAGATTTCCCTCCTGAAATTCATGTGTTGGGAGATCTCACTCATTTGAGACCATGCAATTTTTAGAGAAAAGAAAATTGATTAGAGGTGACCGCTAACAAGGCTCTTAGTCTATAGGCTATCAAATCCCACCAAGAAAACAATGGAAAATCTTTGATGTTAAGACTAGAGGAGAGAGACTGGATTAATAGAGTGGAAATCAATCTCCAAGGGTAGTCTTCTTTGAGAGCCATAAATTCAGTACGGAGAAATTGGATACTACGAATGACAAAAGAAGAGTTCAATTAGTGGCAAGCATAAATGAATAGTTTTCTCTTGTTTTTTGATGGAGCCTCAAAAGTAAATCTAGGGGTGGCAGGTCTCAAGTGGGGGGGGGAGGGTCACTTTTGATCCTGGTAGAAAAAATGAGGATAGGTATGAATTGAGTCTTGGCCACCGAACTAACAATATGGCAAAAGGCTACACCTTGTTTCAAGGCCTAAAGATTGCTCACAGTAAAGGAATTTCACAGATTGTTGTAATTGAGGATTCACATAATATTATAAGGGCTCTAGTTATGGATCGCAAGCCCAAGGATGTGTAATTGGTTGTTGTTCTATCCCGAATTCGCATATTGATGACTAAATTTCAGTCAATTTCATTGTTTCATGTTCTAAGAAGATTTAATAAAGAGGTTGATAACTTGGCCAACCAAGCATGCAAAAGGGGGTTAGGGTCTTTATGTTTGAACTCTCAACTCAGCATTGAATCTCTTCCATGAAAAATCCCATGGCAAACAAAACTCAGCACATAGATCAGAACAAGACAAAATTCAGGACTGGTCTTGTTAATTGACAAGTGCATGTATTCCAAATGTTTTTTTGTTCTTAGGCACATTTTGGAAAAATTTTACATATAGATATAGAATTTTGGTATCGACTGAAATAAAAAATGAGGCTATCTTGTTTCAGTATTCATGGAGAAGCTTATAGTTCCCATCCCTCATCCTCTATTCAACATCTTTGTAATCTCACTCTCTTTTATTAATACAAATACATTGTCTCACGCAAAGAGAAAGAGGAGAACATTAATGATTCAATTAGTTGGATTAAATTATTATTATTATTATGATTTTAATAATAATTTATTGTTCATAATATCGATAATAATTATTAAATAGACTAGATGAATAAAAAAATATGTAAATAGAACAAATATTATTACTAGTCTATATCCATCTTAACTCCATCTAGAGGGATCATATTTTTTTAGAGTAAAAAGAGATGTATTCCTTGTTAGAACTCGGTAGATCTAAAATTAAAATAAATCTAAATTAGTAATTTAATATTATAATATTTATTAATTGTTTAAAAATTAAATATCATTTTTTGAAAATATAATATGTAATATTCAAACTATATTTTATTAATTAAAATTTTAGGTGTTTTAAAATTTTATGATATACTATTTTATTTGAAATAAAAAGTTACATTATAATATTTAAAAAGACCATAATATGATTAAATTACAACTGGAAAAATATTTCAAAATAATTTCTAGTGATGACTCGACTCATCTCCGGCCTTTCCGATGAGACGAAGCACCGCCAGATTTATAAGATTGCCAGCTCAAATACAGTGGCCGTGGATATCAAGTACTTATCTCTTTTATGCCCAGGACTTGTACTTTATGCTAGTGTTTCCAATGAAAATTTTCACATCAGGACATGCTAATTGCAGAATCTATTGCAGGACAGTCTACTTTTCAAAACTTTTCTTTGGATCATTTCTAAACTTTATGTTTGAATACCATAGGTTAGGATATTTTAATTAACTTTATAGTTGATTTGACTAAACAAATAAATAAAAACAATATTATAAAATTTTATAATAATTTCACAATATAAACTAAACAGTATATAGTTTTTTTTTAAAAAGAAAATCATTAAAGCAGGAAGAATTTCTAAAATTCTAATTATTCTTATTGGAATTTTATGCTTTTAAATAGATTACATTAGAGAAAAACACTATAGGAAAAAATATGATAACTTAATTTAACTTTATAATTTTATAGTTAAAATTATACTTATTAATTTAAAATTTTTTATTTCTATATTTGTGTTTCTTATTATTTTATTTTATTTCAATCTTTATGTAATTTGACCGAGTCAAAATGTTTACATAATAAGACGGAAAAGGACATTACAACATCTCTTCCATACTAGAGAGCGCCTCTCAATGCAATTAATTATTAGATGAACACAAATTACTCTAATAATTATAAGTAAAGAATAGGGATGGGAATGACAAACCAAAAGGGGACAAAATTAATTAAAAGGAAAGAAATAGAGGAATTTGGAATAATAAGAAAAATAAAAACTTTAACATAATGAATATTATACATTATCAAAATGAAAGATGAGAGGAATAATGATAGAAGAGAAATAACTTAGTTAAGGTAAGAGCAAGCAAAAAATAAGAACAAGGAAAGGGGATAGGAAAAAATGGGTGGGGGGGGGAGGAAAAGACGAAGAAGAGATACAAAATGGGGAAAGGGAAAAAGAACAGGTTTAAATAAAAGGGAAAGGGGGAGACTAGGGGGGCGACTATTTAATGACTTAGATGGTGGATAAGGGGTTTCCAAGAGGCGATGAGTTTATAATCATCTTCCATGTCAAGTTTTCAAGGTGTTTTTTGATCTCGAGGGCTTCTCAAATAAGACTGGTTGACTAGAGAAGGGAAGGGGCCAAGACTTTTGTTTGGTCAAAGTTGATGAGGTGTTTGGTTTTAAAGGAGCATTCATCTAGATCTGACTTCGAGACTCGGTTATGGGTCATGTCGGCAATGTGCTCCTTCAATCGAGATTTAAAGGGCCTATTAGTTTGGCCTATATAGGACTCGTCACAAGAACAATGAATTTGGTAACATTTCAAGATTCTTAGCAAAAAAGAACATTAAAACCTTATTTAAACCTTGTAAAATCCTAAAAAAATGATTTAGGTCTCCTAAGCATAAGCTAGATCCAATGCTTGGCCCTAGAGTTTACCAAATTCCTTGTTCTTGTGGCAAATCCTATATAGGCCAAATTGGTAGGTCCTTTAAAGCTCGATTGAAGGATCACATTGTTGACATGACCCACAACCAGGTCTCAAAGTTAACTCTAGTTGAACACTCTTTCAAAACCAAGCACCTCATTCAAAATCCTTTCCCCTATCCCTCTCCATTCAACCCATCTTATTTGGCAAGCCTTGGAGATCGAAAAGCATCCTGAAAACTTCAATAGAGAAGATGGTTATAAACTCAACACCTCTTGAAACCCCTTATCCTTAGACTAAGTCATTAATATGTCATCCTCACCCCCTCGGTCTCCCCCTTTCCCTTTTATTTGAACTTGTTTTTTTTCCCTTTCCCCCTTGTTCATCTCTTCTTCCTCTTTTTCCCCATCCCCCCACCCTCCAGGTCCTAGCCACCCCCACCCTTTCCTTCTTCTTATTTTTTCTTGCTCTTACATTAGAATAGGTATTTCTCTGCTATAATCATTCCTCCAAGAAGGATCCAAGTGAACTCCTTGAGAAAAATTCTCATCTAGATAAATATGGTAGTGGTGGCTATGTAAGTACATAAATTAGGCTTGTTACAATGGTTCATAAGTAGAAAGAATTGGGTAAGAATTCCTCTAAAGTTGAATTAAAATTTTAATGTGACTGGTTGAATGCATTTGTTGCATGGATGCACGTGATGGGTATGGTAAGGAAGGAAGCTGCCAATACCTAGGGAATTATACAACTCCTAAAAACTTGTGTATATGAGAGATGTCATGATGGGAAACCGCTGTGTAAGTGAGTAATACACTCACAATTTAATAAAGTTCTATCTGAGAATGCATTTAAGGAATTTGCGGGTTTGGATGAGCTGGGAAGTGAATACAAGTTTCATTGTGCACTTCAAGCCATGAGTATTACCTAAGGGCTTTAGGTCTAAAGCAAATGATTTCATAACCCAATAATAAGTGATTTGAAATAGCATTGTACACATGACTATTGATTATATGAAATGCTATTGTATGTACAAATACTTGAATCCCTAGGATGAGTTAAGTACACATGAAATGACTATCAACCAGTTAAAACATGTATGAAATCATAGGTGGATGGCTAGGGAAAATATACAACATTACACCAATATTTAGAGGCATCCAGCGCATCCCTACTTTTAATTGATATTTGGGCTATAATCATTTTCGAAACACTAAAGAGCACTAGAGGATGATAGTCCTTGGTGTTGTGTTTGGATTGAAGAGGAAGGCATCCAAATAATTAAGCAAGTAGAAGGGAAGTGTGTGGATGAGGCACTAAAGTGCTAGGTAGACCTTCCAAATGCACCATTTCAAGATACATACCTCTGAAATGGTACATTGACAAAACAAAAACCAGAAAGAGAGAAAAACACAAGGATACATTGCATAAATTTGCATGAATAAATTTTAAATGTACCAATGGAAAACATAGTTATAGGTATGCTTATACATTACATAATTGCAAGCATTATTAAATGTAAAGCTAAATGCATGAATATGTTATTTTTTTTTGAAAATGTTCCATAATATGTAAGTGAGATGTGGAGGGGATACCATGTGTCATCCACATGTCAGCTATACAGAAGCTAATTACATGTCATATACTAGTAAATCCTGTGAGGACATAAATTTGTGCCTAGAGCTTTGAATGCGATAAAATTTATATACATGGAAAGCTTTCAATGAGCAAAAGATGATGGTGAATTCAATAAAGAGGTACAAGATGGTTATGGGAAGAGATTTTTTTTATACCCCACTTCCATAAGGTCGCCTTGGGGGCTGGGTCTACTATAGAGTACTAGGTAGCAGTAAAGGGGGTTTTAAGGTATTTGCATGGAACTACTAATTATGAACTTCTACCAAGGAATTTCATATAGGATAGAATGTTAAGCATACATGTCTTTTTTTATGTAAACTGGGCTAGAGACCTAGACGGTAGAAGATCTACAAGTGGGTTTGTGTTTAACCTATTTGGAGGAGCAGTTGATTGGATAAGTAAGACATATTCTATAGTGGTGCTCTCAACTACATCATTTGAATACATGGCAGCCACTCATGCAAGCAAGGAAGCATTGTGGTTACAAATATTTTTCTTAGGTATTGGGTTGGCAAAAAAAGTTATAAGGATGGATTGTGATAGTCAGAGTGTAATCCTCATAGAGGGAAACCCAACTTATCATTCAAAGACAAAGAATATTTATGTTTAATATCATTTTGTGAGAGACATGGTTGAAGATAAGAAGGTGTTGTTGGTGAAAGTGAACACATTGAACAATGTTATAGAGTCACTAACAATGTCTATGATCATTGAGAAGTTCTCTTGGTATAGAGACACAATGAGCATTAATGCCTTGGATTGTTGATGATGTACTTTTGTGCCCCCTTATAAGCATCTAGTGGGAGAATGTTAGGTATATGTTCTATTCTTTGCATGAGTAGCTCCATGCAGCATGGTTCATATGTGTTGGACATAATGCGATAGTCACAGGGTGGAGACCCCCCAACCTCCCACTCCAAAAAAGGGTGGTTTCTCCTATCCATTTTGGTGATTTTCGACACACGGTTTTTGCTTTTAGTGGTTTTGTGGTGCATGATGGTTCAACCCATGGTTTTGTAATTCTAGTTAAGGAACCATGGTTGCATTCTAATCCAATTTTAATGGGTTCATGGGATATACATATTGTATTGTAACATTGGAAAGAAATAATATATTGAAAATAAAAATATGCTTTTCTTTGTTTTGGGTTTCTAAGGTAAACTATTTGTGTTAAATGTGTGTTTTGTGTGTGTGTGTGTGTGCACGCATGTGTGGGTTTCATTGCATCTTTTTCTATTTTATTAAGATTATATTTGCAAAAAATAATTGTATAGGGTTTCAGACACCATATGCCTAACGCTGACATGTGACCCCATAACCATAGAATCAGTTCAAGCAAGTAGAGTTGCAACACATGTGCCTATGAACTATCATATAAACCATGTTTAAGATGAAAAAAAAAATGAAAAAGAGTGGGAAGCAATGAAATTAATGATAAGTAAAGAATGTCGAGAATGAAGATAGATTATACTAACCACTAAGAAATAAAAGTTATAGCTAAAATATGAAATTAGATGTAAGTAAATCTAATAACCATGTAAGTGAAATACAAACTACATTATGAAAAGAAAAATGATTAAGTCTAATTACTATGAAAGTAAATGCAATGAATATAACTATGATGGAAAGAATAAAAGTACTAGATTATAAAAGAAATATTAGAAGGTGAAATATAAGTGTAAGAGTAAGACAATAATCCTTGCACAAACATAATCACGAGAGATGGTAGTGCAAGTTCTGAGAGATGTGAACGTTATGATCTTAGTACACATGAAAGATATATACCTAGAAAAAAATGTTACCTATTTGGCCCATGTAGGGGAAGGATAATGATACCAACTCTCAGGTAAAGACAATAAGCAAGTGAAGGCAAATAGAGAAAATAAGGAGATAAGGTGAAGGATAGAAATGTTGATGCAACATAAGATATGACATGAAATGGAAATGTTGGAAAAGAGTTTACAAAAGTGTAGATATGATAACACTACCAAGGAATTAGTGAAGACATTTGACAACATACATCGACATGGGGATAATGTGAGTGAGATGTCATTGCAGCAGTACAAAACTAGTATAAGCATAAGAGACGATTACACAAATTCAACACCAATGAGGACATGGGAAGTGACATACATTAACAAGGAGATAGAAAGGATGTAAGAGGTGATGATGCTTACAGAGCACCAATAAGGAAAAGGGGTGACAAGAACTGACAGGTGCGAGGTAACAATAAATCATGTTAAGGTTGAACTAACAAAGGTAGGAGGTGATAAGTAGGATGCATTAGAGAAATATAAGTGATCCAATCATTGCATGTTACGCAATGCTACCACTACGGCCAATATCTTGAGGTAGAGACCTACATGATCAATTATCAATTCTATCTAGGGAGAAGCCATCTTGAATAGGATCATATATGAGATAACAACCTAGATAGAACCAATCACCAACCACTAGATTAAGGAGAGAGACGACCATGAAAAAGGTTGAAGAGTAAAGAAAGAGAGAGATGAGTGAAAGGAGAGAGAGGGAAGGGAAGCAAGGGAAAACATGAAAAACCAAGAGAGGGGTAGAGAAAATATTGCTTTAGAAGAGTCAAGGTAGGAAACAAGTAGATAGAGAGGTACTAATCCATCCCTGTGATCTAGGTTAGGATGGTGATTCCATGAGGAGCACATATTGGATTAAGGAAACAAGATCATATATCTTTTAGAATGGATGTGGTGGAATTAATATTCTTTACGAAATATAATTATTATGTCCAATGGACAATGCCCAATATGCATCAAGAGCACCACAACTGAGATTAGGCCTAAGAAGAAAAAGAGGGGGAAATTTCGAAGTGAAGATAACAAGTAACCCATCTTGTGTGAGTTCTTGCATCATGGTACTTGAGTGTATACTAAGCACCACATTAGCGATTTTTTTTCCCAATTTGAAGGTTTGGGTTAAGGGGAGCCCTTATAGCGGAGAGAGGAGAAACCATATGGTGGAATGGTAACACATATACCGTGGAGACTAGGAAAGGAAGAGGAGAAAAGGGACCTCCATGATCTACTAATGATAAGGTGGGCAAGTTCTCATGTTGAGAAGGGGAAAGGATAGAAATGTGAGGTTCCAAAAAAAATATAAATATGAGAGAGTGAAGGACAAAGAGATATTCCTAAATAATGCTCCAAGATGATGAAATGAGGTAACAAGATAGAGAGGGAACCCAGGTTTTGAGGTAAAGGAAAGAGATACAAACTAGGAAAGCGAAAGGGATTGTAGCTAAGAAACCTACAAAGAGCTCCCATTGGATTTGAGGGATCTAAACAATAATAGAAGAAAGGGAGAGGGGAAAGTTAGAAGTGTTGAAAGAGGACTCCATAGCCTAAGGAAAAATGGAGGAAAAAAGAGACATGAAAGTGGAGAGAACCTTCGCTTCAGAGACTAAAGGATTTATGGGAACTCCCTAGTGGAATCACCAAAAAAGTAACATATGACTAGAGATACATAAAGAACCTATTACAAACATCACCATTATATTATACCCTATTGCAAAATCCATATATTACACTAAATACATAAGATTTTGTCCTTTAAAAATTATAACAATTATATATTTTTATAACATTTTTAAAAATAATAATAATCACACATTTAAAAACACAATATTTAAATAAGATTCCCAAAACCTTTCCCTATTCTTTAAAAAAACATCTATATATATCTAAATAAACATGGTACAAACTTATAAGATGGAAAATTTCCTACAAAATCAATACCATTCTCAAAACCTTTATTTATTCTTTAAAAACACATCTATATATCTAAGGAAACACCCTACAACACATCTATATATCTAAGTAAACATCTTACAAACTTATAGTATGAAAAAATTCCTACAAAATTAAGCCAAAACCAATTATAAAAGTCTCTATCTACTCCGAAAGGACACATTGATCCATAAATTTTGTACAAAAACCAAAATAAAAATATCCATAAAATAAAAGGAAAAATCTTATGGACAAGACTAAGGAGAAGCCATTATTGTCTTTTTCTACAATCCAAAGGGAAGTTGGATGCCTACTTTTCGCATAGTGTCTACTCATTGATTTCTTTCACAAAAGATGTGTGGAAATGAAACTTGTATAAATCTTTTCAAGATATCTTAAGCTAGAAAGTGATAGTCTTAAAGGTAGAGTTTTTCCTTGTTCTTGTGGCAAATCCTATATAGGCCAAATTGGTAGGTCCTTTAAAGCTCGATTGAAGGATCACATTGTTGACATGGCCCACAACCAGGTCTCAAAGCTAACTCTAGTTGAAGACTCCTTCAAAACCAAGCACCTCATTCAAAAGCCTTTCCCCTATCCCTCTCCATTCAACCCGTCTTATTTGGCAAGCTTTGAAGATCGAAAAGCACCCTGAAAACTTCAATAGAGAAGATGGTTATAAACTCAACACCTCTTGAAACCCCTTATCCATAGACTAAGTCATTAATATGTCATCCTCACCCCCCTGGTCTCCCCCTTTCCCTTTTATTTGAACTTGTTTTTTTTCCCTTTCCCCCTTGTTCATCTCTTCTTCCTCTTTTTCCCCTTCCCCCCACCCTCCAGGTCCTAGCCACCCCCACCCCCCCTTTCCTTGTTCTTATTTTTTTCTTGCTCTTACATTAGAATAGTTATTTCTCTGCTATAATCATTCCTCCAAGAAGGATCCAAGTGAACTCCTTGAGAAAATTTCTCATCTAGATAAAAATGGTAGTGGTGGCCATGTAAGTACATAAATTAGGCTTGTTACAATGGTTCATAAGTAGAAGGAATTGGGTAAGAATTCCTCTAAAGTTGAATTAAAATTTTAATGTGATTGCTTGAATGCATTTGTTGCATGGATGCACGTGATGGGTATGGTAAGGAAGGAAGCTACCAATACTTAGGGAATTATACAACTCCTAAAAACTTGTGTATATGAGAGATGTCATGATGGGAAACAACTGTGTAAGTGAGTAATACATTCACACTTTAATAAAATTCTATCTGAGAATGCATTCAAGGAATTTTTGGGTTTGGTTGAGCTAGGAAGTGAATACAAGTTTCATTGTGCACTTCAAGCCATGAGTATTACCTAAGGGCTTTAGGTCTAAAGCAAATGATTTCATAACCCAATAATAAGTGATTTGAAATAGTATTGTACACGTGACTATTGATTATATGAAATGCTATTGTATATACAAATACTTGAATCCCTAGGATGAGTTAAGTACACATGAAATGATTATCAACCAGTTAAAACATGTATGAAATCATAAGTGGATAGCCAGGGAAAATATACAACATTACACCAATATCTAGAGGCATCCCTAGGGAAAATTTTAAGGATGGAAATTTATCTTAAAATTTAGAAACCTTGATGAATCTTACTTTTCCCTAGTATGCAATCTATAAAATGTTTGGCAATACTTTTGTAAAAGGGTTGAAATTTCTAATAATTTTATATTTGTCTCTACAAAATATTGGCAATTTTTAAGTTAAAATAATTTTACAAAATAAAATTTGGGCAAATAATTTTTAGAATAAGTAGAAATTAATGAATCTTTTTTTTTTTGAAAAGGCATTGAAAATTAGCCCACTTGCGAATATTAACCACTAAAATTTTCCCTGGGCTACATCCCTACTTTTAATTGATACTTGGGCTACAATCATTTTCGGAACACTAAAGAGCACTGGAGGGGTATAGTCCTTGGTGTTGTGTTTGGATTGAGGAGGAAGTCATTCAAATAATTAAGCAAATAGTAGGGAAGTGTGTGGATGAGGCACTAGAGTGCTAGGCAGACCTTCCAAATGCACCATTTCAAGATACATACCTATGAAATGGTACATTGACAAAACAAAAACGAGAAAGAGAGAACAACACAAGGATACATTGCATAAATTTGCATGAATAAATTTTAAATGTACCAATGGAAAACATAGATATAGGTATGCTTATACATTACATATTTGCAAGCATTGTTAAATGTAAAGGTAAATGCATGAATATGCTAATTTTTTTATGAAAATGTTCCATAATATGTAAGCGATATGTGGAGGGGATACCATCTTTCATCCACATGTCAGTTATACAGAAGCTAATTACATGGCATATACTAGTAAATCCTTTGAGGACATAAATTTGTGCCTAGAGCTTGGAATGCAATAAAATTTATATAAATGGAAAGCTTTCAATGAGCAAAAGATGATGGTGAATTCAATAAAGAGGTCCAAGATGGCTATGGGAAAATAATTTTTTTTTATACCCCACTTCCAAAAAGTCACCTTGGTGGTTGGGTCTACTATAGAGTACTAGGTAGCAGTAAATGGGGTTTTAAGGTATTTGCATGGCACTACTAATTATGATTTGCTACCAAGGAAGTTCAGATTGGATAGAATGTTAAGCATACATGTCTTTTTTTATGTAAACTAGGCTAGAGACCTGGATGGTAGAAGATCTACAAGTGGGTTTGTGCTTAACCTATTTGGAGGAGCAGTAGATTGGCTAAGTAAGACATATTCTATAGTGGTGCTCTCAACTACATAAGTTGAATACATGACAGCCACTCATGCAAGAAAGGAAGCAGTGTGGTTACAAATATTGTGTTTATGTAATGGGTTGGTACAACAAGTTATAAGGATGGATTTTGATAGTCAGAGTGTAATCTTCCTAGAGAGAAACCCAACTTATCATTCAAAGACAAAGCATATTGATGTCTAATATCACTTTGTGAGAGACATGGTTGAAGATAAGAAGGTGTTGTTGGTGAAAGTGAACACATTGAAGAATGTTGTAGAGTCACTAACAATGTCTATTATCATTGAGAAGTTCTCTTGGTATAGAGAAACAATGAGCATTAATGCCTTGGATTGTTGATGATGTACTTTTGTGCCCCCTTATATGCATCAAGTGGGAGAATGTTAGGTATGTGTTCTATTATTTGCATGAGTAGCTCCATGCAACATGGTTCATATGTGTTGGACATAATGGGATAGTCACAAGGTGGAGCCCTCCCAACCTCCCACTCCAAAAAAGGGTGGTTTTGCCCATCCATTTTAGTGATTTTCGACACAATGTTTTTGCTTTTAGTGGTTTTGTGGTGCACGATGGCTCAACCCATGGTTTTATAATTCTAGTTAAGGAATCATGGTTGTATTCTAATCCAAGTTTAATGGATTGGGGGTTTATAGATGTCACGGGATATACATATTGTATTGTAACAATGGAAAGAAATAATATATTGAAAAGAAATATATGTTTTTCTTAGTTTTGGGTTTCTAAGGTAAAATATTTGTGTTAAATGTGTGTTTTTTTAGTGTGTGTGTGGGTTTCATTGCATCTTTTTCTATTTTATTAAGATTATATTTGCAAAAATTAATTGTATAGGGTTTTAGACACCATATGCCTAATGCTGACATGCGACCCCATAACCATAGAATTAGTTCAAGCAAGTAGAGTTGCAACACATGTCCCTATGAACCATCATATAAACCATGTTTAAGATTAACAAAAAATGAAAAAGAGTGGGAAGCAATGAAATTAATGATAAGTAAAGAATGTCGAGAATGAAGATAGATTATACTAACCACTAAGAAAGAAAAGTTATAGCTAAAATATGAAATTAGATGTAAGTAAATATAATAACCATGTAAGTGAAATACAAACTACATTATGAAAAGAAAAATGAGTAAGTCTATAAATTACTATGAAAGTAAATGCAATGAATCTAACTATGATGGAAAGAATAAAAATTTTAGATTATAAAAGAAATATTAGAAGGCGAAATATAAGTGTAAGAGTAAGACAATAATCCTTGCACAAACATAATCACGAGAGATGGTAGTGCAAGTTCTGAGAGATATGAACATTATGATCTTAGTACACATGAAAGATATATACCTAGAAAAAAATGTTAACTATTTGGCCCATGTAGGGGAAGGATAATGATACCAACTCTCAGGTAAAGACAATAAGCAAGTGAAGGCAAATAGAGAAAATAAGGAGATAAGGTGAAGGATAGAGATGTTGATGCAACATAAGATATGACATGAAATGGAAATGTTGGAAAAGAGTTGACAAAAGTGCAGATGTGATAACACTACCAAGGCATTAGTGAAGACATTTGACAACATACATCAACATGGGGTTAATGTGAGCGACATGTCATTGCAACAACACAAAGCTAGTATAAGCATACAAGATGATTACACAAGTTAAACACCAATGAGGACATGGGAAGTGACATACATAAACAAGGAGATAGCAAGGATGTAAGAGGTGATGATGCTTACAGAGCACCAATAAGGAAAAGGGGTGACAAGAATTGACAAGTGAGAGGTAACAATAAACCATGTTAAGGTTGAACTAACAAAGGTAGGAGGTGATAAGTAGGATGCATTACAGAAATATAAGTGATTCAATCATTTCATGTTACATGATGCTACCACTAAGGCCAATATCTTGAGGTAGAGACCTAGAGGAGCAATTATCAATTCTATCTAGGGAGAATCCATCTTGAATAGGCTCATATATGAGATAACAACCTAGATAGAACCAATCACCAACCAGTAAATTAAGGAGAGAGACAACCATGAAAAAGTATTAAGAGTAAAGAAAGAGAGAGATGAGGAAAGGAGAGAGAGGGAAGGGAACCAAGGGAAAACACAAAAATCCAAAAGAGGGGTAGAGAAAATATTTCTTTAGAAGAGTCAATGTAGGAAACAAGGAGATAGAGAGGTACTAATCCATTCATGTGATCTAGGTTAGGATTTTGATTCCATGAGGAGCACATATTGGATTAAGGAAACACGATAATATATATTTTAGAATGGATGTGGTGGAATTAATATTCTTTACGAAATATAAGTATTATGTCCAATGGACAATGCCCAATATGCATCAAGAGCACCACATCTGAGATTAGGCCTAAGAAGGAAAAGAGAGGGCAATTTTGAAGTGAAGATAACAAGTAACCCATCTTGTGTGAGTTCTTGCATCATGGTACTTCAGTGTATACTAAGCACCACATTAGTGAAATGTTTTCCAATTTGAAGATTTGGGTTGAGGAAGGGGAGCCATTATAGTGGAGAGAGGGGAAACCATATGGTGGAATGGTAACACATATACCATGGAGACTAGGAAAGGAAGAGGAGAAAAGGAACCTCCATGATCTACTAATGATAAGGTGGGTAGGTCCTCATGTTGAGAAGGGGAAAGGATAGAAATGTGAGGTTCCAAAAAAATTCTAAATATGGGAGAGTGAAGGACAAAGAGATATTCCTAAATAAGGCTCCAAGATGATGAAATGAGGTAACAAGATAGAGAGGGAACCCAGGTTGTGAGGTCAAGGAAAGTGATACAAATTAGGAAAGTAAAAGGGCTTGTAGCTAAGAAACTTACTAAAAGAGCTCTCATTGGATTTGAGGGATCTAAACAATCATATAAGCAAGGGAGAGGGGAAATTTAGAAGTGTTGAAAGAGGACTCCATAGTCTAAGGAAAAATGGAAAAGAAAGAGACATAAAAGTGGAGAGAACCTTAGCTTCAGAGACTAAAAGATTTATGGGAACTCCCTAGTGGAATCACCAAAAAAGTAGCATATAACTAGAGATACATAAACACCCTATTACAAACACCACCATTATATTATACCTATTGCAAAATCCATAAATTACACTAAGTACATAAAAATTTGTCCTTTAAAAATTATAACAATCACATATTTTTATAACATTTTTTAAAATAATAATAATAATCATATGTTTAAAAACACAATATTTGAACAACATTCCCAAACTTTTTCTTTATTCTTTAAAAACACCTCTATATATATATCTAAGTAAACATGGCACAACAAACTTATAAGATGAAAAATTTCTTACAAAATAAATAACATTCTCAAAACCTTTATTTATTCTTTAAACACACATCTATATATCTAAGTAAGCATCCTACAACACATCTATATATCTAAGTAAGCATATTAAAAACTTATAGGATAAAGTTACATCCTTATAGGATGAAAATATTCCTACAAAATTAAGTCAAAACCAATTATAAAAAATCTTTGTCTACTCCAAAAAGGACACATTGATCCATAAAGTTTGTTCAAAAACCAAAATAACAATATCCATAAAAGAAAAGGAAAAATCTTATAAACAAGACTGAGGAGAAACCATTATTCCCTTTTCCTACAATCCAAAGGGAAGTTGGATGCCTACTTTTCCCAAAGTGTCTACTCATTGATTTCTTTCACAAAAGATGTGTGGAAATGAAACTCGTATAAATCTTTTCAAAATATCTTAAGATAAAAAGTGATAATTTTAAAGGTAGAGTTTTTCCTAAATCATTTAATAGTGAATTCCCAAAATTCAATATTTTTCAACTTAATTGGCTTGTGATATCATTTAAAAGTTTTATGTATATATATGAATAAGAAAAATAAATGATGTGACTAATTCTTACTACAATATATTGAGCTTTTAATTATACTAAATTGTGAGAGTAAAAGATCAGGATAATAACGATTCAATTTTAATAATGATGGAACATCATTTCTATATGACCTCCATATTAAAATACTTTTCATCATAATCAATTTATCACGATAATTCAAAATTACTGATTTAAAAATTAAACCATACGTTAAAATGTCTCGTAACTCTTTACTGATTGGATATAGATTGTATTGCTTCATGAGATTGCTCATGGTAGCAAGGAAGCGCGTTATGATTTAGCTAGATTTTGGATAATGATGTTTAAAACTAAGAATAGTTAATAATTCAAAATTACTGATTTAAAAATTAAACCATACGTTAAAATGTCTCGTAACTCTTTACTGATTGGATATAGATTGTATTGCTTCATGAGATTGCTCATGGTAGCAAGGAAGCGCGTTATGATTTAGCTAGATTTTGGATAATGATGTTTAAAACTAAGAATAGTTATGTAGTGTCTTTGATGAAATTAATTCCTCTTAAATTTTTATGGTTTTACTTTCATGTTGACAATTAAATTTGGATAATTAAATTTGGATATTGGACATGAGGCCAAAATTAAAATTTAACATTTTAATGTCAAATATAGATATTTAATATTAATAATGAAATGTTGTTTATTTTACTTATTGTTTATTTGGAAATATAAAAAGACCCACCATGTGAGTAGTCAAGCTTCCAACTGTAAGGCAACGGTTAAGAATCAATTGTAGTCCAAGAAAGGGTAGTTTTGAAGTGACAGTTGTCACAATTAAAAAAGAAAAAACCCACCACCAGGATAAACATGGTGAGAGATAAAGGTCACGGGTGGAAGGAAAAAGAGACATTCCAGTAGAAAAAAGAAATCTAAGTATTGAGGTTTTGGTGAGAAAGAATGACTAGACATTAAAAAATAAAATATTATCAACCCAGATCTAGCAGGACACTCCTAGGGCTTGAGAATGAAATTTTTGAAAGAGATTGGTTCAGTTCCTGATAGAACGATTGCCTGAGGTTCGAGGGGGATTGCTAAGGAAGTAGTTAACTGGTTGGGAGGAGCATGGTGCCCGTATTATATTTTCCAACACTCAAATAAGTGACTAGATTGTTGATTATGATCTGTTAAGAATTTGTGTACTAGGATTATTTATGTTTATATGCACAGGATTGGAATGAGTAGGAAGTATCTAGTTGATATATGGTTCCCTGACAAAAATGTATAATCTCTCTTATAAATCAACTCTATATAAATAATCTGGGTAAAGTAGTAACTATTTTGATTATTGTAATATGTTTACAATAGGGTTAGCATGGATCCTGATTAACACTAAGGAAGAAACCTTCCGGGTAACCTTTAACAACATGTAGTCCCTACTTATGTAAAAAGAGAATCTTGCAGGAACAAAATTTGCAAAAAACCCGAGAACCAGGAATCATTAGTTCCTAGTCCAACAAGGCTCTTTCCCGACCAAGAACTGAATAGGAGGTCTAAAACTCGTATGAAAATGAGTAAATACAAATAATTTTGTCAGAGTTAGTAGAGCTCTATATAGACAACTAGAAGAATATACTAAAACATAACCATGTGAATTAAAGCAGAAAGTAAGACACTGGAAACATAAATATACATAGTAATTTAAAGATAAATGAGATCAAGAGATTTGTGCTTACTTGAAATATTGGCATAAATACATTTATCTTGATGGCAAAATGTCATTCATCTATTACATAAATATAAATAAAATAAATTTAGAAAGAAATAATTATACAAGAATGATATGGTTCCAATCTTTGTTGGAAACAAAGGAATTATTTTATAATTCAAGAACATGGAAAGTACTTTTACAACAATTCATGTACCCAAACTTCAAAAGACATAGGTACAAGGGGACCTATTCCAATGTATACATAAAATTATAAAATTATAAAATTATATTTTAAATAGGATAGCCACAGATTTGGCCACCAAGAAATATGTGCATGACTATATAAAATTTCTTAGTGACAGGGGTAAATAAGCCAATGCTAGGCTTGGCCATAACCAACCCATATTCAACAATTCCATAACAACAACCTCGCATTAGAATTAATTGAGGGAAATGAGTTGACAGGTAATTTAGTACCTCGAGAAAATTAGTTTGTGAGAAACCCTAACCCCTTTATTTTTGAAACCCCCCTTGGCATGGAAATCATGAACTAACTTGCAACAAGGGAATAAATAACTATAATTAGAATCATAAATGATTAAAGAAGAGGAAAATTCAAACAAACCTTGAGACAAAATAGGGTTATACAACTCACCTGAGAGAAATCTATCCATTAACCGAGACTTCTAACTTGTCACAAAACCAATTTCGTAAGTGAGAAGGGTTATAAGGTTTATTAACAATAATATATAACATAAGGTATAATAACTAGAGAAGTAAAGGGATTCACCATTTCAAGGTTTTAAAAACTATAAGAGATTCTATAGTTTATACCTGAAATTGGCATAAATCCCAACTCCTGATAGCTGTGACCAAGAACACCAAACTAGAACATGTTCAAGTAAAAAGGAGAAATAGGTTAGTGAGAGGATTTTTTATTTGTAAAGAAAAATATAAATAAAATCCTCAATCATATATATATATTTCAGATATAACTTAAGAAAAAAATACATAATGAAAAAGGGAAACCCTGGTGAAGTTACCTGAGGAGCCTCTGTTAGGTAGATGAACTGAAGCCATACCGTGATTTTGGAAGCTAGATACAATAAACCTAAATTAGAGCTGGATAAATTTTTAAAAAATTAATCCTCTTCCAAGTCATAGACCTAGGCAGTTACATAAAGATTATTAGTTACCAGTCTAAACATTTTGCAAGAATAGAAAACTACAAAAACAATAGAGAGGACCAAATTCTCTTTTGATAACCCAAGAAAAAAAATTGTAGATGGTTGGTACTTGTGGTGAAAAAGACTTTGCCACCCTGAACCACAACATTTTACCCTAATAAAATTCTCAGTAAGAGTAGAACCTTGCCTGGGAAAGGTTTGGTCGCAAGTTGTAGAACCAAGAGAAAGTTACAATCTCAAACCCTCATTTTCCTCACAAAGTGCCTGACAACAAAACACCAGGATGTGAATGAAGGTAGAGATGGAGAAGGGGGGAGGATAGTTACCCTAACTACCCAACCAAAGTAATGACCACCGTCGGATCTGTTAACCTAAATCTCAACCATTCTCACTTTGGTAGATCACATGGCCAAGTGAGGCCCCCCACAGAATCAATCCATATTGCTAGGAATGTACACTAGCTAGGGTGTAATTAAGCCCATGGAATCGAGTTTTTATGTGTAAACTTTAGGGTATGAAATATTTGCATTATCATAAAAAAATTGAATAAATTACAATGATAAACATGTTAATATAACGGTTTAAAAAATATATGTAATCGAAATCATAACAACGAATAGTAATAACGTGATGGTAAATCGTGGGTGTTTCAATAGTGATGTTATAGTATCAACCTTTGAGAAGGGTTTGTTGACCATATATATATAAACAAATAAGTGGTGATAACCTATGACATGTTATCAAATACCTTAAAACAACCCATTTTGATATTATAACCAAAGGGTACCAATGGAAAAGGAGGCATTCTAGATCCATGAAGTAACAAATAGAGATTTAAGGAAGATAAATTAGGTGTGGGTTCCTTAGAAAAAGATACACCTTACTTATCAATAGCAACATAATAAATGTAAGAATTGAACCCGATGATTCTAACAAGTGAAAGAGTGATGGCCATAAAATAGAAAATGTGAGAATAGGAACTTTGGTTTATTTAAATACACTTGTTTTCCCCATGGCATAGCAAGACTTTGTAAACTAGTAAAAAGTATATAGTTTAAAAAATAAAATAAAATTATGATGTAATTATTGAATGGATTTTTTTGAGGTACATGACACGTGGTATCAGAGCAATAAGCTACAACATTTTGGTTCATGAACCTAACCCCAACTTTTTTCCAACAAATTAAATGCTCTATCCTATGCAATAAATAAGAGAAGAAGGAACAATGATGATAGAATCACCTATAAGAACACATATAGGAGAACAAAGTTGGGAAGAGAAACACCACCCCTTATAATGGAGTTATTAGATGTCGTTAAATAATTGAGGATGGTGTTAGACATTATTCGATTAAATAATGAGAAGTTTCTAAAAGTTAATACCAAGCAAGAAAAAATTATAAAAAAAATTAACAGATAGGTTAAATCCAAAAACTATAGAACCATTTGTGAAAGAGGAAGATAGGGGAGAGTCATCCAAACGTAAGAACCGAAATAGTGTGGATGAAAATAAAGATGAAAGACCTGAAGAATAAAAGGAATGTAACTCAGCTAAAATGCCTCCTCGTCAAAGGAAAAAACTAAAAGTAGAGCTTGAAGGGGAGCTCAAGAAAATTATACCTCCAACCTTTGACGTCGAGTCATAAATTAATACTTCACAGTTTATGAGTATCCTAATAATTTAAAGGATAGACTAGAAACTTATCAAATACATGGAAAAACATCTTTATGGTGGGAGGAGATTAGAACTGTACATAATTTAGAATATAAAACTAGAAATTGGGAAGAATTTCATAATTTTTCAAAGAAAAGTATTTTTTTATGAGAAATTTTTCGGCGTAAATCACATGAAATTTCATTTGTCAATGCGTTTCGAACCAACAAGTGTGGTTCATCGTCAGGACAAGTTGAAGAAACAGATCTAGCTTTGCCTATTAAATAGTTTGAGCAGGACATCCAACGGCTATATTTCTTGACCAAGCAACGACAATAAGGACTAACGACTAAGTTTGACTGAGAAACAGTTAGTTGAACAGGATTAAGGGCAAGACCTCTATTTTTATAATTCCAATGAATATTAAGTTAAATAATTTTTAAAATAAATTAATTAATAGTTAGTTAAAAAATTATTAAATATATAAATAATAGTGTAACTAATTATTAATAGATGTTAAAATATAGTTAGTTATATTATTTATTAAAAAGTTAAAGGGACATAATTTATTAACTTACAATTCGAAATATATATTAAAATAAATTTATTTTATATTAGTAGTTATTTAAATATATAAATAACTATAACTATAACTTAAAATAAAGGGACTTAAAATAAATAAATTAATAGTTAGTTAAAAATGATTAAATATATAAATAATAGTGTAATTAATTATTAAGAGATGTTAAAATATAGATAGTTATATTATTATTAAAGAGTTAAAGGGACATATTTTATGGTTACACTATTATATTGATAGTAACAATACAATTATTCCTTTCAAAACTCTAATAATAATTCTATTTATTGGAACCAATCTAGGATAATATGTTAAACTTTTGCATCTTCATTAGTGCTCAAGAGTGCTACTACTTACAGTTTTGTTTACTAGTGTTATTGGAAAGCATGGACCACTGCATGGGTTCTACTAGCGCACAAGCTAATTTATGACCTAGCCTTATGCATTGTAAAGAAATTGGGAAGAGATTAGGTTGGGTTCTCAATTTAATAATGTAAATAATCATGTGACATCCATTCAACTATTAGATCTAATTTATTGTATGAACAATTCAAACAATTTAATAAATGTAGAAGAAAATGCCATGTAGATCATATCTCTCACAAACCTGAAATGTTTAAACAAAAAACACGAGTAGCATCTATGAGTAATGAGGAGCTCCTTTCATTGCCATGAAGAAAGCCATAAGTTGTCAATTCTATAGTCTATCAACAAATCATATCAACATGTACATAAATGGCTTTTTACATCTTCGTGAGTGGAGGAGAAAAACTTAACAACTAGTTTAAATAACAAGGTTTCAGAATTGGAAGAGAGGGGGTACTTGAATGTATCTAAAAGCATCCTAAGTTTATCAGCCACCCCATCTATTTGTGGACTCAGAAGATCACCAAGAAGGAGGTGATTGATGCAAAGATGACGTAAAGGTGAAGAAGGAAGATAAGGGGGATATGAGGCATGGGTTAGAGGGAAGAGAATGCAAAATAAATGAGGAAGAAAACACATTGAACAACTATTTGTAGAGGTCGAAGGTAAAGTTAAAAACAATAATCATAGATGAATGAGACACTTATTCCAAGCTGAATGTTGGGACAGACCACCTAGGGGGTGTTCATTTGGTTGTTTATGGCTAAGGAAATTCACAAAGGTAATGGCTAAGGCCTTGGAAAAGAAAAATAACATTTTGGCACAATTATTTATTAAAATAATGGAGATTAGGAGAAAAATGAGGCGAAAGGTCACAGGTTGCATGTGAGGAGGAAAATGAAGGAAAATAATGGAAAATGAAGAAAATAGAGGTCTCATTCATAAAAATGCTTCTGAGAATTAGTTGGTTACCTTTTGTCGGTTTATCTTTGGAACTCTTTCATTATTCTCTCTCTCTCTCTCATACTCATTGACACTTAGAGTTTTCTTGGAGCACTTTGGCATTGGAGCAAGAAAGGAAAAGAAGGCAAGAAGAAGTAAAGATCAAGCAGGGAAAGGTAGGATCAAGTAGCTATAACAGGCTTCATTGTAGGTATTGACTCGCATGTGTATTTTATTTTCTAGATTTGGCATGCATGAGATTGCATGTGTTTCTTTTCTACCATGGCATGGGTTTTTCTAGGTGTGACAATATTTTCAACTTAGCCTTGCCATTTCCTGATAAATTTGATGAGATAGGTTCTCTCATATGATTTATGTGGGATGACCAAATTGGATTCAAAGGTGAGTGGAGTGGATCTCTGAATTGACAAAAACATGGTGGTAGTGGTCCCTGAACCAGACTAAGGATGCATGAAGCCACTAGCCTAGTAGCCCCTGAATCAGAATATGGCTTGTGGTAAAGCCAAATTGTGTGCCTCGGTGAGCCTAGGAATCCTTGATGGTGAATGGCGGGATATACAATAAAGCGAAGAGGTGTATTTTCTCTCCATTTGGATTAGTAATTTTGGAATGGAATGCATGGTAAATCTTGGAGAGTATGTCTCAGTGTATGGTCTAGTGATCCCTAGATAAGACTGTGGATGCATGGTAAAGACTGAGAGACTAGGCGGCACTCAAATTCCTCACGGTGTAGGTGGAGAACTCTAGTGGCATCCACATTGATTGGTGTTTTTGATGTGTTCTATGAGTCCCACATTCATTCTTGGAATATGTCACGAGGGTGATTGGCTGAAGAGAGACTTGGCGCAACCAATCTATGGTAGGGTGGAACGTGGTAGTCCCATCACCAGTCGGTTCATTGCATTGATAAATGAGAAATTCATTCCATTGATTTTCATGTGTAAATATACTGGTGTATATATGGATTTTGACGGCTGATATGTTTATTGTATTTATGTTCCAATTATGGTGGTTATATGTACATTTTATGCCAACAACTATGTTTGGGTCTTAGCATGTTTTTACTTGTATTTGAATGGACATTGTATCTATGACCTAATAAGTGATAAGGCAGCAAAGACATGAGGAAACAATGGTTCATGGTGATTCTTAGATAAGTATGAGATCCATACACTTAATTATGTTGTTTATACCTATAGGTTACATGTCTATGATATGTTTGATGAAATTCCTATCATGGCTAGTAGGGGTCTGGTTAAGGTCTTGATCAACTATTTACTTTTGCATCATTGTTTCCATGTACTTTACTTGATTCTAAGCTTCCATTCCATTATGGGTAGTGGCCTGGGCTTTGGGCTTGAAAAAGTGGCTTAATTCCCGAGGTCTTCGGCACAGAACTTGAATTTTTTGCCCACAATCGCTGGCAGGTAGGCCTATGAGAGCAACTCTAGGACTCTGGTTTCTCTCTTGCCCATAACATGAGATTGACTATGGCCTAAGAGGTCCAGAACAACAGTGGAACCTAGGAATAGGTTGTCTAAGTCGTTGACTAGTCTCCTGAAGGTTTTGTTGATGGTGTTGGATGACTAGGTGTGATTTTCTGTCGATTTCACTTCCTTAAGGTTACCTAGGAGGTCAAATATGATCATAGTAGCCTCTCGTCTCATGTTTACCTCGGTTGGCATGGTTACTTGGGTGAATGTAGGAGGAGGGTGTTACATAGTGGTATCATAGCATGGTTCAACTCTCGGACTGGATGGGTTGAATGTGTTAGTAATGCATGCATGTCAGTTGCATGTGTGTCTCTTACACTTATATAACTGTTGCAATTGTTTGATGTTGGATTAGGGTTTTAGTGTGGTTATCATGGAGAATTTGATGTTGATTTCGTGAAGAGTATTTTACATGAGTATGTGGATGATTGTATATGGTTAGTTGTCACTTACATGTTGTTTTTATGTCACCTACTTACATCCTTGTATGTTAGGTTACATTTTGAATATTTTGATTACATGTATCAACCTTGGAGGTTGATTACAAGGACTGATTGATTATGCTCAACTACCTACATTTATGCGTATGTGTAGTTGGTTAGGAATTGCTTATGCATGTTGTCAGTTTCATGTAGAAATGTGTAAAATGAAGTAATGGTTGTTGTCATGCATGAGCTCATAGCATGCATTGTTGATATGACCTTGCATTGATGAATGGACCCTAGTTAGAGTGATGTTTATATGTTGATACATTTACTTGCATGTGTCGATATACTGTTATGATTATGTTATACATGTATCACGATGATTTGGTGATCTTGCAGACAAGGTATCCTCCCCGAGATATATTGGGGTACACTGGTTTATTATGATTTGGTTTATCTGACATATTATGCATTGCAGGAAGAGAAAGATCAAATGGCTAGCAAGGTGGTAGACTACGTAGAATCTCCCTATGCATCAGATGAGCAACATGGTGTGGGGCATACTTCTGATTTGGTCAATACATTGAGAAGCTTGAAGGAAGAGATAAGGAGTTGTAAGGCAGATAATGATCGGATCATACAGGCACAAGAGAAGCAAGCAGAGGTCAATGCTATACTTCTTCATAGTTTGTCAAAACTGCAGTGACAAGGGCCACTTCGGATCAACCATGCACATGAAGATGGGACTAATGGAGCATATGGCAGTACATATCCTGGTAGACATAGGTTAGATAGATCTGATACAATGAGAGATGGCAGGTTGTGTAGGTTTTAACCCCGTACAGAAATTACCTGCATACGAATTCTAAAACATACAAAATAAACAATGCGAGAACATAACACATAAAACACATATACATAGAGATTTTCCCCTGGATCCCAAAACCAGGACTACCAGCTTGATTTTTCATTATGTTCCTTTCAATGTTACAATACATATTTATACATGTCGAAGCATCCAATACCATGGACCGAAAACCATTGCATCCAAAACCATGGACCAAAAACCATCGCGTCCAAAAAATATGTGCAAAAATCATGCAAAAAACCATAGGTGGGTCCGCCCAACCTAACAGGGGTCCAAAACCAAAATTTCCCAAATCGGGTTATGGGTACCCCTCAAACCCCCTGTGACCTCCCCCCCACTGACCCCCGGTTAACTACGTGGGCTAGTTGTGGAAATAATATAACACAACCCAACATTCTCCCACTTTTTGTTTTCTTTCCACAGGGGGCCACAAGAGAGCTTAGCCATTTATCCAGCCCTGCAATGCCCATTGTTTCTCTACACCAAGAGAACTTCCCAGAGCTCACAGATTTTGTCAATGCATCTGCGGTATTCTTCAAAGTGTCCACCTTTACCAGTAACACCTTTTTGTCTTCTATCATATCCCTCACAAAGTGATACTGAACATCAATGTGCTTTGTCTTTGAATGATATGCGAGGTTCTTTGCCAAGAAAATTTCACTTTGGCTATCACAGTTTATCGTTATAGCTTCCTGTACTAACCCCATACTTGAACACAATCTCTGCAACCAAACTGCTTCCTTGCTTGCATGAGTGGCTGCCATGTATTCTGCCTCTGTAGTTGATAGTGCCACTATAGACTGTTTCTTACTCATCCAACTGACTACACCTCCAAATAGGTTAAACACATACCCACTTGTAGATCTTCTCTGATCTAGATCTCCAACCCAGTCTGCATCAAAAAAGCCACGAATATCCAACGCTCTGTCCAATCCTGGTCTTCCTTGGTAGCACAAACCATAATCACTAGTGCCACACAAATACCTGAAAACCCGCTTCACTGTTGTCCAATGCTCCTTTCCTGGTTTTGACATAAACCTTCTCAATACTCCCACTGCATGTGCAATGTCTGGTCTAGTACAAACCATTGCATACGTTAGGCTACCGACTGCACTTGCATATGGAACACGGGACATGTCCTCTTCCTCTTCTTGTGTCTTGGGACACTGTTCAATAGATAACCTCACACTTACAGGAATAGGAACCTTCACCAGTTTACTATCCTGCATATTAAACCTCTGCAATATTGTCTCGACATACTTCCTCTGGTTTAACCAGAGCTTCCTCTTTGCCCGATCTCTTTTACTTTCCATGCCCAAAATATAGTTTGTAGCACCAAGATCTTTCATGTCAAATTTGGAGGACAATTGGATCTTCAAATCCTGGATAATTTCTTTGTCATTTCCAACTAGCAACATATCATCCACATAAAAGACCAGATAAATAACACGGTCGCCAATTAATTTAAAAGACACACAGTGATCTACTTTGCTTATGGTGAAGCCAAGTCTCCGTATAAATCTATCAAATTTCTGATACCACATCCTTAGTGACTGTTTTAACCCATACAAAGACTTCTTTAACTTGCATACCAGTTCTTTCTTACGCTTCACCGCAAAGCATTCAGGTTGCTTCATGTAGATTTCCTCTTCCAGATCCTTGTGAAGAAATGCTGTCTTTACATCCATCTGTTCTACCTAAAAATCAAAAGCAGCAACAACAGATAAAAGTAATCTAATAGAAGTTACCTTGGCAATAGGAGAAAAAATATCACCAAAATCAATTCCCAGCACCTGGGAATAACCTTTTGCTACCAACCGAGCTTTGTATTTCTCTACTTTTCCTTTCGCATTTGTCTTCTTTTTGAACACCCATTTGCTGCCAATGGGTTTCCTTCCATTTGGCAACTCCACTAGATCCCAAGCCTCATTTTTGTGCAAAGATGCCATTTCATCAACCATGGCCTCTTTCCAGAGTTTTCCATCCTCTGAATCCACTGCTTCCTTCACAGTTCTAGGATCATCATCAGTAACAGACAAAGCAAAATTTGAATAGTAAGTAGATGGACTATACCTTTCTGGCTGCCTTCTTTCTCAAACTGATCTTCTCACAGCCAGAGTTTGTGGCTCTTCATCTTCTGATTCCTCCTCTGTTGTAGAGTCTAATTCTTCCTCCTTTAGCTCAAACTTTATCTTCTCAGGTTCCTTTGGTTGGACTTCATGTTTAATAACATCTTTCACCTCTCTGAACACCACAGCTCGGATGTACACAACCTTCCTTATTACTGGGTTCCAAAGCTTATAACCCTTTAAACCATCCTTATACCTAATAAATATGCACTTTCAGATTTACTATCCAACTTGGCTCTTTTCTCCTTTGGA
This sequence comes from Pinus tabuliformis, assembly GCA_031772625.1. Classification (NCBI taxonomy): domain Eukaryota; kingdom Viridiplantae; phylum Streptophyta; class Pinopsida; order Pinales; family Pinaceae; genus Pinus; species Pinus tabuliformis. Next base: position 161,713,832 of record CM062820.1, read on the forward strand.
ACATGTACATATGCATCACATCCAAATACCCTTAGATGTGAAAGAGAGGGTTTCTTACCAGTCCATACCTCTTGTGGAGTCTTATCCTCCAATGTTGATGAAGGTGACCTGTTGACCAGGTAACATGCAGTATCCACTGCCTCTGCCCAAAATTCCTGTCCTACCCGACACCATTGAGCATGCTTCTTGCCCTTTCCATCAACGTCTTGTTCATTCTTTCTACAACTCCATTTTGCTGAGGTGTATATGGAGTAGTCTTCTGCTGTGATATACCACACTTACAAAATTCTTCAAATTCCTTGCTACAAAACTCTCCACCATTATCTGTCCTCAACACCTTTATCTTCTTCTCTGTCTGGTTTTCCACCAGAGCCTTAAATTCTCTAAACCCGTCAAAGACTTCAGATTTCTTCTTAAGGAAATATATCCATGTATTCCTTGAGAAGTCATCTATAAATGATACATAGTACATAGACTTACCCAGTGATGGAACCTTCACAGGTCCAAACACATCACTTTGCACAAGCTCTAATATCTATTTCTCCCTCTTACCACGAGAGGGGAAACTCACCCGATTCTGCTTCCCATACACACAATTTTCACAGAAATCAAAATCCAGAGAGCTATTACTCATACCTTCTACCATACTTTTACCATGAAGTATTTGAAGGCCCTTCTCTCCAATATGTCGAAGCCTTTGATGCCATAGCATGGTCTTCTCTCCAGAGACCACTAGATTTTCTGCTCCACTTTCAGGAACCATAGAACTATTGCACCCATCAATAATAGTGCTACCTTGCAGCTTGTACAAAGTTCCAATCCGAACTCCATGCATCAATACCAATGCTCCCCGAACCATTTTGCAGGTATCCTTCTTGAACACTGTTTTTACACCTGCATCATCCAGCTTGCTTACAGAAATCAGATTTCTGGCTAATGCAGGAATATGTAGAACACCTGGAAGCGTTCTAACCCTTCCACCTTGCAACTTCAAATTTACTTTTCCGCAACCAATGATTCTATCCTTCCTGTCATCCCCCAAGAAGACATCACCACCATCATATTTCTCATACTCATAGAACCACTCTCTATGGGGAGTGAAGTGAAAGGATGCACCTGAGTCAATCAACCATGCCTCATGCTCTACTGTGTACTTGAAGAAGCCAAGTACACATACCCACCTTCATCTGAGGTGGTTTTCGCCTCTGCAAAAGGAACCTCATCAGATCCCTTTCCTTTGTCAGGAGCTTTATATTTACAGTCCCTTTTAAAGTGGCCTTCTGTTGAGGCCCCGAAAATCGGGTCAACAACAAGGGGGATACCCACCCAATCCAGACCTTGGTTGGCAGCTCCTTATCCGTTTGGTATAGCAGGTCCGACTGGGGATACCAGTTTCCCAATCTAAGGGTGTGTGTGCAGAGTTGGATTATGTTGATATAAGAGTTCTGATCTAAGCTATTTTAATCTAATTCTATGCTATTGTAATCTAATGAAAACAACACATCTAATCTATGCTAACCCGGGGTGTATTTCTTCTATTACGTGATCTAAAGAGATTTCAAACAATAACTGGTAATAAAGATCATCCAGCTATCATAAGAATGGAAATCAATTAAGATGAACCACTTTGCATAAAAAGTTAGGCAAAACAGTTGTGAACAGCATATCGCATAATAAGTTATTCATATATCAAACATAAACAAATGACTCCACCGTACAAAAGTGCCAAATGGTAACTCACACATTCATGCAATAACATATAAACAACTAAAAACTGTATATCACTTTAAGAATATAAGCAGAAATGGCCAAGAGATAAAAGTACCATTTATGACTGGTCCTACTCATAAGCTTCAAGCAAAAATGATTTATCTCTACTTGTTCTAACATCTACTAAGAGTACAAAAGTGAAACATTAGTAGCAGACATCAAATGCAAACATTAATAAACCTCGATCCATCCATTCATCAAAACCTCCTCTGAGGGTGCAGAAGTGCATGTTCTGAGGACAAGTTTTTGACAAATTTCTGGACCCTTCTCCAAATGCATGAGAAGGGTTTAAATACTGCTAACTAAATAAATTAATTACATGAATTTCGGATACGGTTCAAAATGACCGCCCTTTATCTAAGTAAACTTATTTCTAAAAATTGAATCTAATTTCTAACTCTTTCTGCATTCACTCCTTAGTGCTGTGAGTATGCAACATTTGCCTGGGAAGAGTCGACTGGTTGTCTTCTGCTTTTGTCTGAGCTACGAAAATAGAAATGGCAAGCGCTGGCACCTCTTTTTAGTAAACTGGAAGATATTTTTGAGAATTATCTCCTGGCTGAGCGAATTTACTGCGTGTATGCTTGGTAACAAACCAGATTCCTCTTAGCTGCCTCTGCTTTTGCTATTTAGGCTTTCCGGACTCGCGGCATCGCAGATCGCAGATCCCAGATTGCTGCAATTTGTCAAGTTATTTGTGTGCTGCTTATGCGACGCTGCGATATGCGATATCGCATATCGACCATCGGAGATTTTCTTAAGATTAGTCATTTATGGGCGCTTCTCAATGTATGCGATGTGATGAATTTCGCGCCACTTCTTCGCAGTTGCTTTAATGTGCTCATCAAGGAATGCTTGACTCTTCTCCGTGCGATGTATCTTTGAGGAGTATAATACAAAAAAAATTTATAAAATCTTTTTTGGATTTTTTATTACTAAGGGTCCCCACTTCTTTAGCGTTATTGCTAATACTGAAAAGAAGTAGGGGGGTTGTTGGTGGCCACAACAATGGCGATTCACTTGGAAGAACCAGTTATCTCTGCTTTTCTATTGAATTCTTTAAACTTCCAAAACAGAAAAATTTTCATAAACCTAAACTTTGTTATGGACAGACAGAGTACATTATGCCTTATTCTATCAATGATATTTTGTTTCAACTTCTTTCTTTTCTAATTGTTTGCTTCCTCAGTCTTGTCCTTGTATCTACATCAGCCATTACTTGGTCATGTAAAGAAAAAAAAAAAAAAAAAAATTCTCTATGTGCTAGCCTTAAAATATGCTCGTTTGCCGTAGGTAGAGCCTCTACTGCCAGCAGGCATCCATAGCCTCGACAGGGTTACCTGTTACCTAGCAATGATCCTTTATCCTGTTTAAGGTTACCTATAACCCTCAAAGGAAAATCCATTTTGACACTTTTTCCTTTTTTATTCTTAAAGAACAATGTCTTGGTTTGGTAGCCAAATTATGACACAGTCATTCACTTGATTTACACTTTTGCTGAACAAGCTGGCTCGTGATGAGACCCCTTGTCTTTTGATTTTCAATAATCTTGAGTCATTGCCCTGTTTTAATGGACAGTGTTTGGCAAAGTCAGCAAAGTTATAATATCTGTGATCATGATAAGTCGGCTCGTGATGAGACCTCTTATTCTTTGAGATATAGTGTTTCTTGGATTGTCCCTCTGAATGCTGCGATTTTCTTTAACAGGGAGGATATCATTGTTTTCCTTAAGAAAGCTCCAGACGACAACAATAGAGTTTGCAAATAGTAGTTTTACAGAGAATCTTTATTTTGTTATTGATACCTTTCATTGTGCTGATATAAAACAATTCCTTCACTAAAGGTTGCTTTCATCGAATTTTTTGAAGTTGAAACTAATATCATATCTAGGCTAAAGTTTTTAACTGTGTCTGTCAATAATAAAGATCATATTTTCAAAAAAAAATCTATTTATAAAAGCGAAAAGCTCAAAATCTGAAAGAGAATTGGTGCCTTTTTCGCAAAAACCGATAGTAACCATTAACAACCGGTTTTATTATGAAAGAAAGAAAGAAAAAAACGAAACTATTCTACAAAATAGAAGAATAATCTTCTATGGAAAATATTTTTTAAGGATTTGACCATTCACAGGCAAAGAATCCCTTCTACCTGCTAGATCTTGTAAGACAAACGTTGATGGACCTATGACTTCAACAATCTGAAAAGGACCAAGCCACATCTTTTGAAATTTTGTATGTTTGCCCTTTTCTTCATGAGCTTTATCCCATTTTAAAACTGAATCTCCCATCTGAAAAAATTTTCTGGTCATTTTGTTTGAATCAAAAGAGGATTTTATTAGCACTTGATGATGAGAATGGGTTCTTTTAGCTTGTTCTCGCTGTTCTTCTAATTTGATTATTTCCATTTGTCTTAGTTGTATGGAGGAAGTAGGTACTTCATCAATGTACTGTATTAAAGACAAAGAGGGAATGACTAAGTGAGTTGGAAGAACTGCTTGTTTCCCATAAACTAAATTAAAGGGGGAAGTGCCGATCGAACCTTTTTTTGTTATTCTATCTGCCCATAAAGTGTTTATCAAAGCTTTATGCCAATTCTTTTGGTTCTGGTCAATCGTTCTTTTAATAATCCTGATTAGGTTTTTATTTGTTGACTCAGCTAACCCATTACCTTGCGGATAGTAATTGGCCGAATATTTTAGTTTGAATCCCCTTTTAAGTGCGAACTCAGTCATTGCATTTCCAGAAAAGTATGATGCATTATCAAATATTAAAGCCGTTGGCAATCCAAACCTAGTGATTATAAATTGATCTATGAATTCGATAATATTTTCAGAATTAGCTGTCTTGAGAGGAACTGCCTCTACCCATTTAGTAAAATAATCTGTTGCCGTGAGGATGTACCTATGCTGCTTAGAAGAGTGAGGAACGATCTCACCTATTATGTCCAAGCCCCACTGGCTGAATGGTTGCTCGATGTTTACCGGTTGTAGTGGCAGGGACGGCTTCTTTTGTTTTCCAGCAGTAGTTTGGCAGACTTGACATTTCCTCACGTAACCGTGTGAATCTTTGAACAGCGTAGGCCAGTAATATCCAGCACATAAAATTTTATGTGCAGTAGCATCTCCAGCATAGTGTTAGCCTGCTGGTCCATCGTGGAGTTCCTGCAAAACTTTTTCGGCTTCAGTTTTTTCAAGACATCTAAGAAGAACAGAATCATAATTCTTTCTAAAGAGAATATCATTTATGAGCTGATATTGTTTAGCTTTCAATCTCAGAGCTCTTTTCTTAGTGTGATCCAGGTGTGATGGAGCATACCCGTTCTTAAGATAATAAATGATATCAGCATACGATGATTCTGCATCGTTAAGGCTTACCTCATACATTTGTACCTCTTCGGATGGCATTTCAGGGATTTTCGATGCTCCAGCTAACATCTTGCAGAAGCCTTGACCTCTTACAATGTTTGCTGGTTTGATCTCAAGATCATATTCTTGTAAAGCAGTGATCCAATTCGCTCTTTTCTCGCCCATATCCTTCTGTACTAGAAGATTTCTTACTGCTGGAAACGGTACTATGATATTAATATGGGTTTTGAGTAAGAAAGGTCTGATATATTTAACCGCTTTGAAAACAGCATAGGCCTATTTCTCTACGTCTGAATAATTGAGTTTAGCACCTTGTAGATTCGAGCTAAAAAATGCAATTGGAGCTTCTGTTTTTTCTTGATTGGCTTGGGTTAGAATCGCAGCATATGATTTTTCTGAGGCAAATGTGTATAAAACAAAAGATTCTGAAAAATTCGGGGTTGCTAAAGATGGAGCATTAATAATAGCTTGTTTGATCAGGTTGAATGCTTCATGTTCATCTTGACCCCATTTGAAAGTTGAATTCTTTTTAATCACGGTTTGCAAAGGAGACACAATTCGTGAAAAATCTGGGACAAATCTTTTTACAAAATTGATTTGACCAAGGAAAGATTGCATGGCTTTTTTATTATGAGGTAGGGATATTTCTGAGATTTCTTTGATTCTGTCAGGATCAATGTGAATACCAGACTTGGACACTATGAATCCTAGAAGTTTTCCTTCACTTAATGCGAAAAAAGATTTATTCGGGTTAAGTGAAATCCCATACCTTAAACATCGTTGAAAATTTTGCTTTAAATCTCTGAGATGGTCGCTTCGCTTCTTGGAATACACTGTTATATCATCCAAATAAATCACTACAGATTTGTTGACTAAACCCTTAAATGCGATGTCCATGGCTCTTTGAAATGTAGCGCCGGCATTAATCAAACCAAATGGCATTTTCCGATATGCGTATGTGCCCCATTTAGTTCTGAATGTGGTTTTCAACTGATCATTGGGATGCACCAGCACTTGATTATATCCTGAAAATCCGTCCAAGAAAGACATTAGTTCTGAGCCTGCTACTGCCTGTAATATCTGTTCCATAGGTGGAAGAGGAAAATTGTCTTTTTGACAGGCTTTGTTAAGATTCCGAAAATCGATACAGATTCTGATATCTCCGTTTTTCTTTCTAACAGGTACCATATTGGAGACCCATTTGGAATGTCTGACGGGGAAAATTATTCTGGCTTTTAATAACTTATTTAGCTCAGTCTTTATCTGATTTTCTAAATTGGGGTGGATCTTCCTCAGTTTCTGTTGGACAGGTTTTTCGTTGTCAATCATAGGAATAGTGTGTTGAATGATAGAAGTATTGTATGTCTTCAGCTCATCGTAATTCCAGGCAAAAACATTTTTATATTGTCTCAAAAGACGAATATACGCTAGTTTTTCTTCAGGGGCCAGACCTATGCCTAGATTAATGTTTTGTGGTTTATCATCGGTTCCTAGGTTTACTAATTCGTAGTTCAGAGTTGAACTGTAGAGCTTTGAATTGGTAGACCTTTTAAACCAATTTTTTAAATCGTACAAGTCTTCTAACTTAACCACCGATTTAGGTATAGCAATATCAGTGCTATTTTGTTGTGTTTGTCAATCGTGATGGTCTTCGTCAATTATCTGATTGGAGTAGGATCCTTCAGAAGTGAGGAAATTTACAATATCAGGATCATCATTGAATACTCTCCAATTTGTAATGTTGTCAGGGATGGATGGTCTAAATATTAATTCTATTGAGAATCTATCTGGACTAAAATCTTCGGAGGGAATAAGCCTAGAGGCTACGTTAGCCAAAAGGTCTGCACTCGCGTTTTGGAGTCTCGGGATTGAAGAGATATTAAATGCTATGAAATGCTCAGTCAGATCTTGTACTAAAGATTGATAGTGTTTTAAATGACCTGATAGGCAATGTATAGTGTTACGTACCTGTTTGACGATAATCTCAGAGTCCCCAAAGACCTGAAGATACTTGACGTTTAACCCAATTGCTTTGTATAGGCCTTGCACCAAGGCCTCATATTCTGTTGTGTTGTTTGTGCAATTGAATTCGAGCCTGCATGTAAGCATGGTCTTGTTTCCTTCTGGACTAATCAGAACGCATCCTGCTCCTGCTCCTTCATTAGATTTAGAGCCATCGAAATATAATTTCCAAAACAAAGATGTATTTACAGGTTCATCTACAAAATTAACACACTTTGAACTATCAGTTTGGGAAAAATTTTCGACTTGGGACAAAACTGAATTTTCTAAGTAAGGTGATGGGTGAGCATTGAAATTATCGAGGAAAGAATCTACCGAGTAATTGCCTATGATACTGCTGTTATATGATACTGCTTCATTTTCTCCCTCTAGTTTCGTTACTATGTACTTCTGGTGTAATTCTCGTTCAACCTTTATCTGATTCGGTTTACCGTTATAGGGTAACCACATGTGCGACCAGTCGGTTGCAAAGTATCCATGGAGTTTCTCGGACCAATCCCTGCTAAGAATTAATCCATAGAATTATGGGATATCGGCCACTAGAATATCAATAACCTGACATACCTTCGGGTTAGATGACAATCTTATGGTTACTTGATTAATTTCACCAATCACTTCGACTTGAGATCGATCAAGCTGAACTATACGCACTACGGATTTTTGTGGTTGAACATTTAGCTTAGCACATATTGATCTGGGTAAAATATTCGAAGAAGCACCGGAATCTACCAAACAATTGTGCACATTTTTGTTGAAAATCTCGTAAGTGAGAAGAAACGGGGGAGTGTGAGATCTTGATCTTCCTCCAATTAAGGCGATATCATTTGGATCAATCTTATCGATCGCGTTAGTTGGAGGTCTTCCCATGTTATGGGAAGCTTGAGAGAGTACAGCGGTAGGCAAAGGTACAATAGGCACAGCGCGTAATTCTTTCATCATTATCTTCTGTTGATGCTTCAATTTGCTCAATTCATAAAGGGTGATATTAGCCCTAGTCTTTTTCATGTCATCAACAATATTGTACTCCATTTCATCCGACACTATCAGTGTTTTTGATGGAGTTGTTTGATCTACTCGGACTGGGCTAGGCTTAGTCACTTTAGTTGTTGCTTTCTTTGTTGCGACTTTATCTTTTGTTGTAGGGCTTGCGCCCTTCTGCTTAGGGGTAGTTTGGGGAGGATCAAGCTGATTTTTGCTTCGTGTGCTAACCAGAAATATTTCTTGATCCTCTTCTTGTGGGAGGATGAAATCCCACATTCCTTGTAATTCCACAACTTCTTCGTCATCGGTTTGCCCTTCAGTGGCACTTTCTTCTTCTTCCTCTTCCTCAGTTTCAGCATTGGAGATGGCATTGGGTGGTTTTGTATCCGTTGAAGGACCTCTTTTAAAAGTTCTGTAGGGCTTTTTTAAAGAAGTTTCTGCTACTTGTTTTTTTATGTCAATCATCTCATTAGACATGGTCTTTAATACTTTCTGCAATCCTTCCAAATCGAAAGGGTCTTTTGTTTGTTTCTTCTTGGGATCTTCCTTGAAGGTGACTTTTTTAGACTTTCGTTCCTCTATCGCGGATCTCTTTTCCAGGGCTATTACGCGTTTCTCTACTGCTATCGCCTCTGTCATGTTTTCAACTAAAGTTGTTTTATTTGCTCTATCCACGAAGATTGCTATGTTTGATGGTAAAGTAGTAATATACCATTCACATCGTACTTCTTCGCTGGGTTGGGAAGCAGTAGGAATTTTGTTGAGAATTTTATTGAACCGTAAATCGAAATCTTTGATAGGTTCTTTAGCTTGGGCCTTGAGATTGGATAGGTCATTGATTAATGTTGCTGTTGATCTGTCATCACCAAACTTGATAAGGAATTGATTGTGGAAGATATCCCAACTTGTGATAGACCCGGAAGGTAATGAAAAATACCATGACCCGGCTGTTCCTTGCAGTGTGTAGGGGAAAAGCCGAACGACAGCATCTTCATTAGTAACTCTGTTGAGATTGATAGAAAGCATGAAATTGTTTATGTGTTCTTCTGCTAGCATGCCTGTTTCTGGATTGAATTTAGGTAGCCATTTCTCAGGATGGGCTGGTATTGGGCTCAAGGGTGTAGGCATCAAGACTGCCCCAGGGTTGTTCCATGGAGATTGGGCCATCGTTGAGCTGCTAGTAGAGAAAAGTGCAGGAGATGATCTCTGTGATTGGGAAGATGAGGATACTATGATCGTGGATGATTGAAGAGGGATTATGGTAGATGAATGAATGATGGTTGGGAATGGAGGTGTGGGTGGTTGACTTCGCAGTGGAGTAGTTGAAATGGGTGATGTAGACGAAAGAGTCTCACTGTCAGACTCTTGTGGTGATTTCCTCGCTCTTTTCCTGGTGGGAAGAGGCAACTCAGTTGGCTGGATGCCAAATTTTTCGCTTTTCAATCTGGTTAGGGGATGAGCAGGATTGTACTGCGAAGTCACACTGCTTTGAGATTTATCAGACCTCTGAGGAGAAATGGAAAATCCCTGAAGTTTGTGAATCAGAGATTCGACTTCGGGAGGTTTTATGGTAAATTGGTCTGAAATATCAAGGTGTGCAGCAGCGATTGATGTTCGAGTGACTTCCGACTCTAGATTTAAATATACTGGAGAAGTCGGGGGAGATGATAAGGGCGATTTACTCTCAGAATGGTATTTAGATTTTGATTTAAGTGCCATTCATAGTTCGAGCCCTCCTTCTAGCGCCAAATATGTTGAGGCCCCAAAAATCGGGTTGACAACAAGGGGGATACCCACCCGGTCCGGACCTTGGTTGGCAGCTCCTTATCCGTTTGGTATAGCGGGTCCGACTGGGGATAATGGGACCAGTTTCCCAATCTAAGGGTGTGTGTGTGTGCAGAGTTGGATTATGCTGATCTAAGAGTTCTGATCTAAGCTATTTTAATCTAATTCTATGCAATTGTAATCTAATGAAAACAGCACATCTAATCTATGCTAACCTGGGGTGTATTTCTTCTATTATGTGATCTAAAGAGATTTCAAACAATAACTGGTAATAAAGATCATTCAGCTATCATAAGAATGGAAATCAATTAAGATGAACCACTTTGCATAGAAAGTTAGGCAAAACAATTGTGAACAACATATCACATAATAAGTTATTCATATATCAAACATAAACAAATGACTCCACCGTACAAAAGTGCCAAATGGTAACTCACACATTCATGCAATAACATATAAACAACTAAAAACTGTATATCACTTTAAGAATATAAGCAGAAATGGCCAAGAGATAAAAGTACCATTTATGACTGGTCCTACTCATAAGCTTCAAGCAAAAATGATTTATCTCTACTTGTTCTAACATCTATTAAGAGTACAAAAGTGCAACATCAGTAGCAGACATCAAATGCAAACATTAATAAACCTCGATCCATCCATTCATCAAAACCTCCTCTGAGGGTGCAGAAGTGCATGTTCTGAGGACAAGTTTTTGACAAATTTTTGGACCCTTCTCCAAATGTATGACAAGGGTTTAAATACTGCTAACTAAATAACTTAATTACATGAATTTCGGATACGGTTCAAAATGACCGCCCTTTATCTAAGTAAACTTATTTCTAAAAATTGAATCTAATTTCTAACTCTTTCTGCATTCGCTCCTTAGTGTTGTGAGTATGCAACATTTGCCTAGGAAGAGTCGACTGGTCGTCTTTTGCTTTTGTTTGAGCTACGAAAATAGAAATGGCAAGCGCTGGCACCTCTTTTTAGTAAACTAGAAGATATTTTTGAGAATTATCTCCTGGCTGAGCAAATTTACTGCATGTATGCTTGGTAACAAACCAGATTCCTCTTAGCTGCCTCTGCTTTTGCTATTTAGGCTTTCCAGACTCGTGGATGACTAAGCAAGTTAGGGACTTTGCTTTCTGAACAATTTTCTTAGCGATGCGCGCATCAAAAACTGCCTCCGTTCTTTGATCCGGGCCTTTCTGGTGCGTTTTCTGTCTTTAGCGCTTTTTCCTTTATCGGGCATGAACTTCAGAATTTTGTAAACATGCTGCTTTTGTGAGTTTCTTGACCTTGAGTGTCGAATCACCTATTGATATCAGTATCTGTTTAGTAACACTCTGAAATCTGCGTTTCTGTTGTATGCGGCATCCGTGTATGAGAACATCTCTTCTCTGTTCTCCGAGCATTGGCGCTTTCCCCTTTTTCCTTAGATGTTTCCTGCAGTTCACGCAAAGGAAAAAGTAATGATAATAAATTTTGACATGAAAGCTTCAAGTTCTACGAATGTGTAAAATTATGACACCCACAGTGAACTGACTCTTTGAAAAACACAAAACTGTCCTCCATGAATACCTTGGCGTACATTCATTAATTTTCTTTAAGCCGTGCACTCAATTTTTGGTTTAGGGACAGATTTTCTTGGGTGTTGAGCCGAGGAAATTTGCGATGGGTGATTTCTGCGACTCGCAGATCGCAGATTGCATTGATCGCAGTTATCACAGTTATCGCAGTGTCGCGGCATTGCAGATCGCAGATCGTAGATTGCTGCAATTTGTCAAGTTATTCGTGTGCTGCTTATGCGACGTTGCGATATGCGATATCGCATATCGGCCATCGGAGATTTTCTTAAGATTAGTCATTTATGGGTGCTTCTCAATGTATGCGATGTGATGAATTTCGCGCCGCTTCTTTGCAGTTGCTTTAATGTGCTCATCAAGGAATGCTTGACTCTTCTCCGTGCGATGTATCTTTGAGGAGTATAATACAAAAAAAATTTATAAAATATTTTTTGGATTTTTTTATTACTAAGGGTCCCCACTTCTTTAGCGTTATTGCTAATACTGAAAAGAAGTAGGGGGGTTGTTGGTGGCCACAACACCTTCCTTTCCGCATTTCTAGCACACCACCTTTACAAGTTTTCCTGGAGATTTAGATCTCCTTCTAGATGTAGATCTCCCACTCGATGACTTATTTTTGTTTCTGTTCTGGGACCGACCTCGTATAGACAAAGCATCACCTTTCCGATTCTCTATATTTTTTCATCTCATCTCCTCCATCAGCAAGGATGAGACTCTTTCATCAAACTGCAAGGCAGTTGCATTGCTACTTATTGCAATAACCAAACTATCCCACGAATCTGGTAGAGAAAACAACAAACTGATGCACTTATCTTCATCTGAAATATTAATATCAACAGATGCTAACTGACTTACCACAGTATTAAATGTGTTCAGATGCTCTGTCACCGAGTCTCCATCTTTCATCCTCAGGTTATACAGCTTTTTCCACAAGAACAATTTATTCACCAGAGACTTAGATTGGTACAAAGTCCCTAACTTGTCCCACAAAGCCTTCGCCGTAGCTTCCCTTGATACATTCAACAATACTGAATCTGTGACACACAATCATATTGGGCTCTTTTCCTTCTGATCCAACTTCTTCCATTCTTCATTGGACACTCCTGTTGGTTTAGTCCCCAGATCTACTACGATCCACTAATCTTTATCCACCAACAGATCCTCCATCTTGAGTTTCCACAACTCAAAACTCTGACCATTAAATTTCTCAATCTCTATCTTTCCACTGCTTGCCATCTTCTTTCACCACCAGAATCGATCTCGCAGATCTCCCACTGAACAGGGTCTACCACAGGCCTGAGCGAAACCCCTCAGCAACAAAGGCGCCCACTTGAAGCCAAAACTACCCTGATACTAAATTTAGGTTTTAACCCCGTACAGAAATTACCTGCATACGAATTCTAAAACATACAAAATAAACAATGCGAGAGCATAACACATAAAACACATATACACAGAGATTTTCCCCTGGATCCCAAAACCGAGACTACCAGCTTGATTTTTCATTATGTTCCTTTCAATGTTACAATACATATTTATACATGCCGAAGCATCCAATACCATGGACCGAAAACCATCGCATCCAAAACCATGGACTGAAAACCATCACGTCCAAAAAACATGTGCGAAAATCATGCACAAAACCATAGGTGGGTCCGCCCAACCTAACATAGGGTCCAAAACCAAACCCTGTAAAGTGGGGTTACGGGTACCCCTCAAACCCCCTATGACCTCCCCCCCATTGACCCCTGGTTAACTACGTGGGCTAGTCGTGGAAAGAATATAACACAACCCAATAGGTTGTTGGACACTCTGAAAAGGAGGGGCGATGAGTACATGTATTATTCTAGTTATGGTTCTGATAGACATCATGATCATTGTCGCTATCATCCTTACAAGAGGAATGATAGGGGATACTTACCAGATGAATTCAAGAAAGCAAAACCACCTACTTTTTATGGAGATGTGAAGAATACGGAAGATGCAAAGGCTTGGATACTTGGGATGAACAAATTATTTGAGTTGCATGAGTACACAGATAACATGAAGGCTAGAATAGCTATCTTCAGCTTGAAAGGTAAAGCAAACATCTGGTGGGAAGATGTTAAGCGAGTTAGAGACATCAGAACATATGAATTGAGTTATAAGGAATTCAAGAGGATTTTCAGGAAGAAGTACTTGTCAAAAAGGTACTACGACAGTAAAGAAAATGAATTCTATGAGTTAAATATGGGACCAATGACAAACGAAGAGTACACGACCAAGTTTCTGGAACTATTGAGGTATGTATTATATATTCCTGATGAGAAGGATAAAGTTTAGATATTTGTTAGTGGTTTGCCATTAGCATTTATGGATCAAATTGAGTATGATGAGCCTCAGTCACTTGAGGAAGTTATTGGGAAACTGAAACATTGTTATGAGCAATTAAAGCGTTAGAATGAATCTTAGCATGGATGGAAAGGAAAAGACAAAGGTAGAAATAATTGGAAGCCTAAGAGGACAAGGCCTCAACATGTAGATGGGAAAGAAAATGTGGCACTGCAAAATATATTTAATGCAGCTAGACATGGACATGGGCCATAGCAGTAGCAACAACATAGAGGTGAGGACATTGGTCAGTTGGAGTGGTGGACATGTGTTGGAGAACACCTTAGGAGAGATTGTTCATAGAATCAAGGTGGAAGTCCTAAGATATATAATGCACAAGAGGTGCAAACTGTTGGCGATGTTGGTTAGAGTATTCCACGTATCTATGTAGCAGTGGAAAATGAGCAAGCAGAACACCAGGAATCTATCATTGAGATGGACGGTAAGCTTTGTGATCAAGTTATTTCTATTTTGATTGACCCTGGATCTAATTATAGCTATGTTAGTCCTGACTTGGTTGATAAGTGTGGTTTGAATGAAGATTTGCGTGCAGAGTCTTGGTTAGTGAAGTTGGCTATAGGTACACAGAAGTGAGTTCATCATTGGATAAGATCTTGCACATTTTATTTAAATGGTATGCCTACAACATCACATTTAAATGTATTACCCTTGGGTTCAAACATTATGTTATTGGGCATGGATTGGTTGTATCTACATAGAACCAAGGTAGACTACTATGATAAAGCTATTGAGTGTGTTGATGGCAATGGAGAACCACGAGTCTTGTAAGGTAAGAAGAAAGCCACATTAATTAGGATGGTGACAACCATGCAAGTAAAGCATAGCTGCAAGAAAGGGTGAAAGCTATTTTCAATACATATTTCTAGTGATAAGGGTAATAAGGTTGAGGATGCAGATGTGTTGAACAAGTACCCAGTTTTGCAGCAATTTTGGGATGTATTTCCTTAAGACATTATAGAGTTACCACCTCACAAGGAGGTAGACTTTTCAATTTAGTTAATTCGAGGGGAAACTCCAACATTGAAAGCACCTTACAGGATGAGCACGCCTGATTTGGTTGAGTTAAAATTGCAGATGAAGGAAATATTGGACAAAAGATACATTAGGCCAACTGTATCACCTTGGGGCGCATTGGTCTTGTTTGTGATGAAGAAAGATGGTACCCTCAGATTATGCATTGATTACAGGCCGTTGAAAAAAGTGACTATCAAGAACATATATCCTTTGTCGAGGATTGATGACTTGTTCGATCAGCTAAACGGAGTAGCAGTGTTCTCGAAGATTGACTTGAGATCTGGATACCATTAGGTACACATCAAATAGGAGGACCATTACAAGATTGTGTTCAGGACCAGGTATGGGCATTATGAGTTTTTTGTTGTTACATTTGGCTTAACTAATGCTTCAGTTACATTCATGTGTTTTATGAATAGTGTGTTGCGTCCATATTTGGATAAGTTTGTTATTGTGCTAATTGATGATATACTGGTATATTCTAAAAATGAGGAAGAGCATGCTAAAAATTTATCACCAATATTGAGATTGTTGAGGGAGCATCAACTGTATGCTAATCTTAGCAAGTGTAGTTTCTTTTAGACTGAGGTGCACTACTTGGGACATGTTGTCTCCAAGGAGGGAATTGTAGTAGATCCAAAGAAGATAAGGGCCATCATGGAGTGGGTAGCTCCTAAGAATGTGGATGAGGTGATATCTTTCATGGGTCTAGCAAGCTATTATGGGAGGTTCATCGGTAACTTCTCACTGATTGCTTATCCCATTACATCATTGCAAAGGAAAGGTAAGAAGTTTGAATGGACAGAGGAGTTTGAAGCTAGTTTTGAGTAGCTTAAGCAGTTGTTGAAGCATGCACCAGTACTACAAATTGCAAATCCGGACAAAGAGTTTGTGGTATGCACAAATGCTTGCAAGAGAGGGCTTGGTGGAGTCCTTATGCAGGATGGACAGGTGGTATGTTATGAGTCTCGGAAACTCAATGAGCACGAGAAAAAATACCTAACACATGATCTTGAGTTAGCAGTGATTATACATGCATTAAAGATGTGGAGGCGCTATCTTCTTGGCAGGTAGTTTGTGTTTATGAGTGATCACATTAGGTTGAGGTATTTTTTGACTAGCCGAATCAGAATGCTAGGTAGGCTAGATGGTTGGCCATGATCAACGATTTTGACTTAGAAATCAGGTACATTAAGGGAAAGAGAACAAGGTGGAAGATGCTCTCAGTAGACAGATATAAGCACATCAATTGGCAGCTATGATCTTCTATGGGATGGACTTATAGGATAGGATCTTGCAGGTAGGACAACGGGATGTCAAGTATATGGAAATTGTGCACAAGTTGCAGTAGGGTACAGGTCATGATACAAGCACATGTACAGGTACATGTAGTGGTACAAATACAGGTGGTAGTACATGTACATGTACAAGTGTAGGTGCACAGGGCATGGAATATTATCTTACAACAAATGGATTGGTCAAGTTGCGAGATAGGATATATGTACCAGATAGTAGTGAGCTCAAAAAGGTGATCTTGAGGGAGTTTCATTCGAAACCATATTCAGGTCACCTAGGTTATCAAAATACACTGACAACAATGAAGAGATATTATTATTGGCCAAACTTGAAGAGGGATGTAGCAGAGTTTGTGGCTAAATGTTTCAACTATCAGCAAGTGAAAGCAGAGTGTAAACATCTAGGTGGATTGCTATAGCTATGTAACAGACCTGGTGAAAATTCCATGTAAAAATATATAAATACCACAGATGATGGGACACATATTCCAAGCTGGATGGTGGGAAAGACATCCTAGGGGGGTGTTCGTTTGGTTGTTTATGGCTAAGGCAATGGCTAAGGTATTAAAGAGGAAAAAGGGTATTTTGGCACATTTATTTATGAAAATAATGGAAATTAGGAGAAAAGGAAGGCGGGAAATCACGTGTTGCATGTGAGGAAATTGAAGGAAAATAATGGAAAATGAAGAAAATAGAGGCCTCATTAATAAAAAGGCTTCTGAGGATCAGTGGGCAAGACTTGGTCAGTTTAGTTTTGGAAATCTCTCATTATTATCTCTCTCTCATACTCTTGGGCACGTAGAGTTTTCTTGGAGCACTTTGGCATTGGAGCAAGAAAGGAAAAGAAGGCAAGAGGAAGCAAAGATCAAGCAGGGAAAGGCAGGATCAAGCAACTACAATAGGCTTCATTGCAGGTATCAACTTGCATGTGTGTTTTCCTTGCTAGATTTGGCATGCTTGGGATTGCATGTGTTTATTTTCTACCATGGCATGGGTCTTGCTAGGTGTGACAGTATTTTCAGCATAGCCTTGCCATTTCCTGATAGCTTTGATGAGATTGGTTCTCTCATGCATTTTGTGGGGGATGGCTAGATTAGATTCGAAGCTGAGTGGGGTGGATCTCCGAATTGAAAAACACATGGTGGTAGTGGTCCCTGAACCAGATTGAGGATGCATGAAGCCACTGGCCTAGTAACCCCTGAACCAGATTGTGGGTTGCGGTAAAGCCATATTGTGTGCCTCGGTGGGCCTAAGAATCCTTGTCAATGAATGGCGGGATATACGGTATAGCCAAGAAGTGGATTTTCTCTTCGTTGGGCCTAGTGATTCTGGGATGGAATGCATGATAAAGCCTGGAGAGTATGTCTCGATGTAGGGCCTAGTGATCCTTGGATCAGACTGCAGATGCATGCTAAAGCCTGAGAGACTAGGAGGCACTCAAATTCCTCATGGTGTAGGTGGAGAACTCTGGTGGCATCCACATTGATTGGTGTTTTTGATGTATTCTATGAGTCCCACGTTCATGCTTGGAATATGTCACAGGGGTGATTGGTTGAAGAGAGACTTGGCTCAGCCAGTCTATGGTCGGGTGGAACATGGTAGTCCCATTACCGGTTGGTTCATTGTATTTATTAATGAAAAATTCATTCGCTTGATTTTCATGTGAAAATGTAGTGATATATATATATATATATATATATATATATATATATATATATATATATATAGATATATAGATATGTATATGTATATCTCTCTCTCTCTCTCTCTCTCTCTCTCTCTCTCTCTATATATATATATATATATATATATATATATATAGATATATTGATGGATGATATGTTTATTGTATCTATGTTCCTATTATGTTGGTTTATATGCACCTTCACCCCAGAGGGTGTTACAGAGTGGTATCAAAGCATGGTTTAAACACTTGGACTGGACGGGCTCTATCATAGGTGAAATGAAGAACAAAGGTTAAATTTTAGACCTTTCTTTCATATATGTTATAACTTTTCTTCTATGGCATATTAGAAGTTGAAAATTTGTCCATATTGAAGGTAACTCCCACTTATAACGTGGTAAAAATTTCAGATATTGGTTCACAATACTTTAGGAAGTATGATCTTCCTGAATGCACGTTTAAACCGATCATGTTGGAATTTCTGCAATAACTCATCTTCTGTAGGCTTTCAGACGCTGAAAAATTGTCCACATTTAGGGGACATACCATTGATTATGTGGTAGAAATTTCATATATTGGGTTGCAACACTTTAGGATATATGAGTAGAGGGAGTCGAGCCTTCTGAATGCTCCTAAACTCAGGCCACAAACAGGGCATGCTGAAATTTATGTTATAACTTCTCTTTTGGGCACTCTTAGGAGCTTAAAATTTTCTACAATGAGGGGAAATCCCACTGATATTGTGATAAAAATTTCAGATATTTATTAGTTATCTTTTAGGATATATGACCAGTGTAAGTCGAGATTTCAGGATACTCCTAGAATTGTGCACCAAATAGGATTGTGTTGGTATTTTGTTATAACCTGTCATCTATGAAATCTCGAAAGTTGACACTTGAACCATAGTGAGGGAAAATACCGCTGATCATATGGTCCAGTTTCCATAATTTGTGCTACAATAGTTTAGGATATATGCATTGAATCATTCTCTATATTAGTTTGCATGCAAAGTGTTTGATGAAATGCTTAAATGGTTCAATGATTAATTGCATACAAACTGTTTGATAAAATGCCCCAATGAGTCTGTTGTTTGCAATTGGGGATAGTAATGATGTGTAATAGTATTGTTGTAGTTGAATATTGCTTACTTGTATGCAAATAGTTTTCTATATTAGTTTGCATGTAAAGTGTTTGAAGGAATGATTACATGCAAATGTAATAGTATAGTAGTTATTTGAAGAAAATATAAAAGTATGGTAATTGTTTGAATA
This sequence comes from Pinus tabuliformis, assembly GCA_031772625.1. NCBI lineage: Eukaryota > Viridiplantae > Streptophyta > Pinopsida > Pinales > Pinaceae > Pinus > Pinus tabuliformis. The sequence goes on from CM062820.1 coordinate 161,732,995, forward strand.
AAATGTTTTTTTTTGGATGGGATAGTATTGTAGTATGATAATATGGATGTATCTGATATATGCCTATTTGCATGCAAATAATTTGAAGATTTGCATGTAAGGAATTTGAAAGGTTGCATGCAAGGAATTTGAAAAGTTGCATGTAAGGAAATGGAAAAGTGGCATGTATTTAGTATTATGTTACAAGTGGAATACGTGCAATGTTTTTACTTAATCTCATACAAATGTATGAGAAATGAAAATGATTTTCTTTTCAAGTGTGGTTAAATTTAGTAGAGCTTTGGAGATCCCATTTCCATAATTGGACATTGGAGATTGAGCCATTATAGTAGCTTCCTCCTTGTACCTTAGTGTGGACCATGGATAGTAAGGGGGTATGCTTATAGGTTGTTTGAATGCTTGATTAAATGTGTGATATGTGTTTTTTCTTATAAAATTGTATGAAGGAATGATCTTGTTTTAATATGGTTGTACTAACACAATATGTGTTGAGACAACTGATGTGCACTTGTGTGCAAATAGGTGCTAGTTTTAGTATTATGACTATGATTATGAGTTGATTGCCGACTATGACATGGTTGTTAGTATTGGTGAATTCTGATTTTAAATTAATAGACACGATGTCTTGATTTTTGGAACATGTGACTAACTGTGTGTGAATTATATGTCGCTTACATGTTGATTTCATGATACCTACTTACATCCTTGTATGTTAGGTTACATTTTTGAATATTTTTATTACGTGTATCAATCTTGTAGGTTGATTACAAAAATTGATCGCTTATGTTTGACTACATGTGTTTATGCGTAGGTGAAGTTGATTTGGCATTCCTTATGAATACTCTAGGTTGCATGTGGCAATGTGTACAATGGAGTAATGGTTGTTGTTATGCATCTATGGTCGTGGCTATGATTATGCATGTATAGTAGGTCAAACATGCCTTGTGAAGTCATTGTATGCAATTTAGGTCATCATGATGCTATTGGCATTCCTTATGAATACTCTATGTTGCATGTGGCAATGTGTACAATGGAGTAATGGTTGTTGTTATGCATGTATGGTCGTGGCTATGATTATGCATGTATAGTAGGTCAAACATGCCTTGTGAAGTCATTGTATGCAATTTAGGTCATCATGATGCTATTGGTTGTTATGATGCTAATGAGATAGTTGAGATAGAGCAAGGGATGCAGATCATCATAATGAGGTTGCAACATTAGACTTTGGGATAAGAGCAGATCGTCATACAGGTAGTGTATGTTTGGCATGCAGGTATGTAAGTTAAGGATTATTATATGCATTAGGGTTATATACATTAGGTTTATAAATATGTATTTGATGTTATGGTTACATTCATGATAGATTTTAGATGATTAGTGTGGTTATATGCACATGTTTCAGATTGTCAAGAATGATAGTAACCTGTAGTTGTATGCATTGCTATTGTTGTTTTAAATTAGATAACCTGATGATTATGTTGTATGTTGTTGATGAGTATGATATAGCTTATTGTTGTTATATGCTATTAACTTGATGATTGGGGTCATTTCATTGAGATATTAATGTTATAATTTGGATTGGTCATATGCGTGATGGTTATGTTCATTGCATTGAAGATCTTGATGTTATATGTGTTGTGTTAACCTGGTTTGACCTACGCAGATGGTTATGGTTGCGATACTCAGGTATGAGATGACATATTTGTGATGTGGTGTCATACTAATTTAGATTGATCATACATATGTGATTATTATGCATGAATGACAGATTCTTATGAGCTTGTAATATGAACATGTTAGTTAGTTACAGTTATGGATATCATGATTTATGTTGACATGTTGTAAAGTTATATCTCACTAACTAGATTGATTATCAAGACAAGATAGCCTCCCCTGAGGTACACTAAGTTATGAGGTTTCTTATGTATCATACTTGGTGTTTCATAGTTGATTATGTCGTCTATTTGATATTTTTGTCCCTATTATGTCATCTAATTGATTTATTTAACATGGTATGTTTGCAAGTGGTTGAATGATTGATGAATTGCTTAATATGAGTATGTTTTCAAATGATTTTGTTTTAATGTGATTGTACTAACATGTATGTGTTGATACAGTTGATATGTAATTGAATGTAGTTGATAGTTGTAGTATTATGACTAATGACTGTGAGTCGACTATGGATTATGACATGATTGTTAGTCTTGGTAATGGTTGATTTCAAATTGATAGATATGACTGCCTTGATATTTGGAACATGTGGTTGACATGTGTGGGAAGTTGTAGGGAACATGCTTGGTAATAGTGTGACAAGGTAATAATTGATGTGTTTATATAACTAACAATTGTGTGATGTGACAGTACATGGTAAGACTCGCTTGCAGCAAGGTAAAAAGGTAAAAGAAAGGAATTGGACAAGAATTCCTTTGGCTATGTTTGGAAACCCTAATTCCAAACGAATGATTGCTTTGTATACAAGAGGTCTTCTTAACCTTAATCTAGTCTGACATTATGTGGATACATGCTATTTTTTTTTTTTGCTAAAGCAAGAGTCGTACCTCCGTTATCATTAAATCAGAGAAATATTTACATAGAATACAACCATCCACGTGGGTTCATGGACTTAGCCAAAACTACTTTCTAAAAAACCCAGGGTATTGAGTTGAAGTGTGATAACTCTAAACCCTACCCACAAAACAGCTCCACCCTCAAAAGCAAAAAGTACCAAGGGACAAAGCCTTTGATCTCCACCATTAGTAATCCTTGCCCAATCCAATGGCAGAGGAGGACATCATTGTGCCAAGACTTCCACCAATTAACAGTTTGGACCCACCAACATGCGCGGAGGTTCTTGACTGTAGATCCTCCCAACTTGATCCAACGGTAGAGGAAAAATCGCAATGCTTAGAAGTCTGCCTTTTAACCTTATGGACCCACTGACATGCATGATGAATCTTAGCCGTTGATCTGTGTGCTTGATCCGACAGCTGAGGATCATATCGCACGGATCAAAAGTGCTACTAGTTAACGTGCGATAAGGGTGGTAAACTAACCCACCCTTCGGCCACGTGTAGCACGATGAGTGGGATTGCACCCAAATCTTAAAAACCGCTTGCCACCTGAGAGGCCCTGATACACCAAAAACCACTTTGTGGGCGGATTGGCGTCCTTGTACAGAGAATCAGGAATATTCTGGCTGCCACTTGTGCCCGGATTTCGGCTGCTCACACCTTCTCCTTTGCACCCGTTTGTGGGCCCATGTGAAGTAAAACCCCATCCCTCCAGCCAACTACTCGGGCAGCAGAAATCGCTGAGCAACCCAAGAAAGAACAAAAATAGGAAAAACTTGTAACTCATAATTAAACCAAATTAACTGGACAGAGCCGCCATGGTATGGTTATGATACACCTTCATATCTTCGTCAGCTTGGCAGTCGCATTGATCCTTGAGACCATCTTGAGGCAACCCTTGCCAACCCATCTCGACCCTATTATTGGTACACTTCACTCCTTGATTAGCCAGTAGATCCGCCAATTTGTTGGCCTTCCTACGCACATGGTTAAAACTTACTGTGCGTAGGCCTCTGAGGTGGAGCTGGATCCTTTGAAAGACCTAGATCAACCTCCAGTGTTTTGAAACCTTCTCTGGCTCCGAGCCCCAACTAATTCTTTTGACTGTGTTGATGATTAACTCAAAGTCAGCTTCGATAATCACATTTTGCCGATTATCCTGCACCAGGAGTTCTAAGCACTGCTCCATAGCCATGGATTCTGCCATGTTATTTGTGGCTCTGCCCAAATGGCCATGGAAGATGGAAAGAATATTACCGGTTTCATCCCTTAACACCCCTCCAAAGCCCGCAGTGCCCAGGTTGCCTTTTGAGGCCCCATCTATGTTATATTTCAGAAAGACCATAGGGGGAGGATGCCATAAGTCCTACTCAGTATCCATTAACTTAACCTTTCTTTTCAGACCCTGCGGAATAAGCCCTTGCATACCAAACTGTCTTAGAATCCTCATATCGGCATCTGTAGCTAGATTCTTAGGGGGATTTCGCACAATGGTACCAACCATTTCCTTAAGTTGAGCCAAGGTGCTCAAAAAGACATTGGAAGGGTCTTTTTTCATTTTGGAAAATTCTCTTGTTCCTTTATTTCCAGATATTCCAAATAATGAAGTTGGGTGTAAGAGCCCAAGTTGAGCCAAGAATTTCATAATCTGAAAAATTTCGCCTCCAATTGGTTAGGGTGTTGATGATACTCCCTTTATCCCTGTCAGTCTTTTGGAAGATGTTGGCGAAAGAATCCCACAAATTAGAGGTGAAGATACAATTATTGAGGAGGTGTTCCATGGTTTCCTCTTGGGCCTCACAGAGCTGGCATCTAGAAGGCCCCAGAACACCCCTTTTCCTTATGTTATCCCATGTCAGGATTTTCTTGTGATAAACTAGCCACATGAAGAGTTTAATATTCATCTAGTCTTGATGTCTCCACAAATTCTACCAAATTCTATCCGGAGCAAGAGAATCCATCTCAAGGAGTATGTGTTTTCCCTCCTTAAGATTAAATTTACCCTCATTGTTGTTGCCCCACCTTAACTGGTCATGCCCCCCTGTCATTAGAATCTTCCTTTGTTCCAACATCTGCATAAGAGCCTCTGCTTTAGCTTTCAAGGGGCTATCTTCCCTGTAAACCATGTTTCTCCAATTTCTCCATTTGCCTACATTATTGGTTTGGTCCCAAAAAACTTTTACCTTTGATAACCCTATGATGTCTGTCTCTCTCTTGAGGTCCACAAATTCCTCTTTTAGCAGTGTTGGTTCTTGTTGCCACTTATCTTCCCATAATAGTGCCAGATCACCCTCTTTGATTTCCTAGAAGCTATTCTTTTTTACTAAGCCTCTATTCTCCCAGGCCTTATTCCAGATATATGAGCCCTTTATATTTCCAGACATCCTTATATGATCGTTAATTTTCTAAGTACTGGCATATTTTTCTGTCCAGATACTAGCCCACTGAGCCTTTGGTTCTTTGACCCATCTCCACCATAATTTAGCCCCTAAAGCCCTGTTTAGAACCTATGGATCATCCAAACCAAGACCTCCATGATTTTTGGGTTTGCAAATCTTTTCCCAAGCAACCAAGACCCATTTCCTTTTTTTCTCCCCCTTACCCTAGAGGAAGTATCTTTGAATGGTTTTGAATTGTTGTAAGACTCCTTTTGGTGATGGGAGTGCTGATAGCATGAAAACTGGGATAGATTAGAGAACAACCTTTGTAAGCACCAACCTGCCAGCCAAGTTTAAAGAGCTAATGGTCCAATTCCTGATTTTATCCTGCATCTTATTAATCACTAGCTCCCATATCCTCTTATTATAGGTTTAGCAGTTAGAAGGACTCCCAAATATTTTGAAGGTAGAGAATCCCTTTGAAAGCCTAGAATTCTGGAGATATTCCTTTGAATAGCAATATTGGTATTAAAGAAAAAGATCTTAGATTTGGAAAGATTAACCTCCTTACCTGTGGCCATGGCAAAGTCACTTAGAAGTTACTTGTATGCCAAAGCTTCTTTGACTGTAGGGATTCCTTATAGCATGGTATCATCCACAAATTGTTGATGAGTCAAGGTCTGTCCATTCTCAGAAAGTTGAAGACCCTTGATTTTGCTTTCTTCTTTTGCCTGCTTAATTGATCTACCAAGTCCTTCCATCATGAGTATAAAGAGAAAGGAAGAGAGTGGATCTCCCTGCCTGAGGCCTCTTGAGGGAATAAAAATCTCGGAGGGAGGAACATTTACCAAAATTGAAAAGCTGGAAGAAGTAACCAGAGCCATGACCCATCTAACCCAATTATGATCAAACCCAAAAGCAATAAGAACCCTCCTTATATAGGTCCAGTTCAACTTATCAAAGGCTTTGGCTAGGCCTAGTTGCATGATCATTCCAGCCTTCATGTTGTTGGTCATTGAGTGCACCACCTCCTGTGCTTGAATGATGTTGTTGAGAATTTATCTGCCTTCCACATAACCAAATTGTTCCCTAGACACAAGAGTGGGGAGAAGAGGTTTGAGTCTATTGGACACAACCTTGGATATGATCTTGTAAACCACATTGCACAATGCTATGGGTCTAAACTTATCCAGAGTTAGGGAATTGTCCTGTTTAGGGATCAGAGAGATGAAGGATGTGTTGAGTGCCTTCAAAATAGTTCTATTCCTCTTGGAATCTTCTACTACATTCAGAATATCCTGTTTAACAATATTCCAACAAGCTTTAAAGAAATCCACATTAAAACCATCAGGGCCCGATGCTTTACCATTCTGCATTTCCTTGAGGACTTCACTGATTTCCTCTTCAGTTACTGGCCTATTAAGGTTGAAATTATCCTCTCTGGACACTAATCTTGGTATATGTCTTGTTAGATCCTTGATGAAAGGCTCTCTGTTTGGAATGGTTTCCTTTACAATCCCATGAAAGTGCTGAACTAACATAGCTTCTATTTCTTCATGGGTGCTAAGCAGTTGCCCTCCCTTATCCTTGATCGAAGAGATTCCATTATGAACTCTGTTTGCCAAGGTTGATCTATGGAAAAATCTAGTGTTTCGTTCTCCTTCTTTTAGCCATTGCACTCTAGATTTTTGTCTCCAAAATATCTCTTCTTGTTTACATAAGTTCTCCCAATCTTGCTAGAGTATGGTGGCTCTATCATTGCTGACTTTATCAAAGCCATCTTTGATAAGGGATTGGTTGAGAATATGTAATTTGTTTTCGACAGCTTTTTTTCCTTCAAAAATATTGCCAAATTCATTCTTGTTCCAATATTTTAGCCTGAGCTTGATATGTTTTAGTCTTTTGTGAAGAAGAAACATGCTTGTACCATAAATATGCAAATCTTCAGACCAACAACTTGAAATGTTGCTGATGAAATCTGGATGGGTGAGCCAGATATTCTCAAATCTAAAAGGTCTATTCCTGGGAGTACCAATGCCTTTATATCCAATTGAATTTGCCAGTGATCAGATCCTCCATAGGGGAGAATCCTTGCTTCCATTCCTTTATCATTGAGTATAAGGTCCTCTGAGATGATAAATCTGTCTAACTTTGAGGCAACAAGGGACTCTCTGCCTCTTCTATTGTTCCAAGTAAAGACCCTTACTCGAAACCATGTCAACCAGCTTCATAGTATCCATAAAAGATTTAAAAGCTAAGGAATCTTCGTTTAGAGTTTTGGTGCCCCCTTTTTTCTCCGATAGTGATTTGATCATGTTGAAGTCCCCACCCATAATCCATGGTATCTCTACATATCTTTCTCTGAGATCCATAAGAGAATCTAGAAACCTGAGTTTGTCATCCATTCTCTGAGGGCCATAAACATTCGTGAATAGATAGGTTTCCCTATCCCCCACAGGTTGAATAACCACTCATAAATAATTTCTAGAAGCCTCAACATCTATTATACCAATCTTTAGGGGATTCCAAAGAGTAAGAATGCCTCCTGTTGTGTTTTCTGCCTTGACTTCTAGAAACTCAAATAGATTGAGCCATTTGCTATAAAGTTCTTTTATTCTCTGAATGGAACATATAGTTTTCTGGATAAAAATAATATTTTGAGCTTCTTATTTCATTTTGTTACTAAGTAGTCTTTGCTTCCTTTTACTACCTAGACCCCTGATGTTCCAAGAAGTGACCTTCATCATTAAAGATTTGTGAAAGAGTAACTGGTTAGGTCTTTCATCTTACCTAAATCTATCATTAGCTTTCCACATTCCATTAGCAGCTCATTCTGCTTTTTTCTACCTCGTTTCTTTCCTGGGCCTCTAGGTGCTAATCCTGGGGTGTTTTTTAAAGATTTCACACCTTCGTTACCCTGTTTTGCCATGTTACCTTGCCTGTCCTCCCCTTTAGCCTGGGTTTTCCATAGGTACAGGTGTTGTACTCTAGAGAACTCTTCTTGAGGTAACGAGTCTAACCCTCCTGCGGTTCCCTGTTTCAAGAACCCTTCCAAATCTAGGTGTTCTCTATCAAGAATCTCCTGAAGTTCGTGGTCCTCTATTTCCATCTCGCTCTAGGTCATTTCCTAGTCCATATCTAGTTCTACATCGCTCATCATAGCCTCTTTCTGTATATTATTATTCTTTGTTTGGTCTTTGTATTCCTCTCTCCTTCTCCTCTAGACTTTCCTCCATTCCCTGATCTACTTTTGTCATCTCATCTTCTTCCTTGAGAACTTGGAACGTGTTCAACTTAACTTGAGGCCCTTCTGCTTGATGTTGCTGAAGTCCCCTTTTGCCCCCTTTTCCTCGATGGCTCATTTTTTGAAAGCTTTTCGTATCTTTCATTGTGGAAGCTTTGCTCTTATTCTCTATTTTACTGAGAGGGTAATCCTTGAAAAGGTGTCCACGCTCATGGCATCTGTGACATCTAAAGGGAATATGTTCATAATGGACTGTTTGCACCCATTCTTCATTAAAAACTTCTAAGATCACCTCATCCGGTAGAGCTCCAAAGAGATCCATTTCCACACATTTTCGTGCAAAGGAAGTGTATTTTCCTTTTCTAGTGGCTTCAGAAGCTTTGACAAAACGTCCTAATTTATTACCTATGGCTATTAACAATTTTGTTTGCCAGTAATCAAGAGGAAGGGAGTAAATTCTTACCCAAACTAGAACTGATGTGAAAGCCTCCCGCTCCGGGACAAATTTCATCATCCACGGCCTCATATAGAGGCCAGCAGCTGTGTAGAAGTAGGGCCCTCCTTTAAACACTCTGTCTTTATACTCAATGTTTGTGAAGACCATAGTAAAGAATCCTTTTGACCCAAGATGTAGGTCGATGCTCCCTTTTGGTTTCCAATGGTATTTAATCCATGTCTGTAAAGATTTTTCAGTGGGCCATACTCCCATGAATTTACAAATGATAGCGTAAGTCCGCATGTGGTCCCTGTGTGCCTGCAGAGCAGGATCATTCAGAACTACTCTGGGTGTGACCTCGGTTTTGGGTTTACAAGGTCCCTTTTGTGCCTTGGTTTTTGCTCCCTTTTCCTTGTCTTTTTCCCCCTTTTCTTTTGTGCATTTATTCTCCTGATCTTTGGCTCCCTCTTACTCTTCTTCCCTGCTCTCTTTCCCTTATTTAGCAAGACCTCTGACCTCTTCCATTGGCTTCTTACCTCGGCAGGCAATAGCTTGCTTGTAGGAGGGAGTGGAGCTCCCACTACCCTGCCCTTCCATGGAGTTCAATGCCTGCTACAGACTTTCAACCCTAGTTGTTCATCGCGCTCAGACTCCGGGAATCACCCACCGTGGATACATGCTATGTTCATCAACATGTACTTGAAAGATATATTAGTTAGTCTTTAGCTACAGGTGGATCTATTAAAGGATTGGAGTCCCTTGAGAGATGGCATGGATGTGTTCAGTTGCAAGCAACGTGCTTGGCACAACAAGATAAGGTGAATGGTGTATTTTATTTATGCACTGACAATTATGTGTTTATGGTAGTATGATGCAAGGGATTACATGGCAAGAGTCTGTCATGAAATCTTGAAGAAGGATCTAGTTGAGTTTTCCTGGGAACCATGGGGATCGAGCCATGGTTTTTGCTGTTAGTCTTGTGCTTTTGGTCTTTTGTGATTGTTGCGCTTGATTTGCAAGTTTGTTTGTGTCTGGTGCATATCTATGCGACTTTGTTTGTGGAGTCGTGTTGTTATTGGTTTTCATGGTTTTCTTCTTGTTGTTGTTTCCATTCTTTCCTTTTAACGTTTTGGGTTGGGGAATTGGTTGGGAAAGAGGAAAGTTAATGTAGCTCGAGGAGAGCTATGTGGTACCCAACAGGTGATGTAAGACTCAAATGAATCTCCGTGCATGAGTGAGCGCAATGGAAGGTAAGACTATGACATTCGTTTGGACTAGTTGGCTTCATTGTGGTAAATGGACCATGGCAGTACAGACATGAGAAAGGTAACTAGAAAAGTAAAGTAAATGGATCTGAGGCATTATATGCCTTGACTATGTTGGGAACTATTGTTCTCAACATGATGCATGTCGTGCATGAATAAAGGAAGTTCTCTTAACCTTGACCTTATGTTATCTGGTAATTTGGTTATGGTCATGATTATGTTGATGTTTCTATATGTATACATGTATGTATGTATGTATGTCATTTTCTGATAGGATTATGATTTTTTTATGCTAATGTTTATATAAGTATGTATGTATCCACGTATCTATGTTATTGTCTAATAGGGTTTTCAGGGATTGTTATGTGGAGGAATGATTTCTTACGCAACTAAATGGCATGAAGAGGTTCCTGGTTCATGAGGAATCAAGTAGGAAGAGTAGTCATGAAAAATATACAATGACAGTATCATGTGGTTATGAGTTGATATTATGTAATTATATTATTTCCATGTTTTAGACAGGTTATACCAAGGGATACATCATCAAAAATTCTCATTTTAAGGGTTGAACTCTTAAGTCTAAGACTTAAGGCTTGAAATGGAACCTATTGCATGGACTAACTATATAATATAGAACAAAAATATCATTTCTATTTCACTACTATCACCATATGGAGATGCAAATAGAATTGGGTGGTTAGAGAAGGTTTTTCCCAAGAAGAAGGGGACCCAAAAGATGGATGACATTGTTTACTATGCCCCAACAGGGGAAGAGATCAAATCAATAGCATGACTGGACCATTACATCCTGGTGGCCCTCCCATATCCAAGTTAAACTAGGCCACAGGGGTGACACAGAGTAGATCCTCAAGGTAAAAAATACATATATGCGACCGACCTGGTAAAAAATATATTATGAGGTGTAACCAACTAGGTGTGAAGCTGCAATTCAACTTCAAATCAAAGTGAACAAGCTTTCTGAGTAGTTTCTTTCCTCTCACGATTTTAGAAATTTCTACATTAGGCTCCAATTTTTTAATAACTGAAGTTAATCTTTCGAAGAATTTATTGCTTTAACCTCGGCCCTCAACCCAATAAGTAACTAAATGAGGGCCTCTAAATAATATTCTCTTATTAGAAATGCTAGTTTGAACAGGGAATAAAATGTTATTTTCACCAAATCGAATATGACTTTTTTATAATTAAGTTGGACTTGAAAATTTGAAATAAGACTTTAACTGTATGAATTATGATTTTAACTATATTGCTCATTTCTATATGTATGCACAATGGGGGAAGTGTTGTAGGTCGGGGTGGTAATTATCTAAAAAACACACAAATAGAGCCATTTAAGTTAACCTCTATATGCTATGCTTAATAGTCACTTGGATTGAGACCTTTGTGACCTTTGTTTCACTCGGTCAATGTGTTTTACCCAGTGATTCACTCACGTTGACGTGCAACCATAAGCTACCTTCTTTAAAAGTGCTTACCTTTTTAGTTAAGTGATTGAAAATGAAATGTAGAATAATATACCTTTGTCAATCAAAATGTAATTTTCTTTTAAGATTTTCATTATGGAAAGGCTACATGAATATATGTTTCTAATTGAAATTAAGACCATCCATTCAAATTTGATCACTGCTCACATTTGTTTCTTGCATGCCTAGTTTGGATGGTGAGGAGGTTGACAAGAGGAAGAGGACGAGGAGGCTGACATGAGGAAGAAGAGGATGCATAATTCCTCCAGCAACAACAACGAATGGCACCAACCAATCCTGCAAAAAAACCATTAAAAAATTATAAACAACATTAAAAATCCAGTAAAAACCAACAAAACTGAAATAACCTCTAGGCTAACACATACGTTGTCAACAAATCAATTCCTCCAGCGCACCGATAGCGCATAAAATTCCTCCATCGACGAATGAACAATAACGATAAACTGACAACACATAAAATCTTTCTACAACCTCAAGGTCATGATATATATAAAACATTAATTCGGTCAAACCAATAATTCGGTCAAATCAATAATTTGGTTGAATTATTGATTCGATTGAATTATTATTTTGATCAAATTATTATTTCGAACGAAAAAAAATATTGTTGGTTTTTCCACCTCCGGCCAAAAATCCATTTAATGGTCAGCGTTAATGTAAACGCCAAAAATAGTTCGGCCAAATTAATTTTACTAATTCGGCAAAACTAAAAATAAAAATGAAAATAAAATTTTGTTCAGCAGAAAAAGTGCGATTTTGAATTTTTCAGGGGAATTTCTTACAAAAGTGTAACCTAGCTTCACATGTTTACCCTAATGTTAATAGAACAACTTAGCTTACAATTTTCTTTAAATTTATTAATAATTTTCTTAATTATTATTTACATTTTTTAATATAGTGTTTTTTTCTTTCTTTTTACTTTTTATTTAATAATTTTGTTTTGTTAATATTTTTATATTATGTAAAACAATTATATTAGATTTTTAAAAATGTTTTTAATGTTTTTTTTAATCATTTTAATGTGTTCTTTTTAGCCCCAAGTGTTAGCTCAAGTGGTCTAGAGCCAAACATGAAGTTCTTTGATATTGTTGCTAGTTGTTGTTGATGAAGAGTTCGACTCTCTTTGATTCTATTGAAGTGAGATCTTGAAATAAAGGCCAGTGATTTACCCAGATTACCAATCATGATCTGTTGGGAAGTACTCTGAAGTTTCCCATGTGATGGGCCTCGAAATTAGACATAAATTAAGGCTTATGCCTCTGAATTAAACATAAATTAAAGCCCATCTGACTATCCTTCAGCACATTAAACCTCTTTTTTCATTAGATAGTGTATTTTTAACTTTAATATATTCATTAGAAAGGTTTATGAATAATTGCATGTTTGTGCCTAATATTATTTATTTTTGTGGAATATTATGAGAATATTGGACAGATTATGAAGATTTGGAGGAGATAATTTAAGGACTTGCTCCCTACTACAAGAGGATCAATATTAAATAATAAATCAACAAGATATTATGGAATTATGACACAGATTGTGGAACTCCAATGATTGAGAAAATCTAGGAATGTGTTCCCTACCATTTAATGCAGATTCCTAGTATTGGGAACCAGATCCACTAATCAAAGGATTTTGGTGGGGAAAGCTTCCTCCTTTCATGGGGAATGATTCCTAATCATTTTGTATAAGTACCAAGTCGAATTTGCCTCTAGGGATAGATTTTTATTAGTCTTCTTGTGGAGAGAACTTGTATTTTTGCAGCTCCATTGTATTTTCTTGCAGGGATGTAATTGTATTGATGAAAATAATGAAGATTGGTGTCATGTTCAACTTCTAAATCTTGTTCTCCTTCATAGGTCTTTGAGTTTCCTTGGGCTTGGTCATCCCAGGAGCCTCAAAGCCCTTTTGTATCATTTTCTTTCCTTCTTTTCACTTCTTATTCATATGCATCTCTTGTTTTTATTTCTTTTTATTTCTGCATTTAGTATTAATGATTTCTTGTTGTAGGATTGGGTTAAATGGTTGATGTAATTTCTTTTGCAGGATCAAAAGCATCTTTCATCCTTGGAAAATCTTTGGAATGTCATAGTAATCATTGAGATACTTGGATTAGTTTTCTTATTCCCAAATCTAGATTTCTGGAACTCCTTTGTAGCAAAGAACAATAAATTTCTGCTATTTTTTTATTGCATGCTAATGAGCTTCAATCAAGTTGATTCCATTTGCATTAGATCAAAAAAACATTCTATTTAATAACAAATTTACCCCATTGCATTTGCACATGATTAGGTTAAGCATTTGATAGATTTACTAGCTCACTAGTTCTCGAATTTCTAGATTTTAGACTAGTAATTTTTCGTTATTTAATAAATCTTTCCCATGTATAGATGAATTTGTAGATAGATGCAAAAAATAATATGTGTTGTTGCAGGAGCTTCTACATTGCAGGGAGACCTCATCTCGTTCGCCTCATCCACCCATGTCGCCAAAATCCACTAAAGTCTCAATCTGAATTCTTGTTTTATAAGCAAAAATTGTCATTTCCATTGAGAAAATCTACCCATCTTGAAGCCCTTGCTTGAGTTCTGGGTAGTTTCCACCACCTCCATGCCTTATTCTTCCATTATCCACCTTTCCCAAGCTCCATTCCACCTTCTAGACCACTTCCTAAGCTTTCGGCATGTTTTTTGTAATAAAACAGGGGATCCTGTAGACATCCTGTAGGAAATCTTGTAGCGGTCTGTTTTGAGCCCGAATTGAGAAAAATCATCATTGAAGCTGGGATTAGGCCTCTACTTGACCTTCAAGCCATCAAAACCATTGTACCCCTCTTCCTCCACACATGTCTTCCCTGCCAAAGAACAAGGAAAGATTAGCATTTGCATTTATAAAATGAAAGGATAAAGAAAAATAGTTCTTTTTATTTCTTAACTACCACATGCATGCAATAGTTAATACTCCCTAGATCAGATTCCATGCTCCGTTAGCTTAAATCATCACATGTGATAAATAGGGTTAAGTTAGGTTTCTTTTATATTTAGTTCATGATCTTTATGTAATTAGAATATGTTTCTTTCCTTGAACTTTATTTCCTGCAATAGGTTAGGGTTTCCATTTCAAGCAGTTTATTTTCTGCAATTAGTTTGGAATTTGATTTCAGTACATGCACTTCATTACATCATGACAACAAAGGAAGGACACATTGTATGTTGCACATATAGTGCCGATACCTCTTAAGTTTGTACGAACCCCGGGTTGATAATTAAAGTTGGTAGCCTTGGGAGTTGCAACATTCTTGTTGCAATACCGAGGCTCATCACCATGCTTTAATTTCAAGTAAAAAAAAAAATTAATATGTTCTTTTCATATTTTATAAAATAATAATATATTTTGCTAAATTCTTTATTTTTTTTTCCTTTTAATCTTATTTTAATTATTTTGATTTTTTATTTAAATTTTTTGTTTAAAATATTTATTTGAAATAAATAAAAACATTTTTATTTTTTAAAATGATGTTTTTTATTCATTTGGTAATTTTTGCTTTTTTGGGGTCTCTCTCCCCTTTATTTTTTTATTTTGTTCACAACAATGGTGTTTTTGGGTTATGGTTTTTAAAATGTTAAAAATTTAAGCCTTTAAAAATAGGATTTTATTGATACTCTTTTTTATTATATGGTTGGTTTTAAGATTTTGGATCTAGAGTCCTAGTTGTCAGTGTCAATTTCAAAAACCTAATGGGGGATGTTGCTAGAAGTGCCACTTTTTAATTTAGGGGTTGATTTCAAGGTTTTGGTTTTGGATGTAATGGTATAAATTGTTAAGTTTAGAGGTACCAAAGGAGTTAGAGTTTAACCTAAAAAATTAAAAGGATGCTATGGTCAGTGCAACTTTCAATATGGTGGTTTTTTTTTCCAAAAAAATTATGATATTATTAAGGCCATGTTTGCAAAAGGTGCTAATATTAACCTTTAGAGAAAATTAGGTGCTACCAGTAGAACCACTTTACAAAATAGGCATTGATTTCAATGTTTTTGACCTAAAACTATGGGTTTTTAGGGCTAGAGTTCTTGTTTTGAGGTCGTAGTTCTCATCAAGTTGGTAACTATGTTTTGTATAATAAATTTTAAAATTGGAAGTTATCATGATGATGTTTTGTATGATGTGACACCAATGGATATCTTCCAAAACTTGTTGAAAAAGCCATAGTAGTTTAATCATGTCATATAACTTGATGGCAAATGGAACACTTACCAATTTGAGAAAGAAGGCAAAAAATATAGGCTACTTCATATGAAGGATAAGGGGAAGGAAGAAAACAAGGCCATGTTGTGATTTAATAAAGATTCCTTGATAGAGACAACCTAATGTTATAAAGAATGGTGTGTGTGCAACTTGCAAAATCGAGAGAAATGAAAGAGTTGAGTGAAGGAAGGATAATGGGTGAACTTGCTTGAAGAAGATAAGTACGGTGTAGGTATTGAATTCATATACAATGATACAGGTGGAGGACAAAGGTGAGTTACGACCATGTAGTTTGAAAGATGTGGAGAAAGTAGTACCAACAACCAAAGAGAATGGTGAGATGAAGATGGATTTAATGAAGGATTAGTTCCATTGGAAGTATATAATGAATAATGTGTATTTAATGTTTATCGATAGGTGTCATTAGATAGCTGGAAATTCTTGATCACCCAAAAATAAAACCACTTACTTAAAATCATCACTATTTGATGGAGATTTGGATATTGTTTGACCTCAATGATTTGCCATGGTTCATAATCCCTCTGCAGCACATCATTGGTAAGGAAATGACAATTTATGGTTTATCATTATTGTATGGAATAAGGATAAGAAAAAAGTTGTCTTCCAAGATCAATTGTTGACATCCTACAATTATGAATGCTACATCACCATAGGAAGATATATAAAGGGATATCAAGATGAATTTAGGCTAGTGTTAGGATAATAAAAGAGGTTGCAACACTCACGAAAGGTTCAAGTTTGAATGACTGAAGTTTATCCAAATTCCACTTCTAAAGGTTGTGAACATATCTAGAACCCTGAAGAATAGTCTATGGACTCATCAACCATGAGAGAATGTTGCAAGGCTTATGTCAATTGACAAGGGAGATGTGATTCTAATTTGGTAATTTAGGTCAATGATTTGAGTGTAGTGAGGCTAAGAATGATATTGCATGCCAATGTATGTTATAAATGTATTGGGTTAGATTTTATCATTGAACAATTCTTATAACAATGTCAAAAGTATTGCAATATTCCTTGGATTTAATCAAATATTTGTTTTGGATATTTTTTTTGATCATGCTTCTATTGTATTATTTTCCCACATTTTCATTTTCTTTCATGTATGGTGCACTTTGAACACACAATATGTTTAATTATAAATTTTTGAACTTATTTCTAATATAGGTATATTGAATGTCTAAATCTTGTCGTAAATTTATTTATTAACCAATGTAAACTTATCTTAAACCAAAATTTAAAAGTATTGAGAGGGATCCAATTTCTTCAGGTGTATATTTTTTTAATCATTTGTTTCAATGCCATGTATTAATTCATTCATATTAAATGACAAAAATACATCCTAAGAAATTTGACCCCTCTTGGTGCTTGGTGCCTGTTAGATCTGGGTTTATGATGGATTCACACTAGTTTATTTTTACTAGGATATAAGGCACCTCTCTACTCTCAATGCAATCATATCATTAGTTTACTTTAAAAAAGTTCCTTTAGGAAGTTCATTATTCTTTGAAATTACTCAAAATGTATGGTCCTCAAGGGATTGCTCAGACTCAACAACAAGGTTCAAAGCCATGACAACAAAGCTCATCATGTCACATGTGGGAATTAAAATTTGGGAGACAAGATAATAATCATTCCTCCCAACCACCCAAGATAAATCCAATTGACATCCACTTTTAAATGATTATTCATATATTTAGGGAATTAAACATCAATCATATGTTAACCTACTGCCATCTTTACCTCTAAATGACTACTCATGAGGGCGAGGGTGTCAGGTAATTTAATTAACTTAAATTATTGAGTTAAATTGCCAACCAAAGTTCATAATCTTACGAATCATAAGCACAATATCTGTAGGAATCCATTTACCAAATGAAATTAAACGACATTCTACTGCAACAGAAAACCTATTGCTATGATGCAAGTGTAGTTCACAATTATCTAACAATTTTAATCTCAGGAAGTGAAATGTTGTGGCCTCTCTAAATGTGTACACTCAATTACAATTTTAATCTGAGCAAGTGAAATGTTGTAACTTCTAAAATTGCGTAAAAGCAATGATAATTGTGTTTCATATCTTATCCACTAGAGTCAACTAAGAAAACATTTCATAAATAAATAAATTCTTTAAATGAAACATGCTTTACATAAACAACAACCTTGCATAAATAAAACACATTGCATAAAGTAAATTGTAATATACAAACTAAATTATAAGAGCAAGAAATAATTTCAAAATTTAAATATTGAAATCAAAACATAAAGTAAAATGAATGGTAATGGAAGTCCTTGTGCAATGGATCCTTGTTGTAAGGTTCCTTGTTTCCTATGAAACTCTTAGTACTGCGCTCAGACCAGATATTCTATTTTTCACAAGAAATCATAAATACAAACTATGTGAAAAGAAATATAAGAAGTTTTATTTATTCCATCATAATATGGACATATGCTCCAAGAGCCCTCTCTTTGAAATGGAGAAGACACTCTTATTTATACAAGAAAAACTAAGATAACCAATAATAAATTTAGATCCACAAATATTTCATGTGGTTACGACCAATTGTTGATAACTAACAAGTAATATTTTTAAAGATCTTTCCACAAATATCTCTAAAATATTTGATAGTAAATCTTCCATGATTCTTCTCCATCCAATATACTTGAGTGATCTTCCCAAATCTTCATCAAATCTTCAAAGGTTGAAGATGAAATTTGAATTTGGACCTTAGTGGTAAAAAATTGCATTGTTTGAAATCTTCAAATATGCCTACAATCATCACAAAACTCACTCAACTTTCAAATATAAGTGAAAACATGTTATTTTTCTAATATTTAATCATAAATTCACTTAGAAATACTAAAATAAATGCATTGGAAAATATATAACATAATTCCGCATATATCGTTAAAATGATTTTAATTCAAGGTTACTAACAAGCGGAAAATGGTTAAAAATCAAGAAAAATGTTGGTACAAAAATGACATTTTGATGACCCAAAAAAAGGTTAGAATGAGAATAAGTGTTAAAAGTGTACATTAACTCCTCCTATGAGTGAGCATGTGGGTGATAGTAAGGGATAAAGGTATGCATTAATTCCTTATGATTGTGATATTGAACATGGAGATTACAATGTGAAAGCGTGCAAGTGCACAACTTCACCTTTCATCCCACCCACTAATAAACTTGAATTGACTTAATTAAAATACGTTAAAAAGGAATAAAAGCCCAAATATACCAAACATAATAAATGATGTTTCCATGCGAAAGATATGTTCATATAATGGTTTGGCATAAAATATAAGCAGTCATATGTGAGCAGCTCTCATGATATAGTGAGCATTATTATATATGCAAAAGTTTATTTAATGCTTAATATAAATAACTTTTTTAAATAACTATATAACTTTTAAAAATTGTTTTTTTTTCAAATTTTTTGAAAAAAGGTAATACAAAAACTAATAACTATTACAAGAAAAAAAATGAAAAACAAAAACCTAATAACCATACACACAAACCAATTTTCAAAAAAAATTCTCCTAAAAAGATGCAGAGAGCTTAAACACTCTATCATCCACAAAGACCATGCCTTACCTTATGAGAAACATGGTATGATTAGACAACCTATCTTCAATTGGTTATCTCATCTAAAAATAATATAAGGTGGATGAAGAGACATCATGTATTTCTAGTAATGTTGTTAACCCTATTATTACTCTAGGGATCATATTCCTTAGGCTAATAACAAGGTAAACAACATTCCTTTGGAAATAAAAAATAAAAATAAAATACATTATTTCTACTAGAAAACTCATTAATGAAAATTGTAATTTAACAAATAAAAGTTGAATATTAAATATTTAATAGATTTGCTTTTAAATTTTTATATTTTTGAACATAAATAAATATTATTTTATTTTATTAAAAAAATAATAGTTATTTTATATATCATTTTAAAATTTAAATAAATATTTAAAATTAAATTATTAAATGAAGTTAAAACAATATTAAATAAATTATATTATAATAAAATAATTATGTAGAGAGAGGGGGTTAGAGAAATATTTTTATTATTTTATAATAAAATAATATGATCTCTCATTTATAGCTATTGTTATTAACAAAACCAAACCAATAACATATTAAGATTACTTTTGGTCATTTCAAAGATGCATATCATATCTTATAGCTATTGTTATTAACTAAACCAAACCACTAACATATTAGGATTACTTTTGGTCATTTAAAAAATGCATATCATATCATATGACACAATCAAATAAACTAAAAGACCCATAAAATTTGAAAATTTATTATGACTTTGAGCTCTGTCATTTTCTTGGATAACAATTGTGTTCCTCTTAATGTAGAAATTGAAAGCTAAAAGAGTCCACATTTTATCAGATGGAGAATCCATCTTAATGAAATCAGGTCTAATGTGTCCTCTCCAACACTGGAGAAATCCAAGTGAGCGATCTTCTTTGTGAACATGGAGATTTAAGAATTGAATTTCTTCAACGACAAGAGTACTCACTCTAAATTGCATCATTCCCAAATGTTATCATATCCACACCATAATTGTAAAGCCACTTCCTCTAAATTGTATCATTCCCAAAATACTATCAATATCCACCACCATAACTGCAAGGCCACTTCTTCTAAATTGCATCATTCGCAAATACTATCAATATCCACCACCATAATTACAAAGTCACCACATTTTTTACAACACAATTATGATTCAACGTGGAAGAGGACCATAATCACCAACAAGGTACAAAGTTGATAATTTCATATAATTATATTTACATGAGTCTTGCTTCAAGACTCTTGCCAAAAGCATGGATCATTAATCCATCACTTTCATCAGCCATCGATAGCTTTTATAATAGTTGTGGAACTTAAGACTCTGACCAAAGGTATCGATCATTAATCCATCACTTTCATCCAATTTATAATAACCATGAAATTTTTTATTTAACATTTAAATAAATTTAAAAATAATTTTAAATTAGATAAAAAAATTATTTTTGTTAAAATATTATTGAGAAATATTATTTTATATTATTAAAAAAAGTTATATTTAAATTAAAAAAAATTAAACAAATAAAGTCTCTAATCTCATAAATCAAATTCCGACCACTAAACATAAAATAAACCAAATTAACGCTACAAACACTCTCTCAACAAAACACACTTATACACACTTATATTATGGGTGTGGTGAGCCTGATTGCCATCATGGCTTTAACAACAGGTCCCTTTACAAAAATAGAATAAAGAAAATAAAAAGAGAATCCCCTGCAACCAATGAACTGCCATATTCTTTGCTTTTTGTTGATGGCGACAAAACTTGATGGTGGCACTGCAAGCTACAGGAAATAAAATGAAAATGACGAGGATGATGAAAAGGCATCTTTTGCCCGAACCAACAAGAAATGTGAATGCATGCACTAACGCAACACTTTCCCATTTGTTCACAAATGGGAAAATATTATTCCTCTGTAATTTCAGAAGAGATAACATCTGGTGCGAGGGCCACTATAAACAAATCCCATCGTTACAGGTAGGAGTGAATGGGCTTCTAGAAGCAAGCATGGGCATGGCTATCCAACCGTCCTATTCCATCAAATTCCATATAATTCCTCTCCTGGGGAATTCAGTGAGCCATTATCCTGTTGTCATGGTTTTCAACGCATATGCATCATTGTTTGGTTTCATGGTTTTCAATGAATATACATATCATATGTGCAGTATTTGTCTCGAGCAACCCATATGCTGAAAGCAATACTAGTCGTCTGATACACAATATTTTGATATACAGTCAGAGATGTACTGTTATTGTTTAAGTCAAACAAGGATGCCTTGGAAAACGGATTGTGGGCGCATGGAGGAATTTGATTAAAGAAATAATGGTCTGTGATAGTGGGAAATGTTATGGGTAGGGTTGGAAATGGCTACAAGCTAAATTTGGTAGTGCCCATTGTCACAATACAGGGAAAGGTCATTGTTATGAACAGTAACAGAGACCTCCCAAAAGTCTTCAGGCGGTTGTTGGTTTACTTGCTTTCAGTGGCACAGCAGTGGCTTTTCAATTTGCTGTAATTGAAGATTGATCATTTCGTAAAATTTGTATTTGGCCTGAGAGTCAGGGCGACTTGGGTGCCTAATAAGGACAGTTATGTCGAGGTTGAGCTTCAAAATAGAAAACAATTCTCAGTGAGGACCACTACAATAAGGCCTTTCAGAACAGTCAGGACCAGGACCAATCCAATAATGCCTCTCAGGCAGGACCTTCAGTGAGAAGGCCCTCCAGTACTAACTTGGTGAAACTTTCAGTCAGGACCAATCCAATAAGGTCTTTTAGACTAGCTTTTTTGAGCTTTGAAGACCAATTTGGTTTTCAGAATCAACTAGATTAACCTTTCGGCCAGGACTAACCTGGTAGCGCCTTTCAGGTGCTTTCAGGCAAGACCAACCCTCCACTATATGGGGAAGAAGAAAGGCCTGCACAGCAACACAGTGTGTCCTAAGCTGGACATGTGCAGCCCTGCATCGGCCTGCTTCTTCTGCATCATGAAGGAGCAGAATGCTGTCAAGCGGCGCGCCGCCATCGCCAAATACTTCAAGGAAATGCCATCCAGGAACGAGCACGGGCAAGTGCTGGTGATGAGTGGGCTGTGGAATATAGCAATGGCAGAGCCCAATGATCCAGAATTCCCAAAATTGGGCATCATGGAGTGCATGGCATGTCTGATCAAGAAGGGGCTTAAGGACAGGAGATGGCTTTTGAGTGACCAGAATGTGTATATTCCTTACTATGCTGCTCATATAATTGGATCCTACTGCATGAATGTGGAGGAATTCGCTGAGATGGCAGTGGAAGCAGGAGTAATTCAACCTTTGGTTGAGCTTATGAGGGGGAGAATGACGTGGGTAGAGCAGAGAGTCGCAGTGAGGGCTCTGGGACATTTGGCTACTTACCAGACCACGTTTATTGCAGTCTCTGTGTGCAAAGAGATTGTAGAATTGGCCATGGAATTGTCATCCAGGTGTTTGGAGATTGTCTATACACAATTCCTGCAATGCCCGCCAAGCAAGAGGCCGCGGTATCATTGTGATTTGTTGACCAGAGGGATGGGTGGGACGGAGATGGAGAACAGGAAGGCTGAGGAATGGGCAAGTCAGCTGCAATGCTGGTCTCTACATCTGCTCAATTGCTTTGCCTACAGGGATAAGTTCGTTCCCTTCATTTGCAGGCCTGGTTTTCTGAAGAAGCTGCCCAAGATGTGGGGTGGCCTGGTGAATGAGAATTCTCCTGCTGGTGTTGGGCTTCTGAGGATTCTGTGTTATCACAAAGTGGGCAAAAGCTTCATTGCGGACTGTGGGGAGATCGTCGATTGGCTTTGTAATACCGCGCGGTCTTCAGATGATTGGCAATACATGGCAATTGAGTGCCTGCTACTTCTGCTTCAGGATCATGACACGCGAAGTAAGGTAAGGTCAAATTCACAATTCTTTTCGCCCTAGTTTTTTCCCTTTCCATTTGTTCATTTTTATTTTGAGCTGGTGAAACTGGAGGCTTCGTCATAACTCCTTGCTTAGTAGGCATCCACATTCTCACCATGGCTTAGAATACCCAGATCAACCTGCTTTCTATGTTAGCTTGTTTGTTGATTGGCTTGCTGATTTAGTATTTCTTTTAAACAAATGATTGACGAAGTTTGCTGCTACACATGCTGATTTAGTATCAGACATCCATATTCTCACCATGGCTTAGGAGGCCCATATCAGCCTGCTTTATATGTTAGCTAGTTTGCTGCTTGGCATGCTGATTTATTATTAGACACCCATATTCTCACCATGGCTTGGGAGTCCCATATCAACCTGCTTTCTATGTTAGCTAGCTTGCTGCTTGGCACGCTGATTCAGTATTAGGCACCCATATCCTCACCATAGCTTGGGAGGCCCATATCAGCGTGCTTTCTATGTTAGCTACCTTGCTGCTTGGCATGCTGATTTAGTATTTCTTTTAAACAGGTGATTGACAAAGCCATAGTAGCTCTTGTAGATTTGGCAGAGATGGAGACCTTAGGAGACCAAAAAAGGGTCGGGGAGATGATTACAGAGGTCCTACTCAAACAACATAAACGTGCAAATTCACATACACATAACTCTTCCAAGAGGGCTTCCTCAATTACCAGGCAATTTCTGGATGAGCTCTGGAGCTTAAGACAACGAATGAAATGGGAACAAAGAATGTCGAAAGAGGATCTGCGTGTAAAAAGAGCAGCAGCTATGGTGGTAAAACTGGAAGGGAATACACAATTCTCGACTGGGGACCTCAAAGGAGCTGTGTCTAAGTACACAGAGGCCTTAGCCTTGTGCCCCTTGAAGATTAGGAAGGAAAGAGTGGTTCTCTACAGTAACAGAGCACAATGCCATCTTCTTCTACATGACTCAGACTCGGCAATCAGTGATACAACCAGAGCACTTTCCATTTCCAACCCGGTCAACAGCCACAGCAAGAGCCTGTGGAGAAGAGCTCAAGCCTATGACATGAAAGGCTTGGCCAAGGAGAGTTTGCTTGATGCTATTATGTTCATCAACGAGTGCTCCATCTTGAATGGCTACACTGATAAAAAATATGTTAAGATCCCTTATTACGCTGCCCAAATGGTGAGGAAGCAGATGCATGCAGCTTGGCTCTTCATTGATGCTGCTCAAAAATATGGAAATATATCGGTCTTCAACGGGGATCACAATCAATCTGAGTCGTCATCATCTTCTTCTTCTTTACCATCAGAAGCACAAGAAGGGGAAGCTGAATCAGAGTGGGAAACCGTGAGTGAAGGCTCTGAAGGGGCAACTGCAATAAGCCCCCAGAATCACCAGGATTATGCAAAAAATGCAAATGCAAACGGGAAATCCCATCAGCTCGAGTTATCTTCATTTGCATCTAAGGCAGGTTTGTATTTATATATCACTCTAACCCAATTTTATCCATTACTTACGTTTCAAATTTGAGGGAAATCTTTGAAGTAGGGTACAAGTAGAATATATGAAGATGTTATTCAAACGTACCACCAGGCGCAGAGACAACAGAGTCCATAGTAGAAATACCAAGCACGGAATCATAGTAGCTAGCATGGAAATTGACTACCAGAATTTGATGGATTATTTGTTGCCAATTCTTCCTGCAGAATTAAATTCATTAATCATAAAGGTTTTTTCAACATGATTCCTCCATTATTACATTAAATTTGTTAACCAAAAAAATGCCCAGAATAAAGTAAACCCTCCAACCAAATTCCCTGTCATGGGATTTAGTTCTAGATTATGACTCTCTTAAATTGTACTATTCAATGGGTTATATGTGTGTATATGTATACACCAAACTAAAATTTGAAGGTAATCATTTCTTACATATGTCATTGTTATTGACTACAGGAGGTGATAATCACCGGGCATTGAATGGGAGATCGGATGCATCAACGGTGGCTGTGGCAATAAATAACAGTACAGGTCAAGCCCAAGTGAATTCTGGTATGGCAACAACAATGATGTTGTTGCCAACCATCAAGGAAGAATCTATATCAGAGGAGGAGAAATCAGAGCAGAAGAAGCAGAAATGGATCAGACATGAACAAGCCATAATGAAGAACAAAAATAATGAGTGCAAAGCTCCTTCGAGGACCAAGTTCAAGGCTGAATACAAACATCAGTCCTAGTCATTTTATTTGTAAATATATTCTTAAGGTGAGACTTTAGTATTATCAACTTGTATCAAATTTCTTGGAGTTAGGATTTGAATCCCTTTGTCATGTTCTAGGACACATGGAAGGTCAGCACCCTGATCCCAATAGTTTTGTTTTTGTCAAATAAAAGCCAAAATACTTGTATGGCCTTCTGGAGCAGGAAACTGAGGTACATAGTTTGTTTTGAGCCTCATCCGAGAGTCTCACCCGTACATAAAAGTACAATTGTTACAAAGTTTCTTTCTCATACTCAAGATTTCATGCTTGAAGATAAATCTGATGACAATTTTACAATGTATGATTTTACACCATTAAGTTACATAAGACATTGATTAGGATTATGTACAAAATGAAGGGCCACATAAACATTGATTAGAATTATGTACAAAATGAAAGGACCATTTCTATTTCAGAATTCTCCGCTGATGCTGGCTCCCTTGATGAAGAAATGCTGAGCATCTTTCATCTAATGGATGGTTACAAATAAACCTCTTTATCAAGCCCCTTTGAGACATAATATGCTGAAAGCTATCAGTCATTTGGAAGATCTTGGGAGTTAAAAGTCAAAATGGACCATTTCTGTTTCAGAATTCTATGCTGATGCTATCTTCCTCGATGAAGAAATGCTTGGCATCTTTCAAATTGTGGATGGTTACAAATAAACCTCTTTATCAAGCCCCCTTTTGAGACTGAATATGCTGAAGCCTGAAAGCTATCATTCATTTGGAAGTTGTTGGGAGCAATGTCACATTGTTCGGGTTTGACAATGACTAGGTTTGGCTTGAGTTTGAATTTTCGGATGAGGTTCGCCATTAGGTTCGTGTATATATATATATATATATAATGAATTATAGGATAAAATAGTAAGAAATCAACATCAGTGAACATCAAAAATGCATGCTATCATGGGCATGGAAACTGCAAGGATAAATTACAAGCTTGAGTTGTGACATGAAGTTATGAGTTTTGGTCTATGGATTTCATCAATGGCTTTGAGGTTTGATGAGATTCCTGAACCTCAAACTTTTTTTAAGGTTCACCAAAATTCGAAACTTGAAGTTAAAGTTCGACGAACCTTGTGACATAGGTTGGGAGTTAAAAAGTTTCTTTCATGTTCTTGTCTTTTATTCCATCTTATCAATGCTACACATGTTCACCTGAATTGCTATAAGTGATTGGAAAAGGTAGTGGAAACCATTTACATACTGTACTCAGATCTCAAAACTGAAATATGTCATGTATGCCATTGGCTTCAGCTCTTCAATGCCTTGAATCCGAGACGATTGCTGCTTTGCAGAATGAGGTATAGAATGTTTTCTGCCGAAATGAGGGACTGCCATAAGATTAAGATATTATGCATCATTCCATCATATCATTATCTGTGGAGAGCTATGACCCTCAATTTTACATTATTGCACAGAGCACTGTAAGCCCAGAAAGCTGTCAAATTCAACTAGCTTTAAACAAATAAAATAGGTAAATTTCGAGGACTTGGGACCATCCTGGTATGTTTTTTTTTTTTTTAAATTGCCACATACAGTTATTGAGTACAGGCAATGGGTTGCAGTTGTCGCTTTGAGTGGCTATCGGGGTTTGCTCTGTCGGTCCACGGCTTATGGTGAATTTATTTTCTAGCATTGGATCACAGCGCAGAATATTTCAACTCCTAATTCCACTTGTACTGTGCTTGATTTTTTGTCTTGTCTGGTGTCATATATTTGTCTAATACTTCTTCACGGGTCATGTCTACTCCTACTCCGTCTAATCTCGCTTGTACTGTGCTTATTTTTTGTCTTGTTTGGTGTAATACGTTGTTCACTTCTTCTTCGGGTTCATGTCTATTCCTACTCCATCTAATCTATCTCTGTAGTTTTGAAAATGTCTTGTAAACTTTATGTTTGTTTACCATATAAATTAATCTACAACACCTAAAAACATGGAAAAATGAACGTGGGTGCAGTGACAATGGACTTGTCTTCGTTTTCATGTCTATTCCTACTCCATTTAATCTATCTCTGTAGTTTTGAAAATGTCTTGTAAACTTTATGTTTGTTTACCATATAAATTAATCTACAACACCTAAAAACATGGAAAAATGAACGTGGGTGCAGTGACAATGGACTTGTCTCTGTAGTTTTGAAAATGTCTCGTAAATTTTTATTTGTTTACCATATAAATTCAGAGTACAATGTCCAAAAACATGGAGAAATGAACGTCGGTGCAGTAACAATGAACTTTATGTGTAATTTCGGAGATGAATTTAACCCAAAAAAATCCAACATGAACTTAGCTTTATTATAATCAATCAAACTTGCAGTGATGTAATTTTAATTTTAACTTTAATTTTTTTTTCATTTTAAACTAAATAAAAATTTAATTAAGGTTTTCCATGATCGAAATTTCAAAATTTTATGGACATTAAACAAAAATTATTCCATTTAAAATTCCACAATGGAACAATGTTTTAATTTTGTTCTTTTCACTTTAATCAAAATCCAATTTTCACTTTAATCAAAATCCAATTTTCAAATTTTAATTAGAGTATTTTATGATCAAAATTCCATAAACATTGTTTTTAAAATTCCACAATGGAACAATGTTTTAATTTTGTTTTTTTCACTTTAAGCAAAATCCAATTTCAAATTTTAATTAGAGTATTTTATGATCAGAATTCCATAAACATTGTTTTTAAAAACTTTGTTCTTATAATGAAACTAAATCAAAATTTCATTTGGGGTTTTTATAATCAAAATTCCAAAATTCCATGTATAATGGAAATTTGTTTCAAAATAAATTTTTTTCCATATTAAAGGGGTTGGATACATAGCCCATTGAAATTTTTGTGTCTTTATAAATAATAAATAATAAGAATGTTGACAAAATTGAGTCATGAGAAAGACTAAGAGCCCCTCATTGTAGATGAAATGAGTAGACAACCATTTGTATATATGCAAAGTTTAAGATTATTGAAAATTCATTGGTGGGGTTATTCTTTTAGTTTGATAATGGTATCAAAGCTGAGCATTATTTTGAATGTTCATCGAAGTTAAGTGTTATTTTGAGTGTTCATAAGAGTTGAGCGTTATGAATCATTCATTAGAGTTGGTGTTTTTCTCATACTATGTCCAGCCTATTGTCGCTCAGATTGCACATGCATGGTGCGACAACGACTTAGGTCAGGCGTTGTCACTATGATCCCCGACCTATCCGTTCTCGTTGTCTCCCAATAACATGCTATGGGGGGTAGTCTTTATGAAAGATAGAAATGCAAGACTTATTGGCAACCAAATGTGTTCCAATCATTGACAAAATTGGGGCAGGTTTGGCAAGCTTCTTCTAAGCCTAGGGCCATTGGTTTGCCTCTCAAACCCTTACTCACCTCATTGTTTACCCACAACAGTCTAATCTTGTTCTAATAGTGATAAAGTACTTATGAAAATGCTCTAAAGAATCATTCATAAATTGCTTCACACATTAAGGAACTAATTGAATAAATTTGGCATTATTGTTTGAGTAAGATTTCAAGTTCTGGTGATTGACATATATGCATCATAAGGTCTGAAATTATATCAGTGACATAAGTGTCTCCTCACTGATTGCATTCTATACTAAGAGAGATTGAAAGTTTAGGTCTGTTTTGGCATTTGGCACTAATTAGCTCACCGACTTCACAAATAATTCATTGTTGTCCTATTGCCCACTAAATATCAATAGATCATAAGTAACTTGAAGTGTTTTCTCTAGCTCATGCTTTGTTATTGTGAAGAAGATCACTGGCATTGGTAATCTTGGATAAGAATACTAATATTTGCTTGTCTCTTGTGAGTTTATAATCTCTAAAGGTTATAAAATTTGCACTAATAGACTCACTCATAAAGCACTTGAAGCATTAAGCTCTAATCTCATAATTGTGTTGAATGGTTTAAGATATTTGAGTATTGACTCTGAAGTAATTTGTTCCAATTGGTTTTTATTAGTGATCTATAAAGAATTTTGGCTGTGATCTAATTGGCATTGTGATAATCAATTATTGAGCAAAGAATCTAAGTAGCCAAAGAACTTGCTAAATCTAATTGAATATCTTGTTGATGTTGTCTAAAGAGAATTGATCTTGTTGTCTAATAATCATTAGCTAATTGTTCTAAGAGGACAAGTGCTCCAAATTGTCATTAAAATTGTGATTTAAGGTTAACATCTATTGTCTGTGGCACATTAATGATCTTGCATCTTGTGGTTATTGAGCAATTGTATCATTAACATCTCTTGTTTATTGTTGGCACTTCATAACTTGGCACATTTTCTCATGGTTAAGATTGGATCTTATTGATAAGTACTTGTTGGTATAAATTAAGATCAAATCAATACTAAGTACTTAAAGAACATTAAACAATCTTAACTCAAGAAGCACTCATAATCCTTGCATCTCATTCTAGGACTAGTATTGCATCTAATAACCTACCTCCAAGAATAAGTTTGGTTGATAGACAGTAGGACCACCTTTCTCACTTTAGCTTGAGGGAATTAGCACCTCTTTAGTGGTTAAGATGGTGATCTTGCAGTCATCAGAGCCACAATCTCTATAGTGTCGGAGGTATCAGGGGTTAAAACACAGGGGGATCTGTTGTTAATCAAGCATTTGCTTGCTTCCTGTTGGCTTCTATCCCACAACCTACTTTGGAGACTAGTTCCAAAATAGTTAATAGAAATGTTACATTTAGAATAGGCATCTAACTTAAAATCAACCAAGATTCTGCATTTCACCTAGCTTGTAGGATTTGCACTTCCTCTAGGATAGTCAAGCATCCAAGCAGTGATTGTTCATCCGGTTACTTGGCATCTAATTGGTAATAAGAAAGAAGTTGAATCCATAAGGCACTAGTCTCACATATAAATCTAATCTAATCTATAAGTCTTGTTAAATCAACCAAGTGGCTGGGCCATTCAATCGTGTCTCCCAGACTTGTTGGTTTCCAACAAGTCTTGCATTTGGGACTACACTCCATAGCTTGTTGTTAGGAGACAGCTAGAACAGAGAGGTCGAGGATCATAGTGACAACCCTCGACTTGAGTCGTTGTTGCATCATGCCTGCAGACAACACAACCCATCCCTTTGCTCCACTTATTAGTAACTCCCCAAAATTCATGCACTACTCTTTGAATCTTCACAACTCGCCTCTATGTTGTGAAAATAAATCATAACATCTAGTCCTTCAAGGGTTCTTTCAGCTGCAAACTCTTTTGCATCCTCTCTCTCTCGACGTTGAAGAAACCCTAGATGCATTCTTCCTCCAATCTTCCATGCACATTCTTGTTTGCGACCTGCTAACCCTCTTTGCGTATGAGTCAAGCTAGGACTCTTCAATTCTCAATGAATCAGATCCCTGCTAATAGGACATTCTTGCAAACCACAAATGTTGAAAGTTGGTCTTAGGGGTCTAAAATCCATGTTTATATGAGGGACAACATTTCTTTGTCAGCATGATTTTCATGCTTGCTAATTGACAATCTAGTCAGAATAACATACCCAACCCCTTAAATCATCTTAAGGAGGTGGGTTATAATTTTTTTCTTTCTTTTACTCATCCACTTTGAGGTCTCCATCATCCTCTATTCATCGAGAGATTTCCAATGATATAAATTTCTTCCAAATTTGAGCTCTAGATACACAATTGCACCCTTCTAAGGATTCACCCCTTTCAAAGGTTGTTTTAGCAACCTTACCATTACCACACATTAAAAATGTTATTGGCATTTTTCCCATGTGTCATCAACATACAACCCTATGTCAACAGTAGATGGTTGACATGTGACAATGCTTTTCCCATGTGTCACCACTATGTGGGGTCACATCCTTACTAGACATGTCAACGACACTCCCCTTGCATCTAGATCCAAGATTTTCTTGTCTCATTTATAATAAATTTTGTATTTCCAAGTTTTTGAATATATCCAAAATTTCCAAAACATCCAAATTCGTCCAAATATGGTTTTCTCTTTTCTATTGTGGTCAACAAGTCGACTCCCAAACATTTTAATATGGGAATTTCTAAAAGTCTCATTCAACTAAATTTCCAAATTTTTGGATCTATGATATCCAAGATTATACTCTCCACGTCATATCCACGAGACTACCACCTGCCCTCCACCTTAGAGTTGGAGCACCTCTAGTCCTATTTCACAATTATTCATATTTCCAAACTTTTAGATTCCACATCACTTGCCACTATATGTAGCATGTTGGCTGCCACATCAACTATTATGTACCTAGTTTTCCATTTCCCCGTGGCATGTTGGTATGCCATGTCATCTTAGACTAGTCTATGCACCACATCAATGTGACACATCAACATCCCACATTAGCACTCACTAACTTGTAAGGTCTAGGGTGTGCACATGGACTCCATGTATCCTTCTCATGCCTTTCTATGATGGCATTTGACATTTGGGTTTTTCTGAAAGTCTTAGCTATGATTTCTTTTTGGATATTTGGATCCTTGACAATCTTGATATCAAGTTTCCTCCACACAAAGTTTTTCCACTTGCGGTTCCGCCATCCGACCCATTTGGCATACATAATTTTTGTTAAATGCTAATTACAAATTCTTCTAGATGCCCAGATATTTGGATCTCAACAGATTTTTGATCCTCGATCTATCATTTGACAAAGCTTGCTAACATCTATCTTCAACAATCTAGAGAGTTTGTACCTTGATATATTATGAATCACTAGTCCTATCAATTGACAAATCCCAAGCTTCCCATCTTCATTGATTGAGGATTTTGTCATATGTAGTTATGTTAACTGGGCCACTTGCGACCGTGAAGATTGAAAAACAACATCGAAAGCTTGAGGCCAATCATATTAATGGAATTAAAACATAAGACCCCTTGCGACTAGCTCTTGGACACAACCCTCCCCACCGACCCATATGACTAGGGGCTAGGCTAAAAATCCCCCAATACCCAAATTTCCAAATCAACTTGAAAACAAGGGGATAAATCCCCGAATTTTTAAACTTTTGTTAAGTACCTAATCATGTTTCAAAACATTGACACTGACTCTAATAGGGAAAAATACTTTCCTATAAGATTTCTGAAATTACAAAAGTCTTCTCCAACCTATGAAGACATCCCAAATATTATCCTCAATGTAGCATCATCACAAAAGAAAAACACAAGGTAGCCAATGGCAAAATCCACACTTCACCCCATGGAGTGAGTCTCTGCTCACCTTTTTGGGATTGCAACCTCACACTATAACACCAACTCTTACACTAGAGAGGACAACATTTTGGCTTATCAATAGGTAAACAAACTTTGTTAAATTGTAGCAAGAAAAAGCTTCATTTGACTTGTGCCTTAGTCAAATGGAGAAATTCGAATTCCCACATCAACATGATGACTTGAGTTTTAGTTAGCAGGAGTGACATGGCCAAGTCACTTAGTTAATTCAGTCAATTCGATTTTGTGGGAAAGAGGTATAGTTGTGCATGAGTTAATTGCTAAGATCTAGCAATCTAATGAAGTTATAATTAGTGAAACTTAGTGATCTGAGCTCTAGTCATGAATAGAGTTAGTATGAGTTTAGTTGAGTAGTTGTAATTGTTGTTAACTCATTGATCTCTCAGTTAACTAGTCAATTTACTAAAAGTATCCCTAGTCATGCATGCAATTTGAATTGTCTAGTTAAGTGGAGGGAAAAGGCATAATTGTATTTATTATTGTATACTATTGAGTGTACAAAGTTTGCATGTAGCAGGTGAGGAATTCTCTTGGGATTGTGCAAGAAAATAAGGGTTCTTCCTATTCTTTAGGAGCAAGAATCACGCAAGGAAATAAGAGGAAGAGAGAGGCCTATTTTGCCTAAGTATTGGGCAGGGAAGACTTGGGAGGAGGAGATCAGTACTGCAGTGCAGAGGGAGCTTCAAGCATTGAAGCAGACATTGTAATTGATCATTATCTCATCTGATCTAATACAAATAGAGGAGGGGTTTTTTTCCCAGTTGGGTTCCCTAGTAAAAATATTGTGTTCATTATGATTGAATGATTGCATGTGTTTCTATTACATGTTTTCCCTTTCACAGATTGAGTAGAAGAAATTTGTGTCTATTATTTTAAGTCTGAATTCATTAGCAACTACAAATTTTGAGTTATTTCTACATGGTATCAGAGCTATTGAAGACTACATAGAAACTAGGTTCTAGATATTCTCTTAGAGAAATTTCGAACTGCAGAGTTTTTGGTGCAGATTTTCTTTAGTGTAGGAATAATTTCTTTTAATGGATTTAGGCTTGAGTATGAACTGGAGGGCACTTCAAATTTCTGTGCTTGGAAAAAGGATAGGATGGAGTTTGTGCTCGATGACAATGGAGTACTAGAGTACACACAAACTGATATTCCAAAACCAACAACATCAAATTCATAACAATTGACTCAGTGGAAGAAAGATACAACAAAATCTAGGTGGATTATCCTGGAGGGAGTCAGAGACCATGTGGTTTTGAGTTTGCATGGCAATCAAATTGCTTATGCAATGTGGAAAACCCTCACAGAGTTATTCGAAAGCAGCAATGATTCCAAGAAATTGGCATTGAAAGATAAGCTCAAGAACATTCGAATGCAGAAAAATGAAACCATTGTTCAATACCTATCCAGATTCACTCAGGTCAGAGATGAACTTGGAGGAGTAGGAGAGACTGTGCCACCATCTGAGCTTGTGAGCTTAGCACTCCTTAGCCTTTCGAAGTTCTGACACTGCTATAAGGATTCAGTTAATGAAAGAGACAATCTCCCAAATGGGGAGAGAATTTGGTCTGACTTGGTGTAGGAGGAGATTAGAAGAAACGCTAGATATGGGGTCTCATTCAGATGTGATGAGGAGGAAGACTATGCTCTAGTTGGCAAAGGAAAGAATGTCAAAGGAAAGAAGGTCCAAGGCAAGGCAGAATAAAATCGAGGACCATGGCAAGAAGAAAGATCTCTGTAAAATTAAATGCTTTCACTACCATGAGTATGGACATTATGCAACCAAGTGTCCACATAAGAAATCCAATAAGGAGCATGTTGCAGCAGCAACAGGAGATGCTCTCACATCACTATTTGAGTTGGATTTCACCCTCATTACTTTCATGGCAAGCACAGTAAGAGGGAGTGAGTGTGTTAGGTCGATAAATCCCTCTTGGTGATAAGAGCGATCTCCCTAGATCTTAGACAGAAACTAGAAACAAACAAAGAATCAAGCTAATTCCTTCCCTCAATCTATCTTTTCTTGAATCATAAGCTAACAAGGTAAGAAATGGAAATTCATACCTTATTACAACATGCTTGATGAAGATCCCCCTTTGTGCTTCAGTGCATCTCTTCCATGCTTGAATCTAGACCTACACACATGGAAATGACAAAGGATCAAAGGCATATGCAACATAAATGATTCAATAATTCAAACTAGTGATCAAGGAGACTAATAACAAACATCATTCCAATGGAAAAATATAAATAACATAAACCATCCATGAAATTCATCAACTAATCCATTAAATAATGCAGTGAGAAGAAATTCTTATTTGTATTAATTTCGTAAACATAAAGGAGCTACAGAAGTTGTGCCTTGATGTTGTGAAGCTCCTCCCATTGATCTCAATCCTCTCCAAGAATGATAAGCTCTCCAACTTGGTTATCCCAGCATAAACTTACTCTCTGCAGCCTCCCTCAATTCCCCCACCTATGGTTTGATAAATAGGCCAAAAGGAATTATTTTGAGATCTTTAGTCCAAGGATGAGATCCACTAAAAGAGGGATGAGAGATCCTTGAAGAATGGGAATTAGTTCCATCAAAAATGAGGTTAGGCTCAAATAAACATGATTTCGAGGCTTTTTGTTGGAATGATTTGCCAAACAATACTTTTAGATCTCACTTTTTACTTTTACTTTTTATTGATTTACCTGCGCAGTTTATAGTGGAAGACAGTGTGCAGATCTGTGCATATTATAGTGGAAGAAACTGCACATGTGTGGATTCTATTCAGAAAAACTGCACAGATGCTCAAAAATAGGGTTTTGTGCCATGAGATCTAGAAATTCCACTTTATTCAAGTTATATAAGTTGTTGACTTGCAAGGGAGTGTTTCATGACACTTGGATGGATGGAAAGAGATCCAATTTTAATGATCATTTTCTTAATGTGACAAAATGACGTGTAACAAAGTGATACTTAGACTTTGGTGCTTCATATCATATGACAGGGAAAAAGGAGTTCTTCAGCAACCTAGAGGAGAAGGACCTACAATTACCCATAGAACTTGGAGATGATGGGAGGTATAGTACAGCAGGGATTGGAGCTGTCACCTTTAAGAGGGAGTCAAGCTCTCATCTTCACCTAAAGAATTTAATGTGTGTGCCTGGTCTAAAGAAAAATTTAGTTTTTGTAGTTGTACTTGAGGATACAGGTATGATGTGGTGTTTAGTAAGAGGAATTATTATTTAAACATGTTGCTACTAGACAAGTAAAACAAATTGGTGTTCGAGTTAAAAATATCTACAAGCTAGAGGTAGATTTCGACATGCATGCAACTATACCTCTAGGAGTGAGGTGGGGCAATATAGAGCCTTAGCTTTAGAGTTGAAAAGATTTGGGTAGGATCCATATGAGAGCAGTAGCAGTTGCAATATACTCTTCTCATGGATCATTACCCTTGCTACAGGGGCCCACAATATTCAGTAGCAGAAGGATCAGTGTCAGTTGATGCAGTCAGATCTTGAGCGATAGTTGTAGAGGCTAGTAGCAGTCAAAGACTCAGGAGACAGTTGCAGCTCAGAGACACAATTGATTTAGTATTTTGGATGCTTCTCAATTGTAGTTGTTGCAGTAGCAACAAAAATAGTGAGAGGGAGTGTTAGTTGTGTTACAATACATTCCTCCACAAGAGAAAGATTGGGGTTGTGCATAACCATTTTCTTGCTAAGAGGGAGTGTTAAATTGTAGCAAGAAAAGGCTTCATTTGACTTGTGCCTTAGTCAAATGGAGAAATTTAAATTTCCACATCAGCAGGATGACTTGAGTTGCAGTTAGTAGGAGTGACATGGCCAAGTCACTTAGTTAAGTCAGCCAATTCGAGTTTGTGGGAAAAAAGTATATTTGTGCATGAATTGATTGCTAAGATATATAAATCTAGTGGAGTTATAGTTAGTGAAACTTAGTTATCTAATATCTAGTCATGAATAGAGTCAGTATGAGTTCAGTTGAGTAGTTGTAACTGTTGTTAACTCACTGATCTCTCAATTAACTAGTCAATTTACTAAAAATAGCCCTAGTCATGCATGCAATTCAAATTGCCTATTTGAGTGGAGGGAAAAGGAATAATAGCAATTATTATTCTATATTATTGAGTGTACAGAGTTTTCATGTAGCAGGTGAGGAATTCTCTTAGGATTATGCAAGCAAATAGGGGTTGTTCATATTCTTTAGGAGCAAGAATTGCGCAAGGAAATAGGAGAAAGAAGGAGGCCTATTTTTCGTAAGTATTGGGCAGAGCAGACTCAATATGAGGAGATCAATATTGCAGTGCAGAGGGAGCTTCAAGGATTGAAGTAATCATTGTTATTGATCATTGTCTCATATGATATAATACAAACATAGGAGGGGTTTTTTCCCCAGTTGGGTTCCCTAGTAAAAATATTGTGTTCATTGTGATTGAATGATTGCATATGTTTCTATTGAATGTTTTCCCTTCCATAGTTTGAGTAGAAGAAATTTGTGTCTATTGTTTTAAGTCAAAATCCATTAGCAACTACAAATTTCGAGTTATTTCTATAGAGTCCCCTCAAGAGAGAAGAACCTTCAAGTCTTATTATCACCAAATAGGGATACAACTACAAATGCCCCGATAAGGGCCATTCACATAACAAAATGCTTTGAAAAAGCTTGGATCTCAATTCAACTTGTACATTCTACTTCACAACATTATACCTCTCACCTTCATCATAGGAAAATATATTTCAAAGAATACTTCTCTTTACAGGGTTCACACATAAATAAAATAGTAGTTAGTAGCCAAGCACATTTACACATTGTTTAGCTCATCGTTACAATATTTTCATAGTAAACCAACACAATAACTTTAATGAAAACTATGAATAACATTTTCATTTCATTAAAAGAGAAATAGTTACACTTATTTGAGTTATTTAAGCTCTACTAGAAAATAAATAAGAGAGAACCACTCTCCACCCAACAATAGGCTTAGCTACAATATAATTTTCTTGCATCTAACCACCCCTAAGCTAGATCTTATGCCTTGAGAGGAAGATCCACTCTAGTGATATCAAATATTCAAAAAGAGTAGATGCCACAAGGATACTCTCCTTCATACGCAAGAATTCAATGTGCTACTTTTTAGCCACTAAAATAGGGCCTTTTATCTTTCATAGTATTGCTACACTGGGCCTACACAACACAAAGGGAGTCCTTTTCTAATCAAATAGTCCCTTGGTACTTCCCCTTTCAAAAAGAGTAGAGGCCATAAGGCTACTCTCCTTCATACACAAGAATTCAATGTGCTACTTTTTAGCCACTAAAATAGGGCCTTTTATCTTTCATGGTATTGTTGCACTGGGCCTACACAACACATAGGGAGTCCTTTTCTAATCCAATAGTCCCTTGGTACTTCCTCTTAGTGGTTATTGTATATAGATACAACAAGATTTCTTAGCAATTCATTCAACCCTTCAGCTTAGGCTAAAAGCTTTAACACAAATAGTCCTAACCAATCAAGTAAATGACAACTCCACACAAGCTATTACATCTCAGAAGGATTTTTTTCTCACCTTTTATTCAAAGACGCAATTTTAGATCTAGGTGTGGTTCCGTTTCATTCCACAGGTTACTAAAGTTTACACACACACCTCTTTGCAAGTCGTATACCCTACAATCTCTCTACTCATTTTCCCTCTCTCTTTGACCAACCAGTATCCCCTTCTTGCAAAGTCAGAGTCTCCTCTTGGTTGCATGTTCAATTCCAAGGGCTCTAGATGGGTATGTTGTCATACTTTTGGAGTAGTCTCATACCTCTCCCTTTCTCCCTCATCACTTCTAACAGTTGAGTAGTTCAACTACCAAATAAAAAATCTAGACATTAAATTTAAGGAAAGATGGGAATTTCCCCATTTCCCCTCACATCTTCCACCGGGAATTAGGATTCATGGTGGTTTCTCATTTCTTCATTTTTTGGAAAAATATTAGATAAAATGAATATTACATAAATTAAAGTTTGTTAAGATGTTCACACTAGCCATTCCCAACATCAGAAGTATTAATTACAATTACGAACCTTGAGGTTTAAAAGGGAGGTTGCGAAAAGTTTAGAGTGATATTGTCCTTCAAAAATTGATGTACTAACAGGAAGGCATGGGTGATTCGCTCAAATTGTAGAAGAGGGACATGGAAAAATGCACAAACTCCTAATTACAATGCTCTATCCCCAATTTGGAGAGATATCAAATCTACTTTTTATTTGTCTCTTTCATCTTTGATTTTGAATAAAAAGTAAAGGTCTCCTCTTTCATCTATAATCTTGAATACAAAATAAAAGGCATATGTTTCATCTCAAATTTTAAATACAAACTAAAGGTCTTATAAGTGCATGCAAATGGGGTTATGTATATTTTTTATTTAGACTAAGATCAACATGGAAATTAACTAGTGTCTCAAACATTTGAAGGAATTTTCACTCACCTATCAATTCTCTATATGCCTACATGCTAATATTCATCAAAGATTATTATTATTATTATTAGTGTAGTGTTTTTTCTTATCAATTTTTCAACCTGAAAACTTAGAGCTTCGTTTTAAGATGCATTCTCTCATTTCCATTATCAAAGTAGTGTTGACTGGCACAAACAACTATATGGAACAATTCAAAAAGATCAAACCCACTCATTTTCAATGATTTTTGGAATGGCATATGTGAAGGAGAGGAGCACAATGAACCTAAGAAGCCTACATAAGACACAGAGCTAGCCATATGGAAGAATAAAGACAATAAAGCCTATGCCTTGATTGTTGTATTAGTAGGTGAAGAGGTGAGCCATTATATTGTTTCCATTAAAGATTCTTACAATGCTCTAGAAAACTTAAAAATTTTGTATAACTCACACTCAAAATTAGAGCTTGTGAAAATTTTGATAAAAAACTTCAACTTAGAGTTGAAGGATGACAATCCCATGGCCTTGGCTTCTTAGACCAAATCCATCATGTATGATATAGATGCCATGGGAGTAAAGATAAACCTTTCTCTCATAGCCTTCATCAAGGCCATCTATCCTACATGCTTTCACTATGTTGAATCCTTGCAAGCTAGTTATGAACTAAAATCTATGACATTTGACTCTTTGGTGGAGAAAGTTACAGAATGTGAGAAAGTTTTTGGAAATATCAACAATACTGAGAGGAGGAGGGGTGGGTGAATCATTATTGAGCACCTTTAGAACTTTGTACTTCATTAGAAGTCAATAAACTAGTATGCAAGAGATCATATACAAGAATACCTCAAATATACATGGAAACTCAATAATGAGATTATATTGATAAAACCATAATTAATTACATATGCATTAGGAGATAATGATCTCCAAAATTTATGAGCTCCAAATCAATGGAGGCTACAACCTCCTAGGATTTTGTTAGCTACAACTGATAGGGAGCACCAACTCCCTTAGGCTTTCTTGCACCAACAAGAAGGAGGCTACAACACCCTTTTTTCTCAAGCTCCAAATTTTGTTTGGTATGCTTCAAACATTCATATGGTCATCTTCAAATTCCACCATCCTTCGTTGTCCTTTTCCTCCAATGATCACATAGAATCGACTAATTTCCTTTTGTTATCAACACCTCATTTGTCCAACATGATTCACTTCTTTCAACCCTACACAACTTAGCAAATCACCTTATCTTAGAATAACAACCTCCTTACTACCTTTGTTGGTCTTTCCACAGACCTAAGGTACTTCAACCCACCTGTTCACATCAACTGAGGCCCTTGACCCTCTCCTAAAGTTGTGGCCTTATCACAAAATAGAGTTTAGTATATTCTTGATGCCTCTCAGTCTAGTATGTTCACAAATCTGAGGTCCTCAACCTTCTTCTAGGGTTGCAACCCTAAAAAAAAGATTATAAGAATACTTCTAGACAACAAAAGACGTATTCTATTACTCGTCTTGTTCAAATAACTTGGCCTGTCTCTATAGCGAGCCAAATACAAAACGAAAGTATTTCTAACACTTATAGCCTCAGAAGAATTCCTCAGTAGATAGCTCAGTCTACTGTTAAAGATCAGAAAACATACTTGGTCTCTTTAGCCTTGATCATTGCTATTCATGTCATAGAATTTCACCTTCCTTCCCCTTTTTGTGTCTCTGCATACTCCAGTGAATTCATAGCTTGTTCTTTTCTTGAATGGATTCCTATTTAAGCTCCCATGGTTGGGATATTTATACAATTTGAGGGAAGCCTATTTTAGGGCCAACCTGAACTTTAAAAAATTGAAATTTGTCCCTTTAAAAGACATGTCTGGTGTTGGATGTGACTTGAAGTTTTTCATAATAAAACTTTCAATTTAAGTTTAAATCAAAGCCACATGTGGCTATAGAGAAGACTGCTTAGTACACCACTCTTTTTAAGATTTCATGAATGAGTTATTAGACTTGCTTTATCATGCATTTTATGGGGTCAAACCCATTTAAATTTGGGGCATATTTTGAACAAGTTTCAACTTGAATATCTCTCTAACCAAGAGGACCCACGAGGCATGCAGCCTATCAAATGAAATGGCATGATGAAGGAAAATAAATGGTGATAGACAAACATCCAAATTCACATAATGTTGCACATATATCGACAAACAAATACAAGTATCTTAAGGATACTTCCAAACTCATCAATGGTCAATTCACCCTTTGAAATCAATGACAACTTTCTTCCAACAATCTTCCCCTTTGTCATTGGTTCCAATACTCATGTTCCCCCTGTTGTCATACTTCCCTTGTCTCCATGCTTCACTTCCTTTCTCTCCCCCTTTGACATCAATGGAAAAGGGTGACTTGTTTCTTTGGGGTTGCTCCCCCTTAACATATGGCACTCAATAGTACTTATGTCTTCTTACCCTTTCTTCTTTTTTTCGTAAGCCTCTTTTGCTTGGATACAATTTTCTTCTGCTCTACTTGGTCTATGATGTATATGTTATTTGGTGTTCTTGTAACTATTGTAACCAATCTTACTGAGTCTTCTGCTTTGATTTCACATTTTTGGGAATTAAACAAGAGATTATACCCTTGATCGCACATTTTACCGACATTGAGAAGGATTTTCTTCAAATCCTCAACTAACAAAACATTAGTCGCTTTTACATGTTCACTTCCAAGATTTACTACACCTTTTCCAAGTATCTTGACAAAGGAGCTATCTCCAAATGCAACACTTCTTATTTTTCATTTTAAGTTGACAAATTTGGCTTGATTTCCTACCATATGTGTTGAGCACCCATTGTCTATGTACCATTCATCTTCTTTATCTTCAACAATCAATGTAAATTACAATATTCCTTATTTTTCTTTTCCCATATCATAGTTGGCTTCTCTATATTTGGAGTATCTTCTTTCATAAACCTATAATCCTTGTTGGGTCCTTCATTTTGAGGAATTATTTTTTGTCATGCTTTGTCGTTCACCACATTTTGACCAAAAATGATCTTTGGAAAGTCGCAGAGAAGACAACCAATGAAGGAGAAGGAACCTGCCAAATACCGGCAGTTGCAGAGGATGAACCAGAGAAATCAGGGCACATGCAGCCACATCCGAGCCCAAACGTTCACTAACAATCGAGGAAGCAGTCCCAACCAAGTAACAAAGGCATTCGAAAAGAGATGGATGGAGCATTCAAGGAGGAAAGCAGTGGTTCAGTCGAGCATAGTGTTTAAAATATCGAAGGAAAAACCAAAGCAGGGGGGAGAGAGAGAATAGTAATGAAATGTTGTTGCAGAGCCTCTTAAGCCCGCTTGATTATGTATTTTCCTGGTCATGTATTCACTAGTAAAAAATGAGCAATTAGTGACTAGGTGACTAAAAATGTTAGTCACCATAACTTTTCCAAGTGAAATACTACCAAAAATGAGCAATCTTAAGTGACCGAACTAAAAACGACTAACATTAATCACTAATTTAGTCACAGGTTAAAATATGTGACTAGCTAATAAGCAATACAACTAAAAATGACTAACATGAATGACTAATTTAGTCTAAGAACAAAAATACAACTACCTAACAAGTATTACAATAATATGAATAAGTTTTTTATGTTAATATGTGACTAGCTAATAAGCAATACAACTAAAAATGACTAACATGAATGACTAATTTAGTCTAAGAACAAAAATACAACTACCTAACAAGTATTACAATAATATGAATAAGTTTTTTATGTTAGTCATCTTAATTGTGTCAAGTAATCTAAACTTGCAAGTGATAGGGGATTGAAAGGTTGTTAAAGATTGGTTGAACGGTTATCCTTCCTTAAACACTTCTTCATCCTCACATGGTGTATAGGTGAGCCAACTTTGTACTATGTATCTCTAATAATTTGTAATTTTAAAAATATATTTTTTAATAAAAAAAATTAT
Organism: Pinus tabuliformis; assembly: GCA_031772625.1. Classification (NCBI taxonomy): domain Eukaryota; kingdom Viridiplantae; phylum Streptophyta; class Pinopsida; order Pinales; family Pinaceae; genus Pinus; species Pinus tabuliformis. The sequence continues at coordinate 161,776,081 of CM062820.1, forward strand.
TTTATGTATTTTTTTTAAATCTATTCATTGAATCGAATTGGATCTAGTTCTAATTTGTAATTAATTTAAAGGGAAATTTTAATTCTTAAGACTATAATATCAAATAAAAACTACTTTAATTTCATATTAACTGACCTACATCCATCTTAACCCCGTATCTATCAAGCATTGAGAGTGGTCCAGTCTCTCGAGGTGAAATTTTTTTTTTCTAGTGCAAAACTTGAGGAAATGTTTTCACCTCGAGAGATTGGATCCCTCTCGACACTTGATAGTTATAGGGTTAATATGGATCTAGGTTGGTTATATAATACTATATAATTTCTATATTTGTATTTGTGTGTCTTTGTTATTACCTCTCTCTATCTCACCCCCCAAACATACACACACTCTCTCTCCCTCTCTTCCCCTTCTCTATATATCTCTCTCTTCCCCTTCTCTCCCTCTCCATCTATATCCTTCTATCTATTCCCTCCCTCTCTCCTCTCTCCCTCACTCTCTCTCCTTGACTCCCTTGTCACCCCCTATCCCTCTCCAGCTTTCTCCCTCTATGTTTTTCTTGTTCCCTCCCTCTCCTACCCCCTCCAATTCCATCTCTCTCTCCTCATCTCTATCTTCCTTCCTCTCTATCCCTTATCTCCCACCTCCCCCTATCTCTCCCTCTCTCTCTCTCTCTCTTCCGTCCAACTCTATCACTATCTCCCCCCTTCCCTGTCCTTCTCCATCTCTATGTCTCCATCTCTCTCCCTTCCCCTTCTCTCCCTATCTCTATCCTCTCGTCTTCTTTATCTTCCCTCCTCCCCTCTCTCCCTCACTCTCTCTCCATCTCTCCCTTCTCACTCCTCTCTCTCTCCACCTCTATCTCTTTATGTCTTTGTTCTTTCCTCCCTCTCTCTCCCACTCTAACTCCATCTCTCTCTCTCTCTCTCTCTCTCTCTCTCTCTCTCTCTCGCTCCCTCTCTCCCACCTCACTCTCTCTCCCCCCATCACTCTCTCTTTCTCTCTCTCTATCCTCAAACTTTTTCACCATCTCCCTCTCTCCACCCCCTCCCCAAATCTCTCTTAAATTTGATCACATTGTATTGTGTTTAAGAAATTATCTAAATTAGAAAAACTTAATTGGTTGTAAAATATTAAACCTATATTTTGGATCAATCATGTCAAAGAAAATAAAATAATGAAAAACTTTTAAAAATCATGCACTATATTTAATCTATTATAATTAGTCAATTTGCTTGCTCTCATCCCTTGGATCCTTAGCTATTATGGATCGATATCGGTTCTTTATATATATATATATATATATAAAGAACCAACATAGATCCATCTTAGCTTAATTTTATTAAAACCTTATTTTAATTTCTATGGGAATATTAATAAAATATTTTTACTATGAAATAAGTTATGGCTTTTTGACGTGTGGCATTGATAAGCCATGGTATTAGCCCATGCTATTGTAACAAAACAGATTTACAAGTTAATATCCATGGTAAAGTGAGGGTGAATATCCATGGTTAACAATCTTGTCATATTGTTATAAAATATTTGATTGTGAAATAATTTATGTTTTTTGGGCATGTGGTATTGATAATCCATGGTATTGACCCATGGTATTGTAACAAAGGCTATTTTTAACAAGTTAATAATATCTACCATAATGAAGGGGTGAATATCCACGATTAAGAATATTGTCATATTGTTGTAAAATATTTTGGTTGTGAAATAAGTTAAGTTTTTGGACTTGTAGTATTGATAAGCCATGGTATTGACCCACGATATTGTAACAAAGCTTGGCCCATGGTATTGTAACAAAGCCTATTCACAAGTTAATAATAAAATCAAAATATAACAAATTAAATTTTATTATTTTTATTAATTTAACTTTTTATTATTAATTGAGGTCATATTTAAATGTTTACGCTCATCCCAGTATCATTTTTAACTTCTTCTTCTTCTTTTTAATTTAGCGTCTTACCAAAAAATAACAAATTCTTATTAAAAATAAATCATTTAACCCAACTACAATTTATATATTTTATTTTCTATTATAAATATTTCTTTTTATTTTTCCTATTATAAATATTTCTTTTCTTTTTCATTTTAATTTAGCGTCTTACCAAAAAATAACAAATTGTTATTAAAAATAAATCATTTAACCCAACTGCAATTTATATATTTTATTTTATATTATAAATATTTCTTTTTATTTTTCCTATTATAAATATTTCTTTTCTTTTTCATTTCTAGTTTAGCGTTGGGTTCATATAAAATATTCACGGATTACAACATCACATTGTAGCATTGCATTTTTCTCTTCCTTGTCTATATCGTGGAAATTCCAAAAGAAGGAAGACCATCAAAGTGATCTATGGATTTCATGGGATTCGAACCCCATGGAGTTTGCATGGGAAACACCTTAGGAGAGCATCAATGATTAGATGGAGCAAGGGAAAGGTCACTGGGCATGAATATTTTGGTAATTTATACATGGGTATGAATTTGGACTTTGTTCTTCCTTTTTACTAAAGAGGATTTTGGTTTGTATGGGTAAATAATTTCTAGGGTTTATATGATCAAAGCATAAATTTTATCTAGAGTTGAGGGTTTAATGATTATGATTATCTAGAGTTGAGGGTTTAATGATTATGATAAGGGAAAGGTCATTGGGTGTGGATATTTTGGTAATTTGTACATGGGTATGAATTTGGACTATGTTATTCCTTTTTACTAAAGAGAATTTTTGTTCTTATGGGTAAATAATTTCGAGGGTTTATATGATCAAAGCATAAAATTTATTTAGAGTTGAGGGTTTAATGATTATGATATTTTGGTAATTTGTACATGGGTATGAATTTTGACTATGTTCTTCCTTTTTACTAAAGAGTATTTTTGTTCTTATGGGTAAATAACTTTGAGGGTTTGTAAGATCAAATCATAAATTTTATCTAGAGTTGAGAGTTTAATGATTATGATAATGCAGATCTTGATTTCGACCAACAATTCATCAAAAGACAATGCACAAGTAAGCATTTTGCATGTCCTTAATGTACATAGGGTTTAATGATTATGAAGACAATGCAAAAGTAAGCATTTTGCATGTCCTTATTGTACAAAGGGTTTAATGATTATGATAATGCAGATCTTGATTGCGGCCAACAATTCATCAAAAGACAATGGACAAGTAAGCATTTTGCATGTCCTTATTGTACAAATCAGTTCGCTCCTCCCTAACTTTTCTAGGGTCAGAATGCATGAAATTTTATTTTTTCTTTTCACCCTTTTTTTAGTGCTTGATTGTTTATGTAGTGGACTCTACCATGCCCAAATTATTTAAAAGGGCTCAAGTGATGCAAGATGCAAATGCTAGACCTTCCTCAAACTTTGTTACATGAAATTAAAATTTCTTGTAATCATGAACATACAATCTTTTCTGTTTCATCGTTAGATTCTGATCTCAATGCCTATAGTTTTAAACCATGTTACTATATTTTAAGTAGAATATACTTAGATCCATTAAACCTTACAACTCTCCAAAGCTTAGGTTAATTTTAGCTAAAAAGAAGGAACCTGAACAACTTTTGCAATTTAGATTCAATTCTTACAAACAATGATTAAAAATGGAAGAACTCAATGGTCTGATAAATTTTACCCACCCATCAATTTCGAAGACCTTTGGTATTATTCTGAACCTAAACAGAGAGAGTAGAAGAAGAAGAGGAGCCTGGATGAGGTGGACCTTGACCTGCTTGATACTTTTCAAAATTTGGGCATGCCCTTGACTAGAAGAAGAGATTGACCAACATTGTTGTAGATGTTGTTTTCGACAGTGTTTTCATTGCTACCATGCATAGGTAGACTCTATAGGTAGTTGAGGTTATCTTTTGTTTGTTATAAGAGGTAATTTAGTAGTATCTTTATCTAGTTAGGAAGTAGCTTGGCAAGGTTGTTTCTCCTATTGATAACTATTATGCTGCATTTTATTTTTATTTTTTTAGTGATAGCTCTTTCTATTAAATCTCCAAGCACACTTTTTCACCCATGGAAATATCCACTTATTTCAGGATGAATGAGATGGAGACCAGGCATTTTGAGAGGACTCTTATTTTTGTATATGAGAGGAGTTTTGTGACATATATTGAAGAATGAACTATACCATTTTATGACACCAATCATCTCCATGCCACAATAGTGGATCTTTATTGCACCGATGGAGCAATGATAAAGTATCCCACTTTAAAGAATCGGTATGTCGGGGACGAGGAATGCAAATGTGGGATTTATAATTTTATTACGAAAAGAGGTTTTTGCGATGGAGACAAATCAAGGATTTCATGGACCTAAGTAGACACTGGTTGAACAATCTCCTGGAAATACTCAAGCTTTGTTTTGAAATGAAATGATGCAATTGGAGAGTTCTATTATGTTGCCTTGAAAAATAACTATCAATAGGGGGGGAGAAAGATGATCCATATAGAGAAGAATTGCAGTAGTAGGATTGTTTCTAAAATTATATCTATATGCAAGTCAAGGGACTGCTACAGAGGATTAGTGCAGGGTGCAACCAAATTATCATAATGCAAAGAATTTTTCACAGTGTGATTTGATGCTCATCAGTGACCAGGAAGCTGCAAATACTTATCGTTACATTCAGGTACAATTGAGTTGCATTCTAAAGTCTCTAATTTCATTTATTGATAGTCCTTCTTGTGTCATTGTCTCTCTTAATTTCATCGTAGTAAGATTGGAATGGGTTAAAAAATCAAGCATATCATTGAGTCAAATAGACACCCACATGTCACTACATGTCATTGTGCATACTCTTTGTTTTCTATACAATTAGAAGTGAGCTATATGATGTGTTTATACACAAAAAATTCTAGCATGCATGATGAATCCCCCTCCAATTCCATTTTCTATGGTGACATTTTATTTTCTTTGTTTATACAAGTCATCTAGCCACATAGTGGCCACTCTCAAATGTTGAAGTATATGTCATATAAATATTTTATAGTCTACTTTATTTTATATTCAAGTATTCATCGTCTTTCATGTCTTATACTCTGTATTGTATCTTCTTTCATTTTCAAGAGAGGAACTCAATATTGACGGTAAGAAGCAACAATTGAAGAAAGAGGAGAACAATAACAATAGAGTGACAAATGAAAAATGAGAGAGAGAAGAGAATATGTCTAGTGATACCCTTAGAGCCAATATCTTGCAAAAGACATACTCATAGAAACTAATGGTCAAACCTTCAGAGTTGGTGAATTCATTTGCAATTCTTTGGCAACACAATGATAATGTTTTAAAATGATGAAACAATATTTCATGTGTAAATTGTAGTCCAACCCATATTAAGTTGGAAACTCATATTGTAATACTTGATATTTTATATAATAAAATTTATATGGTTGAAATTATTTTTATTTGCACTTGATATTATTTAGTCTTCTAATTAACATATGTAACTTTGTGTTATCATACTGGATAAACATGCACATTGTATGACATTTTCTTAAAATTTAGTCACAAAATCATACTAATTAATTTATGGTGATTAATAATAAACACATAAAATCAATATAAAACTACTAAATTAGTAGTTTATATTAATTAATGATGAACATGAATAAATGAAATGAATAGAAACTACTAAATCAATCGTTTATATAATGAATATGAAAATACCAAAAAAAGATAAATGACTACTGCAAATGAAAAAAATTTATTATTAAACGATGACTAAATTTTGTATATATACGACTATTAGTAGCTAATTTACAACATCTTATAACACGACTAAAATTTAGTCATATTTCTTTGGTCATTAATTGGTTTTAAATGATGAGTAAAATTTGCATATATATGACTATTAGTAGTTAATTTACAGTATCTTATAACACAACCAACGTTTTGATCATATTTCTTTGGTCATTAATTGGTTTTCTCAAGGATTCATATAGTAATATATTTTGTTATATATTTGGTCATTAATTACGACAGTTAATGACTAAACCAATCAAAAATTTATGACTAAATATACTACTAGATGGTAAAATTGAGGAAATCAATTAATGACTAAGCTAAAAATGACTAAAAGTTGGTCGTGTTATAAGATATGGTAAATTAGCTACTATTGGTCACCGACTGAAAAATGGTCGTTTATATGCAAATTTTAGTTATTTTTTTAGTGACTAATTAGTCATTTTGTACTGGTGATTATCTCATATTGCTAATCTATGTTTTTTCGATGAGGCCTCAAAGCTGAATGTACTGATGTAATGATGTTGAACTAATGAAAGAAGAAGTTGTAGGGATGTTTAAGAGTCTTCTTGTGTGACTTTATGTGTCCCCTTCTAAAAAAATTATTATGATTGCATATGTGTATTACATGTCCTTTTGAATTCTTAAGTTGTTATGATTGTATATTCTATGTCTTGGTTCTGGATTTAATGAGTATTGGTCATTTTCCTATGATTTCTCTTTATGTTGGTTCCATCCCCTCAACTAAGTAAGGTCGTGGCATGCCCCAGGTGAGATGCTTTACTCTTCCAGAGTAAGGTGAAGATTTCAATGTTATGCTAGACTACCATGGACCCTTTGTTGGCCCCTGTGTCTAAATCCAGGATCTCAACCTATTCACCATTTTTCGCCAACAAATCGTTTCGTTGCCAAGACCTGAAAATTCCCAAAGGGGTCTGGAATATGGTGTCAAGCATCTTTAAGAAGGATATGCAAGATTGATCACATGAATAGGTAGAGTGGTTTGCTTCTCAAAAAGCTCAGCTCCATCACTGAAGTGTGAAGCGGCTGAAGGAAGAAATTATGTATGCGGAACCTGCAAGCAATCAATACGAGATATTTTGGTGCAAGTTCCCATAGGAGATCTATAATTGGTTGTTGAGGCTACAGATAAAAGAAAATCTTGGTGGCCAAAGATGATCTCCCTATACCTGGACTGAAGTTGATCTTGTTGAATTACATCAACTCAACACATATCTGACGCGAGCTATCGAATTTTGGGTGTAGGCCACTCTAGAAGGGTACATTATCGAGTTTGTTGTGGAGGGCCACCACTCCTTCTCTAAGGATTAGGTCATGTTCAAATTAGGGCTATGAGGGAGACTGTTGAAGGAAATCTCGTTGTGGATTAAAGTTCTAATGGTAGAAGAAAACTTGTTGGTGTTCCAGAATCCACCCATGGTAACTTAAAGCTCTGGTATTAGGGGAAGTGCCTAAAGGGGGATGGGATGCTACCTCGATGGAAGCTATAAAACCATTGGAGAAATGGATGTGGATGATTTATGGAAAGATAGATATATGAGAGCACATATAGTTGAAGAATGGCGAGATAAATCTTTGCAGGAGATTCATAGACGACAAAAGGAACTACACCAAGCAAGAGCAGTGTTGAGCAGTCTGAGGGTGCAATAAGGAGAAATAAATCTATTGAGGTTGTGGAGCAATGGATATGATGCTAGAGTGAGGTCTGGACCAATAGGAGATGTCGAGACTGTCACAATGAGATAGGTTCAAAGAACCAATAGAAATTTTAGCCTGTCAGCAAAGATGGGAATGCCAGATAGATCAGGCCATAGAGGCCCCAAGGAAATCACAGATGATGACACGCATTTCACTATGAGAATATTATTTTCTAAGAATGATGTATCTCCCACGAGTACAAATTTATTTCCCAACAACTCGAATAGTACCTGCCCCAACCTTCCCCTAGTACTTTATAACAACCCTGGTCAATTTTTGTCTAAACTAGTTAAAGTTATTAAAGTCCACAGTGCACACATTGCCTACAAGGTTGGTCCCTCTATTGGTATCAATGGTAACTACAGCTTGGGTTCTCAAGGATCGTCACAACCGGGGTCCCAAGGATTTTTACTCATTATGTCAGTTCAATCGTGTATGGCTAGTAACATGGCGGGATACTGAATACCCTGAATTCTTTGGGAAATGGAATGAAGATGTTGAACAACATTGGTATATGTACGAGACCATATGGATAGCTTTCCATACTCCAGATGCCACGAAGCTTATTGAATTCTAGACCACTCTTCAGGACAGAGCCCTGAGATGGTTCATCAAGTGGTCCACATTACAACATAATCCGATGATAGATGAGGTCTAGTGGGAGTTTGTCCAAGAGTTTAAACTCCCTCAAACTAACCATCAAGGGGTTTATAATTATGAGAAGTTAAGTAGAGGGAGGGTGAAACTTCCTAGGAGATGATGCAAATATTTAAGCATTCCATTGGCAAGCTAAGCTACCCTATTGACCCCAACCATCAGTGGGATTGGTTTATCAAGGTGCTACTACCACTCACCTGCACCTCACTTACTCAACAGAAGATTGATACTTTGTAGGATGCCCTAGAATAGGTGACATGAATTGAGGCCATGGCAGGATACCCACATGAACATCAAGGTGGAATGGTCTCCCACGATCCTACTCTAATAGGATTGTAGCATCAAATTGTTGATCTGACAGAGAAGTTAAGGGACATGCAGCTAGTGTGACTATCGTGACTGCACATATTGTGTTCCAAATTCCATGTCGAGGGGCATCATGCCACAGAGTGCCCACGATTGAGAGGCCTGAGCACTCCCTCCATACCTGCGGGGCCCTCTACATATTTACCCGTCATTGGAGTTGCACAAGTTGGTACGCAAGGGTTATATGTAGGTCGCATGCAGTTCCACACTTTTCCTAATCAACAGGTTGTAGCTCCAACTGAATATTGTGAAATTTGTAGGACATATGGCCATCTCCCTTGCCTCTGTCCACTTTTACAGAAGTATTCAAATGTCCCAAACAATGTCTTATGTGAGTTCTATGGATCGCCTACTCACCACACTTATCAGTGTAGGCCATTAGATGACTTAGTTGACCGGCTAGACTATTCTTTTTACAGGATCAATGAAGATCCTCGAGGACGAGGAGGCAGAGGAACAAGGGGGGAAGAACAAGAGGTAGAGGTCTGATCTATTGTTACAATTGTGATCAAGAAGGGCATGTTGTAAGAGATTGTTTGTTGTCCAGAAGACCCTGGTGCTCTTAGTGCAGGGTCAACACACACGCAACAGAAGACTATCCAGAGCTTATCTCCAGATGGGAAGATCGCAACCACCAATGGGGAGAAAATTTAATTAATGTCGAACCAAGGGAAATCGAGACAACTCTCTTTTCAAACATTAATATAGTCACCTGGGGAGGGAAGAAGACCATATCTGACTTGGGAACCATTGAACAACCAAGAATTATAAATTCAACCTCACTAAAGCACTTCTATGACTCCAACCAGCAAAAGAAGTATTACAAAGAGGCCTCGAATTTTTTTATCAAATTGACTCTAGCTTTTGAGCTCCAAGGAGAACAACTAGAGCCTTCAAAAGCTAGAAGCCCGAACCCCTTTCAAAATAACTCCAAACCTATAGCTGAATGGTTCAAGTTGTTTCTGAAGATTGTGAGCGATGAACAAATGCTCAGACAATTGAGGGAAAATCTTAAAGTTGTCATTAAAGATGGGATGGACAGGGAAGGAATAATTTCCACCAATCTACCTGAAAGACACTCCAGACAGGTGCACAGGAAAAACAAGAGAATGAGGAGGAAGTTCTGGATTGATGGACAGATAGTAGGCTTTTAGATCAAGGATACAATGCTAGACCTAGGCTCAAATGTGAATATCTTGCCGAGGAAAACTTGGGAAGCCTTAGGAAGGCCTAAGTTGGTGTTCTCTCCAATTCAGTTGTGCATGGAGAACCAATATCATATACTCCCTGTTGGACATCTAGAGGATGTAGAGGTTGACATAGCAAGGGTAAAGACTTATGCTAACTTTGAAGTAATAGATATTATGGGATATAAAGAGTTATTAAAGACCCTTATCCGACATTGCTAGGAATAGACTAGGACTTTCAAAATTATGTAGTAACTAATTTTAAGAAGGAGACAATGACCTTTGAGGTTGAGGGAGTTAGGGTAATCTAGCCCCTGGATCCATATCAAGGGTCGAGGTTCATAGAGCCAACGGATGGCAGAGAAGAACCTGAATTGTTGGACCAGCTATATCAGATGACAGTGGGAAAATGGGAAGACTATATTAATCCTACAGCAGGAGGATCAATCATCTGGAGAGGTGTTCAAAGCTCTAAAGTCGGATCTGAGGCTACGTGGGATGACTGGTAGCAGAGAAGACATGAGATTGACACTAGGCATTGTGCCACGATCCACCGTATTCACTGGGTTGGTACTGAGGTATGATAATTTCCCGCTTTTAATGGTATGGGTTCTATCACTGATTTTATTAATGAAGTTGATTCAACTATCCCAGAATTACACAAAGTACCCTTACTAGATGTTACCCTCCAAGCGACGCCAACAAGGTGGTGGGGCTCTCACCGTAACCATATTAGAGAGTGGAAAGAGGTTAATACAACATTGGTGACTAGGTTTGGGTATTCGAAGGACTGCCCACCCAATGTCACCAAGTATCGAGGGAAAACTAACCCTCAATAACATCTACAAAACTGTAAGGAAAAATGGATCAAAGAAGGAATTATGGAAAACTTATGGGTGCATAGCTTTGTCCATACTCTAGGGAAATTTCTACAAGCATGGTATGTGAATGAAGAAATAAGAAGACATACCAGTGAATGGGACTGTATGGCAGCTCAGTTTATCAACAATTTTTCCTTCACCGATGACAACAAGAGGATAACAACTAGTCTACAAGCTATCAAAAGGGTATTGTTCTTGGTAGGACCACTGACTGAGGGCTACCTAGATTAGAATGCCTTGGATCAAATATACAAGTCAGGATTCCATGAAGACATGGCCTGTGGAAAGATAGACCTAGAACATGATGGGGATGATTTAGAGGAACTAAGGAATTTGACATTTGAGGAATATGAAGGGGAGAGGAGTGTCAACAATGGGCCTATAACCAATAGTCTGTAACGACTACCTCTGAAGTTGTGAAAGCATGATATCAGTATTGATGAGAAGCTTAAAGTAGCTTTGATTGGAGATTAATGGGATGAGCAGAGTACCAAGGAAATATTTGATCTCCTAAGGGAATACGAAGACCTATTCCCTTCGTCTTTTGCGAAGATTAAGGGGATTAAAGGGGATATAGGGGAGATGAAAATTGTGCTTAATCCTTATGCAAATCTAGTGAAACTTTGACTGTATAGAATGAACCTGAGAGTTAAAGAGAAGGTGAAGAAGGAAATTAAAAAAATGTTGCCAGAAGAGCTTATCTTCCTAGTTGATGAGGCAGAGTAGGTCAGTCCAATTTTTATACAAAAAAAAAAAAAAACTCTAAAGAAATATGGGCCTTTGTGGATTACCAGAGTTTGAACAATACCTGTGTTCATGACCCTTTCCCCACCCCTTTCAGTGATGAGGTTCTAGACAATGTGGCAGGAAATAAAGCTTATTCTTTTATAGATGGATTCTCTGGTTACCACCAAGTCCATATTACGGAAGAGGATAAGAAGAAAACCACATTCACAATTGAATGGGGATCCTATGCTTACCATGTCATGCCTTTTGGACTCAAGAATGCACAGGCAGTGTTCTCGAGGATTGTGATCGTTGCCTTCCAGGATTATATTCACAGGTTTTTGGAGGTTTACATGGATGATTGGACCATCTACAGTTTTCTAAAAGGACATTCCAGTTTTCTCTGAGTGATGTTTGACCATTGTATACAACTACACATATCTTTAAACTTGAAGAAGTGCATATTCATCATTCCTTTCAAAACGCTTCTAGGCCATATAGTCTGTAAAGAGGGAATCTGTGTTGTTCCCACTAAAGTTGTAGTAATCATGAATATGCCCCCAGTGACAAGTGTTAAGAAGTTGAGATCCACCCTCTGCCATATTGGATATTACCATAGATTCATCCACAACTACGCCTCGGTCACTGCACCACTGGAAAAGTTATTGAAGAAATTTGAAAGGTTTGCATGGTTTGATGCATTAAAGGAATTTTGAGGTCTAAAATGGGCCTCCTAAGAAAAATGTACAACCAAAATAAAAATTTTAAGAACCAGTAGGATTCAAGATGATGATGTCTACCATGGGGGATGATTCATCATTTTTGGAGTAAAAAAGGAAAAATATTTAAAAATAATAAAATAATAAAGCTATTTTTTCAACTCTTATTTTCAACTTATATCCCTACGCTTTTACTCAAATTTTGAGTGAGAGTACTCGTTGGATGCAAAAATTAATTTCTCATTCAAGGAGTACCCATGTTTCATACTTTTGATGGACCCTGCTACACGAAAAATGAGAAATACGTGAAAAAATATGATTGCAATCACATATTTCGTGTATTTCTCATTTTTCATGTAGCAGGGTCCATCAAAAGTATGCAACATGGGTACTCCTTGGATGAGGAATAAAATTTTGCATCCAACGAGTGTTGCCACTAGAAATTTGAGTAAACCCATAGGGAGATAAGATGAAAATACGAGTTCAATATATATATATATATATATATATATATATATATATATATATATATATATATATATATTTTTTTTTTCCTTTAGAATTTGATGATGTAATATAATCTTATTTTATTATTTCCAATATTATTTTATAATTTCCTTAGGAGGCCCATTTTAGACCTCAAAAATCCCCTAATGAATGTGAAGTTGCTTTCAATGTGCTGAAGGAAAAAGTGGTAAGTGCACCAATCCTAGTCTATCTTGATTGGAACAAGAAATTTCATGTCCATATTGACACATCGGGAATCACCTTGGGAGTTATTTTAGCTCAACCCAGAGATGGAAAACTTGATCACCTAATCTACTTTGCTAGAAGAAAATTGTCCACGGTGGAATGGAATTATACCACAACTGAGAACGAAGCACATACGATGGTGTATTTGCTACAAAAATTCTAACATTATCTTCTAGGGAAGCCGTTCAAGTTCTTTACTGATCATTTTGCCCAGAAGTACTTAGTGAACAGGCCTGTACTCGAAGAAAGGATTTGTACATGGGTTTTTCTATTCCAAGAATTCACATTCAAAGTAATTGTCAAGTTAGGAAAGTTGAATGTGGGCGCTGATCATATTTCCCTGCTAGAGTCAGGTAAAGCCAGGGGATCAGTAGATGATTAATTTCCAGATGCCAACCTATTCCGAGTTGAGACCATACCAAAGTAATTAGAGGACATTTAATTATTCTTATCCATAGGTAAATTCCCGAAGGAGTACATAGTGATGCAAAGGAGGCATATGGTGGTTTGAGCTCCAGACTACCAATTGATTTTCGGTTAGTTGTAAAAGATGGGCCTTGACCAGATATTATGAAGGTGTGTTCTTGATCATGAGAAATAGGATGTAGTGTGGGAATTCCATTCGGGAGTTGTGGGTGGACATATGGGTTGGAAGGCCATCGCAAGGAAAGTGTTGTAGGAAGGACTCTAGCAGCCTACACTTTTTAGAGAAGTGAAGGAATACGCTCATAAATGCGATATTTTCCAATGAGTGGGGCAGCCATCACATTATGATGAGATTCCCTTACAACTATTACATGCACTACAAGAATTTTAGAAGTGGGCAATCGATTTTGTGAGACCCATTAATCCTCCGGCGCATCACTCCCATTCAAGGTACATTATCACTGCCACAGATTACCTTACTAGATGGGATGAATTTACGTTAGGTATTGATTGCATTGTAGACACTACTGCCAAGTTCATCTTTGAATATTATCACTCAGTTTGGATGCCCCCAAAGCCTCACAAGTGACCAGGGGACCCACTTCATTAATGAGACAGTCGCTTCATTGCTGCAGAACTTTATGATCCAACACCATAAGAGAAACCCATACCACCCTCAAGCAAATGGTACTGTGAAGCTTTCTACAAAATCCTAGAGAGGGGCCTCACAAAATCGACTCGGATGAATGAGTGCCAACCACGTTATGGGCTTATCATACAACTATCAAGTTCCTGCAAAAGAATACACCCTTCCAACTTGTTTATGCATGAGAATCTATAGTACCCACCAAATTTATCATCCCCAACCTCTTCATTACACAGGCTACACACATGACAAAAGATGAATCAATTACAAAACGATTGGATGAACTCTAGGAGTTGGACAAAGCTAGATTTCTAGCCAATTTCCACCAAACTATCGAGAAGGAGAGGTAGAAAGCATGGCACGACCGACACATAAAGAGGAAATCCTTTGTAGTTGAAGATCAGGACTTCCTATACAGCAGTAAGTTCTCAAAACATCTTGGAAAGTTAAGAATGCATTGGTTAGGACCATTCACTGTTGCAGAAGTAAATGAATTAGGAGTTTTCAAGCTTGCACAAATGGATGGATTCTTATTGTCTAGCTGGGTTAATGGTGCACGCATGAAGCCCTTCCACGACACAACCACTTCTACATAAAAATGATTTTATCTCCAGAAGGGGATCATAGTTAGATCTAGGTAGAGTCAATCAGTTATTTCAGTTTCATTAGTTATTTTAGTTCAGCCAATTGTTTTAGTCGAGTCGACTAAGAATAAATTTCTGTTAGTCATTTTTGTAGCATCATTCAAGTGCACCCATCTGCAACTTCTTGTGGTTGGGGAGTCACACGTGTCAGTCATCTTATCCATAATAATTAGTAATAATTCCCTGCATTAGTTTGAATTTGGGCTAAATCTCTCCTGTAATACCCCTGACACAATTCGTTCATCAACTTCTAGGAACTTTCCATCATATCATGATAATTACCCATCATCCCCACCCTCCTTTTCATTTTTCACGCCATCCGAGTCAGGTCTAAATCACGACCACTGTTATTGCCACAATTTCAATCAAGTATAGGATTTTTTCCTATTAATTAGTTATATGATCTAATAAAACATCGTGTCAACTCTTTTATATTTAGTTTGCATGGAAACAATAAGTTCTTTAGTAGAAAAGTCGAGGTGGTTGAATTGCCCAATTTGGATTTTGTGTCGAATTCCCCTGTCCCCAACCCAAATTCAAACACCCTGTACATATTGTGTATCATTGTTGAACTACAACCATGAATAAGACCATAGTCTTTGTTCTAGCACCTGAAATCGACTCCAAAATCACTAAAATTGAGCCTCTCTATTGCAAATATGACAAGCTTGCACTCGTGGATAATGATATTTCATAATCCTTCCATTTTCCAATGCTCAAGTGTGAATTTTATACAGAAGCTATTGCTAAATCAGATGGAAGTCAGTTGTGAAGAATTAAAGAGGGCTTCAGAGGTCAATGCTAATAAATTTATGAAGCCCACCAGTGTTCGACACTACGAGAGCAACAATGCAATGTACCAAATTCCACATCAACATAATGCCTGGAGGGTCTCTATGGCTTGATAAGGAATACCCAATCCATGTCATTGGCATTCACAGACTCACAATGTTGTCTGCTGTAGGAGTTGTGGTGTCAACTACATCCCAAAATACTTCAAAACAAAGAAAGAAGATGGGCGATGAAAACTATTACAACAGGTATGAGACTCAGTGTGGAGGTAAAGGAGCCCTTATTGAACCAATTAACAAGCCCACCATTAAGTTTTCCTACTATACTATTGTTGGAAATCTCATGCACCATTTCTAAAGGGGCAAATGCACAATGGACATTATCTCAGTTGCGGAAGCTTGTGTACAAGGCGCACAGTTAAATTGGTGCAGTTTTTTGTTAAATGAGCTCTTTAAAGCCTCCGAAGATGTCTACATGAGGGAAACTTATTTTAAATATGGATATCATATTTTCACTTTAGCTGTGTGGAAGTGGTTCCCATCAGGAAGGCAAAGAAATGGCACTGGTTGTTGAGGATCAGCCCTTGCACTCATATATGTTGGGTATGTGTTATATTATTTCCACGACTAGCCCCAAGGGTTGTACATTTCATCGGGTGTAGCGGGGGGGCTGGTAGACCCCCCTATCAGGGGGTTTGCAGGAGGTGGACCACCCCCCTGCATGGGGTCTGGGGCAGTGCCTCGAGAATTTTTTTTTTTAAGCAAACCCAATAATAGCTGGGAGGACCCAAGGATGGGGACCAGACCTAAAGATGGTGGGCGGACCTACCCATGGTTTTGTTCATGGATTTTTCACATGGTTTTGAGCATGATGTTTTTCTTCCCATGGTATTTTGTAGATCCGTTCAAGGGAACTACGGTTATGTTCTAATCCATGGTTAATGGATTGGGGTTTATGAATGCTTCGACATGTATATATACATATTGTAACATTGAAAGGAATATAATGAAAAATCAATTTGGTAGTCCCAGTTTAGGGATACAGGGGAAAATCTCTATCTATATTTGTTTTTGATTCTCGCCATTGTTTATTTTTCTATTTAAAGAATTTGTTTGCAGGTAATTTCTATACAGGGTTAAACCTACAAGATATTCACCATGGCAGACTTCCGGGGATCTCAGCAGTAAGGAAATTAACAAAGCTTCTTTTGTTGGTTGGTACCAGAAAATTTTGGTTGTCTCCAACGTTAGGCCAAGGATCCCACCGTCACTCCTAGATGAGTATTTGAAAGATATATGGTTTGGAGTTAGCCATGGAAGCACTTGGGTTCAGCCTAAGTGCATCAACCCATACACATTTCAGAAGTGACTGACTAAAGAAAAACGGAATCCAGTCATCAAGAAGCTCGAGAGAAAGATGATATCCTTCCGCAACACTTCTGAGGATCTTGGGGCATCAGTAACTCATTTCCCTTCCTTTTTTGAATTTGTCAGTATTACGCCAATCACTTCCTTGACTTGTAGCTCAGCCATTGCTTCAATTCCACTGGTGGGCCCCCATTATCATATTGAATCCACCATTAGGAATACTTGCCCACTTACAACCAAGCCACCATCAATCCCCAAGAAACCGATTAGAACTACCTCTACTCTAGTAATTGATCTTATTGTCGAGGAACCCCAATCTCATGCCCGCACACCCATCATTGAAGAAAATTCACCGCCCACATCCTCTGTATTCCCAATGTCACACAATCCATCACCCCGAACAACCTCCACCTTTGCCACCATCTCTGACATTCCCCCATATGGAAATATTCTCAGTGTCAATGTAGAAATGGAGGTAGCCTCCATAACCCAGTCCAACACAGGCACTACCAATGAGGAACTCCCAATTCCCCTTACAGGCACAAAGTCTGTTACTACATCTCTAATATCTCTATTACTATCACATGGAACATTCATGGAAAATGATAAGCCTATTAGTCCTGAGAAGTCGGGCAAAAAATCCCTACACACCTTGGCCCTAACTTCCAACCCTACCTCGCTTCCACCACCGCCATCCAACCCGAACCATACCAGTCCTCACCGCACCGAGCCGTCGTAGCAAGAAGCATCAACCCAATGGAAATCTAAGAAATCAGTTTCCAATGGACAACATTACAAAGTCAGTTCCCTACACCCACTACTATGACCCCCAATGGCCTCCAGAGATGGTCTTTGTCTCAATTGTTTAATTTCATTCAACTAGTTCCACGGCAAGTGGAGGCGTTGCACAACAATTTGACAGTAGAACATGATTAGCAACAACAAAAACTTATTTCGCTTGTAGCAGAATGAGATCACATTCTTCAAGAGAAGCAGACTCTACAGAACCCGGTTGACGAAATAAGCGCAAAGTTCCAAGATCTCTAGCCCTCGGTTGTCGAGATATTCATAGGTGCGCTAAAAGATTTTTTAGCCTGCACTCTCTTAGAATTTTGTGATCACATCAAAGAAACTTGCATCGACCTCGTCTTGACAAACAAAGAGCTCAAAAGAACTATTGTTGACACTCAAAGGGCATTGCCAGATACAAAATCCTAGTATTCCAACGAGATCGAGCTAAAAATCACCGAAGTAGCTTGTATGAAAGCCTCTATCATTCAGGCTGTGATAAAAGCTAAAGTAATTTTAGCATGAGTTCGAGACTGGTTAGGCTACCTAGAAAATAAAAATCAACCGGTTTACCCCTTGCACCAAAATGCTAATTAGTTCTTCAATAAAGCCATGGTGACCAAAGACCACATCCAAAAATAGGAGCTCCTAGCACATGCTAATGCCCTTGAGAGTCATATTCAACAAATCGAGGATGAATCGAGCAAGACTAAGGTTTTGCTTGAGGATCTCAAGCCACCCTCACAGGGTCACTTTCAAAAGCTACAACAAATCAGTGACAAGGGAAAAACTCAATGGAACACCCTCTTGATGACACGTCCTTCCCAACCAACAATTGACCTCACAACACAGTTCCTCGATCAAGCAAGCACCCTCACAGGTTCATGGCACATGGCACTTGCTAAATGCACAAAGTTTAAGAACACAACCATTGAGTCTATTCTATAGTTAGGTCCTTCATTTGAAGGAACAAGGCAAGATGGAGAAGCACTAGTACGGGCACCGCACTAGCAACACCATCAAATGATTGACTTGGGGATGAGTCAATGAACTATGGTTGAGGCCTGTTGGGTCCTTCATTTTGAGGAATTAAGTTTTTTCATGCTTTTTCGTTGACCACATTTTGACCAAAGATGATCGTTGGAAATTTGCAGAGAAGACAACCAACGAAGGAGAAGGAACCTGCCAAAGACTGACAGTTACAAAGGATCGGCCAGAGAAATCAAGTTACATGTAGCCACAGTCAATCCCAAACATTCACTAACAGCCGAGGAAGCATTCACAACCAAGTAATAGAGGCAGCTGAAAAGAGACAGATGTAGCATCTGAGGAGGAAAGCAGCAGTTCAGGCAAGCACAGTGTTTGAAATGTCGAAGGAAAAGCTAGAGCAAGGGGGGGAGAGAGAAGAGTACTGAAAGGATATTGTAGAGCCTCTTGAGCCCACTCGATTTTATATTTTCTTGGTCATATATTATCTCATATTGCTAATCTTTATTCTATCAATGAGGGCTTGGATCCGAATGTACTGATGTAATGATATCAGACTAATAAAATAATAAGTTGCATGGATGTTTAAGAATCTTCTTGTGTGACTTTATGTTCCCCCTTCAAAAAATTTTGTTATGAATGCATATGCATATTACATGTCCTTTTGAATGCTTAAGTTGTTATGATTGTATATTCAATGTCTTGGTTCTTGGTTTAATGAGTATTGGTCGCTTTCCTATGATTTCTCCTGATGCTTGGTTCCAACCCCTCAACTAAGTAAGGTCGTGGAATGCCTCAAGTGAGATGCTTTACTCTTCTGGAGTAAGGTGAAAATGTTGGCGTTACACTAGACTATGAGGACCCTTTGTTTTCCCCCGTGTCTGAACCTAGTTTCTCAACCTTTTCAACATTTTTTTCCAACAATCCTGTGCTTTGTGACCAAGATTATTGCATTTGTAAAATACAATGTTTTGATTCATCAGTGGTTCAAATGGCTTGTAGTTTCTATTAGTAGATCCACAAACTTTTCCTAATCTATGGTAATTTCTTGCATATCCATAATCATTCTTTCTTCTTGTATAGTTGCATATTGTATTGATTTTACAATGAATTGTTTTATGCTCGAAATTTCTACAAGAGTAACAATGTCCAAGAAAATAGTTTCATACCTTGGAAAGTAGGATTGCCATGATGATCTTCTAAAATTGTTCTTCCTTGGAGGAGGTTCAATCCATTGTTGATATTTGTCCTTGATTTCATTGCTATCTTCTTTGTGATGGGAAACATTTCTAAATTCTTTCTCAGTATCTCCCTTTAGAGGCTTGGAACTTGTGTCCTCTTTTGCTTGAATATGCACCTATATAGCCAAGATATATTTTATCGCATGGTGATCTTTGACAATTTAGAATTCCATCCAACGCTTTCATGCTCTTCAAGTTCTTGTAGAGCTTGTCAACTTCAACCCTCAATGACACAACTTCTTTTTGAAACTTCTTACAATCTTCTTCTTTCTCCACCATCTGGATCTTCATTACTTCCTCAACTCTTTTCTCTTCTTCAAGTTGGACTTTTAAAGAGATATTTTCTTCATCATATTTTTTAAGTAGCCTTTTCAATTCTCTATTTTTGTTTCTAAGATTTCCATTTTACTTTTCTTTTTTATTCAATTTTTCTTAACATCTTCATCTTCTTGTTCAGTTTTTGTATCATTTCTGAGTCCCCAAAAACAATATATTTTCATGTTTGGTTCTTTTATTTCTTCATCTAGATAAATGACCTCTTTGTTAATATTAACATCATGAACATTATTTTGGGTTTCTTGAGTTATAAAGAGAAATTATCTTGCTTCCCCTTCTTCTATATCACTCTAATTTGAAGAGTTGTTGTCTTCTTTAGAATAAAGATTTTTCTTGTGGAAGCTTTTCTTTTCCCCAAAAGGACATATTTTATCATAATGACCTATTCCTCCGTAATTGAAGCTTTCAAAGGGTAATTCACCTTTGTGTTTTCAAGTTCCCCTCTTGAGCTTTCTGTCAAAATTTGCTTCTTATTCATCTTATTCATCGCATAATATTCATTCTTCCTTGAGTTCTTTGTTTATTTTCCTCTTTGTGGCTTTAAAATTTGCTTCTTTATTTAACTGTCCAACTTCTGTATATGTTCTCATTCTGTATGTTGCAAGGGTGCCATGTAATTCATCCATTTTTATATTGTTCAAATCCTTGGTTTCTTCTATGGCAGATATCTTGGCATCGTATCTCAAAGGAATCAATCTTAGCACCTTTTGTATGACACAATATTCTTTGACTTTTTATCCTAATCCTTTGAAGGCATTGAAAACTTCGTCTACTCTGAGTAAATAGTTTGTAATGTTTTCTATTTCATCCATTTTTTATATTTTTAAACGGTGCTCTATATCGTTGAAGTTTGACATGTTTTACTTTAACATCACCTTCATAGCCACTTTTAAGCTTATCCCAAACCTCTTTAGTTGTGGTGCACATCATCACCTTGATATTAATGGTTCTTGACAATCCACTTGTGATGGCATGATGAGCCTTTGAATTACAGCTAAACACTTTATTCTCATCAGGATCAGGGGGAGCATTTTTTGGGATTTTATAACCATTAATAATAGAGAGCCAAACATCCACTCCTAAAGCCTTTAAGTAGGTTTCCATGCTATTGCTCCATAATTCATAATCATTTCCATCAAATACTTAAATACTTGACTTGTTATTCAAGAGATGATTTCCATTTGATCTGTATTTATTCACGATCTTCCCTCTAGAGATTATAATATTTTGAGGGTAACTTGCAAAGATACCAATTGTTGGAAATATCAACAATACTAAGAGGGGGGGTGAATCAGTATTGAGCACCTTTAGAATATTTTACTTCATTAAAAATCAATAAACTAGTCTGCAAGAAATCATCAACAAGAATACATCAAAATATACATGGAAACTCAATAATGAGATTGTATTGATAAAACCATAATTAATTACATATGCATGAGGAGAGAACGATCTTCAAATTTATGAGATTCAACTCAATGGAGGCTACAACCTCCTAGGATTTTTTCAGGTACAACTAATAAGGAGCACCAACTCCCTTAGGTTTTCCTACAACAATAGGAAGGAGGATACAACCCTTTTTTTCTCAAGCTCCAACTTGTGTTCCGTTTGCGTCAAACATTCATATAGTCATATTTAGATTCCACTATCCCTAAATATCCTTTGTCTCCAATTATCACACAAATATCAACTCCTTTCCTTCTGCTATCAACTCCTTGTTTGTTCAACAAGCTTCACTTATTTCAACCCTACATAACTCAACATATCACCCTATCTCATAACAACGACCTCCTTACTACCTCTGCTAGTCTTTCCACAGGCCCGTGGTACTTCAACCCTCCTATTCACATCAGTTGAGGCCCTCGGCCCTCTCCTAGAGTTATCTCCTTATCACAGAACATACTGTGGCCTACTCTTGATTCCTCTCAGTCTAGTCTATTCACAAATCTGACTTCTTTGACCTTCTTCTAGGGTTGCAGCCCTATAGAACAGATTCTAAGAATACTTCCAAACAAAAAAAGGCCTATTCTATTACTCTTATTGTTCAAAAAAACTTGTCCTGTCTTTGTAGTGAACCATAAATAAAAGGAAAGTATGCCCAACCCTTACAACCTTAGAAGACTTCCTCAGCAGAGAGCTCTGTCTGCTACTAAAGATATAAAATCATACTTTGACTCTTTAGCCTTGATCATTTCTTTTCATGTCATATAATTTCACCTTCGTTCCCCTTGTTATGTCTCTATCTGCTCCATCTAATTCATAGCTTGTTCCTTCCTTGAACAAATGCTTCTTTAGTTAAATTTTCAATGTTTTACGCTGTAACAATCACTTAGACAATTTCTTCTTTCAATAGCAATCAATTTTCCAAATTATTTTCAATCACCCAATAATAGTAAGAAACTTGTAGATAGATCAATAAACAAGATGCATAGTAGAATATAAACAAGATCAGTGAGACACAAAGATTTAGGTCAAAGACCAGGGAAAAACCCCATAAGGAGGAAAACCCAACCATATTCTTCTTCTATTAGATGTTCATCAAACGTTTAGAAAATATACATAGTCAAAGTACATCTAGTAACAATATTCAAAGTCAAAGCCTTAACTTTCAAGTCAACCAATCGAATATCCAATGAAAATATGAGAGATTAAATCAAATATGGTCAAAGTACTAGTCTGCAAATTTCGGCCCTGTCAAAGTTTAGTCAACAACAATCAATGCAGCACTAGCCAATCAACTCGAATAGTCAAATCAACTCCAAATAATTTGGTCAACCCAACAATAAATGTGGCCTTCTTTCCTCAGTCAAACCCAATCAAAACAACAAAAGAAAAGTTAGAAGTCTTTCTAAATTCATGCAAGAGTTAGCCCTTAAATTAAGGAGATAATATTGAGTTATATTTGAGTTTTAATTAGTTAACTCAGTTTACTAAGTTAAGTCTAGTTAAATTAGTTCCAAACTGTTTGAGTAACTAATAGTGAGTTAACAGTCAGTTGATGCATTAATGCACTCAACTAGTGCTACTCCAGTTAACTGAAGATTCCCTCATCAGAAAGTCATGCATGTCTATTTTGAGAATGACCCAGTTGATATTAATGTTCAAGGACAGTGTACTATCAGTTGCATGTGTTTTCTCATGGAGAAAACTCATGCATGCAGTCAAGGATTCATCCTTGAGGATTGTTTTGAAGGCTTGGTTTTCCACTTGGCAATAGGAAAATAATCCACAAGGAACGACGCAAGGAAATAGGAGCTTGGAGGGCAGAGAGGAAGGTTGGAGAGAAGCCAAGATTGCCTGTGAGCATCTGTGAGAATTGTACTGAGAGCTGGCTAGCTATGAGAGCTAAGGCTTTGTATAATTCCTATGTATTTCCACCATGTATGATAATACAATAGTGTGGGGTTTTTATCTAAGGATTTCCCCAAAAGTATTTTCATGTGTATTGTGCCATTGATTCTTCTTCTTCTGGTTATATTGTTCAACTCAATCTTTAAGCTTCTGTAAATTGATAGTAGAAGTAGGTTATAGTATTCTCCTTTGATTTATATTGCATTATCGGGTTAACCTATCACATATTTTCTACATGGTATCGGAGCTGTGAACAATATACTAAGAAGAGAATTGGAAGTTTAAAGTTCGGGGTTGCAGGTGCAAATCGAATTCATATCACACTTCAAGGTTGGTCAATGGCATTCTATGGCTTGAGACTCGAGTATGCCTTGGAAGGTAGCTCAAATTACATAGCATGGAAAGATAGAATGGAGGCTATATTAGAAGGCAATGACTTGAAGGAATTCATTGACCAAGAAATCCCAAAGCTAGCTTCAAATAATGCACAAGATTTGGCTAAGTGGAAGAAGTGTGTGGCGAAGGTGAGATGGATCATCCTTGAGGGAGTTCAAGACCATATTGTCTTGAGTCTCCATGGGAAGGATACTCCATTTTCAATGTGGAAGACATTGAAGGACCTCTACCAGAACATTAGTGACCAGAGGAAATTGGCGCTTAAGGATAAGCTTCGAAGAATCAAGATGGAGAAGGGCAATATTATTTCCACATATTTGAACAAGCTCACCACCTGTAGAGATGAGCTTGGCAGTGTGGGAATAACTACTGCCGATGATGATATGGTGAGCCTCGCTCTCGGCCTTCTAAAGAGTTGGAATAGCTACCAGGACTCTGTGAATGGAAGGGAGAAACTGTTGAATTGGGAACGACTGTGGTCGGATCTTATGCAGGAGGAGATCAAGAGGAGCACACGAGATGGTTCTTCATCCAAGAATGATGATGAAGAAAATCTGGCCTTAGCAAGTCAGGAAAGGAAAGGGAAGGGGAAGGCTTCCCATTTCAAATCAAATTCTCCTCATGGAGGGAAGAAGGGTGACATGTCTAAAGTAAGATGCTTTAATTGTCACAAGATGGGACATTATGTGACTAATTTCCCATCAAAGAAGTCCAAGAAGGAATCCTCGGAAGGATCGGAAGGTGAGGCATTAGCCTCTCAGTTAGAAATGGACTTTACCCTCATTGCATGCATGGTGTCATCGATGATGGGTTGTGTCTGGTATCTTGATAGTGGAGCCTCATTCCACATGACCGG
This sequence comes from Pinus tabuliformis, assembly GCA_031772625.1. NCBI lineage: Eukaryota > Viridiplantae > Streptophyta > Pinopsida > Pinales > Pinaceae > Pinus > Pinus tabuliformis. Next base: position 161,800,680 of record CM062820.1, read on the forward strand.
TGATAAAAATGTATTCAGTGCCTTGGAGGAGAAAGACCTCAAGATGCGCATAGAGATGGGTGACGATGGAAGGTATAATGTTTCAGGAGTAGGCACAGTTGCTTTTCAGAGGGAGCATGGAGCTCCTCTCACCTTGACAGATGTGATGTATGTGCTTGGACTGAAGAAGAACTTGGTATTGGTCGCAATGTTGGAGGACAAAGGCTACAATGTTGTCTTCAGTAAAAGAAAGGCGTTCCTAAGACACATAGCCATGGGTCAGACCAAGAGGATAGGGATTCGGGTGAAGAATCACTATAAACTAGAGGTAGATGGTTGTGCAGCATTGAGTACGAAAGAAGAATTTGTGCAAATCCAAGACATTGGTGAGTTGTGGCACAGGCGATTGGGCCATTTGCATCATGGGGCTTTGAAGATAATGCATCAGATATCTACAGGACTTCCCAAAGGTAAACTTCATCAAGTTGACACATGAAAAGGTTGTACCTTGGGAAAGTACACCAATTCTTCCTTTCATGATCGAGACAGTTGAGCAGAGGCTATCTTAGAGCGAGTTCATACTGATTTGTGTGGACCATTCTCGATGGCATCCACAGCGAAGCAAAGGTATTATGTGATTTTCATTGATGACTATTCTCATAAATGCTGGATTTATTTCATGCAGAAGAAGGACCAAACCTTCACAAATTTTTGTGAGTTCAAAGCTTTGGTCGAGAAAGAGTCAGGGAACAAGATCAAGGCCTTGAGGAGTGGAAACAATGGAGAATATTTCTCTCAAGATTTTAAGGACTTTTGTGCAGCGGAAGGAATTAAACGAGAGTTGATGGCACCTCATAATGCACAACAGAATGGGGTGGCCGAGAGGAAGAACAGAACTATTGTAGGGGTAGCATGGGCAATGTTGCATGACCAAGGCCAACCACTTCACTTGTGGGCTGAGGCATACAACGCAACGGTCTATTTGCAGAATAGAAGCCCACATCACATACTTGGGATGAAGACACCAGAGGAAGCTTTCTCCGGTAAGAGACCAGATGTGGGTCACTTCAAGATCTTTGGCTCATCGGTATATTGCCATGTGACAAAGGATGCACGGAAGAAGCTTGAGCTGACAACAGAGTTGGGGATATTTGTGGGGTACACTGATACACCTCACAACTATCGGGTGTACTTGCCTACCAGTTAGAGGACAGTGGTTCACAGAGATCTCAAGTTTGATGAGCAGAAGACCATGCGAGTTTCCCTTGAGAGGGAGCTCCAACTACAGGCTATGGAGGAACTTTTGGTTCCTAAGGAGGAGGAGCCTTAGACTGATGCAGAGCAGCCGCATGCAGAGGTTCCAAGAGTGGAGACATCCACTCAAGCAGAGTCTTCCAGAGATGGACGAAAGCGCACAAGAGAAGCTGACAGATCATTGGAGGACGCAAGAGAGAATGTGGGAGCACCATCTTCTCAACGCAGAAAGAGGAGGTCACCTTAGAGGTACACTAGATACATGGCCCTTGCTGGGAAATGTGTTGAGACCGAGCAATCTTCCTTTGAGGAAGCAATGCAACAACCAATTTGGGTTGATGCTATGGTGGAGGAGTATGACTCCATAGTTCGTAACACTGTTTGGGACGTGGTTCCGAGACCGGAGAACAAGTCAATTGTGAGTTCCTGTTGGCTTTACAAGGTAAAGCAAGCTACTGATGGTAGTGTGGAGAAGCATAAGGAAAGATTTTTTTCCCGTGGCTTTTCACAGGTCAAGAGGATCATGTTGTTGTAGTATATTTTGACAGAGGAGCAAGATGCTGACATTTTGACAAAGGCATTGTCAAAGTGTAAATTCGAGTTCCATAGAGACAGGATCGGGGTGGCAGATAATCCCTTTCTTGTTGAGAGGGAGTATTGAAATATGGCAACAAGAATATTCCAATTTAATTTGTCCTTGAATTAAATTGTGAATTAAAATCGAATTTAGTCTTAACAACTACTTGGAAATAATTAATTAATTTATTTTAAATTAATTAGTTGGAGAAATTCAAGTTAGAAGTCTTTCTGGAGTCATGCAAGAGTTATCCCTTAAGTTAAGGAGATAAGATTGAGTTATATTTAAGTTGTAATTAGTTAACTCGGTTTACTGAGTTAAGTTAAGTTAAATTAGTTCCAAACTATTTGAGGAACTAATAGTGAGTTAACAGTCAGTTGATGCATTAATGCACTCAACTAGTGCTATTCCAGTTAACTGAAGATTCCCTCATCAGAAAGTCATGCATGTCTATTCTGAGAAAGACCCAGTTGAGAATAATGTTCAAGGACAGTGTACTATCAGTTGCATGTGTTTTTTCATGGAGAAAACTCATGCATGCAGTCAAGGATTCTTCCTTGAGGATTGCGCGGTTTTGAAGGCTTGGTTTTCCACTTGGTAATAGGAAAATCATCCACAAGGAACAACGCAAGGAAATAGGAGCTTGGAGGGCAGAGAGGAAGGCTAGAGAGAAGCCAAGATTGCCTGTGAGCATCTGTGAGGATTATACTAAGAGCTGGCTAGCCGTGAGAGCTAAGGCTTTGTATAATTCCTATGTATTTCCACCATGTATGATAATACAATAGTGTGGGGTTTTTATCTGAGGATTTCGCCAAGAATATTTTCATGTGTATTGTGTCATTGATTCTTCCTCTTCTGGTTATATTGTTCAGCTCGATCTTTAAGCTTCCGAAAATTGATAGTAGAAGTAGGTTATAATATTCTGCTTTGATTTATATTTCATTATCGGGTTAACCTATCACAAATTTTCTACAATACCTACGATGAAACCCTTAACTGATCTGCAGTAAAACTAGTCAACGCATGCCCAGAACATCAGTCAAAATTCTCCCTAAATTCGGCCTCCAAAAATCAGATTTGAATTCGGTTAAAGTAGCTCAAGTCAAGCGAAGTCAAAGCAGTTCCAAAACAGAAATCAAACTTGGTCAACAAAACTTCTTCCTCCTCCTCATGTGTGAACTCAACCCTGCAATTTTTAGAATAGCTCAAACCAAATGAATAAGATGTGATGTGAGATGAGATTCCTCCAAGTGAAGTCAACCTTGGTCAACTTAAATATGGTTTAGGAGGTCAAATTTCTCTTCTAGGCTAACTTGACAAATTTATGTTGACTTTGATAATAAAATTTTCCATGAGAAAAAATAATCTTTCCAAGTGCAAGAGGGGTCTCCTTAGTGTTTGTTGGGCTTGTCCAAGGAGGGAATTGATACATTAGTTATCAAATTTCAACACTTCCTCTCAACTAGGGAGGAATTTCCAACTGCATCATAAGTCTCATCTCAGATGCACATGTCTCAACATCACTGCATCATATCTCATCTCATCTCTGCTCATCTCGGAACAATGATGTCTCAATTTAAAGAATAAGAATCATCATAAGGGAGACGAATCTCCAACCCTATATCCAATTACAATAGGCGAGATACCACTTACCATGAGAGGTGAGGATCAAACATGTCCTATTGTTCGTTGATCGTCCCACCTCAATCCTCAATAATCAAGAATCAAGTGGTAGAACACCTGCATCCACTAACTTGGGGGAGATACCAGTTACAATGAGAGGTAAGGATCAAACACATCCCAAGTCACTTGGGGGAGATAACACTTACCATGAAAGGTAAGGATCAGACACATCCTAAGTCACTTGGGGGAGAAACCACTAACCATGGGAGGTAAGGATCATACATGTCCCAAGTCTTATCACCCATTGGCCAGATGGGTGGCAATCCCAACAAGCCTAGCTTGTGGGTAGGATGCATACCAGGGTATATGCGACAGTAGGGGAGATACCACTTACCATGAGAGGTAAGGATCAGACACATCCTACTATGACAATAGTGGAGATACCACTTACCACTTATGATAAGGATGAGACACATCCTATTGTCCATGAGTTCCCTCAACCCCAAGAGATCCATGGCTTCGTTCCCCCCCCCAATTAATGGAAGTCAAAATACAAGGGAGAAGAACATATCTCAGTGTTCTTGATAAGTCGTGACCCCTTCTCGAAACGGTCACATCCACTAGTCCAAGCCACTCTCTAAAGACCAAGAACTTCCCTTTTAATAAAGGCTTGGTAAGGATGTCGGTTATCTACTCGTCAGTTGAAATGTGATGGAGCCCTACAACTCCTCTCTGCACCATATCCTGGATATAGTGGTATCTAATATTAATGTTCTTGGACTTGTCATGGAACACGAGATTCTCGAAAAGTCAGATCCCACTCTTGTTGCTGCAGTATATCACAATCGTATCTAATACCTGCTCAAACAACTCTCCAAAGAGCTTCCTCAACCATATTTCCTCACAACTAGCCATGCTATCATCAATGTACTCAACCTCAGCCATGTTAAGGGAAATAAAATTCTAATTCTTTCTCATCCAGGATATCATGGAAAACCCCAAGCTAAATCAACACTCGGATGTGCTCTTCATGTCAGTAATTTTCTAATCAAATTAGCATCAATGTATCCATTAAGTCTCACATCTCCAACATTGTATCTCAGTCCATGATTAATAGTCCCATGCAAGTATCCCAGCCCATGCTTAATAACAACCCAGTGTGCATGTAGTGGATCCATCATACATTGACTCAAAATGTTGACAACAAAACATATGTCTGGTCTAGTGTTCACTAAGAACATCAATGCCACAATCAATTGTCGATACTCAAAAGGATTTTCTAGGTCAGGTCCAAAATATTCACCACGCAACTTCTTAAAATTTATCTCCATTAGTGTGGCCATGGACTTGCATTCTACCATTCCAAATCTTTCCAACAACTTGTCAATATATTTCCTTTCAGAAAGGAAAATTTCACTAGGTCTCTGCCACACCTCTAAGACCAAGAAGTAGTGCACAAGCCAAGGTTTTTCATCTCAAACTCAGATCACAACTCCCTCTTACATTGGAGAATAAGAGGTTCCCCACTTGTCAAGAATAAATCATCAATATATAATATCATAATTAAAGGCATACCTTGGATGGCCTTGAAGTAGATATTTGGATCGACATTGCTTCTCGTAAATCCAAGCTTCATCAGATAACTATCAATGCAGGCATACCAATCCCTAAGGGCTTGCATCAATCCATAAAGAGATTTCTTCAACCTACACACATGAGTCTTCCTATCATGCTCCTCAAACCCTTGTGGTTGCTCCAAGTATACCTCTTCCTTGAGAATTCCATGAAGAAATGCAATCTTCACATCCATCGGATGAAGCGTCTATCCATAGCTAGAAGCAAGAGAAATGATAGATCAGATGGTATTATATCAGGCAACAGGTGCAAAAATCTCATCATAGTCCTCTCCCTCTTTCTGGGAGAATCCTATAGCCACAAATCTTGCTTTGTACTTCTTGATACTTCCATCCACACCATGCTTAATTTTGTATATCCATTTAGAATTCATGACAGACTTCCCTTGGCATCTCATAACCACTTCCCACACATTGGTCTTCATTATAGATTCATATTCTTCAGCCATAACATCCTTCCACACTTTTTCCTTCACTGATTCTTCAAAAGTGCATGGTTCATCCTGTATAATTTTGCTCATAGCTACAACATATCCCTAATATCAACATGGCTTCTTGCTTTATCTAAAGGTTCCTCTTGTAGAAGCATGTCTATCAGCATCTTGTAAGGTGTCACAAAGCCATAATGGTCTATTTCTAGTAGAGGTAGGATCACACTGAGGGGGATGCAAAGGGTCCCTAGGTTCCAAGGGATCATTAGCAAGAGCGGGCTTAGGCTCAGACATAGGAGGCTCTTCTTGTACATCCATGGCATCATCCTTTCTCTTAACATTAGTAGGAGGAGGAGTGTCCCTTGCTTTCCTAAGAGCAAAATCTTCGTCAAATGTCACATCCCTGCTAAACTTGATATTCATTTGACCATGTACGTATATTCTATAAGATTTAGAATTTTCACAATAACCAACAAAAGTAATTTTCTTTAATGAAGCTTCCAACTTGGTCCTCTTCTCCTTCAGCACCTGAAAATAGACAGGGTATCCAAAGATCCTCAAATGTCCAATATCATGCTTCACACCTATAAAAACTTCTTCAGGAGTCTTGTCACCTGAGACTCGGTGAGGACTCCTATTTTGAACATAGACAATAGTGTTCGCAGATTCTCCCCAAAGAAACTTTGGTTGCTTTTGATCATGCAACATAGCTCTAGTTACTTCCATGATAGTCATTTTCTTCCTTTCAGATACACCATTTTGTTAGGGATTATAAGCTATGATGGTATCGTTCTTGATTTCGGGTTCCTTGAAAAAGTCAGTGAATTCATTTGAAGTAAATTCCCCTCCATTGTCAGAACTGAAAATTTTGATATTCTTTCTAGTTTTATTTTCCACCAGTGCGTTGAAGTCCTTAAACATGTCAAATCCTAGGTCCTTTTTCTTTAAGAATAAAATCCATGTCTTGTGAGAAAAGTTATCCACAAAGGTTATACAATAAAAATAGCCACCAAGATATCTCACAGGCAGGGGTCCACAAAGATCAAACTGTATGAGTTGAAGTATTCCATTAGACTTGTCGCTACTAGAAGGAAATGGTCCCTACACATGTTTCCCATTTGCACAACCTTGATAGACACCTTCATGCTTTATTCGAATCTCAGGCATCCCTAAAACAATCCTTGTCAGACTAGGTAGAGCTCTGTAATGAAGATGTGAAAATCTATGATGCCACAATTCACATTGATGAGTACTATCATTGACCAATGCTCATCTCAGTCTTCCATTGACTTTGTAAATCCCTTCAATTATAGATCCAAGATTAAATGCATCTCTCAAGCTAGACTTCCTTGGAAAAGCAAGGACCTTTCCATTTATGAAAAAAAATTTGTATCATTTGTCTTCCATGGTTGATATAGATACACGATTATTTTTCAATCCTAACACATATAAAATATCTCGTGGATGTACAATTTGACCAAAATCCAAATGAAAAGAAACAAACCTAGACCTCTTAATAATATATGTAGTATTATCTCCAACAATGACCTTCAAATCAGACTCCCTCTCACCCATGATTGAGATGACTTCACGATAACCAGTTAATTGTCTAGAAGCCCCACTATCTATAACCAAGTTTTTAAAGAATACAGAGGAGAGGAACTAGAAAGAGAAGAAATAAGTAATGTTCAGATTGAGTTTAAGTTACATTATTATCATACCTTGGATTCCTTGATCTCTTTTTGAGGACGGTGACCTTGTTCATGGGAAGCATAAGCTTCTCTTCTTCTTCTATTATTATATTTGTTGTCGTTGTTTCCGCAGTTGTTGTAATTGGACCTTGGAGCACTTCTATTTTCCAGACAATCTCGGGCATAGTCACCATGCTTATGGAAATTGTAGCATTAAATTTTGATAAGTCCCTTCTATATCTTCTATTGGAGTCCTTGGATTTTGGAGCAAGATTACTTGAAGTAGATGGTCCTCCTCTTCCTTTCCTCTTCTTGGCTTGGACATAATAAGTAGTGGGTTCTTCGTCTTCATGCTTTTGAATTGTTCCTCTAGAGATCATCGTGGACTCCTCTTGAGTGCATTTGCCTAGTAGCTCATCAAATGAGGGAAACTCATCATTATTGCTAATGGATGTAATAAATGTCTCCCACATCCTAGGAAGACCTACAAGGGTGATCAACACCAACTCTCTATTAGATACAATCTCACTGGCAGTCAAAAGTTGATCATTGAGATGAGATATCCTCATGAAGTATGCTTGAATATTCTCACCCTTTTTCATTTTGATGTCCTTGAGTTGATTCTTCGAGGCAAGAACGTGGCTCAATTTGTTGACCTCATACATCCCAATCAACTTATCATACATTTCCTTGGACTTCTTCATATTATATACATAAGTAATCAAATGATCATTCAATGAATCAATAATGATTATTTTAGTTTTGGTCTCACCTTTCTTGTAATTGGACTTGACAACAACAGTTGCATTCTTTGGAGGGTTAGGTAATTTGGCTTCAACATATTCCATAACTTTATTCTCTTCCAAAGTCAAATGTAGCCTAGCCCCCCATGGAGAAAAATTGGAGGAGTCATTCAACTTCTCCTCAATCTTGAAGTATGAGGTAGACATCTTGACTTAAGTCAAATTAACTTCAACAGGTAAGATCTCTTCAAAGGGGTGATTTCTCTAATTCCCTTGGGCTTGTCTTCACCTCATCTATGATACCATGTTAAATTTTCAATGTTCTATGTTGTAACAATCTCTTAGACAATTTATTTTTTCAATAACAATCACTTTTCCAATTTATTTTCAATCACCCAATAAAAGTAAGCAATTGTAGATAGAATAGTAAACAATATGCACAATAGAAGATAAACAAGATCAATGAGACATAAAGATTTAGGTTAAAGACCAACGAAAACCCCACAAGGGAGAAAACTCAACCAGATTCTTCTTCTATTGGACATTCATCAAATCTTTAGCAGGGATACATAGTCCAAGTACATCCAATAACAATAGTCAAAGTTAAAGCCTTGACTTTCAAGTCAACCAATCCAATATCTAATCATAATATGAGAGATAAAGTCAAATCTGGTAAAAGTACCAGTCTGTAAATTTTGGCCCTATCAAAGTTCAGTCAATAGCAATCAACGCAACCCTAGCCAACCAAATTCAAGAGTCAAATCATCTCCAATGAATTTGGTCAACACAACAATAAATGTGGCCTTATTTCCTCAATCAAACCTAGTCAACGCAGTAACATAAACTCAGTCAAAGGAGAGAGAAAGCCTATGGTCAGACAAGTGGTCAAACCCTAAACAAAGTTATGGTAAAGTCAGTCAACACATGTCCAGAACTTCGGTCAAAGATCTCCCTAAATTTGGTCTCCAAAAATCAGATCAAAATTCGGCCAAACTAGCTCAATTCAAGCAAAGTCAAAGCAAGTTAAAGCAATCCCAAAATAGGTCAACAAAACTTCTCTCTCCTTCTCTCGCACATGCCATACAATTTTTAGAAGAGATCAAACCAAATGAAGAAGATGTGATGTGAGATGAGATGCCTCCAACTAAAGTCAACATTAGTCAATTTATATGTCATTTAGGAGGTCGAATTTCTCTTCTAGGTTGACTTGACAAATTTGTGTTGACTTTAAAAATAATATTTTTCCATGAGCAAATTTAATTTTTCCAAGTACAAGAGAGGTCTCCTTAGGGCCTGTTGGGCTTCTCCAATGAGGGAATTTATCTCTCAACTGTTAATTTTCAACACTCCCTCTCAGTTAGGGAGGAATTTCCGACTGCATCATAACTGTCATCTTGTAAGTACATGTCTCAACATCGTTGCATCATCTCACATCTCATTTATGCTCATCTCTTATCATCTCAGAACAATGATGTCTCGATCCAAAGAAGAATAATCATCATAGGAGAGATCAATCTCCAACCCAATATCTAATGAAAATAGGGGAGATACCACTTACCATGAGAGGTAAGGATCAAACACATCCTATTGTCTATTGATCTTCCCACCTTGATCCTCAAGAATCAAGTGGTAGAACACCTGCATCCACTAACTTGGGGGAGATACCACATATCATGAGAGTTAAGGATCATACACATCCCAAGTCTCCTCACCCATTGGATAGATGGGTGGAAATCTCAACAAGTCGAGCTTGTGGGTAGATGCATACTAGGGTATACTCGACAGTAGGGGAGATACCACTTACCATGAGGGGTAAGGATCAACCACATCCTACTGTGACAATAGGAAAGATACCACTTACAATTTCTAGTAAGGATCATACACATCCTATTTTCCATGAGTTCCGACAACCCCAAGAGATCCCTGGCTCCATCCCCCTCCCCCCCACCACAAATTAATGGAATTCAAAAGACAAGGGGGAAGAGCATAGCACAATTTTTTTAATCAGTCATGACCCCTTCCCAGAAGGGTCACATCCACCAGTCTAAGCTACTCTCTGAAGATAAAGAACTTCCCTTTCAACAAAGGCTTGGTAAGAATGTTGGTTATATTCTCATCACTCGAAATGTGATGGAGCCTTACAAGTCCTCTTTGCACCATATCCTGGATATAGTGATATATAATCTCAATGTGCTTGGACCTATCGTGAAACATGGGATTCTCTGAAATTCAGATCCCACTCTTGTTGTAACAATATATCATAGTTGTATCCAGTACCTGCTCAAATAGATCTCCAAAAAACTTCCTCAACCATACGACCTCACAGCTAGCCATGCTAATAACAATCATACTCAACCTCAGCTATGCTAAGGGAAACGAACTTTTTCTTCCTACTAATACAAGATATCATTGCATACCACAAGATAAAGCAACACCTGAATGTGCTATTCCTATTAATAACATTTCCATCCCAATAAACATCAGTGTATCCATGAAGTCTCATGTCTCCAACAATGTATCTCAATCCATGATTAATAGTCCCATGCAGGTATCTCAACACATGCTTAGAAACAAACCGGTGTGCATGTAGTGGCTCCATCTTAAATTGACTCAACGTGTTGACCACAGAACATATGTATGGTCTGGTGTTCACTAAGAACATGAGTGCCCCAATCATCTGACGATACTTAGAAGGACTTTCCAAGTAAGGTCCAACAACTTCACCACATAAATTCTTAAAATTCATCTCCATTAGTGTGGCCATGGACTTGCATTCCACCATTCCAAATCTTTCCAACAACTTGAGAACATATTTCCATTGAGAAAGGAAAATATCACATGGCCTTAGCCACACCTCTAAGCTCAGAAAGTAGTGCATCAAACAAAGGTCTTTAATCTCAAACTCAGAGCCTAGTTCCATCTTACATTGGAGAATAAGGGGTTCCCCAGCTGTCAAGAATAAATCATCAACATATAATAAAAGAATCAAAAGTATACCTTGGATGTATTTGAAGTAGATATTTGGATCAACATTTCTTCTCGTAAATCCAAGCTTCATCAGATAGTTATCAATGCGATCATACCAAGTCCTAGGTGCTTGCTTCAATCCATAAAGAGATTTCTTCAACCTGCATACATGAGTCTAACTGTTATGCTCCTCAAATCCATGTGGTTGCTCCAAGTATACCTCTTCCTTAAGAATTCCATGTAGAAAGGAAGTATCCACATCCATCTGATGAAGTGTCCATCCCTAGCTATCAACAAGAGCAACGATATATCGAATGGTAGTATATAGGGAAATAGGTTCAAAAATATCATCATAGTCCTCTCCCTCTTTCTAGGAGAATCCTCTAGCAACAAATCTTGCTTTGTAGTTCTCAATACTTCCATCCACACCATGCTTAATTTTGTATATCCATTTAGAAGTCACGACATACTTCCCTTTGAGTCTCGGAACCACTTCCCACACATCGCTCTTCATGATGGACACATATTCTTCAGCCATAGTATCCTTCCATATTTGTTCCTTCACTGCTTCTTCAAAAGTGCATGGTTTAGCTTGTATAATGTTGCTCATAACTAAAACATATCCTTGATATTGACATGGATTCTTTCTTTCTCTAAAGGTTCCTCTTGTAGCAGCATGTCTCTCAACATTTTTCAAGGTGTCATGAAGACATAATGGTCTCTTTCTTGTAGAGTAAGGATCACACAAAGGGGGATCCAAGGGGTCCATACGTTCTAAGGGGTCATCAACAAGATCAAGTTTAGGCGCAGGCATAGGAGGCTCTTCTTGTACATCCATGGAATCATCCTTTCTCTTAACATTGGTAGGGGAGGAGTGTCTCTTGTTTTCCCAAGAGTAGCATATTTGTCAAATGTCACATCCATGCTAAACTCTATATTCATTTGACCAGATACATATATTATATAAGTTTTATAATTTTCACAATAACCAACAAAAGTACCTTTATTTCTTGAAGCTTCCAACATTTTGTTAAAGTTTATAAGGTACGATGGTCGCCTTATTGATTCAAACATCCTTGCAAAAGTCAGTGAATTCATTTGAAGTAAATTCTCCTCCATTGTTAGACCTGAAAAATTTGATCTTCTTTCTAGTCTTATTTTCCACTAGTGCCTTGAAATCCTTGAACATGTCAAGTGCTTGGTCCTTGTTTTTTAAGAAGAAAATCCTTGTCTCGTGGGAAAAGTCATCCACAAAGATTATATAGTACAAAAAACCACCAATAGATATCATAGGCATGGGCCCAAAAATATCAAAGTGTATGAATTGAAGTATTCCATTAGACCTGGTACTATTAGAAGGGAATGACCCCTTCACATGTTTCCCACTTGCACAACCTTCATAGACACCTTTGTGGTTTATTCGAATATCGGGCATAGTGACCATCCTTATGGAAATTGTAGCATTGAACTTTTGATAAGTCCCTCCTATATCTTATATTGGAGTTCTTGGATGTTGGAGTAGGCTTTCTTGAATTAGATGGTCCTCCTCTTCTTTTCCTCTTATTGGCTTGGGCAGAAAAAGAAATGGGTTCTCCCTCTTCGTGCTTTTGAATATTTCCTCTAGAGATCATCTTGAACTCCTCTTGAGTGCATTTTCATAGTAGCTTATCAAATGAGGGAAACTTGTCATTATTGCTAATGGTTGTAATAAATGTCTTCTACGTTATAGGAAGACCTCTAAGGGTGATCAACACCATCTCTCTATCAGATACAATCTCACCAACAAGCAAAAGGTGATCCTTGAGTTGAGATATCCTCATGAAGTATGCTTGAATGGTCTCACCATTGTTCATCTTGATGTCCTTGAGTTGATTCTTCAAAGCGAGAATGTGGCTCAAGTTGTTTACCTCATACATCCCAATCAAATTATCATACATTTCCTTGGACTTATTCATCTTATATACATAAGTAATTAAATGATCTTTCAATGAATCAATAATGATGTTTTTAGCTTTGATCTATCCTTTCTTGTACTTGGACTTGATAGTAAAAGTTGCATTCTCTGAAGGCTCAGGTACCTTGCCTTCAACATATTACATAACATCATTATCTTCCAAATTCAAATCCAACCTAGCCTTCCATGGAGCAAAGTTGAAGGGGTCATTCAACTTATCCTCAATCTTTAAGTATGAGGTAGACATCTTGATTTTGTCAAATGACCTTCAGCAGATAAGATCTCTTCAAAGGGGTGTTTTCTCTGGTCTCCTTGGGATTGTCTTCACCTTAGCTCTGATACCATGTTAAATTTGCAAAGTTCTATGTTGTAACAATCACTTAGACAATTTATTCTTTTAATAGCAATCACTTTTCCAATTTATTTCCAATCACTCAGTAATTGTAAGCAATTGTAGATAGAACAATAAACAATATGCACAATATAAGACAACCAATATCAATGAGACACAAAGATTTAGGTAAAAGGCCATGGAAAAGCCCAACAAGGGGGAAAACCTAACCAGATTCATCTTCTATTAGACGTTCATCAAATGTTCAATAGAGATACATAGTCCAAGTACATCAAATAACAATAGTCAAAGTTAAAGCCTTGAATTTAAAGTCAACCAATCCAATATGCATTCAAAATATGAGAGATAAAGTAAAATCTTGTCAAAGTACCAGCCTATAAATTTTGGCCCTATCAAAGTTAAATCAATAGCAATGAACATAGCCATAGCCAGTCAAAGTCAATGATCAAATCAACTCCAACGAATTCAGTCAACCCAACAATAAATGCATCCTTCTTTCCTTAGTGAAACCTAGTGAAAACAATAATAGAAACTCAGTCAAAGGAGAGAGAAATTATGTGGTCAGATCTACGGTCAAACCCTAAATAGATATGTAGTCAAACAAATCAATGCATGCCCAGATTTTCGGTCAAAGGTCTCCTTGAATTCGGCCTCCAAAAATCATAGCAAAATTCAATAAAACTAGCTCAAGTCAATCAAAGTTAGAGTAAGTCAAAGCTATCCCAAAATAGAAGTCAAACTCAATCAACAAAACTTATCTCTCCTCCTCTCGCACGTGTGAACTCGACCCTGCAATTTTCAGAAGAGATCGAACCAAATGAAGAATATGTGATGTGAGATGAGATGCCTCCAAGTTAAGTCAATCTTGGTCAATTTATATGTGGTTTAGGAGGTCGAATTTCTCTTCTAGTCCGACTTGAAAATTTTGTGTTGACTTTGAAAATAGTATCTTTCCATGAGAAAATTTATTTTTTCCCAAGTGAAAGAGGGTTCTCCTTAGTGTTTGTTGGGCTTCTCCAAGGAGGAAATTTCTCCCTTAGTTGTCAATTTTCCACATCTTTAAGCTCCCACAACTGAGTTATTTATATACTTGGAGGGAGGTCTATTTTAGGGCTAACCTAAACCTAAAAAAACATATTTTTTTCCCTTTAAAAGGCACTTATGGTGCTGGAACCGACTTGAAGTTTTTTGTAATAAAAATACTCAATTTAAGATTAAATCAAAGCAACATGTGGTTGTAGTGAATACTTATCCTTATACCACCCTTTTAAAGATTTCATGAATGAGTTATTAAGATTGCTTTGTCGTGGATTTTATGAGGTCAAACTCATTCAAATTTGGTGCAGATTTTGAAAAAGTTTCAAACTTGAATATCTCTCCAACCAAGAGGACCCACGAGGCATGCAACATATCAAATGAAATGGCATGATGAAGGAAACTAAATTGTGATGGTTAGGCATCCAAATTCATAGCATTTTGCACGTATATCGACAAACAAATACATGGTTATCTTAGGGATACTTCCAAACTCCTCAATGGCCGATTCACCCTTTGACATCAATGACAACTTTATTCCAACAAAAGAATTTTGGAAGAGGAAGAAGATAGCTCAGTCCCTTGAAGAACATATATGCCATGCTCAAAAAGAGAAGAATTAGTCACATGATTCTTCTATAGGTGGATGTGGAAGAAAAAACTCCATACACAAGGGGTAAACACAACCATGTCAAGAGATCTGATCTTCACTATGTGTCTTGTGGTAAAAATTGAGATGATGCATCAACATGCATAATCCTTTGGGAGAAGATCAAAGATAAATGAGAGTAGAAAGAAGATGGAGATAAAACATCAGATCCAGGAAAAGACAAAGCCCCTGAATATACTCATTACATTGTTGACCATTGCAACATTAGAGTAACTGGAGATTTGTTTCTTAATTCATTTTCTTCTTGGAGAGATGTTTGGTTGCTTGACACAGGCACAACATGTCACAAGACCTTTTGGAGAGACGTCTTTAAGAATTTAAGTGACAATGTAGATGGCATGGTGTATTTTTCATATAAATCAAGTCTCAAACCCTCGGGACTCGACAAAATCAAGGTTACACTACCTGGTTCCTTGATGTTCTTATGCATGATTTACTCTATCTTCCATAGATGTGAATAAATTTGTTGTCCCTCATACGCATTCGGCAACAAGGTAACTCCATTCACATATTTGATGGAAAAGTATAAATAAGGAAGGCTTTTGAAAACATGGTTGTCAGGACTAGAGTGGAGGATGAAAGACTACTAAAACTAAAAGAGACATCTACTCAGGCACATAATTTAGTATACCGCTCTCATCACAATGAAGGTACATTTCCATCTAGTCTTCCATGGCATGCTAGATTATGACAACCTTCCTTTACCGAAAAAGAATGTTGTTTCTAGTTTTCCTACCATTTTTAAGAAATTGAAGCAATGTGATGCTTGTATCATTGGAAAGCACAACAAACAACGATTTCATGATTCCACTTCCAAGGCATGTAGAAAATTTAGATGGATACATACTAGTTTGTGTGTGGCCCTATGCCTATTCCATCTATTAATGGAAATAAATATACAATGAATTTTATTAATGATTAACAAGGATGTGTTGTGTGTACTTGCTGAAAAGAATAAAACTCAAGCTTTTGAAACTTTTAGAAATGTTCACGTATGGATTTCAAATAAATAATAATCACATATTAGCACCCTTCATACTAATAATGGAAGAGAATATACATATAATGAATTTAGAAACTATCTTTTCCAACATGGGATTCAACTCCAAACCATTGTTCCATATAATCCTAAACAAAATGGTGTAGCTAACAAAATTAATAAGACTATCTTGACTTTTGTTCACTCCATGATGTTTTTCAAAAATGTAAATTATATGTTTTGGGCTGATGAAATTCTATGTCTAGTATATATGAAAAATAGGTGTTCATCTCATGTTCTTAAGAATAAGTCTCCTTAAAAAATATGGCATAGCCTTATTCCTTAGATGAGCCATCTGAGGGTCTTCAATTCCACCTACTATGCCTTGATTCCTAAGGATCAAAGACAAAAACTTGATGCAATGAGTCAAAAGTGCATCTTCTAGGGGTATTAAAATACCACCAAGGCATATCATCTTTACGATGAGGTAAATAAGAAGTTTATTCTTCCTAGGGATGTACTTTTTCTTGAATCTTCCAAAACTAGCAATATTGTTGAGTGAAAGATTAACCATTTAGATAGATTCACTTATGTAGAGACATATTATGAATTTGATTATGATGTTTCACATCTTGAGGGGGATCCCTATTTTCGATAAATATTTGGAATCACCTTTTGAAGCACCATCTCCCCCTCATGAAATTCTGACCACTTCATCATATCAGAAAAGACCCATTGAATGATGTGATTGAGATGATTGAAAAGACAAATCTTGATGCCACATCATCTTAATCAATGGAGCGATTTGGACCTTCTCAATCAATGGAGCAACCTGGACTACATCATAAAGGTCCACCAAAGTGCCTCATCAAAGCACTTGAAAATGTTCATCTTAATGAGGTTGAAAAAACATGAACCAAAGGTTCCACCACACAAGATGAATATGATGTAGATAATTTCAATTCAAGTGATGTAGATGATATGGATGTTTGATATGACTGTGAATTGAAATTTTCTATTGATTTTGTACCAACTTCTTTTGAATAAGTCACTACTCATGATGAGTAGAAAGAAGCAATGCAAAAATGGGACATGGAAGTTGGTGGACCCTCCATTTGAAACCAAACCAACTGATGGCAATTAGGTCTACAAGAACAAATACAAATAAGGTGTCTCACTTTACAAGCACAAATCAAGGCACATGGCAAAAGGATTCCCATAGAAAGAAGGTGTTGATTATGAGGAAATTTTTTCCTCCACAACAAACTATTCACTCTCTTTGCATTGGTTGCACTTAATGGATGTATAGTCTATAAAATGGATGTGAAGATTGTTTTCTTGAATGAAGATCTGAAATAAAATTCCTTCATGTCTCAACCATAAGGCTTTGTTATGAAGGAACAAAAACATGAAATGTGTAAACTTGTCAAATTTTTAGATGACCTAAAACAAGCACCACAAAGCCTAGTATGAAAAGTTAACTGGGTATCTAAAATTGAATTTTAAACATCGTAGTCTAATTAGGCGTCAAATTTTCCCAAGAAACCATGGAAATTTTGCCAGGATTTTGATAAAATCCTGCAAATGTTTTTGTAAATCCGGGTTACAGCTGTCTAAAATCTTCAAGATTTTGGGTTTCCCGGGGTTTTTGATGGCGTTGAATCTATTCCCACCATCAAAAACATGTTTCAACACTTCTATTATCAATTAAAAAAAAAAATTACCGAATTTTGACAATTTTTTGTCGTTTGAGTTAATTTTCGGCCTCAGTAGACAACACCATTTTAAACACTTGAATCTTAATGATGCAACCATGTTTGTCAAGAAAGTTTTCCAAATTTTTGGATATCTTGCAGTATATGTAGATGATATGTTGATGATAGGGAACAATGAGAACTACCTTGTATCCATAAAGAAAGAGTTGAAGAAGAGCTTTGAGGTGGAAATTTTGGAACATCTTCACTACTACTTAGGCATTAAAGTAATTCAACAACCAAAATATACATCCATCTCCCAAATGAAGTATATTGGAGAATTGTTGAACATATGTGGCATGGTTAAATGTAATCCTCTTTCTACTCCAATGATATAGAATTTGAAGTTCACATTAAAATAGAAGAATGAATTTGAGGACACAACCAAGTACAGACAACGTGTGGAAAGTCTTATTTACCTTACCAATAGTAGACCATATATTTCATTTGTTGCTGGGATTTGTTTTAGGTTTATACAAAGTCCTTGTGAAAGATATTGGTCAACTGCAAAAGGAGCTCTAAAATACTTGAAGGGAACTCATGATTTTGCACTCAAATGTTTTAAGGTAGATGACTTCAATGTGATTGGATATTCTGATTCAAACTTTGATGAGGACAAAGAAAATGGAGTGCTGACTTCGAGCTATCTCATGAATATTATATTAGCAGTGGTCTCTTAGAGGTCATGCAAAAAGTCAGTTCAAGTGTATTCCACAACAAAGGTAGAATATGTGGCCACTATTGAAGCACAAAGGAGACTGTGTGGCTCAGGAAAATACTTGAAGACTTACAGGAGAAACAAGTGAATTATACTTGTCTTTTAGTTGAAAATACCTCTACAATCAAGGTGGCCAAGAATTGTAGATTCCATGATCAAATAAACTTATCAATACAAAGTGTCATTTGATTTGATATCATGTAGAGGCCAAAACTATTCATTTGAGACATTGTTTCACAAATTACCAAAGTGCAAATATCTTCACCAAAACTTTTGAAAGAAAATTGTTTGGAAAGCTCGAAAAAGTACTTGGGCTCACAAATACTCCTTAGGCTTAAAAGAAAAATATTAGACACATGATCTTTGAAAAATTTTGTGTCTTTGTGAATAATTGATAAATAAATGAAATGAAAAGTCATGTAAAATATCAAAAATCCCCCATAGATGAAACCAACAAACACTCATATATATGTATATAAGGAGGAAAGAGTATTTTTTGTTCTTTCGGAAAAGTGGAAACGAAAAAACACTTCATTTTAGAATGTGAGACCTTCACAAACAACAGGGAAAGTTATGCAGATATTCTGACAGCTAGCTCTTGGGGAAATCTATTTAGCAAGGGGTTTGTCGAGAAGTTGAGAGTGTTTATTGTGAGATTCAGAGGAAAAGCGCTGAATACATCAACCATATGAAGAAGCAATTTGTCCCATAGGCTATCTTTAGCCTCATGGACATTAAAATAATTTTATTTTCTTTGTTTCTCATATATATATATATATATATATATATATATATATATATGGCATTGTCCATAGAGGACACAATTTTTGGACTATGTTTCACCAGATCCCGTCATTTTATTTTTCAAAAAAACTATGGGAGTGTTTAAATTGTTTTTTATAATGGAAATAGATTTTAACATCAAAACCTCAGGGCACCCAAAATCCTGAATTTTGACAACTGTAAACTAGATTTCCAAAAAATTTTATTAGATTTTGACCCACTATGTCCTTAAACTACTAGTATGTGTATATATATATTAAGTTTAATGAAAATTCATTGGTAAAGTTATTCTCCCACCTGAACCTTGGTCCTTAACCTGACCAAACCAAATATCCAAATTTCAATCAATCAAATCTATTTGTTTTGCGAATTTCGAGAAACGAAGAACTGTTTGTCAAACGATGAGACAGTAGAACAGAACCTTTTGCTGGGCGATTAGACAACTCTCACCACAGCTGGTTACAATTAATTGTTGTAGTCCTAGAAAATGATTTTTAAAAAGTCCGGATTTTTAGGGAAAGTTTAATACTATGATCCCAAATCTTCAACCATATCCCATCAAAGCCGAGCTTGGTACACTGGCCAAATGAATTTGACTTGCAGCTATTCTAACCCATGCGTAGAGTAATAAAAAAAACTGTAGTTTAATTATAGGGTTTTACTATTTTTTTGCTTTGAAAATCATGAAAATTGCCTTGAAAATTATGGAAATTTCAACAATATTTTGATAATATTTAGCAGGGATTTTTGTAGGTCTAGATTATAGTTGTCAAATTTCAATATTTTGATGTCTAGAGATTTTTGATGTTTGATGTTGTTGAATCCATTTCCATAAAAAAAAACCATAACTCAAACACTGCTACTGTAAAATTTGTTGAAATTTTTTTGACCGAATTCCGACCATTTTTAACCATCCAAACAATTCCTCCACCTCCATAAAAGAGGCCAAAAAAACTGGTTGCTTCAGAACAGCCGTAGTCCAATGAAAAAATGTCAAGCTTGGTTGCTTCAGGATCAGCTCAGGAAGATCATTTTTAAATTGTGATATATGTGACTGCAGAGGAAGTTCGTATTTTCAGTCAGTTGGGCTTCTGTTTGCTTACGTACGATTTAGCTTTTCGAGCACTTCATCTTCTTGGACGCTTCACATTCTGATTGTTGCTGTACTACGACTTTTTGCAACCTAGGTATTCTGCAGTCGGGTCAATTTTGCTTACGACTTTTGGAGATTCTTACTGTCAAGCATTTATCTGGCGCCTAATTTTTTCATATTTTTATTTGGAACTTGCATAGGTTAATTAACGAGTTGATGGCGCCTAATTTTTCATATCTTTATTTGGAACTTGCGTAGGTTAATTAACGAGTTGACTTTAGGTTTTTTATGGTCACCATCTGCAAAATAATGATCTTAAATTGTATTTTTAATATAGAAATGGATTGAGTGTTTCAGAGGATGTCTGTGGCATTTTGATTAATTGTATTTTTAATATAGAAATGAATTTAGTGTTTCAGAAGATGTTTGGGGGCATTTTGATTTTACTATATCAATAATTTAAAATTAAATTTAAAAGATTTTTCCAATTTATAAAATTGATTGAAAAATTTATCAAAAGTCATTTTGTTAGCCTACTAGTTTGGAATTTTAGGTACTAGTTTGGAATTTTAGGTATGCAATTTGTTAGACTACCACTTTGAAATTTAGGGTATGCAATTTTATGAGAGTACAATTACTATGATTCTAGGGACTTAAGATCCAGGTATGCAATTGGTTAGAGTACTACTTTGGAATTCAGGATATGCAATTTTATGAGAGTACAATTACTATGATTTTAGGGACTTAATATGTGGGTATTTAAATGACTTAAAGTTAGTTAAAGTGAAAATTAGGTTGATGAAAATATGTTCAAATAACAATTATATTAATTAGATTGTAATTTTGAGTTTCTGGGGAGAAAACTGTATTTATCAGATTGTAATTTAAAGTTTTAAATAGTTTCAAAGTTTTAGAGATATCATGAATTAATTTAAAATTACAATTTACAATTGCAAAAATTGAACCACCGTGTCAAACTAAAAATTCCAATCAAATTCCTGAATTTTGATTAGAGAAAAGAAAAGAAAAAAATAGTTAAATTCTATAATGTTATCCATTTAGAAAGTTGATCCAAAAACTATATATATATATATATATATATATATATATATATATATATATATATATATATATAAATATTCTTTATGTTTGGTAGGTTGAGTGTAGTTGGGGTTTGTCTTTAATGTTGGATGGGATAATAATATGTCATAAGCTCAGTTGAGCTTGGACTAGGCATGCCACAATTTTCATCTCCTACAAATGACTCACATCCTCAATCCCTCCCATGAATAAACATCACACAAGCCAATTCATTTACATCTCATAAATAAAACTAATTTGTTTCATTAATTAATCTATATTAACATACCTTACAAAGTAAACCTTTGTAAATCCCTCTCATAAATAAACATCACACAAGTCAACTAATCTACATCTCATGAATAAAACTAATTTTTTAATTAATTAATCTATATTAACATACCTTACAAAGTAAAGCTTTGTAAAGACCAACAAAATGCAATTAACAAAACTACTTTTAAAGCAATCCAGTGAAATAAAGTTTCATAATCTCAACTGATTTTAAGCTTTTTCTTAGATCATAGATCCATTCAAATAGCCCTAAATCCATGGATATGAAAAAAAGAAAATTTACTTAAATCTCCTAATTCTATTTCACAATCTCGACTGATTTTAAGCTTTTTCTTAGATCAGAATCCATTCAGATAACCCTAAATCCATAGGCATTAAAAAAAGAGTTATGAGAAAAACTTTACTTAAAGCTCTTAATTCTGTTTCACAACCTCAACTGATTTTAAGTTTTTTTTTTTTTTTTTTCTTACATCATGGATCCATTCAAATAGCCCTAAATCCATGGGCATGAAAGGAAGAGAGTTATGAGAGGAACTTTACTTAAAGCTCCGAATTCTACTGGGAATACTACGCACAGCACTAACACTGTAGGATTATGTTTTGTTGAAGTCTAAATATGATTATAAATAATGTGTATAACATATTTTATATTAAAGATGAGATACAAAATTGCACCCATGATTACAGAGTTGAAAAATAAGTTTATGATGTGAAGAATCTGGCCACGTTTCTATGGTATGATGATATTGTTGTTGCATTTGATTGGATTTTGAGGATTTTATTTTTGAAAAATTAAAAATTGAAATTATTAATTATTTTTTTTTTTAAATTGTTAATAAAAAATCATATAAACTATGAAAATTAAAAATATTGATTTTTTTATAAAATTATTTTTAAATATTTGATAATGAATTAATATTTTCAAGATTTTCACATTTTGAAATAAATTTTGTTTCATATTTTATAGTTTGTATATTAAAGGCTAATAAAATTTGTCAAATTTTTTATATTTTAAAATATTTGTATCTTTAAATTTTCTTTGCTTTTATTTTGTAAACCAATAATTAAACCAAAAAATAATCTAACGCAAATACAATAGCCTAATAATTTTGACTACTTAAATACCTTTAAATCATCTAAAAAACATTACCTTACCCCAAACCATTAAAAAAAAAAAAACATTAATCCTAAACCACCATTCTCTCAATGAGACTAAAAGGTTTCTATCCACTCACATTTTTATTATGATAAATAATTTATATGCCTCCCGTAATCATTCCCTCAAGGAGGCTAAGGGGTTTCTATCTACTTTATATTTTTATTATGATAAATGTTTTATAAGCTTCTAACCATCATTACCTCAATGAGGCTAGGGTTTATATCCACTCTATATTTTTATGATAAATGATTTATTTGATGATAAATGCTTGTACATTTTAATTAATAATAATTAATTAATAACTAATTTTTTTTAACAATAATTAATTAAATAAAATAATTCATATTTATAAATCATTATATTAATTATAAAATTTAAATAATATTTTTTTATAATATTTTTATTTTTAAAAGATAAATTTTTATATATGATTTATATTTAAAATATAATTCTGATTATTATTTTTTAAAAGTTATATGATTTATCAGATTTTAAAAAGGTATATGATTTATTTGAATTCTTTAACACTTTATGTTTATACTAAAAAAAAAAGAGAAGTTTTTTTTGATCACCATAGTTTTTATGATTTAGAAGGTCAAAAAGATTGGTACACTGACGAATATTTTGAAAATTAGATGCAATGTGAGTTTAAGATAGACAATCTAAGGAAAATGCTTTTCATCTTCAACCCTCTTAAGATCTCATAGGTGATAGACTCTTTCATTGCATGGCATTTTCTAAATTGACCAACTCACAGTTTCACTAGAAAGCTCATGAGAATTAATTCTTCTTTTAGCAATGCTCATTTTCTTCTTAATACTAGTCATGACATAAATACAATTGTGTTTTTTAGAAGTTAGGATTAATCTTCTCCTTAAATTTAAAAATAATAATATTTTAATATATCTAGATTCTACAAAATGATCTCTTTATTTATTCTTCACTAATCCAACCATATCATAATTATAATATGTTTTAATTTATTTTTGTTTTTGAAGCTAGAATTTTACTTTTTGACCATAAATTTATCATGAAGTAATATTAACATGAAGATATAAATATTTTAATCTTAATAACATATATTTATAAATAAAAAATAATTTAATTATTAAAAAAATATTTTTAAAAATAATTGATTTTTAAAAAAATATATTTTCTTTAAAGAGAAATGGGGGTTTGGTCGCAGGAACTCTGCTTGTTGTTGCCCTCTTTTCTCCTTGTTTTGGTTGGACGTTGCCATTGATGTTTTGGTTCATCATTGTCGTGTTGTTCCCTGGCCTTGGTTGTCTTTCGCCGCCGACGTCTATTATTCTTGTGAATGGAGTTTAGGGGACTGGGGTCTACATGTCCTAGTTTCATGCCTCCCTTTCTGTTGTTGCAATCATGTTGGGTGTGGAGCCTGATTTTCTTCTTGATTTAGAGGTCTTAGTCACGTTGGACCTCAGTTCTTGAACTAGGCGACAATGTCGCCCGTATGAGAGTCCCTAGGGAGTTCCTGGGGGTGTGATAACTACTTTTAAAGAGTCCCTCCTCGCAGGGGCTCAGGGCTAGCACCCCTGAAGATAAAAATAGATGAAAATTTGCCTTGTAAAATATTGTAATTTCGTAGTCAATATGAGTTGTTCATTAGGCGGATGATATGACAGTAGAAGTTATGTTAATTTAGGGTTTCTCCTCTAGAAGGCAACCCTCGGTTTATATGAGGGAATTGTATTGCGACTATGTATTATTATTCTAAGAGAGAGAGAGAGGAGGTTGTGTGAGAGCGAAGAGGAAATTACAACAAATATGTTGTAGGTTGTATCTCTTCATTTTGGTAGATAATATAAAAGGAAGGACTGACTGTTTCTCCGTGGACATAGCCCAAATTGGGTGACCCGCGTATATTTGTGTCTCTCTTATTTTATGTGATTTTGTATTTATGTTTCCACAATCTTTTATGTGTTCCATTGCTCTGTAATATATAATTTTCTAACAAATCAATGGGAGTTGAAGGGGTTAGGGTGTAGTGGCTTCTTTGTCATCTTACCCCCGATTTCGGGCCTCTTTATCTTTTTGTGGCAATGGAGCATTGCTAGTGTGGGATGTGGCAATTTTTAAGCCATCTTAGCCAAGTTTACATGGGTTGCGGCTGTTGTTGTTGAAGCATTTATCTGCCTAGTATTTATACCTTTGTCCCCGTGGGTTTGTTTGCAGGGTTGTTTGTCTTCGACCATTCACTGTCCATGGGTGTCCTCGGCGTGGACATTTTGCGTTTCTTGCTACCACTTGGCCAACTTCCTTTAGTCGTTTCTTCTCTGGGCTACGACCCTTGCTTGCCTCTCAATTTTTTTATTAGTGTGTTTCATTCGACCTGTGCCCTTGCTGCCCTGTCTGAGTTTTTGGTGGCCATGCTTAGCCTTTTAATTTTTTTCATCAATCTTTGTCCTTAGGTTTGTTTTCTCTAAGATTTTTTGGGGTTTTATTGGGGCTATATGAGTGGCTTGTGCCTAATTTTGTATAGATGTTTTATGAATCTCCAATTTTTGGAAAAATGTTCATTTGGGAGGTTTAAGCTCTTCTTTGTTAATAGGCCTTTTTGGCATCTGGAAAATATAATTTTGTCTCTATTTTCAAATTAAATAAAATTACATATTTTTCCTCCAGAGGAAAAATATTTTATTTAAAACTACTCTATATCATATAATTAAAACAAATATTTTTTTTTTTTTTTTTTAAAAACCCACCTATCATTTAAAACTATTCTACATTATTAAATTTAAAAAATGTCTGTTAAAAAGTTAATATTCATTTTGACATGTTTATAACCATTTATTTTATACCTACATTATTATTTTATAATTAGAAATACATATTATTATATTAATATTTACGTGTTTAGGAAAAATCCTCTATATTATTAAATTGAAAAAACTGGTGCTAAAAGATAACATTGATTCGGACATGTTTGTAAATCATTTATTTTATATTGTAAATGTTATTTTCCAATAAACATTATGATTTTACAATTAAAAACGCATATTACTATTTTAATGTTTTCATAATTTGAGTGTCATTCACTCTCCTTTCTGAATTGAAATGTAATAATGATGCTTTAGAATATGAAATATTTATCATTATTTTTTTAATGTTTTCATATTGATTTGTTTTGAAAACTAAGTTTAGGTTTTGACTATGATTAATGTTCGATGTTTGGTCGGTATATAAAACTTTGAATAAATATACATCAAAGACTTTGAAACACAAATTAGGTAATAGGACATTGAATAATAATAATTTATTTGTATGAATTATTATATGATTGTTATTTTTTAATTGTAATATGTATTATTATACTTGAGGTAAGATTCCTAGATTCCTACTTCTTAGACCATAAGTTTAGAATGAAAAAATAAATAAATATGAATTTGTGAAAATTGTGAAGTTTGTTGAACACATAAGAGATAGAGCGGATGATGCAACTTTTTGTGGCTACTAGTGTTTTGCTTTCGTTGGTTGTCCATTCTCCTAGGCTAATATTTTTTTGCAGATACTTGTTTTGTGGTTTTTGTATCACACTAATTAATAATGAATTCTCATGATTTAATGGGGAAATTAGTTTTTTTCGAAGAAATGGTTGCTACTTGTGTAAATTCTTTTTCTCAAGCAGTTCAAATCACAGTTTCATACAATGCTATGCTGAAATCTAGATATATTTTTATGGTCCTTTGAAGGAGGAAGCCTTTAGCTATGATTTTTTTTATTTTTAGATCAAAGTTTGGTCTACAAATTTAATGGGTTTTGACAATAGTTGACTTATCTCCACAAGTGAATTTCTGAATCCTGGAAACCTCTCTTGATTGATGAACTGAATATTCATTAGAGAAATTTTGAAGTAAAAAATGAGCCTAAAAAAAATGTAAACAAAAATCAAATTTATAAGAACCAATAAGATTCAATATGATGATGTCCACCATAGGGGTTGATTCACCATCTTTGGAGTAAAAAAGTAAAAAGATTTGAAAAAGATTTACTTTTTCAACTCTTATTTTGAACTTATCTCTTTATGATTTTACACAAATTTCGAGCAAGAGCACTTGTTGGATGCAAATTTTAATTTTGCATTCAAGGAGCACCCACGCTTTTCGATGGACCCTACTACATGAAAAAATGTGATATATATGAAAAATGTGATTGCAATCACATTTTTTCATGTATTCCATATTTTTTTTATGTAGTAGGGTCCATCGAAAATAGGTAGCATGGGTCTCCATAGATGCAAAATTAAATCATGCATCTTATAAGTACTCTCACTCAAAACTTGAGTAAAATCATAGGGAGATAACTTGAAAATAAGAGTTGAAAAAATAGTTTTTTCTTTTTTCCCTCCAAAACGTGATGAGGTAATCTAAGCTTATTTTATTATTTCCACTAATATTTTATAATATTTCTTAGGAGGCCCATTTTAGACCTCAAAATTTCTCTAATGTACCCTCTCGCTCAGGGTTTTTGTTGTTGTTGTATTTGATAATATTGAGGATAAGAAGGTTATTTGTGAATCTAGACCCTGGTTCTAGGGTAGTGTTGGTCTCTTCAGACAAATCTAGTCTCCTACCTTTGATGTGGTTATGACGCCAATCTCCATGACTCTAGTTTGGGTAAGACTCTTGAACCTTCCCTTGCATCTTTGGAATTTCCCATCGTTAATTTCTATTGGAAATGCAATTGCGAAGTTTTATTGCTGCAACATAGATGATTTTTTTTATAATACCACTTATACTCATATATGAGTGGAGATGGGCTTTAATAAGGGTTTTCATGTTGAGATAAATCTGATGGTTCCAGACTATGTATGGATTTAGAAGCTTGATTACGAAAATGTTTCATTTTGATGTCGAGTGTGTTATGAAACAGGGCATCTAATCAAAAACTTCCCCAAGCATTGATATAATAATAGAGCAAAAAAAATAACCAGAGGCCCAAATAGTGGGAAGGAGCTCAGAGCGAACATTGTACAGTATACAAAGAAGAAGAGACTCAAGGCAAGAAAGAAGTAAAAGACAACCTAGAAGAAGTTCTTATCAAAGAAGATTCACTAAAGGAAACAAAAATCAGTCAAGAAGAAGTACATGTTAATGAAGACCCTCTAGATTCAATGATAGTGGAAGCTCAGGCGTAGCAAACCCTTGTGAAAGTTGGATTCTCTTCTAAATCCTAAGGAATAAAGTTGGAAAAAAAAATTCTTGGGCAGATGAGGCAAATGAGGAAGAACCTAAAGATAATAGTGCTCACTTACCCATCATATTTAGCATAAAACATGAGTTGGATCCAAGTGGTGAAGAAGGGAAAAATTATTTCGCAAGGAAAACAAGAACCCAGTGAAAATCAAATAAAAAAGTAGTTAAAATGGAATGTAAATGTATTTGGATCTTTGGAGTATTCAGGAAAAAAATTAGCTAGAAAGAGAATAAAATTTGTGTATCATGGGGTACTCGCTTGAGGGTTTGGATTGAGCCTCCATGCTCAATCTAAAACTTGCAAAGAATATTAGTAACTTTGATGAAATGTAACGGTTTTGGGCCAGATCCCAATTTTATTTTTTAATAAAACTCTCATGCCCATTTCATTTAAAAAAGTGTGAAGTTTGTTATATATATATATATATATCTATATATATATCTATATCTATATATATATATATATATATCAAATTTTATTAATAAATAATTTATATTATTAGATTATTCTTGGATGTAGTGTCATTTTTGTTGTTGTTAATAAAATGGTTCTCATATGGTAGGAAAACATCATCAATCATCATGCCTTGATATTAATGTACGATCAAGGGTCATTATAAGGAAAAATTATTATTCACTCATGTCATTTTGAATTTGGTAGTTGTGTAGATGGTTGTAGATTCATGGAGCAAGGTGAAATCATGATTTAAATTCGGCCATTCAATCCCAAGGTTAGTGTTGACGTATATAGGCAAGATGGAATGAGAAGTTGATCAACACATTTGCTTTACGCACCAATGATATCAAGTATAATTTCAATTGGTCATAGGGTTGTAGAAGAAATAGCCCAACCCATCGGAAGACTTGGGAGCATGGGTGGCACAATGGTAGATCTTGCAAATCACCACATTTTATTTCCCAATATGTTGGCACTATGCCTATGGACATGTGATTTGGGGCTCTCATTGTATCGGGGACCATATTGATCTTAACTCAAGGAATCAATCTCTTTTCAACTCACGGTGCGCTCCCATTTTGTTGAAACATGAAACAAGGCATGTCAAACAAGGGAATGGAACAAAACCCATATTCCACTATTCTTAACACTAAAGGCAAAAGGAAACTTAGAGCCAAGGTCATCGCCCAAACAAAATAGAAAAGCATCCAACTAGGGCATAGAAGGAAATCCACAACTTAGCAAAGAAATTATGTTATTCTAACTTCATTCCCAAAATTGAGAAAGAGAGATACAATCTTGAGGTGCTTGTCAATTAAAATAAAAATGCCGTGATTAAGAAACAAATTGAAGAAGAGCTTACACGATGGGTGGAGAATCTTAGTTTCTCAAGAACTAGGGACACCAAATTTTTTATAGCCATGAAGTTGTTATGGGTAGTAAAAGTTGTAATAGCTCAAGCAATTGAGGATAGGGGCACACCTCAGTAGTAGTGTCTAAGTAAGATAAAACAATTAGAGAAGAGAGTTGGGCTTCTAGATAAGAAATTTTCTTCTAGATATGAAATTTGAAGCATTAGGTAGGCATGCATTTGAAGAAAATTTTAAGGCCCCAAGTGGGCAAGGAAAAGCTAGAACGAAAAAGAAGGACATTGCAAATCAATAGGATGAAAAAGGAACTTCCACAAACTCAATTAAAGTTGAAGAACACATGAAACAACTAGACAGTCACTAGTAATAGGAAACTCAAATGGATCCTCCCCAGGCCTATCTAGGAAACTCTACTTTGATATATGAATGATAGAACAAGTATATTTTCTTTACATATTTTCTATCTAAAGTTAGTATAGGACAGGTTAAGTATTGTTATATGTAGTTTTATAGTATTTGAATAGGCCAAAGAACAATTTTTAATAGTGGAAAACAATTTGATAA
Source organism: Pinus tabuliformis (assembly GCA_031772625.1). Lineage (NCBI taxonomy): Eukaryota > Viridiplantae > Streptophyta > Pinopsida > Pinales > Pinaceae > Pinus > Pinus tabuliformis. Next base: position 161,830,553 of record CM062820.1, read on the forward strand.
TATGTTTTCTAACACCTTTGGGCCTGATTTCTCCAATAGTAGATAAAAAAGGGTTCAAATTGCACATTATTGTTCATAATGAATTTCTTTTGAGAGGTAGTCATGCCTTATGTTACTAATAAACAAACAATATCATTCTTATGGCTATTAGTCTCCCACTAAGGAAACCATATTAATATAAAGATACCAGAGTCTAAGAAAAAAATATTAGTTTAACATAGATAATGGAGATGTAACATTGATATAGCCTATAACTCTCATCCAAAACACTGGAAAATATTAACATTGTCGCTAATATACAGGCTATGAAACTTACTCTGAAAGGCAAAACTATAATAAACAATGTAATCATCATCAAGTATGAGTGAAGGAGTTGTTGCTTCTTCCTCACTATTTGGAAAGTCCAAATATATCGCTTTCTTGATCAGAATTGTCACCCTATGGTTCAACATGTTCACTTACAACTATAAAACATCAATACATAAAAAATATATATATTACTAAACTTCACTCTTTTTAATCAAAATAATTTTTATTCATAATATTAATATAAAAATTAATTAAAAAAACAACAATATTAAATTACAAAACTATTTTCAAAAAAGGCAAATACCATTTAAAAATAATCCACATTGTAAAATTGAAAATACTATCTATATTAATTAAATTCATAATATCAATATAAAAACTAATTAAAAAAACAGCAATATTAAATTAAAAAACTATTTTCAAAAAAGCAAATGCCATTTAAAAATAATCCACATTGTAAAATTAAAAATACTATCTATATTAATTTTAACAAGTTTATAAATTATTTATTTTAATTACAAATATCTTTATTTAAAAAAATAAAAAATCATTTATAGTCATAATAACATTTTCATAATTTACTGGTATCTACTCTTTTCTCTTTTCAATTGAAATGTAACTAGTCTACATCTACCAAGTAGAGAGAGATCAAGTTGATCCAAAAACTATATATATATTCTTTATCTTTGGTAGGTTGAGTATAGTTGGGGTCTGTCTTTAATGTTGGATGGGATAACAATATGTCATAAGGATTGTGCAAAGCTCAGTTAAGCTTGGACTAGTCATGAGACAGTTTTCATCTCCCACAAATGACTCACATCCTCAATCCTTCCCATGAGTAAACATCACACAAGCCAACTAATCTACATCTCATAAATAAAACTATTTTTTTCATTAATTAATCTATATTAACATACCTTATAGAGTAAACCTTTGTAAATCTCTCTCATAAATAAACATCACACAAGTCAACTAATCTACATCTCATAAATAAAACTAATTTTTTAATTAATTAAACTATATTAACATACCTTACAAAGTAAAGCTTTGTAAAGACTAGCAAAATGCAAGTAACAAAACAACTTTTAAAGCGATCCGGTAAAATAAAGTTTCATAATCTCAACTGATTTTAAGCTTTTTCTTAGATCATAAATCCATTCAAATAGCCCTAAATCCATGGACATGAAAGAAAGAGAATTATGAAAAGAAATTTACTTAAATCTCCTAATTCTATTTCACAATCTCAACTAATTTTAAACTGTTTCTTAAATCAGAGATCCATTCAGATAACCCTAAATCCGTGAGCATGAAAAGAAAAGAGTTATGAGAAAAACTTTACTTAAAGCTCCTAATTCTATTTCACAATATCAACTGATTTTAAGCTTTTTTCTTACATCATGGATCCATTCAAATAGCCTTAAATGTATGGGCAGGAAAGGAAAAGAGTTTTTTTTTTTCAAAGAAAAAAAGCTTTATGTATTATATGAAATATATAAGAGCTGAATAATACATTCTTTCTCTGTTTATGCAGATCAGAGATATGATCCCATAAGTATATGAGGAAAAAACCTATAATCTAAAGAGCAAATTGACTCTGGATTCGACTCTGATAAAGTCTGATATCAAAACTCAAAAAAGAAATACGACAACCATGTATATTTCTTTACTAATCTGGAAGGGCAAAATCAGGTATCTGATAATGGGAATCATCAGATACAATTTCGAGATGCCAATATTCTGAAGTAGAAAAGAGTCCCTTTTTTGAGAGACCGTCTGCTGTACTGTTTTCTTCCCTATTGATGTGCTGAATAGAGCAATTCTCCAGGCAGGACCAGTAGAACTGTATCCTATCTCTCCAACCAGACAGATGATGAACCTGAATGAGATTTTTCTGATTAACTGAATCAACCCATAGCTTTGAATCACCATAAAAAGCCACATGTTGTATGTCTAGGAATATTCAAAATTTCAGAAAGGAAAAGAGTTATGAGAGGAACTTTACTTAAAGCTCCGAATTCTATTGGGAATACTACGCACAACACAACATGGTAGGATTATGTTTTGTTGAAGTCTAAATATGATTATAAATAATGTGTATAACATATTTTATATTAAAAATCGAGATACAAAAATTGCACCTATGATTAGAGAGTTGAATGAGAAGTTTATGATGTGAAGAATCTGGCATTGTTTCTGTGGTATGATGATATTGATGACTTTGAGGATTTTATTTTTGAAAAATTAAGAATTGAAATTATTAATTATTTTTCCCAAAAAACGGTAATTTTTTTTTTTAACATTTATTTAAATTATATAGAATAAAATTATTTTATTAAAAAAAAAAAAACCAAATTTTATGTAAATTATGAAAATTAAAAATGTTGATTTTTTTATAAAATTATTTTTAAATATTTGGTAATGAATTAATATTTTCAAAATTTTTACAATTTAAAATAAATTTTATTCCATATCTTATTTTTTTTTTCCGGAGAAAAAAGCGAACTTTTTATATATTAAATAGATAAAAAGTTACAAGCAGATGCAAAGCATTCAGTTGCAGTGAGGAAAACTCCCTCAGCTGACCCAGAGAAAAGAGTCTCTTCTCTGAAACTATCCAAAGACAACTTTAAAGTCCATATCCCCTGATGTTGGGTACAGTTCCGTCCCTTTTGCAAAAAGCAAGAAACACAGCAGCGTCTCGGCCTGTAACAAAACGCCAAAGACACTGTTCCGACTGTAAGATCCCGTGGGCCTCCATGAGAGGAAAACAGCCCACTGATAACATGTAACAAAGCCCGAAACACTTGGGCCGTGAAGAAATTAAAGAGCTCAGCACAAACATCAATGTTTAAAAGCACATGAAAACAAACGTCTGTGGCCAAAACAAAGACTGATATAACAGATCAGTGAACAAAATTTAGACATAGGGAGGCTGAAACGACTCCTGAAGCTGATCATGATGCTTTTCAATCACTTTCCAAATGCCCACAGCTTGCTGCAGAGCATCTTTAGATAGTTTATCCGCGTCTTCATTCCGGTTCCTGTATATGTGTTCAATTGAAAAGACATTAAAAGACTGTTTTAAAGCCATAATTTCTTCAAGAAGAGGCCTCAGCATATAGTTTTGACATCTGCTATTTCCATTAATCCATTTAACCACATTTAAAGAGTCCCCAAAGATCTGAATTGCGAAGATGTGTCTGTGGATGAGCCAACAGAGGAGCAATTTGAGGGCTGACAATTCGGCGAAATTGTTTGAACCAGTACCAATGCCCACCGAAGCCGAAAGAGAATGAGATTCATTTAGATGAATGACTATGCCTGCCCCTGCTGTGTTGTTTTGAGAGGCCCCATCAAAGTAGGCCCACGGAATGTTTGGTCTAATTTGCTCTTCTCTGCTCTGAGACTTTTTTCTTGATTCCTCCGGCTCAGGAATACTTAAAAAAATGGCTGAGCTTTGAATGGCTATAGCCTCAGCTGGGAGATAAGTATCCTGAAATATGATTCTGTTCCTGGCTATCCACACGCCCCAGGAGATGATGGGCGGGAGGTTTCTCATGTTCCCTTCCGAGTTCTGATTCCACCATTGATCCCATGCTGCCATAATGGAGTCCCCCTCCCATCTAAATTGCTTCTTTAATAAACCCTGAACCTCTTCCCAAACTTTTTTAGTGAAAGGGCAGCTCAGGAACAGGTGGAGTATGGTCTCAGATTCATTTTTGCACAACGGACATCTACCAGGACCGTGCTTGAACCTAGCTTGCAGGATGTCCCATGATGGGACCTTCTTCTTCAGCACGCACCAAAAAAACAGTCTGGATTTTTTTGGACATTTGAGCTTCCAAAGGGGCTTTGCCCACCAAGCCGGTTCTTCCCATCCCTTTTTCGACATTAAAAAACTGTACCCTGCTTTCGGGGAATAAGATCCTGTGTCAGCATGTGCCCATACTAGCTGGTCCGGTCTATCTTTTATCCTAACATTGGATCTTGACAGTTCCTGAGTAAAAATTTGCCACTCATCCCACCATACAGGGTTGAGATCGAGATCTTCTCCAGTTTTCCAAGCTTGCCCCCATATGGAGGAGTGACCAATTTTCTCTATCTGGTGCAAATGAAAAATACCTTTAGACTCCAGATGTCTAATGAGACCCGGAGATAAAACATAACGCTCATTGCAACCCACCCAAGGGTCCCTGCCTATTTTAACATTTTCACCACTGCCCACCTGCCAAGACAGCCCTTGTTCTATGATTTTAAAAGCTTCAGTGGTAGCTTTCCATATAACAGAAATGTTCCTCCCTTTTTTGTTTGGGTCACGGATCCAATTTTCCAGTGGCATTGGATCTATATACTTGCGCTTTACTACTCTTGTCCAAAGGTTCTCAGATGATATGAGCCTCCACCCAGATTTAGCTGCCAAAGAGTTGCTGAAATCATTAAGATTCTTTATACCCCATCCACCCCATTCTTTTGGCCTGGCAATCTTATCCCAAGCAACCCAAGGAAGAACCGAGTCCTCCTTTGCCCCTGACCAAAGAAACCTGCTGCAGATCCTCTTTATCTTATGAAGTGTCCCTTTTGGTATCCAGGTCAAGGCTGCCCAGAAAACTGGCATGGCCTGCAACACTGAATTTACTAGAGTCAACCTTCCAGCTCTAGACAGCCACTTGAAACTCCAATGGGCTATCCTAGCTTCAATTTTGGCCACCAGCCAGTTCCAGTCTTGCTTTTTATAAGAATTTGGCTTAAGCCAGAATCCCAAATACTTGAAAGGGGAATCCATGTTGTAAATTTCAAAAGGCAAGATAGCGGTGATCTGGGAACATTCATTCCTGCTGAAACCTTCCAAAATAAAATGAGATTTTCTGAAATTGATTTGCATTCCTGTGGCTTTCATGAACAGTTCAAGGATTTTCTTTAGTTCCTTCACTTCACTCAGACTCCCATTAGTAAAAAGTAAAATATCATCTACAAAAAGGAGATGCGAAATGAACAGATTTACAGCAACTTCCAAACCTTTAATCAAACCTGTTCTTTTTGCTTCCATAATCAGCCTGCTAAGACCCTCTGCCACTAGGAGGAAAAGCAGTGGAGAGAGGGGACATCCTTGACGCAGGCCCCTTTGTCCTTTGAAGAAAGGAGACGCTGCCCCATTGATTAGAACTGCAAAACTTACACTGGTGACACATCCCATTATCCAATTGATGAACTCCAACTTGAACCCAAGATGGGTTAGCAACATCCGGAGGTAAGTCCAACAGATTCTATCATATGCTTTTGATAGATCTATTTTGATTACAGCCCCTTTCTTGATTGTCTGCCTGATGCTATGGATCGTCTCCTGAGCTACTCCTATGGCTTCGTGAATCTGCCTTCCATCCAAAAAACCAAATTGTTCACTTGAGATATTTTTTGACAGGATCGGCTTCAAGCGCACAGCTATTATTTTTGCTATGATTTTGTAGACACAGTTGCAGAGGGAGATTGGCCTGAAGTCTTCAAAAGAGTCAGGATCCTCCTTTTTTGGGATGAGGGCGATAAAAGTAGCATTGAAAGGAGGAAGGATCTCACCCTTCCTTCTTGATTCTTCCACAACTTCAGTTAGCTCATCACCAATGGAATCAAAGAAATGATTGAAAAGTTCTATGGTCCACCCATCTGGACCTGGACTTTTATCTTTTGCCATGGTTTTGACAATATGCTCGACTTCTTCCTTTGTCACGACTTCCATTAAACTTCCCGCTTCCTCCTCTTCAACGAACCTGGGGAAACTTTGGGCAGTTCTGATAACTTCTGCTAGAGTAATCCCCCTTTGAGCTGTGAAGAGGTTTTGGAAATGGGCTTTACCCATTCTAGAGAGGTCCTCAAAAGAGGAGGCTTCTCTTCCATCTTGGTCCCTTAGCTTCCAAATGGTGTTTGCATTTTTCCGGCCCTTTGCATAATTATGAAAAAACTTAGTGTTCTCATCACCAGCTTTCAGCCATATAGCCCTGCTTTTTAGTCTCCACTCCTCTTCCCTCTCGAGAAGGATCTTACTTCTTTGCTTTTCTAACATCAGAATCTTGTCTTTTGAATCCTGATTTACATATCCGCCAGCCTCAGGCTCCTCAAGATCTCGTAATTCAGCATCTATTGAGGAAAGGGCTTCATTCTGGGACACCTTCCTAGCTTTGGCCCATTCTATAGTTGCTTTTTTGAGTCTTTGTAAATTATCCCAGAAATGGGCCCCTTTGCTTTCTGATGGAGAACTGCCCGGATGTCTCCAGGTATCCCTGAAGAGGATATTGAAAGACTCCTCCTGCAACCAAGCCGCATTAAATTTAAAAGGAGAAGCTGGTTTCGAGGGAGGCTTTTGAAACTCCAGCAGAATGGGAAAATGATCAGAGTTCCCCCCTTCCCCGACCCACTGCCGGAACATAGGGATGTTGTTTATCAAATCTTCACTTATGAGAAAACGGTCCAACCGCTTTGCCACTCTTCCCTCCCCTATTCTTCTGTTCCTCCATGTAGGCTTGACTTTGATTAAATTGACATCTATCAAATTATGAGAGAGGAGAGCGCTTGTAAAAAAATCCGAGAGCGGATCTTCCCTGGCTGAAGGACCCCATGCTTCCGCGGTCCCAATAGAGAAGTTAAGGTCTCCTCCCAAGATAACACTCCTGTCTTTAAAAAGGCCTTTTGAAAGCAGGTTATTCCAGAAAATCTCTCGGCCTTGACATGGCCCGTAAACATTTAGCATCAAAAAAGAAAGCCCAATGTCAGGAGAATAGACCTCCATGCCAATAACATGGTCCATTCCCCAAAGGCTATTGATCATCATCCTTCCTTCTTTGACACCAATAGCCAAACCCCCCGAATGGCCTACAGCATCTATGGCATGAAAATCCCATCCAGGGAAAGAGGACTTGAGCATAGATTCCACCTCTAGGCTCCTTCCAAGGGTTTCTTGTAAGAAAAGAAAATCCGGATTGTATCTAGTAACTAACTCTTTTAAAGCCAGTTTTTTGGGTTTACTGGCTAAACCCCTACAATTCCAGGACAGAAGGATCATTTAACAACCTGGACAGGGGTATTTGCTGCTCTAAGCGCCCCAGTAATGGACATCTGCTTCCCATCAGCTACATCAAACTTCGCTTTGACCTGAGCTTTGGATAGATTCGATTTCCTACCCCTACCCTTTCTTTTGGAGGCCTGGGATGAAGAAGGGCCTAAACCACCTATCATATCAGGAGACTCTATAGACTTACCCTGCCTTTTATCCAGAGATCTCAGATTATAATGACAGCTCTGATTGGAATGTACCGGTTTTTGGTTATATTGAGGCACATCTTCGCAATTCAGATCGATGGAGGGAATGGCATCAATAAGTTTTTCAACAGATAAACAATCAACATTCTTACTAGAGATAAGAGCTTCGTTTATAGGATTATCAAAATGATCGGGGAAATATGAAACAGTGCAATGATCATGAGGCATAACATTTGGTTCCTCCATTACAGTGTCGGGATCATCAGCAGGTGTCTCCTTGGCGTCCTTCACCGGGGTCTCTTGGGCCTTTGGTTCTTCGGGCATTTGATTAGTGCCCTCTCTGACCGACTCCTCTTTACCGCTATTCCTCTCCTCCATAGCCGCTTCCTTTAGAGGTTTCTTAGCCCCATAATCCTGTTCCTTCCTCATCTTTTTCTCCCTCTGCTCACCTTGTTTCTGCGTCCTTCTTCTGCGATTACCCAGAGGGCAATCCTTCGCCAAATGCCCGTATTCGTGGCACCTATAGCACCGAAAAGGAAGGTGCTCATAATCCAGAGGCTGCTCAAAAACATATTCTCCATACTCAAGATTTACAGACTCCGCTAATCCCTCCTTAGGGTTCAATCGAACCAGAATCCTTGCCATTGTTCTTTCGTAGGTGTGAAGGAATGACATATCAGCTTCAAGATAAGTGCCCAGCAGGTCCCCTATGGATTTAAAGACTGACTCCACCCACAGGAACGGAGGGAGTCCTGGCGCTCTGACCCATACTGGGAACTCATCCGCCTTCTCCCTTTTTGCATCAAAATTTGGCGTCCATCTCTGAAACATGACCGGGCGATTCCCAATAATCCAGTTCCTCTCAGCAACCCAATCTGCATCTTCTTTTTTAACGAAACTAACCATGAACCAGCCTTTTACTAATAGAGCCACTCTGAAGGAATTTGCCAAGGATTCTTTCCATTGGGTCTCCGCCCACTGATTCAAGGACTTACCAGATAGAGCCTTCCCTCTGATTCGACCTACAAGGGTGCATTCCGCCACTGTCAGAGCATCCTGAACTTGGACATCCATGCCGAGTACCAGGTTGCCTTCAAAGGTCTTCTTCTTTAGGGAAAAGTCTTTCTTTCGATTTGCCTCAGACCTGTCCTGACCCCGATCTACAGCCTCTCCTAAAAGATTAGGTGTTGCAGTTCCTTGATTCTCCTGAAGACTCCCTCTATTTTCTACAGGGGTTTGAGACGCTGTTCCGCCCTCAGCAAACTGACTACCGGCTTCCAGCACCACCTTCTCGGTTGCCCCCTGTCCTGGATTCCCTGTTTCCTTTCCACTGAAAAGGGGTTTCCCCACCTTCCCGAGCCTTACCGTCTCGTTCCCCTCAGTGATGAGCCCTTCTAGACTTAGGCTGGGGTTTGAAACTTGTTTTATGGGAGAGCGTCTAACTGCATGCCGATTACCCCTTTCAACTTCAACATTCCCTGTCTTCGAAACCCTTCCAACCGATCTCCAGATACCTTGCTTGGTCGGAAACTTTATAATGTCCTCGAGCCCTCCTGATAACCTTGCTGGACCTGAGAGAGGCTTAAGCTTGCTACCATGGAGACCAACTGAGACATGGAAAGGGCTTTTCTCCGGGAGAAATGGTGAGAAGATATCCTTTCCCCCTTTGAGGCACGACCCATCCACACCCGCCTTGACCTCTAACTGCTCGGGTTTCCTCTTGTAGATCCACGCGCCTTCCACAGCCGGCTCCTCAACTGCATGACTGCCATCTGACCCAAAGAACTTGACCAAGTTTTGGGCAGTTACATCTTTCCCCCAAACTGATAGCAAATCCTCCGGGGTCGGTTCTAGGTCAATAGATTCGGTAGATGTTACCATGGTGAAATAACAGTAAAAACACTCAGTACCTGACACCGTAAACTGCCCTTAGCTGCTACTGTCAATGCTGCTTCGGAACGTGGTAACGCCGGTTCCCCAATACAGCTGCTTCTTCTCCGGGAATGAGCTTAACCTTGCCGTTTCGATTATTACCTTCAGCTTAGCCCGTAACAGCTCTCTTAACAAAAGAAAAACCCTCCGCTTCCTCTCCGGTTGTAGATTAACCACGCCGTTTACGCAGAAAACCTCCAGATTAACCTAACAGCCCTTCCACCGTCTGTCGACCCCCGAACCGTGGCTGCCGCTTTCTGCTAAAACCTACCTAGACCCTGTACTGTAGCTACCTAGGCCGTCAACCTAGGTGACCCCAGGTCGATCCCTGCTGCCTCCGATTGCCTCCATCTCCAATCCTCCAATATCCACCCCTCTATATTGTTATTGTTCTGATGTTCGACATCTTCTTATTCCATATCTTATAGTTTGTATATTAAAGGCTAATAAAATTTGTCAAAATTTTTATATTTTAAAATATATTTATCTTTAAATTTTCTTTGCTTTTATTTTGTAAATCAATAATTAAACCAAAAAAATAATCAAACTCAAATATAATATCTTAATAATTTTGACTACTTAAATACCTTTAAATCATCTTAAAAAAACATTACCTTACCCGAAACCATAACAAACAAAAACATAATGCTAAACCACCATTCCCTCAATGAGACTAAAGGGATTCTATCCACTCATATTTTTATTATGATAAATAATTTATAGGCCTCCAATAATCATTTCCTCAAAAAGGCTAACGGGTTTCTATCAAGTTTATATTTTTATTATGATAAATGATTTATAAGCTTCAACCATCATTACCTCAATGAGGCTAAGGGGTTTATATCCACTCTATATTTTTATTATGATAAATGCTTCGTACATTTTAATAAAAAATAAAAAATAATTAATTAATAACTAATTTTATTAACAATAATTAATTAAACAAAATAATTCATATTTATAAATCATTATATTAATTATAAAATTTAAATAATATTTTGTTATTATATTTTTATTTTTAAAAGATAAAATTTTATATATGATTTATATTTAAAATATAATTCATTAATATTTTCTAAAATTTATATGATTTATTAAATTTTAAGAAGGTATATGATTTATTTGAATTTTTTAACATTTTATCTTTATATTCAAAAGGAAATAAGAGAAGTTTTATTTGATCACCATAGTTTTCATGATTTAGAAAGTCAAAAAGGTTGGGATAGTGGCAAATATTTTGAAAATTAGATGCAATGTGAGTTTAAGATAGACAATCTAAGGAAAATACTTTTCATCTTCAACTGTCTTAAGATCTCATAGGTGATATACTCTTTCATTGCATGGCATTTTCTACATTGACCAACTCACAGTTTCACTAGAAAACTCACGAGAATTAATTCTTCTCTTAGGAATGCTCATTTTCTTTTTAATACTAGTCAAGACATAAATACAATTGTGTTTTTTAGAAATTAGGATTGATCTTCTCCTTAAATTTAAAATTAATAATATTTTAATATATCTAGATTCTATAAAATGGTCTCTTTATTTATTCTCCGATAATCCAACCATATCATAATCATAATATGTTTTAATTTATTTTTATTTTTGAGGCTAGAATTTTCCTTTTTGACCATAAATTTATCGTGAAGTAATGTTAACATGAAGAGGTAAATATTTTAATCTTAATAACATATATTTATAAATAAAAAATAATTTAATTATTTAAAAATATTTCTAAAAATAATTGATTTTTTTTTTTTTAAATATATTTTCTTTAAAGAGAAATGGGGCTTTGGTGGCAGGAACTCTAGTCGTTGTTGCCCTCTTTTCTCCTTGTTTTGGTTGGACGTTGCCATTGAAGTTTTGGTTCATCATTGTCGTGTTGTTGCCTGGCCTTGGTTGTCTTTCAATGTCGACGTCTATTATTCTTGTGAATGGAGATTAAGGGACTGGGATCTACATGTCTTGGTTTCATGCCTCTCTTTCTGTTGTTGCAATCATGTTGGGTGTGGAGCTTGATTTTCTTCTTGATTTAGAGGTCTTAATCGCATTGGACCCCAATTCTTGAACCAGGCGACAATATCGCCCATATGAGAGCCGCTAGGGGGGTCTAGGGGGTGTGATAACTACTTTTAAAGAGTCCCCCCTGGCGAGGGTTTAGGGCCAACACCCTTGAAGATAAAAATAGATGAAAAATTGTCTTGTAAAATATTGTAATTTCGTAGTCAATATGAGTCGTTCATTAGGCGGATGATATGATGGTAGAAGTTATGTTAATTTAGGGTTTTTCCTCTAGAAGGCAACCCTCGGTTTATATGAGGGAATTGTATTGCGGCTGTGTATTATTATTATAAGAGAGAGAGAGAGGAGGTTGTGTGAGAGCGAGGAGGAAATTACAACAAATATGTTGTAGGTTTTATCTCTTCATTTTGCTAGATAATATAAAAGGAATGACTGACTGTTTCTCCGTGGACGTAGCCCAAATTGGGTGACCTGCGTATATTTGTGTCTCTCTTATTTTATGTGATTTTGTATTTGTGTTTCTGCAATCTTTTATGTGTTCCATTGCTCTGTAATATATAATTTTCTAACAAATCAATGGGAGATGAAGGGGTTAGGGTGTAGTGGCTTCTTTGTCATCTTACCCCCGGTTTCGGGCATCTTTATTTTTTTGTGGCAGTGAAGCATTGCTAGTGTGGGATGTGGCAATTTTTAAGCCGTCTTAGCCAAGTTTACATGGGTTGCGGTTGTTGTTTTTGAAGCATTTATCTGCCTAGTGTTTATACCTTTGTCCCTATGGGTTTGTTTGTAGGGTTGTTTGTCTTCGGCCATTCACTATTCGTGGGTGTCCTCGGCGTGGACATTTTGTGTTTCCTGTTGCTGCTTGGCCAACTTCTTTTAGTCATTTCTTCTCTGGGCTACGACCCTTGCTTGCCCCTCGATTTTTTTATTAGTGTGTTTCATTTGACCTGTGCCCTTGTTTCTTCTGCTAGGCTTTCAAGTTTTCTATGTTGCCCTTTCTGAGTTTTTGGTGGCCATGCTTAGCCTTTTAATTTTTTTCATCAGTCCTTGTCCTTGGGTTTGTTTTCTCTAAGATTTTTTGGGGTTTTATTGGAGCTATATGGGTGGTTTGTGCCTAATTTTGTATAGATATTTTATGGATCTCCAATTTTTGGAAGAATGTTCATTTGGAAGCTTTAGGCTCTTCTTTGTTGATAGACCTTTTGACATCTGGAAAATGTAATTTTGTCTCTATTTTCAAATGAAATAAAATTACATATTTTTCCTAATATATATATATATATATATATATATATATTTTATTTAAAACTACTCTACATCATATAATTAAAACAAATATTAAAAATTATTTAATTTTTTAAAAACCCATGTATCATTTAGAACTATTCTACATTATTAAATTAAAAAAATCTCTGTGAAAAAGTTAATAATCATTTTGACATGTTTATAACCATTTATTTTATACATACATTATTATTTTATAATTAAAAATACATATTATTATATTAATATTTACGTATTTAGGAAAAATCCTCTATATTATTGAATTGAAAAAACTGGCTGCTAAAAGTTAATATTGATTCGGACATGTTCGTAAATCATTTATTTTATATTGTAAATGTTATTTTCCAATAAACATTATCATTTTATAATTAAAAACGCATATTACTATTTTAATGTTTTCATAGTTTGAGTGTCATTCACTCTCCTTACTATTTTAATGTTTTCATAGTTTGAGTGTCATTCACTCTCCTTTCTGAATTGAAATGTAATAATGATGCTTTAGAATATGAAATATTTCTCATTATTTTTTAATGTTTTCATTATTGATTTGATTTGAAAACTAAGTTTAGGTTTTGACTATGGTTAATGTTCGATGTTTGGTCGGTATATAAAACTTTGAATAAATATACATCAAAGACTTTGAGACACAAATTAGGTAAAAGGACCTTGAATAATAATAATTTATTTGTATGAATTATTATATGATTTTTATTTTTAACTGTAATGTGTATTATTATACCTAGGGTAAGATTCCTACTTATTAATGAAAAATAAACATAAATAAATATGAATTTGTGAAAATTGTGAAGTTTGTTGAACACATAAGAGATGGAGCGGATGATGCAATTTTTTGTGTCTGCTAGTGTTTTGCCTTCACTTGTTGTCTATTTTCCTAGTCTAATATTTTTCGCAGATCCTCATTGGTGATTTTCGTAGTGTACTAATTAATGATGGATTGTCATGATTCAATGTGGAAATTAATTTTTCTTGAAGAAATGGTTGTTGGTTTTGTAATTTTTTTTCCTCAAGTAGCTCAAACCACGATTTCATACAATGCCATGTTGAAATCAAGATATGTTCTTATGGTAGTTCAAGAAGCTCCTTTTTTTTAATGTTCTTTTCAAAGAGGAAGCCTTTAGCTGTGATTTTTTTTTTTTTTAAGATCAAAATTTGGTCTACAAATTTAATGGGTTTTAGCCGCAGTTGATTGATCTCCACAAGTGAATTTATGCTTCGTGGAAACCTCCCTTGACTGAATATTCATTAGAGAAATTTTGAAGTAAAAAATGAGCCTAAAAAAAATGTAACCAAAAATCAATTTTATAAGAACTAATAAGATTCAATATGATGATGTCGACCATAGGGGTTGATTCGCCATTTTTGGAGTAAAAAGGTAAAAAGATTATTTATTTTTTTTACTTTTTTCAACTCTTATTTTCAAGATATCTCTCTATGATTTTACACAAATTTCGAGCGAGAACACTTGTTGGATGCAAAATTTAATTTTGCATTCAAGGAACACCCATGCTGCATATTTTCGATGGAACCTACTACATGAAAAAAGTGAAATACATGAAAAATGTGATTGCAATCACGTTTTTTCATGCATTTCATATTTTTTATGGAGTAGGGTCCATCGACAGTAGGCAACATGGGTCTCCATAGATGCAAAATTAAATCATGCATCTAATAAGTACTCTCACTCAAAACTTGAGTAAAATCATAGGGAGATAAGTTGAAAATAAGAGTTGAAAAAATAGTTTTTTCTTCTTTCCCTCTAAAACTTCATAATCTAATCTTATTTTATCATTTTCACTAATATTTTATAATATTTCTTAGGAGGACCATTTTAGACCTCAAAATTTCTCTAATGTACCCTCTGGCTCGGGGTTTTTGTTGTTGTATTTGATAATATTGAGGATAAGAAGGTTATTTGTGAATCTACACCCTGGTTCTAGAGTAGTGTTGGTCTCTTCATACAACTCTAGTCTCTTACCTCTGATCTGGTTATGACACCAATCTCCATGGCTCTAATTTGGGTAAGGCTCTCGAACCTTTCCTTGCATCTTTGGAATTTCCCATCGTTAATTTCTATTGGAAATGCAATTGCGAAGTTTTATTGTTGCAACACAGATGGTTCTTTTTTTATAATACCACTTATACTCATATATGTGTGGAGATGGGATTTAATAATGGTTTTCATATCGAGATAAATCTGATGGCCCCAGGATTTAGAAACTTGATTACGAAAATGTTTCATTTTGATGTCGAGTGTGTTATGAAATAGGGAATCTAAACAAAAACTTCCCCAAGCGTTTGTATAATAACAGACCAAAAAAATAACCAGAGGCCAAAATAGTGGGAAGGATCTCAGAGCGAACATTGTACAATATACAAAGAAGAAGAGACTCAGGGCAAGAAAGAAGCAAAAGACAACCTGGAAGAAGTTCTTGTCAAAGAAGATTCACTGAAGGAAACAAAAATCAGTCAAGAAGAAGTACATGTTAATGAAGACCCTCTAGATTCAATGACAATGGAAGCTCATGCGCAACAAACCCTTGTGAAAGTTGGATCCTCTTTTGAATCCTCAAGAAATAAAGTTGGAAAAGAAATTTCTTGGGCAGATGAGGCAGATGAGTAAGAACCTAAAGATAATAGTGCTCACTCACCCATCATTTTTAGCAGAAAACACGGGTTGGATCCAAGTGGTGAAGAAGGGAAAAAATATTTCACCAAGGAAAACAAGAACCTAGTGAAAATCAAATAAAAAAGCAGTTAAAATGGAATGTAAATGTATGTGGATCTTTGCGAATATTCAGGAAAAAATTTAGCTAGAAAAAGAATAAAATTTGTGTATCATGGGGTACTCGCTTGAGGGTTTGGATTGAGCCTCCATGCTCAATCTAAAACTTGCAAAGAATATTAGTAACTTTGATGAAATGTAATGATTTTGGACTAGATCCCAATTTTATATTTTAATAAAACTCTCATACCCATTTCATTTAAAAAAAAGTGTGAAGTTTGTTTTAGATATATATATATATATATATAATTTTATTAATAAATAATTTATATTATTAGATTATTCATGGATGTACTGTCATTTTTTTGTTGTTAATAAAATGGTTCTCATATGGTAGGAAGACATCATCAATCATCATGCCTTGATATTAATGTACGATCAAGGGTGATTATAAGGAAAATTTATTATTCACCCATGTCATTTTGAGTTTGGTAGTTGTGTAGATGGTTGTAGAGTCATGGAGCAAGGTGAAATCATGATTTCAACGGGGCCATTCAATCCCAAGGTTAGTGTTGAGGTATATAGGCAAGATGGAATGAATTTGACCAACACATCTTCTTTAGGCACCAATCATATCAAGTTAAGAGGGAGAAAAAAGAAATAGAGGTTAGCTTACCTATTTTCTCTTGCATTATGGTTGGTTTGTTTTCATATCTCAATGTGTTTTCAATCTATAATTTCAATTGGCCATAGGGTTGTAGAAGAACTAGCCCAACCCATCGGAAGACTTGGGAGCATGGGTGGCACAATGGTAGATCTTGCAAATCACCACATTTTATTTCCCAATATGTTGGCACTATGCCTATGGACATGTGATTTGGGGCTCTCATTGTCTGCAATATTCCTGAGTTGGTTGATTTTGTAGGTAACAACTCTTCTATCGGGGACCATATTGATCTTAACTCGGGGGATCAATCTCTATTCAACTCACGATGCGCTCCCATTTTGTCCAAACATGAAACCAGGCATGGAAAACAAGGGAATGGAACAAAACCCATATTCCACTAATCTTGACACTAAAGGCAAAAGGAAACTTAGAGCCAAGGTCATCACCCAACAAAATAGAAAAGCATCCAACTAGGGCATAGAAGGAAATCCACAAAGCAAAGAAATTATGTTATTGTAACTTCATTCCTAGAATTGAGAAAGAGAGATACAATCTTGAGGTGCTTGTCAATTAAAATAAAAATGCTATGATTAAGAAACAAATTGAAGAAGAGCTTACAAGATGGGTGGAGAATCTTAGTTTCTCAAGAACTAGGGACACCAAATTGTTTATAGCCGCGAAGTTGTTATGGGTAGTAAAAGTTGTAATAGCTCAAGCAATTGAGGATAGGGGCACACCTCAGTAGTAGTGTCTAAGTAAGATAAAACAATTAGAGAAGAGAGTTGGGCTTCTAGATAAGACATTTTCTTCTAGATGTGAAATTTGAAGCATTAGGTAGGCATGCATTTGAAGTAAATTTTAAGGCCCCAAGTGGGCAAGGAAAAGCTAGAACATAAAATAAGGACATTGCAAATCAATAGGATGAAAAAGGAACTTCCAAAAACCCAATTAAAATTGAAGAACTCATGGAACAACTAGATAGTCACTAGTAATAGGCAACTCAAATGGATCATCTCCAAGCCTATCTAGGAAACTCTACTTTGATACATGAATGATAGAACAAGTATATTGTCCTTACATATTTTCTATCTAAAGTTAGTATATGACATGTTAAATATTGTTATATGTAGTTTTATAGTATTAGAATAGACGAAAGAATAATTTTTAATAGTGGAAAACAATTTAATAATATGTTTTCTAACACCCTTTGGCCTAGTTTCTTCAATGGTAGATAACAAAGGGTTCAAATTGCACATTATTGTTCATAATGAATTTCTTTTGAGAGTTAGTCATTCCTTATGTTACTAATAAACAAATAATATCATCCCTATGGCTATCAGTCTCCCACTAGGGAAACCATATTGATAGAAAGATATCAGAGTCTAAGAAAAAAATATTAGTTTAACATAGGCAATGGAGATGTAACATTGATATAACCTACAACTATCAACAAAAACACTCAGAAATATTAACATTGTCGCTAATATGCATGTTATGAAACTTATGCATGTTATGAAACTTACTCTGAAAGGCAAAACTATAATAAACATTATAATCATCATCAAGTATGAGCGAAGGAGTTGTTGCTTCTTCCTCACTATTGGGAAAGTCCAAATCCGCCATTTTCTTGATCAGAATTATCACCCTATAGTTCAACATGTTCACCTGCAACTATAAAGCATCAATACACAAAAAATAAAAAAATAAAAAATCTTATTAAACTTCACTCCTTTTAATCAAAATAATTTTTATTCATAATATTAATATAAAAGCTAATTCAAAAAATATTTTTAAAAAGTAAATACCATTTAAAAATAATCCACATTTTATTTTTTAAAAAAGCAAATACCATTTAAAAGTAATCCACATAGTAAAATTGAAAATACTATCTATATTAATTTAATTCATAATATTAATATAAAAACTAATTAAAAAAATAACAACATTAAATTAAAAAACTATTTTAAAAAAAGCAAATACCATTTAAAAATAATCCACATTGTAAAATTGAAAATATTAATTTTAACATGTTTATAAATTATTTATTTTAATTCGTTAATTACAAATATCTTTATTCTAAAATAAAAAACATTTATGGTCATAGTAACATTTTCATAATTTCTTGGTATTTACTCTTTTCTCTTTTCAATTGAAATGTAACTAGTCTAGATCTATCTTAATTTTGGATCTACCAAGTGCCAAGAGGGATCAAATTTTTTGATATGCAAACATTCTTTTTTTTTACAAGATCGGTTATGGTTTTATATATTCCAAAAAAGAGAGAGGAGCAAGCTCTTGATACATATGGGGCTGGAAAGAGTCATGCTAAAGGAGAGAAGGTCGAGAACGTAGTCTTGGGATCCTTTAGACATGAATCCAAAAATTCCAGAGATTCTAAATACATTTCTAGCATACTGTCGTACAAACTGAGAAAACAAGAAAATACATTTACATAACATAACTTTCATAAACTAAGAAACTTCAAAACACTTTTGAGGCTTTTTAATATTTGTTTACAGATTGATCTTGCTAAGATCTATGTTTAATACTATGATAGTTGGAGTTTTCTCCCTCCTGATTCAGAGTAATGTTTTTGAGGTAGCTGACTGTCTCCTCAAGGTGAGTGCACTTGTTGGTGAGGGAGTCTATTTCAGCCTTCTGATTCTCCAATTGTCTCTTCAAAGTTGAGTTCTCTGACCTCATTTGAATCTTCAAGTCTTGGATTGTCTCTCTTATCTTGACGATCATGAATTTGTTGGCTTGTCAAGTAGCACATTTCTCATTTTGTGAAGCTCGATCTACTAGATTTAATTCCATTGCTGAGCGGTCTTCTGTTGTCCTTTGATCTGAGATATGCTCCTCTATGGTGTGTTGGTTCTTCTTGGTATCTCTGCTAGATGAAGGCCCTACTATTGTTCCCCTGAGCTTGATAGAGTGATGCCTATGATCCTTCTTGTTGGATGGATGAAGTTCCAACTTCTCTTAGTTAATGCACCAGTTTGCTGGCTTGATTCGAAACAAGAAGAAAAAGAGATCAAGCCTTATATCATAGACAACAGAAATGGAGGAGATAACATAGATGCTAGACGAGAGAGCAGAGTAGTGCAAAAAGCCAAAGGGAGAGCAGAGTAATGATGAAAAGAAGCTCACAGGAGGATTGTTTGCATGAGGAGAGCAGCAATCCACAAGCAGTGATCTTGCAGGAGGCTTGGGATCTCAAAGAGGGGGAGAAAGAAGGCCCGAGAGGGTCGAGGAAAGGTGAAGAAGGATGGAACACAGGATGAGAAGAAGGGAGGGGAAAATAGAGAAATAGGGAGCTCGCTGGGGAGAGAGATCAACATGAAGAACAAGGGACAATTGAGGAGTGAATAGAGGACAGGGAGGCCCGAAATATAAAGAAGAGGGGAGAGTGGAAGGAGACTGAGTCAGTTGAGAAGAAATGCTGACCTGGGAGAGCGTGATTGGAGGCATATTGAGAATCATATCGCTGAAAGAATGGCAGAAAATGCACAGTGTGATGCATGTGGAGTCATGAGACCTCCATGCACTGTCAACTGAAAAGAAATCACTACGGGGATAAGTATGGGTACTACAAATCACATTTGCATTGAAACACGAAAAATAATTGATTGAAGATAATTTTGACATGATTTTCATACATGGAGAGTAGGACTAAGGAAGAGGTGTGAGGAACACATCCTCAGCTACTCTTGTTTCCCCTTCAGACATGGATACTGCCAAATTTGCATGGTGGTTAGCGGAGCTATTGTTTTCCCGCAAGATATGTTTAAAAGTGACATTTCCCAGGTCTTCCATATTTTTCCTTATTCTTTTGAGGATTTGGTGCATGGAAGAATTTGGAGGGTTTCTTCTACTGATCATGGCTTCAATTATGATTGTTGAATCTCCCATTATAATAGGGTCTCTGATTTCCTTTTTTTTTTTAGTATCTTGGTTCCCATTAGCAGGCCATAAGCCTTTGCCTTATTGTTAGAGGTTTCCCCCAACCCCCACTCATAAGTGACTGGATTATTTCCCCCTGGTTTGAGGAGGATCCCTCCTGCTCTAGCTCTACCCAGATTGTTTTTGGAGGCACTGTCGAAGAAGAGACAATGCCTGTTCAGATTTCCTTTCCATGTTGAAAATTCTTCCTTATTTAATCTAATTTTCCAGTTTTGAGTTGGAGGTCTAACATTGGGACTGATATTCCAGTTACTTCTGATAGTTGCTTGGTTGATCCAATTCCTTTCTTCTTGCTAGAGGTTGCTAATGTCTATTTCTTTTAAACCTTTCATGTTTAGAAATTCTGAAGTGAGTCCCCAAGTTTTTAATAGAACTCTTCCAATCTTTGGGGTTTGGTCTTTGAAGATGCTTTTATTTCTTGAGAGCCAAATATGCCAATAGAGAAATGATGGGAGACTTTCCTAGAACCTTTTGATGGTTTGCTTGTTCTTCAATGAATAAGGGTAATTTTTTTTCCATTCAATAAAGAAGTCATTAAAGGTTATGGAGAAGTTGAGCTCCATTTCCAGAGGACTAGTAAGCTGCTTCCAACACTCTCTAGTAAAGGGACAATCCAAGAAGAGGTGTTGGATGGATTCTTCTTCATTTAGGCACATTGAGCACCTTGACGGGATAGAGAATACCTCTCTGTTAAGGTTATTATCGGTAAGAATTCTGCCTTTTAGGAGAGTCCAACTGAAAATCTTAACTTTGGGGAGGCTTTCTGGCTTCCATATAGATTTCCAGGGGGTCCAATCTTGTTCATCTTGCTGTGCCTAGAGAGTGTTGTATCCGGACTTGAGTGAGTAGGCACCCCCACTAGGATCCCAGATGATTGTATCTTCATCTTCCATATTTGTTGGGGTTGATCCTTTGAGATGGAGGACTAAGAGATCCCGTTGGCCTTTTAAATTTGGAGGCATATTTGGAATGTGCTAGTCATGCCAATTTCTGTTATTCCATCGAGATATAGAATGCAAGGAGGTTAGCCCCATTGCTTGCATCCATTCTCTTATCTCATGGATACCTCGGTAGGTTGATAAAGGCTCTTTCCCCATGATTTTGTCTCCCCATACCTTGATACTTTTTCCATTTCCAGGCATCTTCGAAGTGTACTTGGTAATTGTAGGTAACATTTTTTTGACTAGCTTCCATACTTGCGAGCATGGCCTTATTGGGACATTTTCATCCAGCAAGTGAGTTCTTTGATGATTCATATATTTTAAAGCCAAAGTTTGTTTCCACCAGCTATCCTTTCCAGTTATCATTCTCCATATAATTTTGGCCCCTAGGGCAGCATTCATCATTCCAGGCAGCCTTATGGATAAACCTCCCTTCTCATAAGGCAAAATTACTTGTTCCCATTTTACCAAGCTGAACTTTTTGGTCTCCTTTTTCCTCCCTGCCATAGAAAACCCCTGATTATTAATTCCATTTGTTTGTGGATGCTGGCTAGAGCCAGAATAGTGGCATATTGGTAAATTGGCAGCGCAATGAGCATGGCTTTGATTAGGGTCACCTTGCCCGTAATGTTCAACCACAACACACCCCAACTTTGGATTTTTTCCTTCATATTTTCAGTTTGTGTGCTCCATAACTTAGCCTTTATGTTTTCTTTTGATATGGGTAGTCCTAGGTAGAAGAAGTGATTCCAATTTGCCTGTATGGGTATCTCAAGGATGTGAGATATTCTTTGCATCATGCGGGAGGGAGCATTCCAGCCATATATTCTAAATTTTGAATTGTTTAAGAGACCACCCAAAACCTCCATGAATTTATGTAGGGATTTTTTGAATCTTTGGGAAATAATGCATGAGGCTCCACCCATCAACAATGTGTTATCTGTGAACAAGGAGTGATTAATGCTTCTTACACCATATGAAATGTGCAAACCAATTAGTGTTCTTTCTCTTCTACTCTTTTCCAGATCTCTACTTAACGAGTTTTCCATTATTATATATAAGAAAGGTGAAAGAGGACAACCCTACCTCAACCCTCTGGAACTTTGAAAGAAATCACTCAGTCTTTCGTTTATCAATGAGGCTATCCATGGTCCCATAATGCAGACATTTATTACCTCAATGATGTCTTTTAAGAAACCAAATTTCTTTAAGACAATAGTGAGGTAAGGAAGACTTACATGATCAAAGGCATTGGCCATATCAAATTTTATGATGATTCCCTGTTCTTTTTTCAACATGCTTGAGTGTAGAGCTTCGTGGACAACCAGAACATTGTTTATAATCTATCTATTCGGAACAAAGCCTCCTAGGTTTTCCGAGATAATCTTAGGGAGAATGTTGGTCGGCTAAATTGCTCCATTTTTTAACCTTTTTTCCCTTCAAAACCATAACCTTATACGTCTGTTTTAACCTTGAAAACTCTCTTATTCCCGCACTAGTCCAAGAATCGTATCCCTTCGTGCACTAGCTTTACGTTTCATGTTTAAGGGTTACGAACGTGCTTAATTAATCATTTTCATAGATTTTATGCCTTTAAATCCTTGCAACTAATAATTCTCTTCCTAGAAGTATTTGATGGACAATGAATTAATTATCTTGTTAGCATGGTCAAGTGCAGGTAGGATTTTTGCACTACTGGCGAATCTTCAACTACCGTGACAACTCACCACTCCATGTGGACACTGTGTTCTAGAACGGTTAACTCGAGTTGGGCTCGGAGAATAGAGGAAAATCAAGGATATGGTGGAGATTAGGTCGCTGGCTGAATATCTAGAATAGTGTTTTGCTATAGCCGAGAGGCTTAGCACGAACTGTTGTTGTTATTTTGTTATAGTGGAAAGGCTCAGATTGGAACGCTCATTGTAATTTGGTTACAACACTAGAATATCTTTGGTGTAAATTGTCGGGTGATCTTTTCTTTTTGATTCTATAAGATTGCAATTAAGTAAGTAGGAATAGAGTTTGGAAAAGTTCATATCATTTCTGGCATTTCCTGTGCTTTGCTTCTAAGTTTACGAAACCCCCAGGTTGACAATTAAGTGTTGAAGGAGTTTGCTTGACAACAATTCCTGCACCCAACATTTTGGCGCCGTTGCTGGGGAGGCGATTTGAAATTGGTAAGAAATTTCCATTTTTCTGCAATAGGGGTAAGTCTACTATTATTTTTTCTGTAGTATGCTTCTGTTGTTTTGAGGATTTTACGAGTGTTGATTTTCTTTTCCATTGCAACAATTAAGAAATTCTTTTTCTTTTATAAGCATTTGAATTTTGTTTTTGGATTTGATTTTTTTAAATGAATGCCTAAGAAAGGTAGGGGTTCGAAGCCCAATAATGGCCGAAAAAATACTAAAAGATATGAAAACTCTTCTCATATTGGACCTTCTTTTGCAGGTAGGAAGTCCAAGTTAACGTAAACTCATCACGTCGAAACAGTCCACCTGGATTCTGGACACAATGATTCAGGTGTGACACAACCCGAAAAGGGGAAGAAGGAGGCTAAAGGCGATCAGAAAGTTCAATTCAACATTAGTCAACCTTCACCTTCTAGAAGTAGTCCGATTGGAGGCACAACAATGGCTGATCATGAAGACCATGCAGAGGGGTCTAGCGAGAACCAGGTAAATGACGAGCAGTCCACTTTTGGATTTCCAATAGTGAACTCGGAAGAGAATGTACAAATGAAGAATATTTCACCTTCAGCTCTTCCACACTTTCATGGTAAGGTGCATGAAGACCTAGATTCATTTCTTTTCGAATTTGATATATTGTGTTGGAGTTATGATTATTCTTCTGATGCCCAGAAATTAAAGTTGTTTCCTGCAACTCTCAAGGATTCAACCTTGCGTTGGTTCATGGGACTAGGAGGAAACACTGTAAGTTCTTGGGACCAAATGAAGAGAGTATTTTTGAATAAATATCAGGAATATTGTAAAACTAGAGAAATGCAAGACGAGATCTTCACTATTGTACAAGGTGATGATGAGACTTTGGAGGATTACTTAGAGAGATTTTTGTATATACTCCAAAGGTCCAAACACAAATTTGATTTAAGTACTATTCGAACCTTGTTCCTACGAGGACTTACTGAGGATTCTAGACATAATCTGAATTTGTTAGGACAAGGAGACATTGCTCAGAAAACTTTTGAACAAATTTGTGACTTGTGCAGGAAGTTCTCCAGAAACCAATCTAGATCCACTAGAGGAGGTCGAAGAAAAACTAACAAACTGGGATCTACAGATGCTATGATCATTGGCTTGGAGAATAAGATGGACAATATGAAAATTGAAATAATGAATATTGTTAGCAAACAAATAGACTCTTTGAAATTTCAGC
This sequence comes from Pinus tabuliformis, assembly GCA_031772625.1. Classification (NCBI taxonomy): domain Eukaryota; kingdom Viridiplantae; phylum Streptophyta; class Pinopsida; order Pinales; family Pinaceae; genus Pinus; species Pinus tabuliformis. Next base: position 161,855,058 of record CM062820.1, read on the forward strand.
AAAAACTAGAAAAAGAACAAGAGTCATTGTCTATTTTTTGTCCAAAGTGTAGAAAGAAGCATCCTTTAAGAGAATGTCCTGTTGATATGAAAAGTGCTAATAAATGTGTGATTTGTGCAGAGAACCATGCCACTGAGGATTGCCCCTCCATACCAAGATTAAAAGTTGTACTCGAAGGAGAGCATTCTGAACCTCAATCCTTACATGCCATGGGAGCACGAAGGAACTGGCCTCAGGTAAGTGCAGGTATGGCTCCTGAACCACATTTTTATGGCTATAATGCATCTCCATATTCCTATTATAATAATAATAATCACTCTCAACATTGGCAGCATGGGAACCATTTCCATCATGGACAATCCTCTCAACCTTGGCAACAAGGATGGAGAGGGCCAAACCATTCATATCATTCCTATCCTGCTCAAATGCCATCATATCTTCCTTCTTATGCACCACACCATATGTCACAACCATCTTTTCCCTCTCTACCTCAGCAAAGTCAATCATTGCCACCATTGCCTTTGCCACCACCATTCAAACCACCTCAACTACCTGCTTAATCGATACCAAATCCTAATAATAAGGTGGTACAAATGATTCATTCAGTTGGACCTTTCCCTCTCCCTACCTATCGAACCTTTCTAGTTGGGATAAATGAGCTTCAATTGAGATCAGGAAGGGTGGTTAAACCAGAAAAACAAAAGCAGTCCACGGTGATTATTGAGGAGAAAAATGAGGAGGTAAATCCTGATCATTCGAAAAACAATATCACCCTCTAGCCCATTCCCGTACCTTCAAATTCACCATCTTCTTCAAACCAGCCCCCCTATCCAGAACAGTTGGCCATGGAGAAGAGTGACCCCAAGTCCACCTTGGCTTCTGAATTAAGGAATCTTTGTATAAAGGTTCCTTTACTTCAGGCTATCCGAGAAATTCCCATCTGCACAAAGATCATTCAGGAATTATGTCTTAAAAAGCCAGGGAGGAAGAGCGTAGAACCTTGGACCATTCATTTTGTTGCTAGAGCAGCTGAGTTGATGACAGGATGCATATCAATGGAGAAATATACAAATCTTGGAAACCCAGTTGTTTCTGTCCAGATAGGTGATATCCTTATCTCTAATGTATTAATAGACCTGGGGGCGACCATTAGTGTGATGACCAGGAAAACCATGGAATAACTTGGGTTGAGCCATATTCGTCCCACACCCACCGTGCTTGAACTTGCAAACAGATCCAAAATCAAGCCCGATGGAGTACTGGGTGACATGGTTGTCTCTATAGATTCATGGGAATACCCCGCAGATTTCATTGTGCTTCAGCCAAAGAATCTCGTGGGAGGACATCCTTTGATTTTGGGACGACCATGGCTTGCACGGAAAATGATTATATTAGATGTCGCTCCAGTGACATGTACATTTCACATGGAGACTCTACAAAAAATGTCACCTTATACCCACCTACTAGATCTATTCGAGAACTCAAGGATGCCTTATGGTTAGATTATGACAATAGTGATGAGGAGACCCAACTTATTTCTTCGATTCAAAATCATACCAAGTCTTCTCAGGATGGTGAATTACGATATTTCTTGAACAATATAGACACTATGCCTAGTTTTGATACACTTCATCAGATCTTTAGTCTGGATTTCCAAGAAAACTCTGATTCCAAACCTTCCTTATCCCACATTGTTGCATCATCTTCCTGTACTCTTGAGCACGATACTACTCTTGTTGAAATCAGTCCAAGAAAATCCTTACACATTAGTTCAGACCTGGATTCATCTCAACAAGAGCAACTTGTTACCTTGTTGCAAGATCATTTGGATGCATTCGCTTGGAGTTATGAAGACATGAAAGGCATTCCTCCTGAGACTTGTACTCATCATATCTATATCCAGGAGGGAGCCCGACCTATTCGACAACCCCAGAGACAAATGAATCCTGCACTAAGAGATATTGTTAAGGAAGAATTACAAAAACTCTTAGATGCTAATTTCATCTACCCCATTTCTGACAGCCAGTGGGTCTCTCCATTAGTGATAGTCCCTAAGAAAGATGGGAGATGGCGTATTTGCATTGACTATCAAGAATTAAACAAAGCCACTCTTAAGGATTACTTTCCCCTTCCTTTCATTGATTAGGTGCTAGATACCCTTGCTGGTAAAAAGTAATTTTCATTTTTAGATGGCTTCAGTGGGTATAACCAAATCCAGATCGCACCTTCAGATCAAGACAAAACCACCTTTACATGCCCTTGGGGTACATTTTCCTACCAAGTGCTTCCTTTCGGGTTGTGTAATGCACCTGCTACCTTTCAAAGGGATGTGCTAGCTATTTTTACTAATCTTGAATGTGTTGAGATTTATATGGATGACTTTTCTGTGTTTGGTAACTTATTTGATGAAGATCTTAAAAAATTAGAAAAAGTGCTTTTAAGTTGCCAAGAGGCCCATCTTGCTTTGAGTGATAAAAAATGTAGATTAATGTTCAAAGTAGGATTGGTTCTTGGTCGTTTGATTTCTGACAAAGGTATTCAGGTAGACCCCGCTAAAATTGAAGTTATTATCTATATGCCTGCACCCAAAACTCAAAGGGAAGTTAGAGGTTTCTTGGGACATGCTGGTTATTACTGGAGATTCATTGAAATTTTTTCCAAGATTTCTACCCCCCTTTTTTTATTACTAGCTAAGGATAGTGAATTCACTTGGTCCACGGCTTGCCAACAGTCGTTTGAAACATTAAAGGAAAAATTAGTACAGGCACCAGTTTTGAGAGGACCAAACTGGCCCCTGCCATTCCATATTTCCTCCAATTCTTCAGACACTTCTATTAGCGCAGCCTTAGGACAAGAAGAGAATAAACAATCCTATGCTATTTACTACATCAGTAAAAATTTGTCACCTACCGAATTTAACTATACAGTGACTAAGAAATAATTTTTAGCCGTTATTTTTGCTATTAATAAATTCAGACATTATATTACATGATATGAAGTTTATGTGCATACTAATCATTCTACTATAAGATATTTAATGAATAAAATTTTAACTAGCAATAGAGTGACTAGGTGGTTACTTTTATTACAAGAATTCAATGTGACAATTGTTGATAGGCTAGGAAAGTCTAACATTGTAGCTAATTGTATTTCTAGATTAAACAATCTTGGTGAAGAAATTCCTGTTGATGATGATTTCCCTGACGAACATATTTTTTCTATGTCAGCAAAATCTCCATGGTTTGCTGACATAGCCAACTATTTAGTCACCGGAAAGACACCACCTCACTTATCCGCTCGTGAAAAGTGGAATATTATTCAGAAAAGTGCTTCATATTCTTGGATACAGGGAGACCTATTTTACATTGGACCAGATTTTGTTATTCATAGATGTGTAAGAGAGGAAGAAATGTTTGATATTTTAAAATCTGCCCATGATGAACCTTGCAGTGGCCACTTTGCTGATAAACAAACTGCATATAAAATTTTACGCACTGGCTATTTTTGGCCTTCTTTGTTTAAGGATGCCAAACAATATGTTAGGCGTGATGATAGTTGTCAACGAAAGGGTCAACCTGCTCAAGCCAATGAAATGCATTTATGTCCTCAAGTCATGATTGAGCCCTTTGAAAAATGGGCTATTGATTTTGTAGGACCGATAAATCCCACATCTTTAAATAAAAAGCATATCTTAGTTTGTACTGATTTTGTTACTAAATGGGTAGAGGCTAAAGCTGTTTCTTTTGCCATTGAAAAATTTGTCGTTGATTTTTTGTTTAAATTTTTTTTACTAGATTTGGTGTTCCTAGAGAAATTGTTTCTGACAATGGACCGCAGTTTGTTTCTAATTTGGTACAGGAAGTCATGAATCAATATAAGATTCGACACTGGAAATCTACACCGTACCACCCGCAAGCAAATGCTCAGGTGGAATCCACAAATAAGGTGATCGAATCCATCCTCACCAAAACAGTAAACATGCATAGGAAGGATTGGGCTAGTCGGTTGCCTTAAGCCTTATGAGCTTATTGAACCACTTGGAGGAACAACATGGGACATACACCATATGAGCTAGTATATGGAAAAAAAGTCCTTTTGTCGATTGAATTTCAGATAAAGACTTTCAAGACAATAATTCAATTGGGTCTAGATCTCTCGAAAGCATAGAAACAACGTCTATTGCAACTAAATGAATTGGATGAATTTCGAAGGGATGTTGTTCAACAGAATATTTTGGTGCAGCAACAACGCAAGAAATGGCATGACAATTTTATCAAGAAAAAGCAGTTCCAACCAGGTGATTGGGTACTTCTCTATGATTCTAGATTTAAACATTTTAAAGGGAAGTTCCATACTCATTGGATGGGACCGTATGAGGTAATTCAAGTCTTCGACAATGGGGTTGTAGAAGTCAAAACCATCGATGGGCGAGATTCAATTTTCCTTGTGAATGGGCATAGGCTTAAAGTATATTTTTAGCCCATCACAAAGGAAGACTTCATGCAGCAAGTGCAGCAGCAATTTGAACTTCAGTTGGTAGGTGGCTATGCCAGCCTATTATGATTTGATTTCTTCTCTCTTGAAATGAAATTTAAGGAAAATCCAAAAAAAAATATAAATAATTAAAAAGAAAAAGAAAAAGAATTTTTCCTGTGATTGTGAAAATTAGTTCTACTGACATGATTGCAGAAGGATCAACCTGAAAACCATCTTGCTGGTAGGAAGATCAGTTCTAATAAAATGGGAATGTTGCTTGATCTTTAGATGTGTTAACTATCACCAAGAAGAAGCAGGTTCAAGTACAGGAACCAGGCCCTTATCCAAGTTTGGGATAGCTAGCATGAAAATTTTTATTTTAGGCAACACTCAATTCCTGTTGCATTTATTTGATAGATCAACACTATGCAGGCAGATATCAGGTGAAATTCTAGCTTTCTTCTATTCCCATTTTCGAAAAAAAAACCCCTTATTTTCTTCATCCCTTTTCTTCAAAGAAATTTCCCTATCTAATTTCATATTTCCCTTGAAATTTTTTCCCAAAATCCCTCTTCGATTTATCCCTCTTGGTGGTTTCACTCTTGAATTCCCTATCATAATTTCCTTCCCATTCTAAAAATTTACCCTTTTTCGACTTCTTTTTTTCCCTCATGGATTGAATGCAGGATCTGATGTGAACCTACAAATCAGATCGAAAGGCATATGTTACACCAAGGAATGGCGAATAAAATATCCTTTGTATATTCAGAAAATATATTTTAATCCAATCTATGAATTGTATTTTATCATAAATCTCTTTTCACTCCTACTACGCTACAAATATCCCTGGTGTAGGAATACGTGTTCAAAGTGCAAGCAGATTCGGTGCAGGCATGGGTAGTGTAAGCATGTCTAAAGTTCAAGTGATCTGGACTTAAACAGGAACGCAACAAATTACAAAGATAACCATAAACACATATATGCAGCGGAAATAATACTTCATTTCATTAATGTAAAATACTGAAATATGCTTACAAACAGTAATGGAAATAAACCAGCTAGGGCGATGGTAGCTTATCTCTGAGAAGAGATGTGTGGTAGCTACATGCCTCTGAACTGTGTTACAATGAGGCTCGAAGGCCTATTTATTGTTGAGAAACAATGGAAAACCCTTAACATTCCAAAACCTAACCCTAGAAGATGAAACGCCAAACTGTGGGCCCCGTTTGGGTAAATTGGTACATCAACTTCCCGGGGTCGTAAGTTTGGCATACGATCTCCGTTTGACGCGTACAATAGCTCGTTAGAAAGATCTATCCAAGCACTACCACTTTAGGAAGGGCAACATTGGTCCAACGACTCATGTTGCCCCCAGATTTCCCAAAAAACATCGTTTAGGGCCTCAAAATGGCTCCGGAAGTTTAGGACCCGAAAAACTGCTAAAATTAGTAAGTTGTGCTACAATTAAGGAAACTGAAAATGCTGAAAGAAATAATGGTGGGGGTCCAGGTGGACTTGGCAGTTGGCCACCAATATCCACCTGGATCATTCCTCCCCCGTTAGGAAGCAATGGTCCCCATTGCGTTGAGTTCCTCCATGAGACGAGGAAACTTTTACTGAACTTGGTCCCTAGTGAGCCACTTGCCCTAGTGAAGGAGTTGGCCTGCTTTGACAACTCGATATAGTTGGATATTCTATTGGCGAGTGTTCTTGATCTGTGTGTCCATGATCCGATCAGTTGCAGCTTGTTCCATGCAATCTGGATTTAATTCTGTGGGTGTGAGATGTTCTGCAATGTCGAGTGTGTCTAGCAATGGTGGAGAGTATGGCCGAAGGTAGTCCACATTGAACACTGGGTGCAGTCCAAGGAATGGAGGAATGATGAGCTCAAATGCATTGTCTCCCACAGCCTTAGTAATGGTGTAAGGACCATAGCAAATTGGTCTCAGTTTTCGATAGGCTCCAGTAAGGCGTTCCTTTTGCAAATGCATTTAGACTTTGTCGCCCACCTGAAACTTGTGTGGCACCCGATGTTGATCATGTCGCTGCTTGTACTTGGCATTTGATTTCTCCAGAATGTCATGGACCTGCTGGCAAATATGTTGGATGTGCTCAATGAAGCTGGTTGCCTTGTCTGTTTTGGACTGGACATGAGCCGAATCTGTGTGAGTAGCTGCAAGTGGCATGGCCACATCAATGGGGCATAGTGGCTGGAATCCCAAGCCCACCTGAAAAGGGTTGTGGCCAGTCGAGCTGTGAAGAGCTTGGTTGTAGCTGTGCTGAACATAGGGGAGGCTCTCGTCCCATGTGCATGGATGCTTTGAGTTGTACATGCGCAAAATGTGTACAATCATCCTATTGACAACCTCTGTCTGGCCATCAGTTTGAGGATGGAAGGCTGTGGACTTAGTGAGTTTGGTGTCCAGCATTGACCAGAGACTGGACCAAAATTTATTGAGGAACCGACTGTCCCGATCTAAGATGATAGACTGTGGAATCCCAAAGTGCACCCACACTTGTTCAAAGAAGAGTTTAGTAGTGGCCTCTGCTGTGATATTCTTCTTGCAGGCCGCCATAATGGCCATCTTCGAGAACCTGTCGACGACCACAAAAACATAGTCATTTCCATGCTTAGTGGAAGGAAGGCCTGACATGTAATCCATGGAGATGGATTCCCAAGGTCAACTAGGGGTAGGCAGCGGGGTATAGAGGCCTTGCTTCTTGATGGTCGGTTTGGCAATGGCACATGCAGTACATGATTTGATGTACTTCCCAACGTCCTGTCGAAGATTCGGCCAATAGAAATACTTTTGCAGTACTGCCACCGTTTTCTCAACCCCGAAATGCCCAACAGCCCGACTGTAGTATGCTTCCCAAATCATCTTGGCACGCTCGCTTGAAGGAACACAAAGGTGACCCAGGTGGCATAACAGGGCATCTTGGAGGTGAAAATCTGGAACATGCCGACCCTCCAAGAGTGTCTGGTATGTGTGGCCGAATTCTGGGTCTCTTTTATAGAGAAGTGGCCAATCAGAAGTCTCATGCCCACAAGAGTTGAGCACGGTGGTTAACGCCATGATCGGTGGTCGACTGAGGCAATCTGCAACATTATTAGTGTTGCCCTTCTTATACTTGATATTCAAATGGAACTGTTGCAGGTATGTAGACCACTTTTGATGACGATCATTATGTAATTTCCCTTGGGTTTGTATGAACTGCAAGGGTCAGTGGTTTGTGTGGATGACTGTTTCCTTCCCCAAAATGTAATGCTTCCATTGTCGGCAGGACTGCATAATGGAATACATCTCTTTATCATAAGTGGGATACTTCCGGACTGTGTCTGAAAGTGTTTCACTGTGATATGCCACTGGATGCCCGTGTTGAGTAAGGACTGCCCCAATAGCATAGTCAGAGGCATCTGTCTCGACCTCAAATGGTTGTTGTAAATCTGGTAACGCGAGCACTGGTGCTGTCCGGAGGCGATCTTTCAACTTTATGAATGCCTTCTATTGAGATTCAGACCAAAAGAATTTTTCTTTCACTCCTCCCTAGGTGACTTGACTCAAGGACCAAGTGATATGAGAAAACCCCAACACGAACCTGCGGTAGAAGTTGGAAAGACCTAGAAAGCTACGGAGCTCTGTTAAAGTGGTTGGAGATGGCTAATCCCGAATGACTTGGATCTTGGCTGGATCCACATGCACCCCTTGTTCATCAATAATGTATCCCAGATACTGAACCTGGGTCATGCCAAAAGTGCATTTCTCCAAATTGGCACATAGCTTGTGTTGCCACAGTGTTTGGAGAACCTGTCGGATGTGGTGGAGGTGCTCTTCCCAACTCTGGCTGAAGATCAGAATGTCATCCAAGTATACCACTACAAATGAGTTGGTGAATGGCCACAAGACGTCATCCATTAGCCTCATGAAGGTTGCAGGAGCATTCGTCAATCCCAAAGGCATAACCAACCATTTGAAAAGGCCTTCCTTGGCTTTGAAGGCAGCCTTCCACACATCAGAGGGTTCGATTGGTACTTGGTGATATTCTGACTTCAGATCGATCTTGCTGAAATATTTTGCCCCCTTTAGTTGGTCCAGGAGGTCATCAATTCGCAGGATCGGGTACCTATTATGAACAGTGATCTTGTTCAGCGCCCGATAGTCAATACAGAGTCTCCATGTCCCATCCTTCTTCTGTACCAACACGATCGGGCTCCCACAAGGTGATGAACTCAGACGGATGTGACCTTTCTACAATAGCTCCTGAATCTGCCTCTTGATTTCATCATTCTCCAGAACGGAGCGCCGATAAATTGGTCCATTGGGTAGTGACGCACCTGGGGTCAGATCGATGGAGTGCTTGACCTGACAGTGCAAAGTAACCCCTGCAGGGGAGGTGAAGATGTCCCTGTACTCCTCCACGACCTTGTCCATCTGTAGTTGTCGTGCGGAGGGGCCCTGTCTAAAGGCCGTGGCCATCGTCTTCTTCTTTCCTTGAGGGCGTATCATCAGGAAAACAAATTTCCTAGTTTTGGAAATGAGCTTACTGCATTGTTTTGTAGTAATCAAGGAGATGGTGGTAGGTGGTGCTACCTCTGGTATCCTGTACAACTTATTTCCCAATCTAATAATAACAGCACAGGGCCTTGATTCATACATAGCATGTCGCTTCCACAAGTATGGTTATCCTAAAAATACATCACAAAATTCAAGGGGAGCAATGTCACACAATACCTCATCCGTGAAGGGCTTGATGTTGTATGGAAGGCGACACTGCTGGCTCACGCGAAGATCCCATCCTTGGTGAAGCCAACCAATGGTGTACGGTTGTGGATGTGTTGTGGTCGGTAAGCCCAACCGCTTCACGACCTTTGTCGAAATGAGGTACTTTTGGCTCCCGCTATCGACAATGAACTGTAGCGGGGAGCCATTTACCCACATCTGGAAGTGGAAGAGATGCTCCTCCTCCTCTGGATCTTCGGGTTCATTTTTCTGGATCTTGGCGGTAGTAACAATGGCATTGGGATCCGCATCAATGATCTGCTTCCCTTTGTCATTCCCCTTGTCGGGTTCTAACTCAGAGTCGAAACATTCATCTAATTCTGAAACCTTTAGCTCAACCACCAGTGACTGCTTGGCCCGACAGTCACTTGTGTTGTGAGTGGAGCTCTTATGGAACTCACACCATTTTCCCGTGTCCTTTTTCGGCTTTGGGGTGTTGTTCTTTGCTTGCAGCTTTGATGGGTTGTCTTGGGCTACCCCGCCTTGGCTTTGTCCTTTGTTCTGTGGTTTAGGGGCACCTTTCCATTGCTTCAGATTTGCAGATCCAAAGTCTTGCTTCTTTTGTTTAAACTTCTGCTTGACCTTGACGGCATATCGATATGCTGTGCCAAGCGAGGAGATGTTCAGGAATTCTATTTCTTCCTGGATGTACTTGTGCAGGCAACCGCGGTATTTGAGTATCAAATGCTATTCCGAATCCTTGATACCCAACTTTGTGCGAAGGATATGGAAAATATTGGTGAACTCCGGCACATCTTGGTCCCTTCCCTGCCACAGCGTGGTCCACTTTATGTATTCATCCTCATAGCTTCCAACAGGGTAGTACTACTCCTTAATGGCATCCCGGAATGAATTCCAGGTGGGTGCGGTTAAAAATAATGAGCCAGTATTTTCATCCTTTTGCTCGCAGTAGGTTTCCCACCAGTCCTTAACGTGGGGGGCTGCTTTGAGAAGAACGAAAACAATCTTTTCCCGACTCGAAAATTCATGAACAGAAAAATAACCCTCTAGCAGATTTAACCATTTATCTACGGCATCTGCGTCTATCTGACCCTCGAATATGGGGATTTCAAAATTAAATTGTACCTTAAAGGGCGTGGCGTTTCCAGAGTAGCTGCTAGAAGCCGTTGCGTCGCTTCTGGGTAGCCGCTGAAGGATCTGGGCAAAGCTATCCATCATCGCGTTTCGTTGTCGCTCAAGGACTTCTTCGAGCAAGATTTTGATAGGATCTCCTGCCCCCTCATCTTTCTTCTCATTCGCCATGGGAGGCTGTTGAGATTTGCGAGGCTGGTCTTCCAAAGGTTTGACCAGTTCAAGCCCTAACTCCTTATATCCCGACCTCATTGGGGACATGCAAAGAAAAACAGAGAAAAAGCAGACCGCTCTGATACCATTGATCCGGACTTAAACAGGAATACAACAAATTACAGAGATAACCGTAAACACATATATGCAGCGAAAATAATACTTCATTTCATTAATGTAAAATACTGAAATATGCTTACAAATAGTAATGGAAATAAACTAGCTAGGGCGATGGTAGCTTATCTCTGAGAAGAGATGTGTGGTGGCTACATGCCTCTGAACTGTGTTACGATGAGGCTCGAAAGCCTATTTATTGTTGAGAAACAATGGAAAACCCTTAACATTCCAAAACCTAACCCTAGAAGATGAAATGCCAAACTGTGGGCCCCGTTTGGGTAAATTGGTACATCAACTTCCTGGGGTCGTAACTTTGGCATACGATCTTCGTTTGACGCGTACAATAGCTTGTTAGAAATACATGTTCTAGTGCAGGAATACTTGGTGTAGAAACAAAATGTGTATTGAAGCTTATCTTTTGTTTCATGAACCTTTGTACAGGTAGAACAACTGTGCCACCTGCAGATCATGACATTCAGTTTATATTATGATTAATGCTTTGTTTCATCATTTACTAGATTAGGGAGAAATCATTTAAGTGCAAGGATATTTTAGGTTATAAAATCTTATCTTTTTAATGAGTACTAAAGTACGCTTTATGTGAAATCATGGAGTAAATGCGGAGTGGTATGATTCTCCTGGAATTCGATACTTACCTTCCCTTGAAAAACTCATCCCCTGATGTTGGCAGGCTAAATTGCTCCATTTTTTAACCCTTTTTCCCTTTAAAGCCATAACCTCATACCTCTGTTTTAACCTTGCAAACCACCTTATTCCTGCACTAGTCCAAGAATCGTATCCCTTCTTGCACTAGCTTTATGTTTCATGTCTAAGGGTTACGAATGTGCTCAATTAATCATTTTCATAGATTTTATGTCTTTAAATCTTTGCAACTAATAATTCTCTTCCTAGAAGTATTTGATGGACAATGAATTAATTATCTTGTTAGCATGGTTAAGTGCAAGTAGGATTCTTGCATTGCTAGCAAATCTTCAACTACCGTGACAACTCACCAATCCATGTGGACAACGTGTTCTAGAATGGTTAACTCACGGTTAACTTGAGTTGGGCTCGGAGCATAAAGCAAAATTAGGGATATGGTGGAGATTAGGTTGCCATCTGAATACCTAGAATAGTGTTTTGTTATAGCTGAGAGGCTTAGCACGAGATGTTGTTGTTATTTTGTTATAGCCAAAAGGCTTAGATTGGAACGCTCGTTGTAATTTGGTTACGACCGCAGGCCTGAATGAATGTATAAAACATAGGACTCAGATAGAAAATGGTAGCGAGCGATAGATATAGCAAGGATATTGTGATTCTGTCCTTTTGTAATTTTTCTTATATCGCCCTCGTTCTGGGCTAGATTCGAATTCATGATGTATATTTGTTGATCATTAATAGAAAGGAACTATGCCATGTTTTCTCAATCTTGCACTGTAATTCTATGTTGATGCGTTGATTAAAGAGTTGAGTCTTTATGTTTCCTAAACAGGGAAACGAGCTGGTTGGCTAGGGCCCAACCAACCCAACTCGTTCTCCCTCGTGTTCTTCTCTTTTTCGATTAAGGTGTGTTAATTATTTTTAATGTAAAGTGTGGAGTAAACATATGTTTCTTTTATCTTTATGCAAAGTTTGAATTTGATTTCATCACAGTGTGATGGATTTGTGGTGTGCAAGTTCGATTGAAGTTTAATCTTATGATTTCCTTCTTTGAAGTTTAATCTCGTTTTCTGCCTGGATTGTGCAAGCACGCATTCCTGCACTAGTGCATTTGTAGTTTCGCATATTGATTCTTTTGGTTCATTTCAGTAATGGTATTTTGTTTTCATTTGATAAGTCTTAATGCGATCCTGAAGAGTGTGATTTTTATTAAGTTTTAATGCGATTCTGAAAAGCATGATTTCTATTCTGAAGTTCTTTTGATATCTTGAATTGAACACACTTCTGAAACAGAACATTATTGCAACACACACTGGTTTGTGCCTACACTTTATGTTATTTAGGAAAGATCTGATTCATGTGTAATAATTCTTAAAGGAAATATTTTTGAGTTCAAAAGGTTATGCATGCAGTTCAGTAGTGTGGATAGCTATTACAGGATTGGAGCCTGTTGTCGCATTTAAATGATCTCTTAGATTACATGCAGAAGTTCCTTAATTAAAAGTGTGCTTTGACTTTGGAATTAATTCTTGTTTTAGACATTAAAAGATTAGTTGAAGCATCTTTCAGTTTGAGGAATTTACTTTAAAGTTCTGTTCACCTTTGCAAGCTATTTTTCTTAGTTAACACATTCTTTATTTTCTCGAAAGAAGGATTGGAAAACTTGGTGTAGGAACCTCTATCCCGGTACAAGAATCAATCTCCTGATACAGGAACAGAGTGCTCTAGCCTTGAGGCTTAGAGTTCCTGCATAAAGACATAAATCTTCAGTACAGGTGTAAAATATACTCCCAACACCTAAGCTTTGTTTTGGTACTAGTGCAAGCACATTGCAGAAGTACAGGAATAATAACTTAGTACAGGGAGGAAGATCTATAAGGAGCCATATATCTTCAAGGGTCCAATTATTAATTTGGAACACAACTATACTGAAGATAAACATAGATTTACATTTTCAAAGATTGTTGCAAGAGGTTTTGGGAATTCCTTTCATTTATTTTGTCTGCAAAAATACTTTCTTTCATATTCCAGCACTAGAATATCTTTGGTGTAAATTGTCGGGTGATCTTTTCATTTTGATTCTGCAAGATTGCAATTAAGGAAGTAGGAATAGAGTTTGGAAAAGTTCATATCATTTCTGGAATTTCCTGTGCTTCGTCTCTAAGTTTACGAAACCCCCGGGTTGACAATTAAGTGTTGAAGGAGTTTGTTTGACAACATTTCCTGCACCCAACAGAGAACTTTCTTTATTCGGTTGGCTATGATCTTCGTTATTATTTTGTAAGAAGAGTTGCATAATGAAATAAGTCAAAATCTCCTAAATGTGGGAGGCCTTGCATCCTTTGGAATTAAATACCGATAGGAGGATTTAGTAAAACCTCCCATTTTTTTTAATAAACACATTACTTATCATTCTTACTAAATCCTTTTTTATTATATGTCAGTGCTGCCTGTAAAAATCAATTGTGAATCCATCTGGACCTAATGCTTTATCTAGATGGAGGCCCCAAACAGCTACCTCGATTTCTTCTTCTCTGATTTCTTGCATAATTTCCGAATTTTGTTCAACACTTATCTTGTTTGGCACATGCTGCAAAAAGGTTTCGAAGTTTTCTCTTTCTCCATTTGCTGTTAGGAGGTTTTTGAAATGTTTATGAGCTTCTTTTTTTAATTCAGCAGCTCCTCTAATTTCCTGTCCCTCTATTTGGATTTTGTCGATTTGATTTCTGGCTCTTCTGATTTTCATAGTATTATGAAAAAAGGCTGTGTTTTTATCCCCTACTTTTAACCAAAGGATTCTTGACTTTAGTCTCACCACTTCCTCTTCTTTCCGTTTTTCTCTGTATATTTCCCAAAAGAGGGCCTTTTCCTGAAGATGGTCCTCTTTGGTCTCCTCCTTGTTTTCTTTTGCCTCTTGAAGTTTCTCCATGTTTTTTAATAACTTAGCCTTTCTTTTCTTTGTTTTCTTTTCGTTTTCTATGGCCCATTTTTTCAGTTCCTTTCTCAAGTTTTTTAACTTGGTTTACCACACATAATAGGGGGACCCTATGGCTTTTTGAGACCACACTTTCGCAATTAGATTTTTGAATTCTTCATTGATGTTCCATATTGGGTAGTATCTGAAAGGTATTGGGCGTTGATTTTCCATTAGCCCCATAGTAATTACCATCGGCTTGTGATCTGATTCTATTATGTGAATGATTCTTGATCTTGCTGAATTGTAGTTGGAGATGATGCTGTCCTGAACCAAAATACAATCTAATCTTTCCTTTATATTGTTGCTTCCTACCCTTTTGTTGTTCCACATATACTTACCATTGTTGGGAGGGATGTCGATTAGATTGTTTTTTTCCATTATGTTTTCAATGGCATCCCTTGAAGTGTTTGAATGGTAAACCCCTCCAAATTTCTCCTCCACATTAAGGACAAGATTGAGGTCCCCTCCCAAAACTATTTTTCTATTTTGAGTATCATTTAAGGTCTCTTGAACCGTATTCCAGCATTGTTCTTTTTCCCTGAAGTGGTTGGGAGCATATATCTTGACAATACATAATTTCTCATTAGTGGTTGTCTCTTTTAGGTTTGTTCTAATCCAGTGTTGTTCCTTTTTTTGTTGTAGCAGCTCCCATTTTCCTTTCCTCCATAATGTGCATATTCCCCCTGAGGCCCCTATAGCTTGTTGAGTTGTTCCCTCATAATTTTTTATTTTTGATCATTTTTTCCGAGTCTTGGCAACTAGTTTTGGTCTCCTGAAGCATTAGAATATCTAGGATTTCCTTTACTAGAATATCTTTTGCTGCATTTACTTTAAAAGGTGTCCCCAAACCACGACAGTTCCAGGAGACCACAATCATTATTTATTTAGTTGATGGGCAGAGGGTCCTTTCCCTCTTTGATGATTTTGGTTTTTCTCATTGTTCCCAGAGCTTTTCCCAAAAAAGGAGTCCATGGGTTGTTGCATTCCTAAAGCCATTTCTTTTGCTGCCGCTTCATCTCTAAGTTGTTTGTTAGATTTTATTCTTGTTTTTTTTGGTAATCTAAGGTTTGAAGAGATTCCATTGATTGGTTTCTTGTCAAAACTCTATCAACTGAGAGGGAAGGAGGGAGTAGAGGGATAATAGGAATGGAGGGGGTGAGGATATCAAAAGGAGAGAGATGAGGAGAGGAGGGGTGGGATGAGGGAGAAATGGGAGGATCATCAAGAGGTCCAAAGGGGTTGGGATTGATGAAAGATGAGGAGATTAGGGGAGGATTGGCTGGGGGGGATGATGGAGAAGGATTAGAGGGGGAAGGGGAGCCTGGAGATGGCTTGAGGAGGAGAGGGGTTGTTTGTTTGCCAATTTTTTCTTTTTAACTTGTTCCCATTTTGCTTCACTCTTCTAAATTTTCACTTTCTTGTTTTTTTGGACATCTATTTGCAAAATGACCGTATTCATGACATACCTTGCATTTAAACGGTATCTGCTTATAGTCCAGTTGTTGTATGTGCGTCTATTGATCTACTTTGATCTTTACTGGTTTCAGTAAGCCCTTCGCTAGATCCACTTTGACACATATCCTCACACAAGCATGCATGTTCTCTTTTGGTTCGCATCTATCAATATAATTCCCCACTACATTCCCGATGGCCCTGACAGATTCATCGTCCCAACAATGTAGAGGGAGATGAGGGAGTCTTACCCAAACCGACACTGTGCTAGGAATATCCATTTCAGGGTCGAAGTTGAGGGGTCCATCTATTTAAGTACAAGCCTCGCATGTGCATGAAGTATGGGTCATTTCTGAAGATTAAGTCTCGATATTCCTTTGTTTCAAACTGAAAGGTGTAATACACTCTTCCATAGAACCTTATGGAAATTTTCCCGTTTATTGAAGATGATCAGTTCCTTTCAACCCATTTCTAAACTGAATGAGGTGAGGGCAAGAGTCCTATAAATTGGCCTACCAAGCCCCTTTCTGATAGAGACAAAGCTGCCTAGCAGGGAAGAGATGGAGGTAGAGAGATCTCTGGGATGTCTTCGAGTTTCTTCACAAACTTGGATATCGAAGGTCTGTTTCTTGGGGGTTAATGGCAGAGATCAGAGATGCAAAGGCATCTGCATTTTCATCTTGCTCATAGATTAGTTTGCCTGGAGGAGGATCTCCATCTTCTGGTGGATCCAGTGGTTCCATGATCACTGTAGGAGGCCGCTCTGATCAGATTGATGCTCAAGATTGCGGAGGCCCTCGGGGTGCACCATGGAGAGGCTCACGGGGAGAGTGCGCACAACAGTTATGGCTCTATTGAGTAAACACAGGGTGAATTTTTACAAAGAAACCAGTAAAATTTTATTTTAAAAACTCCATTAATGGCAGGAAAAGTCAACTATTATGCAAACTCTAAATTTCTCCAATTTTTCAGTGTCAATTATCTAACAATTTTAACACACCACATCTACTTACTGATATGCAAACATTTTTTAGAGTGAAAAGATTTGATCCCTTTGGGCACTTGGTAGATCCGAAGTTAAGATGGATCTAGGCTGGTTTAATCTCCCCTTTAAATAAGCTATATTCCACATGAATACCATGAGTTCTCAATACCATGCAACAATACCATAAACCATTTTTATTTTTATTATTATTTAATTTTTATAGGGTTATTTTTATTTTTATTTCACCAAATTAAAAATTTACATTACATTAACATTTTTATTTAATTTATTTATTTATCAAAATCAAAATATTAAACATTACATTATAACATCGCTAAAATTAAAAAACCCCTCTTACACAATAATGTTAATTTAAAATATAAAATATTCTATTATCATTTTTTAATATTTTCATTGCCATTCATTACGTGCTTGTCGAAATTGAAAACTCACTTTGAGCTTTGACTATATATTGATGTATCGTCATTTTTATCATAAATTAGGTAAAATGACATTGGGTAATATTAATTTATTAAATAAAATATTTTATATTTATAAATTATTATATGAAATGCAATAATAATATTTAAATATTTTTTCAAATAGTGAAAATATTATAATAAAAAATTATTTTAAACATTTTTTTAATAAGGGTGTTCATGCAAAAGGAAATTGTGGCTCTCACTATTGTATGTACTCTTGTTATTTTATCGATCACGACACAAAGTCAGCGTAAGGTTAAATGTCATTTGAATATTGCAGGCGGCATAGGGAAGTACAAGAGGACTCAATAGAAGAATTCTATTAGATTGGCAAAGCTAGAGGGAAAAATTGACAATATAGATCGCACCTTGACCATTCTAGATAGGAGATCAACCAGCGTCTCCTTTACCTAAGAAGAGGGTAGTGACCAACCAACTCTCTGGAGATTCTACTCAATTGTTGTTACACTCACTAGTTTTTTGCTTGCAACACTAGTAGTCTTTTTTGTCCTCTCATGTCAATGTATACCAAGATTTGGCACATCCAACTTGTTTTTACAAATTTATATTTACAAGATGTTCTAGTTAAACGAAGTCTTAATAACCTCAAGGCTCTAAACTTATGTTATTATCCAATTATAATATATTTTACTTAATCATTATTCTAAAAAATATGTTTTCCCTTTTAAAAATAAATTTAAATTTATGGTAGTAAATGTAAGATAGAAACACAGATTAATTAATATGAAGATTGTGAAAGTTTTTATCATTGCTCCAAATATAAACTCATTTGATATCTGAAAAATGTAAATTTTAAATTTTATTATTTAAGATTATTTTTTTTTTAAATAAAGTTAAGATTAAATAAATAAATAGATAGTTATAATAAATTATTAAATTAAAATAAAAGATAATCATTATTAAAAAATGAAAAGTATAGGCAATGATTTATTTATTTAGAATTAGTCTTTACATTAAAATATTAAATTTAATTTTGAAATTAATAGTATTTTAGTAAATTGGATTTAGGTGGGAGAGATAGTGATATTTTTTAATATTTATAAGGGTCAATTGGTTTAAGTGGGGATTAATCCTCATTTGGATAAATCATTTTTTCTTCCATATTTCTTTACAAAACATAAAAAAGACATCCTCCTAACAACATATGCTAAACTTATAAAAAATTTGCAAAATTAAAATTTATAACTCCTCAAATTAAATTTTTATATAAAATTTATAAGATATCTAAAATTAATTAAATAAATACTTAATAATAATACAATGGTAAATATAAATTCCATTATGACTTTTGTGATCCATATCATGAATATTGAATTTTTTTTTAATAAAAATCACATAAAAAAATTATAATAAAAATACTTTTGATTAAAATTAATTCAATAATCCATATAGAAAAAAGACTATGAGTGAAGAAATTCAAAAAGGTTTGATTTATCCTATACATTGGAGAGTTACAAAGTCCTTCCTTGAGTCTTTCTCACACAAAATAAATCAGTTAGTTAAGAAGAGCATAAGTGGCTCAATTTATTTTAGTGGCTTAAGTTAATGTCCATATGTATTAGGTTACGACCAATAACATAAAAATGATTACTAAAAATTAAATTTAAAAAGAAAAAATTGATATTGAAAATAAAATGGTGTAAGTCAATTCATAAGATAACATTGAGAAAATTTGTCAAATTATTTTAAGCTTATGTTGAGTCCTGAGGTATGACAAACAAGAGAAAGTGTTTATTAGTTTATGTCTTTTAGCGATTATAGCATTATTTTAATGTTGAAAGGGATTATAGCATTTTTTGATCGTAAGAGTGAATTGACTTTTTATATTTTATTATTTTTTTTAAATTAAAATTTAAAGAAAATGTTCAATATTTCTATTTCTCTGTAAATTTAAAAATAATTTTGCAATTTTCTAGATATTTTATTTTTAATTTTTAATTGGCTTAGCTAACTTTGATGGGACATAGTTCTCTTGATGGAGAGTGTTTTATTTTAGACCCGTGACAATTCATTTTAAAATAAAAATAAAATAAAATAAAATAAACTAATTTTATGATTGGCTAGCCCGTTGGTGAGTGCTCTAACACTGACATTGTTATGTGTGACCCTGTTATTCTTGACACGACTATTGTTCTTCCCAATTTTGCAGGTCTCTTACGTGGGCGAAGGGGGGAGGGGACAAAGGGAGGGGACAAAGCTCCACACACTGCTGAAGAGCAAAACTCTGCACATTGGCTTCCCACACATTACAATTCTCGCACAGACTACTTTCAGACATCTTTTGCATCCCCACACAATACCATTCTCCGAACTCATGAGTTTGTGCGAAGACATATTAACAATTAAAAGTCTCCAAAAAGCTATTAACTTGGAACAAAAAGATTCTACACACTAGCTTCCTGCAAATTACTTGCAAATTACAATTAAAAACTATATATTCAAATTATTAAAAACATAATTGCTTTATAATTTCGAAAACATAAATAAAACTATATATTCAAATTATTAAAAACTTAATTGAACAACGAGTGAATAGTTGTGCGAGAGTGCAAAGAAAACACATTTCTTCGCACAATATCTTATCCTTTATTACGCATATGCTTGATGTGAAAAATCGTTCCTTTATGATGTTTTTTAATTTCAAAAACATGAATAAAACTATATATTCAAATTATTAAAAACATAATTATTTTTTTATTTCAAAAACATAAATAAACTATATATTCAAATTATTAAAAAACGTAATTGTAAATCAATCCATCTTAAACTATATATTCAAATTATTAAAAAATTAATTGCACAACATGAGTGAATGGTTGTGTAGGAGTGAGGAGAAAACACATTTTTCTGCACAATCAACTTCTCTGCACTACTACTGCAAACGATATCTTTAAGACTATCGCAATTTCCAAAATTTAAAAATTAATTACACAACATTTTTTTTTTCAGGGAGAAAAAAGCAGGATATTATATTATCAGGTCTAAAATATACATGAAATTGTTTACATCATATCGTCATTCCAGGAATATATGAGAGCATAAATGCATCCTAATCCCATAAAATAGGTCATATAAAACTATATAAAATGCACAGGCCAAGTGCCCAGAACTGATGATCAAAATATCTGAATGCAAAGATAAATATCAAAACATGGTTCCAAATGTAAAACATACTATCAGATCAGGTAATATCTAACCAGTATCTTCCCATCGCATAGTCGGCCATCTGAAGAGCTAAAGCAAAAAAGCATTAACACAAAAATTACAAAAAAGAAAACAGAGAAGAGAGAGTATTATCCTGGAAATGGAAAATCCCCCATATCAAAAATATTATGTTCCCATGTAATCTCCAAGTACCATTTGTCGTTCAAACCCTGCAATCCCTTTTTGGATAGTCTATCTGCTTCCTTGTTTTGTTCTCTGCCAATATGCTGAATTGTGGAGTCACTGAGATGTTGCCAAAGTAGATCAATCCTCTCCAGCCAGCCCTGTAACATGGGGTTGTTTATGAATGCTTTCCCCATGACCTGGTCAATGATGACCTTTGAATCTCCATATAGATGTATGTGGGGATTATCAAGGAAATTGTTGAACCATAAGAGTCCCCATAAGGACATAGCTTCCTCCCTAGTGTTGGTGCTGTAGTCGCCATTCCAATAGACCCTGTATGACAATTCAGTAGACATAGCAATCCAAAATCCACAACCACAGGTATTCCTTTGTGTTGCCCCATCAAAAAACCCCATAGGATATATGAACTGCATATTGATTTGCTTGTGAAGTTTGATATTAGAGCATGGGTTTGTGTGGAGTAAATGGAAATATTTGTGATGATTCTATCAACCATATAGAAATCATTAGGAGAATTTTGGAAAATATACCTATTTCTCCAATTCCAAATCGCCCAGAATAGGAAAAGTGGGATGGCTCTCCAAGTAGTTTTCTGAGTACTCCACCATTTTAGAGAGTCCACAATGCAATCATGTTGTATATAAGGAAAACCAATGAGAGTTGATAGTTTTTTCCATACCTGTACAGTATGCTGACAATGGAGAAAAATATGATTATTATTTTCGGCATCACTTTTGCATATGGAGCACATGCCAGGACCATGCCATTGCCTTTTCTATAGATTCTCCCAAATAAGATTTCTGTTGTGGTAGACTAGCCATGTGAAGATGATAATTTTATATGGAATTTTTGTTTTCCAGAATGCATATAAGACTTGATGCTCCCCCTGTCTAGCATCCAAGTTGCAGAGGGTTGAATATGTGTCAGCCACAATGATATTATCCGATGCCATCTTTCCTGTCCATATGATTTTATCCTGAGTTTCCGAACAGCAGATGTCGAGGTGTTTCATACCAAAAATTATCCGGTTCCATTCCATTTCCTTTTGTCCATACAACCCAATCTCCTGTGCATTTTTCCATATGGGGACCAGTCCCTGCCAACGTTCAATGACTTGTCCCTAGAAATATATGCCACGACCATTAAGGAAATGAATAAGCCTCTCAGAAAAATTACATTCTATTCCAGCACCCAGAATTGGGTCTATACCAATAAGGATGTGGTGGCCTGATTGTAACTTCCATGCAAGATGATGAATAATTTTTTTTTCAATTTTCAGAAAACTAAGCCAGATAGTCGATCCATGTTTGATGCCGATGGTGCCTTTTTGGTACCAAAATAAGAAGTCTTTATCCTTAAGATATTTGTGTTGGATGATCTTACTCCATGTGCTAGATCCAAATATAGCCCTCCAAAGGGATTTGATCAGCAGTGACCCCCCAAACCGACGGAGGTCCATGATGCCCCATCCCCCCATACCCTTTGGAAAAGTGATGTTGGATAATTTGACCAAGTGGTTTTTTTTTTTTCATGGCTCCCCCCCTCGCCCCCCAAATGAAGTTAGCCATTAAGCGATTTAGATAGTTTATAATAGAGGCGAGGATATAAAAAAGATGTGCCCAGTAAACCCCCATTTGAGACAGGACCACTTGGGTGAGTATGACCCGACCCCCCAGAGATAGGCACCTAAATTCCCACCCAGATATTTTTTTGAAAAAACGATTAGCAAGCCATTGCCAATCAGAAATTCTGTAGCAACAAGGTTTGATACAGTATCTGAGGTATTTCATACCGTTTTGTATCGGCATTGCCTCAATGCCAAATATTCCTTTGATATATGCAATAGAATCCATGTCACATTGTCCATGATATAAAATAGATTTATTAACATTCATATGCAAGCCAGTAGCATTTGCAAATCTTCTGAAAATGTGAAAAAGACATAACCAAGCAAATCGACATAGCATACCCATGATGAGAATATCGTCGACGAAGAAATTATGAGAAATGTTGATGTTGTTTCCCATCTTCAGTGGCTGGAATTGATCCAACTGAACCGCCTTTTTTATGTGCAAGCTCAATCCATCCATCACCAAGATGAAAAGTAGTGGGGAGAGGGAGCATCCCTGACGAAGACACCGGCCAGTGTAGAAGAACTTTGATGGATATCCATTAATGATAACTGCATAGTTGACATTGTCAACACAGGCCATGATCCAATCAACACATCTAGGCCGTAATCCAATTTTGATGAGGACAAGTCTGAGAAAACCCCAATCCAGACAGTCATATGCCTTCTAAAGGTCAACTTGTAAAATTGCAGCATTTAAATGCTTGGTATGGATCGTGTGCATGCCCTCCTGTGCATTAACAATAGCGTCGTGAATAAGCTTGTCCTGGAGAAAACCATGTTGTTCAGGAGAGAAATGGTGAGAAAGAGTACTGCGCATGCGACCAACAATGGTCTTTGATATGATTTTGTATATGAGATTGCAGAGTGATATAGGCCTGAAGTCTGAGAAGCACTTGGAAGGATTGCGCTTCGGAATGAGAGTAATATATGTGGAGGTGATATGATGATGAATGAAACCCGTGGTCCTCGACTCCTCTGCCATGCCCAGTGAGTATTCTTTGAAGAGTTTAAAAAAAATGGGTGAAGAGTTCAATCATCCATCCATCCACACACGGACTCTTATCACCCTTAAATGATTTTAGGATGCCCAATAATTCACCCTCGGTGACCTCCTTATAAAATTCATCATTTTTCTCTACATCAAACATAATCGGATATGGATCTATCCCCCAAATGAGGTCCTCAGCAATAATATTTTCATTATGGCCATATGCCTTTTGAAAATGATGAACAACAACATTACTAATCCCTTCTTGTGTTTGGAGAATTTGTCTGTCAACACCTTTTATCTCCCATATAGTGTTGATGTTGCGACAGTGGTTTTCATAACGATGGAAGAATCTGGTGTTGCGATCACCCTCCTTAATCCATAAAGCTTGACATTTCAATCTCCATGTGGATTCCTCAATAGAAAGGAGATTCTTCTTCTTAAGTTCAAGGGTTTGAATATGGGACCGAGTAGTAGCAGAAAGACAGTGGGAGGACATCATGGGCAGAATCGAATCTAATTCTCGTTGGATGTCAATGAGTTCCTTTCGAAGGTCCCTGAGCTTCTGCTTCTGCCAGGATTTGACATTCCCACAGAGAATGTCAAGTTTATCAAGAATGTTAATCATGGGGGAAGGGCCAGGACAATCACGACCCCAAGTATCCAACACTAGTTTATTAAAATCATGATCTTCTAGCCATGTTCTGTTGAATTTGAAGGGGATGTCTGTGTGAATGTCCATTTTTATGATAGGTCTATGATCAGATATAAAATTGCTGATAATATCAGCGTGGACATCACCAAGACGACCCAACAGCTGTTCACGGATCAGAAAACGATCTAGTCTCTTAGCAACACATGTCGTGCCAATACGGCCATTATCCAAAGTGAGGGCTATTTTTGCAGGGCAGATATCCATAAAATTATGCATAAGAATGGCATCTTGAATCATCCCAGCCAAGGGATCGATCTTCTTGCAGCATCCCCAAACTTCATCTAGTCTGATAGTACAATTTAGGTCCCCAGCCATGATGAGTGAATAAAGTTCCAACATCCCAAAAGAAATCAACCTGTCCCAGAAGATATATCTATCTTTGTATGGTGCATATATGTTGAGGATGTGTACACGGCCACCCAGGCCGCGTATGTTGCCTTCGAGCAATATACCAGCAAAACACTTGTAGGCCTTTATTTTGATCCATCTAGGGTCCCATAAGGCCACCGGACCACCGGAGAGACTCGCAGCAGCAGTAGTAGATATGTACCAGTTCGGAAACATTTTCTGAAAATAAAGAACAACTTATGGAACACTATGCATGGTTTCTTGTATAAGAATGATGTATGGATGCAGAGAGGATAAGAGATGTTTGAGAGCCAAGTATTTAGGGGCAACCCCCAGACCCCAAATATTAAGTGAGATGATAAAAGTCATGAGAGATCATTGTCGGGCATTCGTGCTTTAAGGACCCGTGAGGGAGGGATTTCAGCAATAGGTACATCAACCAGGAAATGATCCATTGGGGAGGATAATGTGTTAGTCTTGGGTCGTCCCCTAAAATGTCGGCTACCTCGGTTTTGTTTCCGTCAGACGGTAATGTTTCCCGCCGAGGTAGGGCTGATGTGAGGAGAGGTGGAACCCGTCAATTTGTGGATGGTGAGAGTACCTAAATCCAAAGTCTTCCTTTGTAAAATGAAGTCCAGGTCACTCCCGACAGAGTTCGTGGGCGAGGCTATAATTGAATTAGAAGGTGTGACGCTTAGTCTAGGACCTTTATCCTTAAATTAACAATGGAGTGGTAATGGAGAGGGAACATATGGAATATGTGAGGTGGATGGGATGGCACTGAAAATGGGGCAGGTATTTCCTGACAGGGGGCCAGTTCCGAAGGGGTTTGACATTTGAAGGGGGTAGGGCTATCACAAAACAAAAATAGGAGATGATGGCAGAGGTATTCAGGGAAGACGGAACAAAAATAGGAGATGAAACATATATAGAAGAGCCAAATGCATAGGTCTGTTAGAATTTGGGCCTCGAGGCATACCTGTCTACTGCAAATGTGGAGCACCCTGATGTCCATTGAAACCTGGTCGACCCATACCAGAGCAGCACACCATGGACACATCATAACATCTCATACCATGCAAACGACCGCCCAGTCGACAAGGACAATGAACCCGCAGATGACTAGTACGGTGGCAGAAAGAGCAACGGAAGGGAACTCCCCAATAGTCGAGCTGATCCAGGTGGATATTGGTGGCCACCCACCAATTCCACTTGGACCCCCACCATTGTTTGTTTCAGTTTTTTAGTTTCCTTATTTGTAGCACAATTTACTATTTTTGGCAGTTTTTTTGTGTCCTGAACTTTTGGAGCCGTTTTGAGGCCTTAAATGATGTTTTTTGGGAAAACTAGGAGTAACATGGGTCCATGGACCTATTTTTTTCTTCCCAAAGTTGTAGTCCTTGGATAGATATTTCTAACGAGGTATTGTGCATATCAAATGGAGATCGTGTGCCAAAGTTACGACCCCGGGAAGTTGATGTATCAATTTACCCAAAACGGGGCCCATAATTTGGCGCTTCATCTCCTAGGGTTAGGGTTTTGGATGTTTAGGGTTTTCCATTGTTTCTCAACAATAAATAGGCCTTCGAGCCTCATTGTAAGATAGTTCAGAGGCATGTAGCCGCCACATCTCTCCTAAGAGATAAGCTACCATCGCCCAAGCTAGTTTATTTCCACTTCTTTTTGTAAGCATATTTCAATATTTTACATTAATGAAATGAAGCATTATTTCTGCTGCATCTCTGTATTTATGGTTATATCTGTAATTTGTTGTGTTCCTATTTAAATCTGGACCAGTGGTATCAGAGCGGTCTTCTCTTTCTTTGTTTTTCTTTTCATGTCCCCAATGAGGTCGGGATATAAGGAGTTAGGGCTTGAACTGGTCGAACCTTTGCAAGACCAGCCTCACAAATCCTGACAGCCTCCCATGGCAGATGAAATAAAGACAAGGGGGTAGGAGATCCTATAAAAATCTTGCTCGAAGAGGCCCTCGAGCAATAAAGGAACACGATGATGGAAAAATTTGCCCATATCCTTCAGCAGTTACCCAGGGGCGACACATCTACTTCCAGCAACTATTCTGGAAGCACCACACCCTTTAAGGTACAAGCTAACTTTGACATTCCCATATTTGAGGGTCAGATAGATATAGACATTGTAGATAAATGGTTAAATCTGCTAGAAGGGTATTTTTCTGTTCATGATTTTTCTAGTCGGGAAAAGATTACTTTCGCTCTTCTCAAAGCCGCTCCCCACGTTAAGGACTGGTGGGAAACCTACTACGAGCAGAAGGATGAAAGTATGACCTCACTTTTTTCAGCCGCACCCACTTGGAATTCATTCCGAAATGCCATCAAGGAGTAGTACTACCCTGTCAAAAGCTATGAGGATAAATACATAAAGTGGACCACACTGTGGCAGGGAAGGGACCAAGACGTGCCGGAGTTTACCAATATTTTTCATACCCTTCGCACAAAGTTGGGTATCAAGGATTTTGAGTTGCATTTGGTACTCAAATACTACAGTTGCCTACACAGGTACATCCAGGATGAGATGGAGTTCCTGGACATCTCCTCGCTTGGCACGACGTACCGATACGCTGTCAAGATTGAGCAGAAGTTTAAACAAAAGAAGCGAGACTTTGGATCTGCAAATCTGAAGCAAGGGAAAGGCGCCCCCAAACTGCTAAACAAAGGACAAAGCCAAGGCGGGGTGGCCGAGGACAACTCGCCAAAGCCGCAAGCAAAGAGCAACACCGCGAAGCCGAAGAAGGACACAAGAAAGTGGTGTGAGTTCCATAAGAGCTCCACTCACAACAAAAGTGAGTGTCGAGCCAAGCAGTCACTGGTGATCGAGCTAAAGTTTTCGGAATCATATGTAGGTTCAGACTTTGAGTCAGAACCCGATAAGGGGAATGACAAAGGGAAGCAGATTATCGATGTGGAGCCCAATACCACTGTTGCCACCACAAAGATCCAGAAGGTGGAACTAGAAGATCCAGAGGAGGAGGAGCGCCTCTTCCACTCAAAAATGTGGGTAAAGGGCTCCCCACTACAGTTCATTATCGACAGCGGGAGCCAAAAGAACCTCATTTTGGTAGAGGTTGTGAAGCAGTTGGGCTTACCAACCATAACACATCCACAACTGTACACCATTAGGTGGCTTCACCAAGGATGGGATCTTCGCATGAGCCAGCAGTGTCGCCTTCCATACAACATCAAGCCCTTCACAGATGAGGTATTGTGTGACGTTGCTCCCCTTGATGTTTGTGATGTATTATTAGGCCAAACATACTTGTGGAAGCATAATGTTGTATATGAGTCAAGGCCTCATGCTATTATTGTTACTTTGGGAAATAAGTTGTACACGATACCGGAGGTAGCACCGCCTACTGCCATCTCTTTGGTTACTACAAAACAGTGCAGTAAGATCATTTCCAAAACCAGGAAATTTGTTTTCTTGATGATACGCCCTCAAGGAAAGAAGAAGATGGTGGCCACAACCTCTAGATAGGGCCCCTCCGCACGACAACTACAGATGGACAAGCTCATGGAGGAGTACGAGGACATCTTCACCTCCCCCACAAGGGTGCCTCTGCACTGTGAGGTCAAGCACTCCATCGATTTGACCCTAGGTGCGTCGTTGCCCAATGAACCAATCTATTGGCACTCTGTTTTGGAGAATGATGAAACCAAGAGGCAGATTCAGGAGTTTTTGCAAAAAGGTCACATCCGACCAAGTTCATCGCCCTGTGGGATCCCGATCGTGTTGGTAAAGAAGAAGGATGGGACTTGGAGACTCTGCATTGACTATTGGGCGCTAAACAAGATCATTGTCCATAATAGATACTCAATCCCACGGATTGATGACCTTCTTGACCAACTGAAGAGGGCAAAATATTTCAGCAAGACCAATTTGAAGTCAGGATATCAACAAGTACCAATCGAACCCTCAGATGTGTGGAAGAGTGCCTTCAAAGCCAAGGAGGGCCTTTTCGAATGGTTGGTTATGCCTTTCGGGTTGACGAATGCTCCTGCAACCTTCATGAGGCTAATGGATGACATCTTGCGACCATTCACCAACTCATTTGTAGTGGTATACTTGGATGAAATCCTGATCTTCAGCTAGAGTTGGGAAGATCACCTCCACCACATCCGACAATTTCTCCAAACACTGCGGCAACACAAGTTATGTGCCAATTTAGAGAAATTCTCTTTTGGCATGACCCAAGTTCAGTATCTAGGATACATTATTGATGAACATGGGGTGCATGTGGATCCATCCAAGATCCAATTCATTCGGGATTGACCATCTCCAACCACTCTGACAGAGCTCCGCATCTTTCTGGGTCTTGCCAACTTCTACCACAGGTTCGTGTTGGGATTTTCTCATATCACTTTGCCCTTGAGTCAAGTCACCAAGGGAGGAGCGAAAGCAAAATTCTTTTGGTCTGAATCTCAATAGAAGGCATTCACAGAGTTGAAACATCGCCTTTGCTTGGCACCAATGCTCGCATTACCAGACTTGCAACAACCATTTGAGATCGAGACAGATGCCTCTGACTATGCTATTGGGGCAGTCCTTACTCAACACTAGCATCCAAAGGCATATCACAGTGAGACACTTTCAGACACAGTTCGAAAGTATCCCACTTATTAAAAAGGGATGTATTCCATTGTGCAGGCTTGTCGACAATGGAAGCATTGAATTTTAGGGAAGAAAACGATCATCCACACAGACCACCGGCCCCTGCAGTTCATACAGACGCAAGGGAAGCTGCAGAATGATCGCCATCAGAAGTGGTCCACATACCTGCAACAATTCCATTTGAATATCAAGTATAAGAAGGGAAGCACCAATAATGTTGCAGATTGCCTCAGTTGGCCACCAATCATGGTGTTAACCACCGTGCTCGACTCTTGTGGGCACGAGACTTCTGATTTTCCGCTTCTCTACAAAAGCGACCTAGAATTCGGCAACACATACCAGACACTCTTAGAGGGTCAGCATGTTCCAGATTTTCACCTCCAAGATGCCCTGTTATGCCACCTAAGTCACCTTTGTGTTCCTTCAAGTGAGCGTGCCAAGATGATTTGGGAAGCACTACATTCGGGCTGTTGGGCATTTCAGGGTCGAGAAAACCATGGCATTACTGCAGAAGTATTTCTATTGGCCGAATCTTCAACAGGATGTCGAGAAGTACATCAGATCCTACACTGTCTCCGCCATTGCCAAACTGACCATCAAGAAGCAAGGCCTCTATACTTCACTACTTACCCCTAGTCGACCTTGGGAATCCATCTCCATGGATTACATGTCGAGCTTTCCTTCTACTAAGCATGGAAATGAATGTGTTTTTGTGGTTATCGACAGGTTCTCAAAGATGGCCATTATGGCGGCCTGCAAGAAGAATATCATAGCAGAAGCCACTGTTAAACTCTTCTATGAACAAGTGTGGGTACACTTTGGGATCCCACAGTCTATCATCTCAGATCAGGATAGTAGGTTTCTAAGAACATTTTTGTCCAGTCTCTAGTCGATGCTAGACATCAAACTCACTAAGTCTATAGCCTTCCATCCCCAAACTAATGGCCAGATAGAGGTTGTCAATAGGATGATCGTACACATTCTACGCATGTACAACTCAAAGCATCCACGCACATGGGATGAGAGCCTCCCCTATGTTCAGCGCAACTATAACTAGGCTTTCCACAACTTGACTGGCCACAACCCTTTTCAAGTGGGCTTGGGATTCCAGCCACCATGTCCCATTGATGTGGCCATGCCATTTGTAAATACTCAGGCGATTCAGCTTATGTCCAATTCGAAACAAATAAGGAAAACAGCTTCATTGAGCACATCCAACATATCTGCCAGCAGGTCCACGACATTCTGGAGAAATCAAATGCCAAGTACAAGCAAAGACATGATAAACATCAGGTGCCACACAAGTTTCAGGTGGGCGACAAAGTATGGTTGCATTTTCAAAAGGAACGCCTTACTGGAGCATATCAGAAACTTAGACCACTCCGATATGGTCCTTACACCATTACCAAGGTTGTGGGAGAAAATGAATTTGAGCTCAGCATTACCCCATTCCTTGGCCTTCACCCAGTGTTCAATGTGGACCGCCTTCGACCACACTTTCCACCATTACTAGACACATACGACATTGCAGAACAACTCACACCAACAGAGTTAATTCCAGATTGCATGGAACAAGCTGCAACTGATCGAATCATGGACATGCAGATCAAGCACACTTGCCAGTAGAAGATCCAATTGTATCGAGTTTTCAAAGCAGGTCAACTCCTTCACCAGGGAAAGTGGCTCACTAGGGACCAAGTTCAGCAAAAGTTTCCTCATCTCATGGAGGAACTCAATGCAATGGGGACCATTTCTTCTTGGGGGGGGAATGATCCAGGTGGATATTGGTGGCCACCCTCCAATTCCACCTGGACCCCCGCCATTGTTTCTTTCAGTTTTTCAGTTTCCTTATTTACAGCACAATTTACTATTTTTGGCAATATTTCGGGCCCTGAACTTCCGAACGCATTTTAAGGCACTAAACAACGTTTTTTGGGAAAACTGGGAGCAACATGGGTCTATGGACCAGTTTTTCTCTTCCCAAAGTTTTATTCCTTGGATAGATCTTTCTAACGAGGTATTGTGCGTGTCAAATGGAGATCGTATGCCAAAATTACGACCCCAGCAAGTTGATGTACCAATTTACCCAAAACGGGGCCCATAGTTTGGCGCTTCATCTCCTAGGGTTAGGGTTTTGGATGTTTAGGGTTTTCCATTGCTTCTCAACAATAAATAGGCCTTCAAGCCTCGTTGTAA
Organism: Pinus tabuliformis; assembly: GCA_031772625.1. Taxonomy (NCBI): domain Eukaryota; kingdom Viridiplantae; phylum Streptophyta; class Pinopsida; order Pinales; family Pinaceae; genus Pinus; species Pinus tabuliformis. The sequence goes on from CM062820.1 coordinate 161,886,192, forward strand.
GATAGTTCAGAGGCATGTAGCCGCCACATCTCTCCTAAGAGATAAGCTACCATCGCCCAAGCTAGTTTATTTCCAATTCTGTTTATAAGCATATTTCAGTATTTTACATTAATGAAATGAAATATTATTTATGCTGCATCTCTGTATTTATGGTTATCTCTATAATTTGTTGTGTTCTTGTTTAAATATGGATCACCAGCCTTTGATGAATTTTAGTGTCACCCCAGTGTAGTTTTATGTGATCTGGAAAACCCCCACGATACTCCTTTTCGATGAGAATCCAGGCGACTCTTTTGTCCGGTGCCTCGAGACAACACGGGTCAACATATACACATTTTCCGATGGCATTGCCAATATCTGTTAAAGCTTGTTTAGTCCATAACTCAATTGGCAGACCAGGTAATTCAACCTAGACGAGCTTGTTTGTTGGCATGTTATGCAGTGGATTATACCCGATATACCATTTATGAAGAGCCAAGAAGCTCTTACCATTTATCCATGAGATAGATTTGATTTTCTCCAAGTCCTCCTGACTTGAAAATGAAATATATACCAGCCTTTCAGCAGTCGAACAATGGTTGGCAAGTATCCAAGCATCGTTTTCCATTTCTTTTCGACCCAATTACACATCTCAGAGTCTTCCATATCCAAAAAATACCATCTGCCAATGAACGCCCATTTCTAAAGGTTGGTAATACGATCTAACAGAATAGCGTTATCCAAGGCCAGAGTTGGAGGTGGTGGAATGGTTTTGATAGAACGATGTTTGGAACGTCGTCCATGTAATACATGCCCGCCACCCTGTGGCAAAGGAGGTGAATGAGAGACATCTGGCACCCTGTCATCCCCAAGGATAGTGTGCCAAGCATCAAGGGAGTGTGGGCCACTATGGCAGACGTGGGAAGAATTTCCAATACGCAGAGACTCGACATCCAAGGTGGCACGGATAAGAGCCGCATTGGCAGACACATTAGATTCCAGATCCGCCATGGTAGGAGAGGTCTAGGAAGGGACAATGATAGAACTCAGACCCCATTGATTAAGAGATTATGTGGGGCAGGGAAATAGAAAGGAAAAATAGGAAAGTTTGACCCCAAATAAAACCCACCGTACCTCGGGATCCCAAAATTAACAAAAATGAGGGAGAGTGAGCGTGTGAGGAATTTTATAAATCTCCCTCAAAGGATGTGGATGCCATCAGATGGACATCCAAAACAGGAAAGTGTAAAGGTGATTGACAGAAGGAATAATCAAATAGATTTGGAGTGAAGTGTAGGTAAATGATCACATGAAAATGAAAATGGTTGATCACATGAGTGAATGGTTGTGCAAGAGCGAGGAGAAAACACATTTTTCTGCACAATCAACTTCTTTGCATTACTACTGCAATCAATATCTCTAAGACTATTGCAATTTTCAAAAGCATACCCCTCCTCAAAAATTTCATAGAACATTTCATGTCAATTAAATTATTGTTGAAGCTTGTGTGGAAAGCATACCCCTCCTCGAAAATTTCATAGAACATTTCATGTCAATTAAACTATTGTTGAAGCTTGTGCGAAGAGCTTTCACTGTATAGAGAGCTTTGCTCAGAAAGATTTCACTGTGTAGAGAGATGCATATAGTTGACTTGTTTGAATTTTTAAATTGGTTATTTCGATTTCAACCATTCTAGCAATGCCTCGCACAATGAAAATGAAAGCAATTTTTTTTGCACAAAGCATTAACGATAAAAATATAAATGAAAGCATAAAAAATTATTAATATTTATTAATTAATTAACTGTAAGTTAATTATGAAATTATAAATGATAGTGGCACAACAATAATAGCAAAATGAACTATAAATATTAATAACTGTAATAATTAAACAACAACAATAATTTCTGGAAACTAATACATTTTTATAATATTGTAGCTATTACAAGGAATCCCACTAACCTATAATACTATATTGATTAACTAATTTCATGAATAATTAACAATTAATGAGTTAAACTCTCCACTCCAATAGCTATTACATTTAACTATTATTAACTTGACTATTAATAGACTATTGTGCATTTAATTATAGTTATTAATTCTCCCTCATTAATGTTTTCTTTTGATAATTATTTTACATAAACAACTTTTATAATATTATAGCTATTAACTTGTTTTATTAATAGTTAATAATTAATTAGTTAAGGCCCCCACTGCAATAACTATTACATTTCATATTATTAACTTAACTATTAATAGACTATTGTGCATTTAATTATAGCTATTAATTCTTCTTCATTAATGTTTTTTTTAATAATTATTTTACATGGACAACTTTTATAATACTATAGCTATTAACTTCTTTTTATTAATAATTAATAATTAATGAGTTAAACTTTTCACTGTAATAACTATTACATTTCATATTATTAACTTGACTATTAATAGACTGTCATGCATTTAATTATAGTTTTTAATTCTCTTGCACTAATGCTTTTGCTTTTGATAATTATTTTACATGGACAACTTTTCCACACAACGAAAACACAAATATTACTATTAAACAAAAATGTTCACACTTTCATTAATAGTTAATAATTAATGAGTTAAACTCTGCACTCCAATAGCTATTACATTTAACTATTATTAACTTGATTATTAATAAATTATTGTGCATTTAATTATAGCTATTAATTCTCCTGCATTAAATCTTTCTTCTTTTGATAAAGTGACAACAAATTACCCCTTGTGTGCAAAACTTTGCACAAGGAATGCCCCACACACTGCTAACTCTATGCACATTTTCAATGCCAATGCACACTTATTCAACTTTTTAAATTGTTTATTTCAATTTCAACCGTTTTGGCAGTGCTTCCGTACAATGAAAATGAAAACAAAAATAAACTATAAAAATATAAATGAAAGCATAAAAAATAGCGAATAGTTATTAATTAATTAGTTGGAGTTAATTATGACGCTATAAACGATAACAACACAATAGTAATAGAAAAATGAACTATAATGATTAATAAATGTAATAATTAAACAACAACATTAATTTCTTAAAACTGTTACATTTTTATAATACTATAGTTATTACAAGGAAACCTACTAACCTAACTATTTTCTTCAACAATTAATAATTAATGAGTTAAAATCGCCACTACAATAGCTATTACATTTAATTATTCTTAACTTGACTATTAATAGGCTATTGTGCATTTGATAATAGCTATTAACTCTTCATTATAAAAAACTAATTGTTTTTTTAACATTAATAAAATTATATATTCAAATGATTAAAAACGTAATTGTTTTTTAATTTCCAAAACAAAAAGAAAACTATATATTCAAATTATTAAAAACTTAATTGTATCTCAACCCTGCTTTAAACTATATATTCAAATTATTGAAAACTTAATTGCACAACGAGTGAATGGTTGTGCTGAAGTGCAAAGAAAACACATTTATCATTTATTATGCGTATGCTTGATGTGAAAAATAGTTCCTTTACGATGTTTTTTAATTTCGAAAATATGAATAAAACTATATATTCAAATTATTAAAAACGTAATTGTTTTTATTTATTTTTAAAACATAAATAAAACTATATATTCAAATTATTAAAAACTTAATTACACAACATGAGTGAATGGTTGTCTGAGAGTGAGGAGAAAACACATCTCCCCCAATCAACTCCTTTGCACTACTACTGCAAACGATATATCTAAGATTATCACAATTGCCAAAAGCATACCCCTCCTCACCCCTCCTCGAAAATTTCATAAAACATTGCATGTCAATCAAACTATTGTTGAAGCTTGTGCGGAGAGCTATGTGTGGAAATCTTTCACTATGTAGAGAGATGCCTATGGTTGACATGTTTGACATTTTAAAATGGTTATTTCGATTTCAACCATTTTAGCAATGCCTTTGCACAATGAAAATGAAAGAAAAAATCTCTACACAATGCATTAACGATGAAAATATAAATGAAAGCATAAAGAATCTATTAATTAATTAGTTGTATGGAGTTAGTTATAAAGCTATAAATGATAACAACACAATAGTAATAGCAAAATGAACTATAGCTATTAATAATTGTAATAATTAAACAACAACAATAATTTACTAAACTATTACATTTTTATAACACTATAGCTATTATAAGGAAACCTACTAACCTATAATACTATATCAATTACTATTTTCATTAATAGTTAATAATTAATGAGTTGAACTCTGCACTGCAATATTTATTACATTTAACTATTATTCAGGTGACTATTAATAGACTATTGTGCATTTAATTGTAGCCATTAATTTCCCATCATTAATGCTTTCTTTTGATAATGATTTTACATGGACAACTTTTATAATACTATGCTTGTTAACTTTTTTTAATTAATAGTTAATAATTAATGAGTTAAACTCCTCACTACAATAGCTATTACATTTAATGTTATTAACGTGACTATTAATAGATTATTGTGCATTTAATTATAGTTATTAATTCTCACTTTAATGTTTTATGCTTTTGATAATTATTTTACATAAACAACTTTTTGGCACAACAAAACACAAATATTACTATTAAACAAAAATGTTCACACTTTCATTAATAGTTAATAATTAATGAGTCACCCTTTTGTACTATATGGTTGTGAACTCTGGGGTTGCAGTATATCCAGAGAGTCTTGAAGAAAGATTGAGATGATTCAAAAGAAATTCATAACCTACAACCTTAAGATCAAGGGAAATACCCCCTATTCTATCTTCTTGATCGAAGTTGACCTCTCTCCCCTATTGAAAGCAGAGATATGTTTAATCAAAGGGTAAACATATGAAGTTGGGTTAAAATTTTGTGAAAAGTTCCCTCGAAAATTTCATAATCCCAAATTTTTGGTTTAATAAATTATTTTTTTGGCCGAATTATTTACATTTATTTGGTAGAACTATTATACAAAAGTTCGGTCGAACAATTCATCGTTTAGATTAACGCCAACAGTTTAATGAGTTTTATTTTGGGAGGTGAAAAAATAGGTAATAAATTTTTTCGGCTAAAAAAATAATTGAGCGCAACTATTTCTATAGCCGAAAAAATAATTCGGCCGAACTAGTTTTTTTGTCCGAAAAACTAATCTATATATATGATGGCTTTGACTCCGTTGCAGAATTTTCTACGTTATTAGTTCGTTGGTTTGCAACTGTTAGCTCGGGTGGCCTGAGTGCATTGGAGGAATCGATTTGTTGACTAACCGTAACCTCGTATGTCCCTATGTGCATGACTCTTATTTGTTGTTGTTTTGTTCGGATTTATATTTTGGTTTTTTTGGAGCATATTGTTGGTTTTTTTGAAGGATTGGTGGGCGCTAGATAAGTTCTTGCAGTATTTTTGCAGAATTGGTTGCATCTCATCGTCGTTGGAGGAATTATGTTAGCGTCTTCACCCGAACCGCACAACAGCAAAAAACCATATATGTTTGGAAAACATTGTCTTATTAATACAAATACAAACTAAATTAAATGTGAAATAGGTAACTTATTGGTAATGGATATTTCGTAATTATTATCACTTTAGCTTTGACAACATGAAAGACAAATGAATTTTGATGTGATTGTCACTGAAAACATGTCTTAAAAACTTGATATGAATCACATAAGTTTTAATTCAATAATATGTTTTTATAAAAATTTGTTTATGACTGCAATCTATTTTTATTTATTTATGGGAATTAGATTCATATAACTGAATGTAAATGTCAGGTAAAGTTATAGTTTCCTTTTTTGTTTCTGTTTTGGAGTGCAAATTCATGTTGTATTGTGCACACATCGGAATCCAATATGACATTTCGAACATTGAATTAGCTAACATGTCTACTATCCTATTTCATTGGAATGCAACTTACCATTACCACACTCACACATTGAAATCTTACATGAAATAAAATCGTTGATTCCAATTTGATCTAAAGCCACTGTTATGAAAATAATATAGAGTTATGAGAGATGTGTCAAAACGACCAGTCATGGACTTTTCCCTTGATTTGTACTATTTTTTTTTTTTTTTTAAATTTTATAATAAATGGTCAATCTCCTGCATGTGATAGTTTGCTACAACTTCTTAAAACAAAAGTTTTAGGAAGTACATTGAAACTAGTGATACTAAATGAAAAACAAATTGGTTAATCGATTTTAGTTGATAGTATTGGACAAAAACTAATCCCAAAAAAGTAATCGTCCTTACTTTAAATTATCATTGTTTAAATGCACCACATGCTTCATTTGATTAATTTCTTATTTATGATTCCAAAAATATGTTTTAGTTTCATTGAAGAGGCCGAGCACACGATAAGACTTTTTTATTTATCATTTCTTATCAACGTACGTTCCCCACCTTCTTGTTCATATCCTAAACGAGAATAATTAACTTCCACATTGTGAACTTTTTCATAATTAAATGTCAAATAAGTGTTTTCAAGAATCACAAGAACAACTTAAGCTAATTGCAATTAAAGCAAAGAAGAATATTTGCAGAAAATTGCTTCATCATTTTCGCTGCGTAAGGTTGTTTTATCGAGCATGGTACAAATAGAGATGTATGTCGAGAAAGAAAATTGGAACCGCTGCGCAACTCAGGGTAGGATTAGCAATTAACAACTAAAACATGATTTTATATTTATATATATATTTTTTCTTTTATTGTGAGTAACTATTTCTGGCTTGTAGTATTTTTCTTGAATTAATTCAGTTCAGATATAGAGTTTGCAAATGCATAGAAATCAATCCGCCAAGAAAATGAGTAGTAACACCCGCTTATTTGAAATGAGTAGTAACACCAGCTTATTTCTAAAAATCAATACGAAACAATTCCAATACCTCTCATTTGGAAGGGAAATCTACAAATATCTCTTTCTTAAGCAATTGTTGTTTATTAATACCTCTCATTTGGAAGGGAAATCTACAAATATCTCTTTCTTAGGCAATTGTTGTTTATTAATACGAGCAAAAATCTAATTGTGAAACTGATTGTGAAACAACAATGCTCCTTCTTTGAAAACTGTGATTATTACAATTGGAGATCTTCATAAACCTATTGTGAAGAATTATACAGTGTTGCATATTCTTATGGTTATCCTCATGTATGGTTGCTAATGTAGTTCTTCCTTAGATCTGCAAAAAGAAAAAGAGACAGGGCTACCTCTCATTGAGAAGGGCAATCTACAAATTTCTCTTTCTTAACCAACATGAAACGCAGAATATTACCGTATGTACTAGGATGCAATATGATGTTTATGAGAAATTTTTTTTGGCATAAATCGCATAATAGAACATTTGTCTACGCGTTTTGAACCAATGAGTGTGGTTCTTCGTCGGGACAAGTTGAAGAACCAGATCATGGCTGCATATTTAAATAGGGAGAGAAAATGTTATGATGTCAAACAACTTCTCATATATGTCAATAAATTCATTATAAGGCTAGGAAGTCTGGGAATCATCCTTTATAATAAGAATACAATCTTCTAAAATAACATAATTATTATAAGGATTTATACTATCAACATATTCCAAGGAATGTTTCAACATTGGTTTGTTAAATAACATACATTTATTATAAAATGTATGGTCATAGCATGAAGTTAAGGGTTAAACCCCTATCCCTTTTATATGGTGTACTAATTATTAGATTTAAATTTGTCACCCATACAATCTTCTAAAATAACATAATTATTATAAGGACTTATACTACCAACATATTCCAAGGGATGTTTCAACATTGGTTTGTTAAATAACATATATTTATTATAAAATCTATGGTCATAGCATGAAGCTAAGGGTTAAACCCCTATCCCTTTTATATGTTGTACTAAGTATTAGATTTAAATCTGTCACCCATATTTCTCTTAAACTTAAGAGTTCTTTGGTATAATTGACTTATGATTTGGTTTATAATTTGCAAATAGTTAATTCAAGTGAGAATGCTTGACGAAAATGCCTATGTTTTACCATGGTATATAACTTATTCATTTACCTTTCATATAACTTTTGGCAAACTGTATTTTAAAATATTACGTTGATGTTTGTAATCTCATGCATACATAGCCTATCTTATGCATTTAGGGCGGAAATGTATGGCATTAATGATGTGTTCCTCAGTATTCGTGGCTTGACTTCATTTTGAAAGAGACAAAAACATCATTATATTTGTCATTGCAAGTCTTTCTCATCAACTTATGCATAGTAACCAAAGGGAGGAATGTGTAAATGATAACAAATCTACATGCACCCTCAATGTAAATAATTTGTCACATATGCATTTAAACAATGTTTTTATATATCTACCCCAGTTCCTAAAATCAATAAATTGCTAACATCATAATTTATAATTGCTTGATGAAATTATCAATCACATGTATAAATGCCAAAGGAGAACATAGAAGATGATCTTGAAACTGCGTTATAATGTATTGTTTAGTTAGAACATGATTCATATAATAATAAAGAGCAAAGTCATTAGTTTCCATGCTAATCCCAAATAAACCTATATATATATATATATATATATTTCTTTTATTGCAGGTTATTGTTTTTTCCCTGTAGTCTCTTTCTTGAATTAATTCAATTTGGATATAGAGTTTGTAAATGCATAGAAATCAATCAGCGAAGGAAATGAGTAGTAACACCCACTTATTTCTAAAAATCAATACGAAACAATTCTAATACCTCTCATTTGGAAGGGAAATATACAATTATATCTTTCTTGCTCTACCTTATTTTTAATATTTAATATATATCTATCAACTAGAATCATAAGTCTTTAGTAAGATTGAGATTATTAAGTCATGGATAGTCTCAAGAATTATTTATCGAACTATGAGATGAGTATGAATATCCTTGGGAAGTTTTTAGATATATACATTTTTTATATATATATATATAAAGTGGAAGGAGATATTTAGAAAACTTTGCAAAATAAGTTTACGATTAAAATTAGAGAAGAGAAATGGAAAGGCAAGCAACCCGAAATGCAGAATATTACCATATGCATTGGGATGCTATATGATGTCAAAAACTTCTCATATATGTCAATAAATTCATTATAAGGCTAGGAAGTTTGGAAATCATCCTTTATAATTAAAATATTGAATCATCCTTTATAATATGAATACAAGACAAAAACATCATTATATTCGTCATTGCAAGTGTTTCCCATCAACTTATGCAGAGTAACCAAAGGGAGGAATGCCAATGATAAAAAGTATGCATGCACCCTCGGTGTAAATAATATGTCACATATGCATTTAAATAGCGATTTTATATAGACCCATTTCCTACAATCAATAAATCGCTAACATCATAATTTATAATTGCTTGATGAAACTATCAATCACATGTATAAATTCTAAAGGATAACATACAAGGTGATCTTGAAACTATTGAGAAATGGCAACAAGAAATTCCAGTTTAATTTGTCCTTGAATTAAATTGTGAATTAAAATCGAATTATATTCTCATAGCAACTTGTAAATAGTTAATTAAGTTTAATTGACTTAATTAACTTAGGAATTTTGAGTTGGAAGTCTTTATGTAGTCATGTATGTGTGATCCCTAAATTTTAGGGGTCTAGGATGAGTTTATTTGAGTTGTAATTAGATAACTTAGTTTGACTGAGTTATGGTTAGTTAAACTAGTTCTAACTGTTGGAGGAACTAGTAGAGGTCTAGTAGTGAGTTGGTGCACTAGTGCATCCTCAATACTACTCCAGCTAACTGGAGATTCACTCAAGATAAACTCATGCATTTCAATTCAGAGAAAGACCCAATTGAATCTAGAGTGGAGGGACAGTGTAGTATCAGTTGTATGATTTCCCGAGTTGTATAGATCATGCATGGAATCAATTATGGACATAAGTTTGTATTGTGCAGTTTTGGAAGAAGGATTTCCCAATTAAATATGGGTTGATCCTATTAGGAATTGCGCAAGGAAATAGGGGCTTGGTAGACAGCAGAATTGGTTGAGTGTTGGCTAGAGTGGGCTTGTGAGGCAGAGAGTTGATTATACTTATGCAGGGATTGTTCTAGTGAGAACAAGCATTGTATTTTATTCTTGGATTTTTTTATTAATGCAATATAGATAGCTGGGATTTTGAGCAGTTGATTTCCCCAGATAAATATTGTGTTATGTGCGATTGATATTCTTCCTCTTGCTAATTATTTTTTTCATTGATAATTTATTGGTTTCCATTGTTGATAGTAGAGTAGATTCTTGTCTTATGTTTTAGAAAATTACATGAGTTGTTGAATCTACAAAAAAATCTACATGGTATTGGAGCTGAAGACATTATACTAGAGGAGATTTCGAGTTTGGGGTTACAGGAATTCGAATTTTCAATTCATACGTTATGATCGGCAAATGTCTTTCTACAGTTTGAGACTCGAGTATGCTTGGAAGGAAGCTTGAATTACATAGCTTGGAAGGACAGGACGGAGGTAGTGTTGGAGGATAATGGCCTCAAAGAATTCATTAATCAAGACATTCCTAACCCACCAGCATCAGATGCTAATGATCTTTCCTAATGGAAGAAGTGTGTGGAAAAGGCGAGGCAGATTATTCTTGAGGGATTTCGAGACCACATTGTCTCGAGTCTCCATGGCAAGGAAACTCTGTATGCTATGTGGAAGGCATTTACAGACCTGTTTCAAAATAGCAATGACCATAGGAAGTTGGCACTGAAGGACAAACTCAAAAAGATCAAGATGGAGAAGGGTGACTCAATTCTGAAACACTTGACCAAGTTCACTCATTGTCAAGATGAGCTTCAAAGTGTTGGGATTACTGTTGTCGAGGATGATATGGTGAGCCTAGCTCTTCTAGGACTCCCCAAGAGTTGGCACAATTATCAAGACTCTATCAATGGGAGGGAGAAGCTTCCAGATTGGGAACGATTGTGGTCGGATTTGGTACAAGAAGAGATTCAAAGGAGCACCAGAGACAGATCCTGATCAAATACTGATGATGAGGAAAAGTGTTCCTTAGCAGGTAAGGCAAAGAAAGGGAAGGGGAAGGCGTCCCATTCCAAATCAGATTCTTGCCATGGAGGTAATAAGAAGGACATGTTGAAAGTTAAGTGCTTTCATTTTCACAAGCTGGGACATTTTGCTACAAATTGTTCGCTTAAGAAGTCCAAGAAGAAGTCCTCAGGAGGAGCAGTGGGTGAGGCTCTTGCCTCTCAATTCGAATTGGACTTTACCCTCATTGCATGCATGGTGTCATCAATGATGGTTAGTGTATGGTACCTAGACAATGGAGCTTCATTCCACATGTCTGGCAACAAAGAGCTCTTCAGTGACATGGAGGACATGGATCTCCAGAAGCATATTGAGATGGGTGACGACGGGAGGTATAGTGCTACTAGATTGGGTAAGGTTACCTTTAAGAGGGAGTCAGGTTCTCCTCTCACCTTGAGAGATGTTATGTATGTTCCCGGGTTGAAGAAGAACTTGGTATCAATTGCCATGTTGGAGGATAGAGGCTATGATGTGATCTTTAGTAAGGGAAAGACGTTCCTTCGTCACATAGACACAGGACATATAAAGAGGATAGGGATTCAAGTGAATAATCTCTATAACTTAGAGGTAGAATATTGTGTTGCCTTGAGCACAAAAGCAGAGAAGGTACAAAACTTGCATCATGGCACTTTGAAAATCATGCAGCAAATTTCTACCAATCTTCCCAAAGGTACACTAGAGCAAGTTGACACATGAAAAGGGTGTACTTTGGAAAAAATCACCAAAGATTCCTTTCACAACAGAGATAGTCGAGCGTAGGTGATTATAGAGCGAGTCCATTCAGATGTGTGTGGACCATTCTCGACAGCGTCCATGACCAAACACAGGTATTATGTTATATTTGTTGATGATTTTTCTTTTAAATACTGGATATTTTTCACACAGAAGAAAGATAAAACTTTTGCAAAGTTTGTGACTTTAAAGCATTAGTCGAGAAAGAGTCTGGCAAGAAGGTTAAATCTCTGAGGAGTAATAATTGTGGTGAGTATGTCTCAAATTAGTTTAAGAACTTCTGTGCGGCAGAAGGGATTAAATGGGAGTTGACGACACCCCATAACCCACAACATAACGGGGTTTCCAAAAGGAAGAACAGAAGCATTGTAGGGGCAGCACGGGAGATGTTGCATAATCAGGGCCTACCACTACACTTGTCAGTTGAGGCTTGCAACACAACTATTTTTTTGCAGAACAGAATCTCGCATCGAATTCTTGGGTTGAGTACACCAGAGGAGGCTTTCTCAGGGAAGAGACTAGATGTGGGTCGCTTCAGGATTTTTGGGTCATAAGTATATTTCCATGTGACCAAAGATGCATGAAAGAAGCTTGAGCAAACAACAAAGTTGGGGATATTTCTGGGGTACTCTAATACACCTCATAACTATCAGATGTATCTTCAGACCAACAGGATGACAATGGTTCGCAGGGATGTCAAATTCGATGAAGAGAAGGCCATGAGATGTTCCCTTGAGAGGGTGCTTCAGCTACATGCGATTGAGGAGCTTTTAGCTCCTAAGGGTGAGGAGCCTCAGATTGATGTGGAGAAGCCACTTACAGAGGATCTGGGAGTGGAGACATCCACTCAGGTAGAGTCTTCTAGAGATGGGAGAAAGCACACCAGAGAGGCTGAAAGTTTATTGCAGGAGTGTGGGAGCACCCACATCACAGTGCAGTCAGAGGAGATCACCTGAGAGGTACACTGGATACATGGATCTTACGAGAGGATGTGTTGAGACAGAGCCATCATCTTTTGAGGAGGAAGTGCAACAACCAATTTAGGTTGATGCCATGGTGGAGGAGTATGACTGCATATTTCGTAACAGTGTTTAGGATGTCGTCCGAAGACCAGCAGACATGTAAGTGGTGAGATCCCGATGGATTTAAAAGGTAAAGCAAGTAGTAGATGGTAGTGTGGAGAAGCTTTTCACAAGTAGAGGGGATTGACTATGATGACACCTTTTCTCCTGTTACAAGGTACTCATTGATTAGATCCATATTGGCACTATTAGCACAGATGGGTTGGAAGATACATTAGATGGATATAAAAAAAAACTTCCTTAATGGCATGATTGAGGAAGAGGTGTATATTAAGGAGCCTAAAGGTTTTGATACATTTGACCATGATGCGAATATGTGGCGACTCAAGTGAGCATTGTATGGGTTGAAGCAAGCACCCTGTGCTTGGTACACTAGGATCGATAGCTACTTCACCGGGTTGGGCTTCACCAAAAGTGAAGCAGATGCGAACCTGTACCACATTGTGGTGGAAGGTAAATTGTTGATTATTGCTTTATATGTCGATGATTTGATTCTGACAGGTGATGATAAGTTGATCAACTCTTGCAAGGAGGATCTTGCAAGAGAGTTCAAAATGAAGGACTTGGGGCTCATGCACCACTTTCTGGGCATCAGATTATGGCAAGGTGATGGGAAACTTTTTGTCTCTCAGGGAAAGTATGCCAAGGAGATACTGAAAAGGTTCTACATGAAGAGTAGTACACCCACGGAGACTCCTCTAGTAGGTAACTAGAGGAAGAAGGATGCGACTTTGGGTGAAGTAGTGGAAGCTACCATTTATAGGTAGCTTGTGGATTCACTCATGTATTTGGTAAATGCACGCCCGGACAGGTGCTATGTTTATTTGGGTTAGCATCGGATGTGCTCTAGCCACAAAATTTGGTGGAGAGGTTGGGGCACATGAGATCTCTAATACCTAGAAAGGGTTTGGGTAGATTCTAAAAATATCAGGAGATATTAAAATAATTGATATTTTTAATGGAGTCCCTAAGTCTAAACTTAGGGAAAATAAAATAATAATGTGTATTAATATGAATTTGTGTAAGAATGGTCCAAAATACATGGATCAAGCCAGATCTAATATTAGCTGTTGATTAGGGACTTAATCTCAGCCGTTGAGATGTCAACAAAAAAAGTAGAGGGGCACTTGGAGAACACACTAAGGGAGACCAGTCAGTTCAATTTCTGGATGGGGTTTGCTGAGAAATTGAACCAGCGGTCTGGAGAGCAGTCAGGAGGCAGCAAGTATGGAACAGAGAGATGGGAGATCAGCACAGAAGAGGCATACGCAGAGCGAGAGGAAGCCACATAGAAGCAGTAGAGATTGCGTAGAGCCAAAAGGGCCTGCGTCATCCACGCAAAGGTTGTAGGAGTGACGCAGAAGCCCAGAGAGGCTGCGCAAAGCCTCAGTAAGCTGACGTAGAGGGTTTCAGGTTGTAGCAGAGGTCAGTAGGGCCTACACTGGGTTTAGGAAAGTGCTGGAAGTTTGTCTATCTGTGGGTAAGCCAGTTTGGCACCCTATTGTACAAGAAAATTGCTGAATAATAAAATCCTCCCTTGTTGCATCGATTTTCCCACGTTGGGTTTTTTCGGGGACATTAGTCCAAAATAACTGTGTCAATGTGTGCATATTTTTGTTTCTGTATTACGATGTGATATCTACAGCAATATTTATTTTAATGTTTGTTGAAGTAACTTCATGAATAACTTATGATGAAATAAGTAGGAAAATTAAATCAGTTGCCGCAGTGATAGAATTTTCACATGCTATGTAGTTAATCAACTTATTCAAGTGATGGTAGGCCTACCAAGTTTTTTTGGAAGGCGGGCAATCATGTATTGAAATACCTCAAAGGCACTACTTAGTATGGATTTTGGTACAGATGGATAGAGGAAGTGAAGCTTCAAGGCTTCATTGATGCAGATTGGGCAGTGAGTCCATCCGATAAGAAGAGAACATCAAGAGGAATCTTTAGTATTGGGTTAGTAGTTGTTTCTTGGTACAATAGGAAACAAAGATTGGTTGCACTCAGTTTAGTAGAGGAAGAGTACATAGATGTTATTCAAGCAGCATGTGAGGCCATCTGGATGAGGAAGATTTTGGTTGGTTTGTTTGGTCAGCAGATGGATCCAACTATGATTTACTGTGATAATCAAAGTTGTATCAAACTCTCCAAAAATCCAGTTTTTCATGGTCGTTCCAAGAATATTGATATTTGATATCATCATCTTCGAGATTGTCTATTGAGGTGGATTATGTTGTTGGAATACATAATTTCCGACAGAGGAGCAGGATGTTGACATTTTGACAAAAGCATTGTCATGATGTAAATTCGAGTTTCATAGAGATAGGATCAGGGTAGCTGATAATCCCTTTCTTGTTGAGAGGGAGTGTTGATAAATGGCAACAAGAAATTCCAATTTAATTTTTCCTTGAATTAAATTGTGAACTAAAATCAAATTATATTCTCATATCAACTTGTAAACAGTTAATTAAGTTTAATTGACTTAATTAACTTAGGAATTTCGAGTTGGAAGTATTTTTATAGTCATGTATGTGTGATCCCTAAATTTTAGGGGTCCGGGATGAGTTTATTTGAGTTGTAATTAGATAACTTAGTTTGACTGAGTTATGGTCAATTAAACTAGTTCTAATTATTGGAGGAACTAATAGAGGTCTAGTAGTGAGTTGGTGCACTGGTCCATCCTATGTGCTTCTCTAGCTAACTGGATATTCACTCAAGAGAAACTCATGCATGTCAGCTAAGAGAAATACCTATTTGAGTCTAGAGTGCAAAGACAGTGTAGTATTAGTTGTATGATTTTCCGAGTTGTACAGATCATGCATGTAATAAGTTATGGACCTAAGTTTGACTTGAACAGTTTTGGAAGAAGGATTTCCCAATTAAATATGGGTTGTTCCTCTTAGAATTGCACAAGGAAATAGAGGCTTGGTAGGCAGCAAAATTTGCTAAGTGTTGGCTAGAGCGGGCATGTGAGGCAGAGAGTTGATTATACTTGTGCAGGGATTGTTCTAGTGAGAACAAGCATTGTATTTTCTTCTTGGATTTCTGATTAATTCAATATAGTTAGTCGGGAATTTGAGCAATTGCTTTCCCTAGATGAATATTGTGTTATGTGTGATTGATATGCTTCCTCTTGCTAATTATTATTTTCATCGATCACTATTGGTTTTCATTGTTGATAGAATAGTATATTCTTGTCTCGTGTTTTATAAAATTACATGAGTTGTTGAATCTAAAGAAACTAAGCTAAATCCTTGTAGTTGATCTGGACTTATGAAGGAACACAACAAAATACAAAAATACCCATATACACAGAGATTTAGCATAAATAAAACTTCATTTCATTAACATCAAAGAATTGAAATATGCTTACATACATAAATAAAAATAAACATGCTCGGGCGATGGTAGCTTATCTCTAAGAAGAGATGTGGCGGCTACATGCCTCTAAACTGTGTTACAATTGAGGCTCAATGGCCTATTTATTATTGAAAAACAAGGGAAAACCCTAAATAGCCAAAACCTTAACCCCAGGAGATGGAACACCAAGAGTTTGTGGGCCCCGTTGGGGTTAGTTGGGAAGCCAAATTCCCGGGATCATTTTTTGGTCATATTATCTTCGTTTGGCATGTACGATACCTTGCTGGAAATATCTCTCTAAGTACTACAGGATTTGTGGCACTCCCCTACCTATGTCTATGAGCCCCTTTCCTACAGCTATAGGCCCCCTACAGACCTCAAAAAAACATCGTTTAGGGGGTTAAACCTGCTCCGGAAGTTCAGGACCAGAAAATCTACTAAAAATAGTAATGTTGCAACAAGGAAACATATGAAACTAATTGGAGGTATATGTGGAATAGGTGGGTGGCCACCAATATCCACTTGGATCAATCCTCCCTCCTTAGGAAGCAATGGTCCCCATTGCATGCAGAGCCTCCATGAGGTGAGGAAATTTCTATTAAACTTGGTCCCTGGTGAACCACTTATCCTGGTGAAGGAGTTAGGTTGGTTTGACAACTTGATATAGTTGGATCCTCTGTTGGCAAGTGTTCTTGATCTACGTTTCCATGATCTGATCAGTTGTAGCGTGTTCCATGCAGTTCGAGTTTAGATCTATAGGTGTGAGTTGTTCTGCAATGTCGAATGTGTCCAAGAATGGTGGAAAGTATGGCCGAAGGCGTTCTACATTGAACACTGGGTGCAGACTAAGGAACAGTGGAATGTTTATCTCAAAGGCATTGTCCCCTAAAGCCTTGGTGATTGTGTATGTCCCATATCGGAGCGAGTGAAGCTTGCAATGGAGTCTAGTGAGGCATTCCTTCTGCAAATGTAGCCAAACTTTGTCACCCACCTAAAACTTGCACAGCACTTGATGTTGATCATGGCGTTGCTTGTACTTAGCATTGGCTCTATCCAATATATCATGGACCTATTGGCGGATGTGTTGAATTTTCTCAATGAAGTTGTTAGCCCTGTCAGCTTTTGACTTGATGTGAGTTGAATCTGCCTGAGTCACTGCAAATGGTATGGCCACATCAATGGGACATAGTGGCTAAAATCCCAACCCTACCTAAAAGGGGTTGTGGCCCGTTGAGTTGTGGAGAGATCTACTGTAGCTATGTTGGACATAGGGGAGGTTTTCATCCCATGTGTGTGGATGCTTCAAGTTATACATGCGCAAAATGTATACAATCATCCTATTGACGACCTCTATTTAGCCATCAGTTTGGGGGTGGAAAGTCGTGGACTTAGTAAGTTTGGTATCCAACATCGACCAGAGACTTGACCAAAATGAACTTAGGAATCTGATTCCCAGTTTGAGATAATGGATAGTGGGATCCCAAAGTGTACCCACACTCGATCAAAGAAAATCTTAGCAGTGGCCTTTGTTATGATACTCTTCTTGCAAGCTCCCATAATGGCCATCTTAGAGAATCTATTGACAACCCTGAAAATGCATTCATTGTCATGCTTAGTAGATGGAAGGCGTGACATGTAATCCATGGAGATGGATTCCCAAGGTCGACTAGGAGTAGGGAGAGGAGTCTATAGGCCTTGATTCTTGATGGTTGGTTTGGCAATGGCGCAGGTAGTGTAGGATCTAATGTACTTCCCAACATCTTGGCGAAGGTTCGGTCAATAAAAATACTTCTGCAGTATTTCCATTGTTTTATCTACTCTAAAATGTCTAGCATCCTGACTGTAATGTGCCTCCCAAATCATCTTGGTATGCTTGCTTGAAGCAACACAGATTTGTCCTAGGTGGCATAACAATGCATCATGGAGGTGAAAATTTGAAACTTGCTTACCTTCTAGGAGTATTTGGTATGTGCTGCCAAATTCTGGATCTCCCTTGTAAACATGCGGCCACCCTGAAGTCTCGTGCCCACAGGAGTTGAGCACAGTGATCAGCGCCATCACTGGTGGTTGGCTGAGGTAGTTTGCAACATTTTTCGTACTTCCCTTCTTGTACTTAATTTTCAAATGGAATTGTTGCAGGTATGTGTACCATTTTTTATGGCGACCATTCTCCAACTTCCCTTGTGTCTATATGAACTGCAGGGGTCAGTGGTTTGTGTGGATGATCGTTTCCTTCCCCATAATGTAATGCTTCCACTGATGACATAAATGCACAATGGAATGCATTTCTTTGTCATAAGTGGGATACTTTCGAACTGTGTCTGAAAGTGTCTCACCGTAGTAAGCCACTAGATGCCCCTTCTGAGTAAGAACTGCACCAATAGCATAGTCGGAGGCATTTCTCTCAAACTCAAATGGTTACTATAGGTCTGGTAATGTGAGCACTGGTGCAGAGCAGAGGTGATGCTTCAACTCAAAAAATGCCTTATGTTGGGTTTCAGACCAATTTTTTTTTGCTTTTGCTTTGCCTTTAGTGACTTGACTTAGAGGTCAAGTGATATGAGAGAACCCCAACACGAACCTGTGATAGAAATTGGAAAGACCCAGAAAGTTGGGGAGCTCTGTTAGAGTGGTTGTGGTTGGCCAATACCGAATGAATTGTATCTTGTATAGGTCCACATGCACACCCTGCTCATTAATGATGTACCCCAGATATTGAACCTTGGCGATGCCAAAAGTGCACTTATCCAAATTGGCACACAACTTGTGTTGTCGCAGGGTTTGAAAGACATGTTGAGTATGATGGAGGTTCTCTTCCCAACTATGGCTGAATATCAATATGTCATATAGATACACCACCACAAATGCATTGGTGAAGGGTCGCAAGATGTCGTCCATCATTCTCATGAAGGTTGTGGGGGAATTCGTCAACCTGAAAGGCATGACCAGCCATTTGAGCAGGCCCTCCTTGGATTTGAAGGTAGTATTCCACACATCATAGGGTTCGATAGGCACTTGGCGATAACCAAACTTCAAGTCAATCTTGCTGAAATATTTGGCCCCCTTGAGATCGTCTAGAAGGTCATCAATCCGTGGGATTGGGTACCTATTCTAGAAAATGATTTCTTTAGCACCTGATAGTCAATGCAAAGTCTCCAGGTCCCTTCCTTATTTTGTACCAATACAATCGGGCTGCCACGGGGTGATGAGCTTGGTCTGATGTGCCCTTTTTGCAATAGTTCTTGAATTTTCCTCTTGATCTCATATTCTCCACAACAAAGTGTCGAGAGATCGATCCATTGGGTAGCGGCATGCTTGGGGTCAGATCGATGGAGTGCTTGAAATGATAGTGTAGAGGTACCCCTGTAGGTGAAGCGAAAATGTCCTTGTACTCCTCCACGACCTTGTCCATTTGTTGTTGTTGTGTGGAGGAGCCCTGTCTGAAACTCGTGGCCACAACCTTCTTCTTTCTGTGAGGGCAGATCATAAGGAAAACAAATTTCCTGGTCTGGGAAATGATCTTATTGCATTTCTTTATAGTGAACAAAGAGATGGTGATAGGAGGTGCTATCTCTGGTATCTTATACAACTTATTGCCCAAAGTAATAATCACATAGCGAAGTCTAGACTCATATACAACATGTCTCTTCCACAATTATGGTTGTCCTAATAATACATCGCAAACTTCAAGAGGGGAAACATCACACAATACCTCATCCCTGAAGGGAGTGATGTTATAGGGAACGTGACACTACTGGTTGACACAGAGATCTCATCCTTGTTGAAGCCACTGGATGTTGTACGAATGCTGATGTGTTGTAGTTGGTAGGACCAACTGATTCATGACCTATGCTGAAATGAGGTTCTTTTGGCTCCTGCTATTGACAATGAACTGCAATGGAGAACCCTTCACACACTTATTTGAGTGGAAGAGGTGTTCCCCCTCCTCAAGATCTTCAGGCTCATTCTTCTAGGTCTTAGTGGTGGCCACGGTGGCATTGGGATATGCATCATTAATCTTCTTCCCTTTGTCATTCCCCTTGTTGAGTTCTAACTCAGAGTCAGCACATGCATCTAATTCGGAAGCCTTCAGCTCGGCCACCAGTGACTGCTTGGCCCGACACTCACTTGTGTTGTGAGAGGATATCTTATGGAACTCTCACCATTTTTCCATGTCCTTTTTTATCTTTGTGGTGTTGTTTTTTCCTTGCAGCTTCGACGGTTTATCCTAGGTCACTCTACCTTGGATTTGTCTTTTGATATGTAGTGTGGGGACACCTTTTCCTTGCTTCAGATTCGCAGATCCAAACTCTCGTTTCTTCTATTTAAAATTCTACTCAATATTGACAGTGTATTGGTACGCTATGTTGAGTGCGGAGATGTCCAAGAACTCAATATCGTCCTGGATGTACTTCTGTAGACAGTCGTAGTACTTGAGTACCAAATTCCACTTAGAATCCTTGATACCTCGCTTCGTGTGAAGGGTATGGAAAACATTTGTAAACTCTGGCACATCTTGGTCCCTTCCCTGCTATAGCGTGGTCCGCTTTTTGTATTTATCTTCATATCTCCTGACAGGGTAATATTGTTCCTTGATGGCATCTAAAAAAGAATTCCAAGTGGGTGCAGCTAAAAACAGGGAGGATTCCCTCTCATCCTTTTATTCATAGTAGGTTTCCCACCAGTCCTTGATGTGTGGGACAACTTGTAGAATTTTCATTGTAGATCTCCTGATATATGCAATGTCCTAAAGCATAATACTAGATCTACTTCTACCATAAACTTTGTGGAAGCTTAAACAGATATGAGCATCATTAACCAAGAACAAATATAACTAAGAATGAGAAATCAATCACACATAACACAGAAGAAATAACCAGGGAAAGCCTCAGCCTAAAACCCCAACTCTATATTATCATACAAGTGGAAATATAGTCTGGATTACAAAAAGAATCAGCTCACAAGCTCTCCTGCTCTCTCTGCAATCCCTCTGCTGCTCATAGACAGTCAAAGGCCTCTCTCAAACCTTCTCCTTTGCCCTCCAAGCTTCCTATTTCTTTGCACAATTTTCCTTGGGGTCCAGTGTAGCCACTTGTGTGAATTGGCCTCTTCACACACTCACTAACCTCTGATCCAACTGTGCAATCTTGAAGGAGATAAATCCTTCTCCATGGATGAGCTTCCTTTATAGGAAAAATCCATCCAACTAATAATACATTGTCCCTCCTCTAATCTCAACTGGGTCTCTGTCTGAACTGACATGCATGAGTTATTCATGAGAGAATATTCAGTTATCTAAAGTGCAGCAGTTATATGCAAGCATGCATTAACTAATTGAACTCACATTAATTTAAACAAACTATTTAAATCAATCTAACTGGACTTGACTCAATTAACTGAGCCAACTAATTACAACTCAAATTAGAACTCATCCTTATCTCTTTAACTGATGGATAAATTCCTCAATTAATGGATAAACTGTTGCATGTCCTCACATAGACTTCATGTTTGATTTTTCACAACTAATTAACTCATGGTGAATTAATTAATTTATTTTCAAAGAGCTATTAAGTTCAAATTCGAATTTTACTTCCTATTTTAGTCCAAGGACTGACTAAAATTGGAATCCATCTCGAACTGCTAAAAATAGAAATGCTATTTTTAGCACTTCCATTTTTCATTCCATGTTGCTCAATCAAGCATTGGTACCCAAACTGCTATTTATAACAGTGTTATTTTTAGCACTTCTATTTTTAGCATTTCTTGTTGCCATTTTCAACACAACTTTGAGAAGTGAAAAAGTAATATTTTTCCGATTGGAAAATTCATGAACTGAAAAATATCCTTTCAATAGATTTAACCATTTATCTATGATTTATGCATCTATCTAGCCCTAAAATATGGGAATATCAAAGTTAACTTATACCTTAAAAGGAGTGGTGCCTCCAGAGTAGCTATTGGATGAAGATGCGTCGCCTGTGGGCAGTCGTCGAAGGATCTGGGCAAAGTTATCCATCATAGTGTTTCTTTGTCGCTCGAGGGCTTCCTTGAGAAATATTTTGAGAGGATCTCCTACCCCCTCATCTTTCTTTTCTTTTGCCATGGGAGGCCATTGGGTTTTGCGAGGCTGGTCTTGTAAAGGTTCAACTAGTTCAAGCTCTAACTCCTTATACCCTAGCCTCGTTGGGGACATGCAAAGAAAAATAGAGAAAGAGAAGACCACTATGATACCACTGATCTGAACTTATGCAGGAACGTAAAAAAATATAGAAATACCCATATACATAGAGATGCAATAGAAACAAGACTTCATTTCATTAATATCAAAGAACAGAAATATGCTTACATACAGAAATAAAGATAAACTAGTTCGAGCAATGGTAGCTTATCTCTGACAAGAGATGTGGTGGCTACATGCCTTTGAACTGTGTTACAATGAGGCTCAAGGGCCTATTTATTATAAAACAACAAGGGAAAACCCTAAACAACCAAAACCCTAACCCCAGGAGATGGAACACCAAGAGTTTGTGGGCCTCGTTGGATTTAGTTGGGCAGCCAACTTCCCGAGGTCATAACTTGGTCATATTATCTCTGTTTAGTGGGTACGATACCTTGTTGGAAATATATCTCCGTGTACTACAGGATTTGTGCAAATTTTAATAGGATGTCTAGTGATCTATTCTATGGGGCAATGCTAATTCAATATTTTTGTGTAAAAGATGAATTGGTGTTAAGAATATCTCCATCAAATTTTATAGATGGACGTTGTAATATATCTTTGATATGTGTGTGTCTTTTAGTTATAAATGTGTTGTTTTTAATGACCATGTGTTTTTTCAATTCTATACTTAGTGTGCCCCCATTATGTAAGCACAACTTGGTGAAATTGACATGTTTTAGAAAAAATGTATTTAATTTTCAAAACGTGCACTTGAACATTTGTGTTTTTAGTCTTGAGTATATTTTAAATGAATAATTTACACCAAATAATTTTGAAGAAACCCTTATGTTAGAGTCGGTCTTGTCGCCCTCCATCAGCGATCAAAGCTCTTTGCATTTGCATATGTAGGTGTCTCATCAGTGTTAATTTTTGCATCCCATTTGGCATTGCTGGTTCAGGTCATTTCAGTCATTAGGCTCTCTCAAAGCTTGTCTTATTTTGTCATAAGGTCAAATTCCTAGGTCTAGGGTTTTGGTCAAGATAGGTTACAAGGTCATGTCTCCGAAGGTCAAATGGTGCCCAGCAAGCCAGAGGGATGATTTTAAAAAGTGTTTCTTCACAAATTTCAATATTGTACAGTTAATTTTCACCTTGGATTTAAAAACTCTGTTTTTAAAGCCAAGGTCATTTTAAATTTTTGTAAAAAAGTGATGAAATTTCAAAAGACTTCAAAGGGCAGCATGTAACCCTGGTCCCCTTGCCAAGATCCCTCAGATGATCTACCTGCAAAAAGAATCAAGAAAAAGCACTAAAAGAGTCAATTTCAGGACAAAGGAAGCCAAAAAGTCAGTTTTATAAAGTGTCAAAGATAAACTTTAGAAAGTGGGTTTGAGCATGAAATTTTTTCAAATGGAGGTTATAAAAGCTCAATTTCCCTCCTATTATGCTTATTGTGCATCCAAGGCATTGTCGAGAGAGAGTGAGCAAGCATTAAGAGTGTTAGGCGAAAACTGGTCGAATTTCGGGCTCAGCACAGGCGCGCGACCCGTCAAGACAGGCGCGCGACCCGTCAGGAGGGCGCGACCCATCAGAGGCCATCCCGCAGTTCAGTTTTTGAACGGGCGCGACCCGTTGGGCGTGGCGCGCGACCCGTCAAGGTTTCCCCTGCAAACTCGAAATAAAATCGCTCAAACTCCCTCAAATCTTCAAGATTGTTTGAGGTAGGCCCTCTACACTTCAGTTTGGTGGTTGGTTATGATTGATGGCCCTCATGCTTGTGTTTAAAGGTTAAATTGTGCAAGTGGATGAAATTTTAAATGACTGCATTGTTAATGTTTAAATGTGCTAGGGTTTGTGTTGTTTCAAGGTATTTCCCTTTGTAAATTGTCTCCCTCCTTCCCTTTTTACTCATATTTGCATTCATATCTATTTTCCCCATGCTATGTTGTAAATAATTGCAAACCCTCCCCTCGCCCTAATCACCAAAGCTACAAACCCTACCCCCTCCCAAAATATCAAAAACTCAAACCCTACTCTTGCTTCACCATATGCATGCTATAAACATAAAAATTTATTGGTGAATATGTGAAAGGTTTTGTAAATAAGTTTCCAAATGTCCCCTTGTTACATACATGTATTCCCTTATGTTCACTGTTTATACATGTATTCCTATATGCAGTGATTTTGTAAATGATTCCCTATATCCTTGTTATGTACATGTATGCCTGTATATATGCAAATATTTGTTTGCAATGTATTCCCTAAATTCCCTGTTATTCATATATTCCCAATTCCTTGTGCAAGAGGTCCCTCCCCTAACATTTCCCTCATGTCATTGTCCCCTTGAAACAGCATAGAGTTCAGCACTTTTACAAGCAGAAACAGCAGTACATTTTGGCCACTTTGCTCCTTAAACAATGTCAGAAACCGAAACCTATGAGCAAAGTGATGACCATTCATCAGCTTCAGAGATTTAGGTACAGAGGAGGCCTCATACCAAGGCACTAAATAGCCTAGCCACAGCACAAATCCCAAAAAAATTTGAGAGTTTTGGGTGAATTTTGGCAATTTTTGGCAATTTGCAGGTTTTTCCCATTAACGGGTCTCACCCCGCGCGCGACCCTTCATCATGGCAACTCCTTTTGGTGAAAACTCAGCATTTCTAGATTTTTCATGCAAAGTTACATATGCCCATGGATGGACTTGAGATTTTGTGCAGTTTTGGTCCCCCAAAAGGTCAAAAAACTACCAAAACATAACTTTCTGGCCCTTTTTTGAGTTGCAGAAACTAGTCTTGGGAGAATTAAGTTTTGACAGGGCAAATGACCTCCAAATTCAAAAATTCTAGTTGGGTTGGAAAGTAGACTCACAGACCTTTCCAACAAGCCCACTTTTGCTCAATTTGGACACCTGAAAGTGCCTCAAACATCGCTCCAAAGGCGCGCGACCCGTCAGGCAGGGGCGCGCGACCTGTCAGGCAGTTTTTGCCAGATTGCATTGTACAGCCCAGAAAACGCAGTTTTGACCCAGTTTGACTTTTTGGGGTGGAAGATGATTATCTTTGATGTAATTATTGTAACTCTAAGACACTTTTACTCTTGTTTAACACTTCTAGAAGATTCATTCATGTAAAGGGTAAATATTTAATGAATGGATTGGTTTCCTAGCTTATAGAGGCAAGTTGTTTTGACTGCCTAGTTTGTAGTGCTTAGTTTAGAAGTGGTTGAAACAGCTCCTAGGATAGTGAGCTCGACCCATGGAGGCAGGGAAAGATGTTAGATCATCTATATTATGTACTTTCTTGCTCATTTTCATGTTTGGACTCTTGAGGGAGAAGCTATCATTGTATTATTCACTGTATCTCTGCAATTTTTGGCTAAGAAAGACCAGGGTTTTGCAGTCTTCTTTGGGATTCTTGTGGACTCATGTGTTGATGGTGTGTTTCTCAATGTACTTGTAAGTGTGTTATGTGAATCATTTCCTTTCTTTACTTTCTGCACATTAAACAAATGAAGTGTTAAAGTAAGAATTCATTGTTGCCATGCTCTGCTTTTAAGTTTGTTTAATTTCAATGTTTTCTTCTGTCTGAAGAGAATTCAAAGTTATTGTTTGCTCTCTTTAGCTCTTCATCTTTCATTCCTGACCATTCACCTCAGTTAAAGGCATCAACACTGTCTCCTACCTCGCCCCAAGGAACCCCCTGCAGAAACTGTGTCCAATCCCCGCACCCAAAATTGCCCTCTCCTCAATTTTCCACCAAAAACCCAAAAAAAACCCCAAATCAAACCTTTTGATCAGTTTACTAGCCTAATATCAGTGTTACCTTATTGGTCATCTCATCTATTGAAGATTTTACCGAGATAGACCGGAGAGAGCCTTCTCCTGCCCCGTAGGGCTAGCTACGAGGCTAAATGGTTTGATGTTGCCTTGAGGTTTACCTTTCTCAGCCTGAGGTGAAATTTCAAGCGCTAACACCTTAGATAATTACATTAATTTTCTGAAATCTTGATCTTTTTAAATAGTAATTTTAAATATTTGTAAATGCATGAGTTAAATTTTTAAAGATTATATATATATATCATGGACCGAGGGTTTGGGTCATCACATGAGCATTTCCCACTTGATTCTTCAAGGCAATCATCAATTGAGTCGCATACATCTACTAGAGGGGGAGGTTATGGATCAAGGAGATTATCAAATGAATCGAGTGAGGTCCATCATTCGTTACATCATGATCGTGGTATATATATGTTTATGTGCAAGTTTTTAAATGATATTTGAATATAATCATATGTACATACATATGAAATTGTTTTTTTTTTTCAATTTAGCTTTATTAATTTATAATAAATTTCATTTTTTTTAGGAGCATCTCTAACTAGGTCAAAGAGAGTATCTACTCAATCAATGGAGGGTCATCATTCACATCATCGTGGTATGGTATATATATTTTTATGTGCATTTACTTAAATGATAAATAGGTAGAATCATATGTACATACATATATATTGAATTGATTTTCTATTTTTTTAGAAGCTTCTCTCACTATGTCGTCACGTGAGGGTGGTAAACATTCTCCCGGTGGTCAACAAGCTCAATCAACTCATGTACTTGGGCATGATGGTGCTCAACCATCTCCGAGTGGTCATCAATCTCAATCGGATCATCATGATCCTCATCATTTTGGTAAATTATATATAAAAAAATATGTTAAAAAAATGTGTACATGTAAATGAATTGTATGTACATATACATGTGCACATCTATCTTGCATGTGTATGAATATATTTGTTCACATGTTTTTATATTTATGTAATTATATTGATGGAGGGGTGAAAATGTTGCTCGAAGTAAACATAAGCAAAGCAGGGAAATTCAAGAAGAAGACCATACACCAACTACCACCTATCCATCTGATATTCCTAATGAGCTTCCTTGGGAAACAAACCTCCAACAATGTATGTTACAGAGGTGCATAGGTCATTATTCAAAATTGAAGAAAGATCTTGGGAGTTTGGAGCTCCCTATAGAGAGTCGACAAAGCTTAGAAATAGTTGTGCACTCTTTAAGCTCATTTCTTGATATTTACAAGAAGCTTGGGCCAACCATTGATTGCTTTATAGATATGATGAGGCGTAGAAAGGAAGCAGTAATGGGTCCTGATAAATGGGCCGAGGTAAGTAAAAGGGTTACAAAAGCACATGCAAAATCTATGTTTAATTTCAAAGAAGGGCCAAAAAGAAAGATGCTCAAGGTGCAATATTTAAAGCACCCTTAAATAACCAGTCATTTGTATGATATGTTCCTTGCAACGTATGGAAAGCTGTTATGGATGACGAGGTTCCAATTTATTTTGCAATATTATTTTATGCATAATTATTTTTGGGTATGAGACCTAATTATAATGACCTTCCATCTTAATTTTATGGTACTGGGAGAGGTCAGATATATGAACGTAAGGGTGCATTACGGGATACTTAATTACCTCACCCTTTGCCACCTTTGATACGTCAACCTCCTCATTTGGTAACTTTGTGGTCGGAGATGGATGCCACTTCTCAAATTGGTCAAGAAGGAAGGGATGCCATTATAGACAACATCCAGACTGCATTGATTGGAATTGATGTCGGTCTAAATCAACAAAGAGCACGAATGGATGCACGTGCTAATTTTGTATATAAAATAGATGAGGAGATAGATAATACGAATATTGAGGAGCTTAAAGCATATGCAAAGGGTTTTCATGATGGTTGGAAAGACCTAATTGGTCGTGAGGAAGAGGGCATGGGGTCAGTATGTGTTAATGTTTAGGGTGGCTATTTTAATGTAATGTAATGTATGTGTTAATGTCAATTGACATACATTTTATTAATTTTTTTTCAGATATAATCTAACACAAATGTATCATATATGTTCACCATTTGCAGTTAACTCATTTTTTGAATGAAAATTGTGATAATATGACGGTCCCATGTTCACATTCCAATCAAGATATGTTGAGAGATGTTATTTTTTTTTTAATAGTTCATGTTGATACTATTATTCTACTATTGTTCGGTTGATTGTTAACTTTTAATATAATTTTGTTCATGCAAACATACTATAAAATTGCATTATAAAACATGGTACAATTTGCATGATGCACGGTTTGATACTTATTTAAGGTTTTACATATTTAAGTTCATGAATATGTAGCAATGAAAGTAAATTTGTGTTTAGTTGGTACATTTTGAATGATCATTCTTATAATGTTAGTAGATGATTATTAGGTTTTGTTTAAAGTTATTTTGTCAAGTTATTTAAAATGAATCTAGTAAAATTGCAAATTACAAAACATGGTACATTTTGCATTTGAATGAATCTTATAGTTTGGTGTAGATGTCTAAAACAATCATAACTTAAAATTGCATTATAAAATATGGTAAACATTTTTCATTCATGTATAGAAAGGCTACTATGGATGTCGGTTGATAGTTAACTTTTAATAGAAAGTTGTTCATGAAAACATATTATAAAATTGCATTATAAAACATGGTACAATTTGCATGATGCATGGTTTGATGCTTAAAAAGGTTTTACATGTATTTAAGTTCATGAATATGTAGCAATGAAAGTAAATTTGCATTTAGTTGGTACATTTTTCATGATCATTCTTATAACGTTAGTAGATGGTTCTTAGGTTTTGTTTAAAGATGTTTTGTCAAGTTCTTTAAAATGAATCTAGTAAAATTGCAAATTACAAAACATGGTACATTTTGCATTTGAATGAATCTTATAATTTGGTGTAGATGTCTAAAACAATCATAACTTAAAATTGCATTATAAAATATGGTATACATTTTGCATTCATGTATAGAAAGGATACTATGGATGTCGGTTGAATGTTAACTTTTAATATAAAGTTTTTCATGCAAACATACTATAAAATTGCATTATAAAACATGGTACAATTTGCATGATGCATGGTTTGATGCTTAAAAAGGTTTTACATGTATTTAAGTTCATGAATATGTAGCAATGAAAGTAAATTTTCATTTAGTTGGTACATTTTGCATGATCATTCTTATAATGTTAGTAGATGATTCTTAGGTTTTGTTTAAAGATGTTTTGTCAAGTTATTTAATGAATATTTAGTAAAATTGCAAATTACAAAACATGGTACATTTTGCATTTGAATGAATCTTATAATGTTGTAGATGTCTAAAACAATCATAACTTAAAATTGCATTATAAAATATGGTATGTACATTTTTCATTCATGTATAGAAAGACTACTATGGATGTCGGTTGATAGTTAACTTTAATATAAAGTTGTTCATGCAAACATACTATAAAATTGCTTTATAAAACATGGTACTAAGATAGCAATAAAAATATTTGAAAAGATAAAATGATGGTCCATAAAAAAGAAAAATGCAATGCAAACATGATAGTTGTATAATCAACAACAAACAAGAAAATTGTGATATGCTACATCCTTACATTAAAGTTTTGTTTGAGAGATCTTTGAATTTCTTTTTAACTTAACAAGTAGTCGTGCCATATTAATGAAAACAATTTTGCAATACTTAGTACTAGCTAGAATGGACACCTTAAGAGTGCACAAAAAGAATGGCTAACAATGTATTTGAACTCTAAATTTTCAAAGATGAATACAAGGAGAAGAAATTGTTGGGCAATTCAATTTAAAAAATTCTAATGAAATGTCATCCTCAATGATCCATTCATGGTCAGCTTTTGACATTCTCCATTTTTTAACTTTCATTTTTTTATTATTGAACTTCTATCAACTTTATGCACGTTGCACACACCAAGTGACTATATTGACAACTTATGGCATCATGTTGATAGTCTTGAAAGTAAACATTACTCTAAGTTTGATGAGTTTCTTGGAAAAAATAACCTTTTAGTATAATAGACCCTATTTCATATATAAAATTGTTATGATCATAATCTTCCAATAACTTCAACTTTCGTTTAGTGCACCGCATCAAATATACTTGACATTTTCTATGTTGTTAATGGGTGAAACTACAACAAAAACATATCTTGCACAAGAAAACAAGTGTAAATTTAAATCATAATTAACAATAAATTAGTTATCAACATGGACTTGATTTTATTCTGTATTTAAACCTATATTTTAACTATTATCTAGATACTTATACACAATGATTTTAAAAACATAAAACATATATATATATCCTTTGAAAGAAATTGAAATGTTACCTTCTCTAACAAGATCATAACTCGGTCACCTTCAAATGATACTATAGTCTCCTCTGATTTCATCTTTTCGAAGCTTGCAACCGACATTTTCCCCTTTGTATTTAGTTTTATATGTTGTTAAGATTTTACATACATATTTTTTTCACAGACATCATTGAATTGTGTGTCCTCTATACATGTAAAAAAACAAGATTTTTTTTTTTTATCAAATGCAAACGCATTTCAGTACTCCTTTTTTTAATTGAATGCAATTTTTGAGTCCCTTTTACTATTTCAGCCTCATATGTAATTGATCTATCTATATCTTGGACTCCAATATGCCAAATATCCTATAGTAAATTCAACCAAGAATTCAAATATGTTATTTAAAATACAATTTATATATCAAAGATAATCATCGTGATATTATTTAAACTATATAATTTATAAATGCTTAAAATTAGAAAATTAATAAAAAAATATCATATATTAAAAATGTATACAAGTTAATATATATATGTACATACTTGCGTACCTCCCTTGATGGGTTAGTCTCATGGCTTAGTGCAACAATGCACCATTGAACAACGTGTTAAGCTAAGATAAGTTGGTTTGAAGAGTGGTCCATTTGATATCTTCGAAGAGCTCATTTTATTCATGCCCCTGCACCATCATGTTCTCCTTTTCCATGACCAGTCTCAAAGAAATTCCAACAATTTTTAATGTTGGTTTTAATATGAAGATGACACAACCAAAAGAATGATCATGAAGATTTGAATTGACCTACATATCGATCTGACCATATCCAATGTTCATTGATTTTTATTCCACGACTTTCAATGAGTCATAAATCTTATCAAAGCAATGTTTTACAAAATGCATATCATGTGTACGATCATTGTTGATATAAAAGTGATATTCTTTAATAACATGTCGATTCTCACTAGTGTTTTCTATATGATCAACATTTTGTTCAACATGTTTATATAGAACATGGACAAGAATCTAGTTAGCTTGAGGTTAATTTTCATTTTTCGACTAGTTTCATCACTTGGGTTATACTTGAACCTTATCTATTTTCCCCAAGGAAGGTATATATTGCTCATATTGTGTGGGAAAAAATGATCTAGAGAAAATTCAATTGGTTTTCCAAGGGTTTTATAGGTCCACCATACCATTTACAATAGTAGATTTGAGTGGTAAGTGAAACTCTTCTCCTTGGTCTTGAGCCTAAAAGGAATATTCTTATAAACTTGATATATTCTTCACTTCTATACATTAACTCATTATTATTAGAGAAGAATAATCAATTTCCAGCTTGTTAGAAATTAATTTTTTGGATAAATAAAAAAACTTGTTGTTTTGATCCCTTAGCGATTCAACCCCTCCCATTTAATAACACATTCCACATTATCATATATTTCAATTTACTCATCCATTTTAAGTGTTGGATTTCTCATGTTGTTTCATGTTAATGGTTCTAACCCTTCCACCCCTTAATCCCAACTTAATAGATCTTATATACACTCGTGGGTGGCCCCAAAAGGGAGATTATTTGGTCTCTACATTTTTCTTCAATTTTGTAAGTATGAAATGAAAAACATCAAACAAAACATTCATTTTTAGTCACATGCCAAGGTCTCCAACAAGGTATTTCATATCAAGCTTGGTGAAAGCTCTCAACACTCAATTATTGTGTTATTTCAAGGCTTATTTTCTATAATTAGAGTGTTATTTTCTTGTTGGTTTGTGTTTTTTGTAGTCATATTTTCATCTCCAAATCAACAAATATAATTAAAATTAACTCCTAAACTCCATCACCCGAGATGTAATATTAGCATTGATCTACTAACATGTGTTGGAGGGTATTTAATGTAGGGAAGCCTCCCTTGACTTTGTAGGAGTTGGCCTAAACAAAGGAGATTTGTGCCAAGGTGATAATGGTGTTTCGTCCTACGTCGTGCCATGTTAATGTCTCATAAGAATCTTCACAAGACCTACTAATTTGTGTGGTGACAAGTCCTATACAAACAACATAAATACATACATACACATACACATAGCCTTTCTAAAAAGGCTTAATACAACTTTAGGAATGACTATGAAATTTAGAACTGAATACATTAGTGAAGTTGGAAATAATCATGTTAAAAGGGGATCTACGCATTCTTGATTGGAAACTTTAAGAGAGTTATGACTAATTCCATAGCTTCCTTACACTTGTGCTCTCTAAAGAGAATGAAGGAAAGGTATTTTCTCTATTGTAATAAAACATAATGTCATGTCCTTCTATAAGACTCAAACTCTACAAATATTGATACAACCATGGCACTTTCGACATCCAACGTGGTCAACAACCACATCAAGAGCTTATGGAGCAAAGCTCAAGCCTAAGAGAGTTGGTTGGATGCTAGTATGTTAACTAATGAGTGTTGCATCTTGTATGTCCATACTAAAAATAAATATGTTAATGTCTCTTATTATGCTACCAAAAGGTGGAGAAGAAAAATTTATGCAGCTTGGTTCTTTGTAGATGTTACTAAAAACACTAAAATATGTTGGTTTGCAATGAAGATTACAATCAATTTAGATCATATTCTTCTCTATAAGAAGAAAAATAATCACCATAGTGAGACATTGTGAATAGAAATGTTGTGAAGGGATAATTCTATCAGTCATTAGATGGTCAAGATTCTTTAAAAAAAAATTGCAAATACAAATACAAATGGAAAATTCCAGCAACTTGGTAAGTTTGCATTAATATACTACTCTAAACTATTTTCCTCTAATACCTATATTAAAACTATGTTCTCAAATACCTCAATTACTTAATAAGGGCAATTTCTTTTAGGGAATTGTAAGTACAAGTACAATAGAGATGAAGATATTATTGAAATGTCTTGCTAAGTATAAGGACAACAAAGTATTGAAATGGGTTAATTACTCTCTGTTATCCTACAACTCTTAGTAGACCCTAAGTTTAAGAACAATTAGTTATATATGTGTTAACTAAAACTGGCATAGTGATAATTAGCATTCTAAAGATCTTTCTAGAGAATTATTTGTGATATTTCTAAAAAAAATTAGGTACGTTTTTTTTTGGCTTTATTTAATCATGTATCCTCAATCAATTTCTAATTACATATATGCATCTCTAAATTACTATTATGTTCTATTGTATAAAAATATTGTGATTGTTTAGTTGTTGTATATGTTTGATTTCTCCTTTGTCTATCAAATCGATATCAGAACCACCAACAACAACAAAAGCAAAAAACAAACCCAGGTTATCAAAGCCAAGGAGCAGTATGCATCAAAGTTGAGTAATTTTTCTTTGTTCTTTGCAAGGAGAGCCATTGTTATGAGACTTCATCATCGATGTGACTCAGAGGAATTGACCATATTAGAATCGTCCAGGTTGTATCGATTTTGATGGTTTCCCATGATCTGTGAGGGAGAACTATAGATTGAGGTTTTGAAAGGTTTTTGGGTAAACCCGCCGCCACATCGAGAGGAACCAAGCCATGTGCATAAGACTGTCATGGATGTGAGTCGCACCACCATGAGTAGTGAGAAACCATAGCCACCTTTGTTTAGGATTGTATTGTCACTCATCAAGCCCTAACGTTTTTTCCAACAACCAAAAAAAAAACATCTTTCTATTAATAATAAAGAAAGTACATATATCACTATTTCACCTAAAGGAGAGCATGATAACTGAGAACATTCAGTCCACAGGATCCCTTGGATGAAAACTTAGAACTAGTTCAAGATATAGAGTATTGCCACTGCTTATGAAAACACTTCAATAAGCCATTACAAAAGGTAAAAATGATTCATCATGTGAATTAGAATACCAAAGGCTATGTAAGTAGCCTAGCAGATAGAGCTGAAAGATAGTCATCCAGCCAAACAAAAAAGTGGAAATGTAAGATTCCAACAATCCAGAAGAGCGAGGAATAATGATGAAATGAAGGACTCTAGCAATCAAATCAGACCAAAGGCTAGGATACAGAGAGCCTGAACCAGGAAAGGTTAGATCTTAAATTAGAATTTGTCCTTCCCCCAGAAGGATGCCATTGTTATAGGACTGGAAGGAGATCAAGTCAATCATCGAAGAGCAACCAACCTTTGATAAATGGTTTGCTTCACTATTTTGAATTCGATAGATGTGGGAGATAGAAAGACTGTCAAATTCAAATATGAGGGATCTAATTCTTACTTTATAAGGCTCGAGAACAGGGGAGTTGAGGGAGCCTCTCAAATTTTCCCACTTAATAACAGACTTGGAGTCTCCAAAAATAGTGAGCTCCCCAAGACCAAGCCAAGTGGCACAATGAAGGATCCCCCAGAGAGCCAGTAACGCAGCACGGGTGTTGGAGCCAAAGCCACAGTTCCAATGAAATTAGCAGGAGCGTGATGGCCCTAAGTGAATGACCATGCCACATCCACAAAGACCAAAAGACGAGGCTCCATAAAAAAACTGACTGGGAATACTAACCAAATGTCATAAGGAGGAGGAGGACATTTAGAATTAGAAAGCAAGGATAAGGAAAATTCCAGATAGAATAAAATTATTTTGTAGCTAGTCTGCCAAATGTTCAGCCTCACTTGGTCAAAAATAAGGGCATTCCTTGACCTCCAAATTCCCCAAATGAAGAATAATACCAAAGACATGTGGTGTGATTGATCTGCTGACCATCTACCAAGGAAAGAGGCAATGTCGGAATGGTCCCAATATGTTGGAGAACCAAGTTGATGAAGCATCGACATTCAAACCAGTTAGGCAAAAGGGCAATGGATGAAAAGATGGTTGATGTCCTCTCCGAAAGATAGACAATTTCCACATCTACTAGGGCCCTGGAAACCCATTTTTCACAGGATATCCCAAGTGAGAATCTGGTTATGCACCACCAGCCAAAGCATTTTAGTTTAAGAGGGAGATTCCATTTCCATGCACGGGCTAGCCAAGAGAAAACCTAAACCTGTCTAGAGGGCTAGAAAATTAGCTTATATGCCTCCTTGACAATAACCTTTCCTTACTAAGTACCTCCAAAAACATATCAATATATCTTCTTTCGGAGAAAGAATTATCCCAAAGAGCTTTAGGATAAATATATAAGATTTCCATTACAGTGTATGACATCTCAAGCTCATTTGCATCTTTCCAATGAGTATAGAAAGGAGAGGAAAGAGATACATCTGAGAGCGAATCCAAGTTGTCACGAGCCACCATGGTTTGTAGGGTTTTGGTCGAGGTTTGAAGGTTTTCTAAGAATTTTCCAATTATTAATTTTTCCATCTGGTCTCCTAGTGTTTTCATTACATGTACGCTAAAAAAAATTGAAGGTCAAGGTCTTTTATAACTGTATTAACATCTTAGTGTCTTCACTTTTTATAATTAGTTCATTAAAAAGTAAATATTTCCCCGATTATGTACGAAGGAACTTTTTGTTTGAGAGATATTTTTGAACTAGTTTCAGATATTGTATGAAAACATTAGAAAAAAAGGTGATTGAAGATTAGATAAAAAGGAAAAAGTAAAAAAGAAGTTAAGAGAATAAAGAGATAAAAAAATGTTTTGGTTTATTAATATTTTGATTAAAAAAAAGTTATAGTGTGGAGAAGTAGATTCATGTTTGTTATTTATTAGTATGAATTTTTTTTAATGATTCTTGTTTTTCACTATTTCTTATTTTTTTCTAGTAAAAAAATATGATTTTGGGGTCATTAAAATGAGAACCAAACTATAAATAGATGATTTATGGGACATTGTTTCTAATGGATTTGAAGAAATCTCAAATCAAGAATTTTATGAGGCTATGACACAAGATCAAAAAGATCAACTCTTTGTGGATAGGAAGGATGATGGAGCAACATTGTAACTTTTCATTCAACAAGGTCTGTATGGTAGCATTATTCCTAGGATTTCAGCAACAATCCAGTCCAAAGAAGCTTGGAATATTCTAGAAATGGCATGAAGTGAAAGGGGGAGCCACACAGATCAAAAAATTTGTTGCTATGGGGATAAGAGAAGCATAAATAATAGGAGATACTTTGGTAGATTCTACTGAAGTAGAACAAGATATATAAGACATGAAGAGTGCAATTGTCATAAACATTGTAGAGAAATTCATTGAAGAAATTGCAGTAGAAAAAATTGATTCTATGCTAGATCCAAAACATGATGAATAACCTAGTAATGAATGTTGAATTTGATTATGAGATTGAATTATCATTTCTTGAAGAGTGGCTTGCAAAGCCCAAGTATGATGAAGATAAAAATAGATATGGAAATGCTACATGAATAGAAAAGACAAAGGCAACCCTCATAGTTGTTGAAGCTATTGTAATAGTAGAAAAGAAGATGAAAGAAATCAAAGATATTGTTTTTTTTATCTTTATAAAGGTTGGTAGAAAAGTTCAATCAATAGTGGTTGAGGAACAAGTTTATGTAAAAAAATGAATCAACTAAAGAAAACATGGACATATTAAAGAATAAGACCAAAGTAATGTCAAAGCTAAAGAACAAGAAATATATACAGAGTATAGAGTTTGAAGCAAAAGGAAGAAATTTTTTATACAGCATAGCTATGAGTATAGTATGCAAAAGTAAAACAAGTTTTGAATTGATGTAAGTATTGTAAACCTAGTTGAGATTTACACCAAAGGAAGTAGTGCTCATTATTAAGGGGGAATATTGGAATGTGTTAATTACGCCCAATTATCATAAAGTTTCCAATAATTTTTAGTAGACTCTAAATTTAGAAACAATTGATCATACATATATAAACTAAAATTAGAATAGTGATAATTAACATTGTAATGATCTTTCTAGAGAATTTTCCAAAATCTATCTGCTAAATCTATTTATTGATTACACAACTTGTAAATCCTATTGCTAAACATGTATCTATTTAAAAAAGAAAATTATTAATGAAAATGGTGATTTTTCCTTTACTATATAATTGGAATATGTTTATGCCCAAGAACTAACACTTACCATGCTTATTAGCATGAGGTGTTAAGAGATGAGGTGTAAATTGCCAAAGCATTTGATGGCAGATTAGGAGCATCAACAATAGCCACAAAAATGAATAAAAGTACAGACTGAGCCAGGTTGAATTGCTATAAATGATAACACGATGATGTTGCCAACCTTGAAGGAATGTATATTAAAAGAGAAATAAGAGTAGAAAAAGAGAAATGGATCACCCATGAACATAATGAAGAACACAATGAACATAATGTCATAATGAACATTGATTGCAAAGCTCCTCCATGGACCAAGTCCAAGGTTAAATGCAAACATCGGTCTCAGTCATTTTATTTGCAAGGGATTTCTTGGACTTAGGATTTTCATCCCTTTGCAAGTTCAAGAACCCATGGAAAGTTAATGTAGACACATGATAAAATTAAGATACTAGTTGAGTTTGTATAAGGATAAATTGTGTTTTCATTTTAGGGAGTTATGCATCTTAAAACACATGTTGATGTTCTTACAAGATCAATGTTGTTTTTCATTTTGGAAAGATATGAAGCTTATTTTTGGATTATTGGGGCCATTTTAATCTAGAAAAGAGTTTGTTATCTTGTTGGTAAAGGTTCATGAAGTTTATTTTATTATGGTAAAGAGAACTTGTAGTTTAAATAGGTTAATTTAACCAAGAAAGAAAGGAAACCGACAACAACCTCACAAGAAACTGAATACAACCACACAAGTAATAAATCAGGATTTACGTGGTAAAACCCTGACAGAGTGTCAAGGAAACATCCATGGGGCAAGGGATCGGAATCTCTATTCAATCACTGAAATTTTTCTCCGTTACAATAGTTCGAGCATTCATCAATTTTATATATGAGCCTCCATTACATAACTGTTGATTCGATATGAAACTAACTTGTCAATAACTAATACAATTTACCCAAATTTACATTAATTAGTTGTCAACTACCAACAAACTCCACCTTGACAACAATTTTCCTAATCCCTTGCCCATGCCCATTCATCATCTTTTCTGCAAGCCAAGAGAAGCTAAACACCATCGCAGCTTCTCTATTGTAACTGGCTTTGTGAATATGTTTACACAATTCTCCCGTGTATGGACCTTTTGAAGAGCTACTTTTACGCCATCGATCACATGTCTTAGAAAATGATACCTTACATCAATGTGCTTGGTTTTGTTGTGATAAGCAGGATTTGTAGCCAAGTGAATAGCACTTTGACTGTCACAAAGTACATTCACTTTCTCTTGTGTCCTTCCAATCTCATCAAGTAGACCCTTTAACCAGATTGCTTCTTTATTGGCATCTGAAGCAGCTATATATTCTGCTTCGGTAGTGGACAACGCAATAATTTCTTGAAGCTTTGACATCCAACTGATTGCTCCACTTGCAAGAGTAAAGACATAACCTGTAATAGATCTTCGTTTTTCCAAATCACCTGCATAATCAGCATCTACATATCCACAGACTGATCCTTCACTACCATTAAAGATGATGCAATGGTCACTTGTGCCTCTTAGATATCGAAGCACCCATTTCACTGGTCGCCAATGTTCTTCACCTAGATTTGCCATGAACCTGCTGACAACTCCAACTACATGTGAAATGTCAGGTCTTGTAGATACCAGCGCATACATTAAGTTGCCTACAGCATTTGCATATGGTACATGAGACATATACTACTTTTCTTCACCAGTTCTATGACTCAAAACCGAAGAAAGCTTAAAATGGGAAGCTAATGGAACATTAACATGTTTCACATTGTTCATACAGAACTTTTCAAGTACTTTCTCCACGTACTTCTGTTGTGATAACCAAAGCTTACCATTTTTCCTGTTTCTGTGTATCTTGTAGAAATTTTGAATAATATGACAGTTATTCACAGAGATTATCCTGATTATACACTATTTGCAGAATGCATGCATAATACATAACCTCCTCTACGTTGATCATCAATTTTGCGGAATTAAAAATAATGAAACATCAATCACATGCGCACATTAACACAGTATGTAATGGGGAAAGCATATAGCTAAAAACCCCGCACTATCTGTATATTATAATGATAGAGAACATGTAACAATACATATTACAATACTCCTCACAAGTACTCAGTACTATCTCCACCTGCTACACACAAACTAGCTCACATCTGAATCAAGTCACTGGTTCAAATCTCCTCCACTGTCTGTCTGCCTCTACTGCGCAATCCAAAGTGAGAATAGGAATGATCCAAGCTCGTTTTCCTTGGCTTGTACTACCAATCCTCATTGGCAATCTCCATCATTGATTGTGCAAATCTCATGCACAGCTATAGTCACAACTGATAGTAGTCTCCACCTCTAACACCTGTCTCCACTGAACTATCCATGCACTAAGTTAACTGATGTATTCTTTAGTTGCTTTATGAGTTAATAATTAGTGAATTAATTAATAATTAATTCACATCACTCATCACTAGTGTATTTGCAGTTAGACTAAATACAACTAGTTCAACCAAGTCAAACTGAACACAACTCCATCAACTCCTCAATCAACTCCACCAAACTCAATCACTTAAGTTCTAACTAAAGTCCATCATGCAATAGCTCAACTAACCCATAAGAAAAGCGTATTTCCTTCTGGCAGTTGCATGTGCCACATTCGTAGCTCGAACTAAAGTGCTCCAAGAGGATAAGATATTGTTTATAGTCCAAATATTATTATGAGCTAATAATATTCGACTGTTCTATTTTTAGCCTGCAGTCTAAAAATAGGCTCCGCCCATATGTCTAAAAATAGAATTCCATCTATTTTTACCAACATGACCAATCATCCACAAATAGCATCCTGAAACTCATAGACCATGATCCATATGTCTAAAAATAGACTTTGCGCCAAAAATAGCCTGCGGGCCCACTTAGTGAAGGCGACTTCTTTTCACTAAGCTCCATCATCTTGTTGCATTTTCAACACTCCCTCTCAACAAGATATGGATTATCTGCAACCCCTATCCTGCCTCGATGGTATTCGAATTTGGTCTTGGTGAGCGCCTTCGTCAAGATATCAACATCCTGATCCTCCGTGGGAATGTATGAAAGTAACATGATTCTCCACTGCACACAATCTCTGATATGATGGTACCTGATGTCAATGTGCTTGGATCTATCATGAAATACTGGATTAGCCGAGAGTTTAATGCAACTCTAGTTATCACAATAAATCACAGTAGGCTCCAAGTGTGACCCGAACAACCCGACCAAGATCTTCCTCATCCATATAGCCTCGCATGCAGCCAAACTTGCTGCCATATACTTGGCCTCTGCTGAACTGAGTGCCACGGATCTTTGCTTCCTGCTGTACCAAGAAACTGTTGTCGACCCAATACTGAAAATCCCTCCAGATGTGCTCTTTCTGTCCATTGGGCTCCCTGCCCAATCTGCATCTGTGAAGCCACATAGCTTCACCTCATCCTCCTGTCTGTACCACAATCCATATCCTGATGTGCCTCTGAGATAACGCAATACATGCTTGCCTGCCTTCCAGAAGAGCTTGGTTGGCTTAACCATAGCTTGTGAAAGCTGGTTAACAGCATAGCATATATCAGGTCGTGTATTGACCAGATACATAAGCGACCCCACCAACTGTCGATAAATAGTGGCATCCACTACCTCCGTTGAAGTAGCATCCTCCTTCCTCCAACCTCCAGGAAGAGGAGTATCAACAGGCTTGCAGCCATGCATGTTGAACTTCTCCAGTATCTCCCGAGCATACTTACCCTGAGAAACAAATAGTCCATCACTGCGCTGCCAAATTTCCAATCCCAGGAAATAATGAAGGAGGCCCAAGTCCTTCATCTCAAACTCTCTAGCAAGATCCTCCTTGCATGAAAGTATCAACAACTCATCTCCCGTCAAAATCAAAGCATCTACATAAAGTACAATGATAAGCAACTTATCCTCCACCACAATTTGGTATAGGTTAGGATCCGCCTCACTCTTGGAGAATCCAAGTCCGGTGAAATAACTGTCTATCTGTTTGTACCAAGCACGAGGTGCTTGTTTCAACCCATACAACGCTCTCTTGAGCCTGCACACATGCGGCTCGCTGCTGAAGATCTCGAAACCTTCGGGCTGCTCTATGTACACTTCCTCCTCAATGACTCTGTTGAGGAACACAATCTTCACATCCATCTGATGAATGTGCCACCCCATCTGCGCTGAGAGAGCAAGAATCGTCTGTATGGAAGAATACCTTGCAACAGGTGCAAAGGTCTCCTCATAATCGATCCCCTCTATCTGTGAGAAGCCTCAGGCAACAAATCTTGCCTTGTACTTCTCCACACTCCCATCAGCTGCCTGCTTCACCTTGTAGATCCATCTCGAACCCACCATTGATTTCCTCTCTGGTCTTGGGACAATCTCCCATGCACTGTTTCTGACAATCGAATCATACTCTTCCACCATGGCATCTACCCATGCGAGATCCTCCACAACTTCCTCGAAAGAGGATGGCTCAGTCACAACACATTTTCTTACAAGAGCCATGTATCCAGTGTACCGATCAGGTGACTGTCTCTGTCTGTGCTGTCCTGTAGGTGGTCCTACAACCTTCTCTGCATCTTGAGCCAGTCGCTCAACTTCTGTAGTGCGCTTCCGCCCTCTGATGGTTGGCGCTGCATGAGTGGTCTCTTCCACTCCATGAACTTCATCTTGTGGCTGATCCACGTCCTGAGGCTCATTCTTAGGAACTAATAGCTCCTCATCTGCATGCAAGTGTGACTCCCTCTCAAGCGAACACTTCATGGGTTTCTCCTCCTGAAATTTGATATCCCGTCGCACAACAGTCTTGCTACTATCTGGCAAATACACATGATAGTTGTGGGGCGTATCAATGTACCCCACAAATATCCAAACCTCTTTGGTCAGTTCCAGCTTCTTCCTGGCATCCTTCGTCACATGCATGTAAACGTTAGAACCAAAAATCCTCAAATGGGAAATATTAGGCCTCTTACCAGAATAAGCCTCCTCGGGTGTACTCATGCCAAGTATCCTGTGAGGACAATGGTTCTGCACATATACTGAAGTATTGCATGCTTCTGCCCATAAGTGAAGGGGTAGGCCCTGATCATGCAACATCGCCTGTGCAGCACCCACGATCGTTCTGTTCTTCCGCTTAGCAACCCCGTTCTGCTGTGGGTTATGGGGGGCTATGAGCTCTCTTCGAATCCCTTTTGCGCTGCAGAAGTCCTTGAACTCGCCAGAGATGAATTCACCACCATTGTCACTCCTAAGATCCTTCACCTTCTTCCTCGATTCCTTCTCGACCAGTGCTTTGAACTCACAGAACTTTGAGTATGTCTCACTCTTCTTCTGCATGAAGAAGATCCAGCACTTCCGCGAGAAATCATCAACAAAGATCACATAGTACCTGTGCTTTGTTGTCAAAGCTATTGAGAAAGGTCCACACACGTCTGTGTGAATTCTCTCAAGAATCGTCGTGGTGCAACTATCCTTCTCGTGAAAGGTGGCTTTCACAAATTTTCCCAAAGTACATCCCTTTCACTGATCTGATTGCGCAAGAGTGCCTTTAGGAAGCCCAGTAGAAATCTGCTGCAGTATCTTCAAGGCTCCATGGTGAAGGTGGCCCAATCTCCTGTGCCATAGCTCGCCATCATCCTGGCTCACCAATCCTTCTGCCTTGCATGCCATTGTTGCGCAGCCATCTACATGCAATTGATAAAGGTTTCTGACTCGAACCCCTATCTTCCGGGTTTCTCCAGTTGTCTTACTGCGCAGGAAAGCCTTTCCCTCGCTGAAAACAACATCATATCCCTTGTCTTCTAACATCGCCACAGAGATAAGATTCTTCTTCAATCCTGGAACATGCATCACTTCCTTCAATACGAAGGGTTTACCAGACTCCCTCTCAAAGGAAATGGTACCGATACCGGTCGCACTGTATCTACCATCATCGCCCATCTCGATGTGCACTCCAAGATCTTTCTCATCCAGATCAGAAAACAAATCTCGATCTCTTTTCATGTGAAAAGACGCACCACTGTCCAAGAACCATACCGATCCCATCACACTTGATACCAAGCATGTGATCAACGAAAAATCCAGCTCAAACTGCGAGGCTAAGGCCTCTCCCACTGCAGATCCAGTAGCTTGCTTATTTTTCTTCTTCTGCAGACAATTTGTGGCATAATGTCCGTGCTGGTGACAGTGAAAGCACTTCACCTTGGACATGTCCTGCTTCTTGCCTTTCGCACTGGAATGAGAAGCTTTCTTGTTCTTCCCCTTCTTTGCTTTGGCAGCCAAAGAGCAATTTTCTTCATCAGATGCCTT
Source organism: Pinus tabuliformis (assembly GCA_031772625.1). Lineage (NCBI taxonomy): Eukaryota > Viridiplantae > Streptophyta > Pinopsida > Pinales > Pinaceae > Pinus > Pinus tabuliformis. The sequence goes on from CM062820.1 coordinate 161,930,124, forward strand.
TGATGAAGATCCGTCCCTGGTATTCCGCATGATCTCCTCCTGCACAAGATCTGACCAAAGTCTCTCCCATCCTGGCAATTTCTCCCGACCATTGACAAAGTCCTGATAGGAATGCCAACTCTTCGAAAGACCAAGGAGATCCAAGCTCACCAAGTTCTCATCATCGACAGTCACCCCCACACTTCCCAGCTCATCTCGGCATTGAGTGAACTTCGTGAGATACTTGGGCATACTGTCTCCTTTCTCACACTTAATGTTTCTGAGTTTATCCTTGAGCGCTAACTTCCTCTGGTCGCTCTTGCTTTGGAATAAATCTGTCAATGCTTTCCACATCAAGTATGGAGAAGCCTTTCCATGTAGGTTGGATACAATGTGATCCTTCACGCCCTCCAACAGAATCCTTCGACACTTTGTTGTCTTCTTTTGCCAAGCCTCAACGTGATCAGCATCAGTAGGCTTTGGGACCTCAGCCTCTATGAACTCCTTCAACCCATTGTCATCTAACACCGCCTCCATCCGGTCTTTCCATGCAATATAATTCGAGCTACCTTCAAGGGCATACTCCAATCGCAATCCATTGAAAGACATTTCAACTTTGACACCAAGAAAACACTGCTGCAAATTCGAATTCCACCAGCTCAAAACTCAACCGCTTATGATCTAAAATTCGTGAGAACAAATTATTTCTCGTACAGAGATTGACTGTATGGGCTTTTACCGGATATCTCACCTTCCAAAAGAAGGATGAATCCAGAGGCTACCTGGCCCGATTACAAACTCTGCCTGAAGAAATAAAATGCAATCACTTTCTGAATAATAGATCTAATGATCAACTCTGCTTTGATACCATGTAGAAATTTTGAATAATATGACACTTATTCACAAAGATTATCCTGATTATACACTATTTGCGGAATGCATGCATAATACATAACCTCCTCTACGTTGATCATCAATTTTGCGAAATTAAAAACAATGAAACATCAATCGCATGTGCACATTAACACAGTATGTAATGGGGAAAGCAGACAGCTGAAAACTCCGCACTATCTGTATATTATAATGATAGAGAACATGTAACAATACATAGTACAATACTCCTCACAAGTACTCAGTACTATCTCCACCTGCTACACACAAACTAGCTCAGATCTGAATCAAGTCACTGGTTCAAATCTCCTCCGTTGTCTGCCTGCCTCTACTGCGCAATCCAAAGTGAGAATAGGAATGATCCAAGCTCGTTTTCCTTGGCTTGTACTGCCAATCCTCATTGGCAATCTCCATCATTGATTTTGCAAATCTCATGCACAGCTATAGTCACAATTGATAGTAGTCTCCACCTCTAACACTTGTCTCCACTGAACTATCCATGCACTGAGTTAACTGATGTATTCTTTAGTTGCTTTATGAGTGAATAATTAGTGAATTAATTAATAATTAATTCACATCACTCATCACTAGTGTATTTGCAGTTAGACTAAATACAACTAGTTCAACCAAGTCAAACTGAACACAACTCCATCAACTCCTCAATCAACTCCACCAAACTCAATCACTTGAGTTCTAACTAAAGTCCATCATTCAATAGCTCAACTAACCCATAAGAAAAACGTATTTCCTTCTGGCAGTTGCATGTGCCACATCCGTAGCTCGAACTGAAGTGCTCCAAGAGGATAAGATAATGTTTATAGTCCAAATATTATTATGAGCTAATAATATGCGACTGTTCTATTTTTAGCCTGGCAGTCTAAAAATAGACTCTGCCCATATGTCTAAAAATAGAAGTCCATCTATTTTTACCAACATGACCAATCATCCACAAATAGCATCCTACAACTCATAGACCATGATCCATATGTCTAAAAATAGACTTTGCACCAAAAATAGCCTGCGGGCCCACTTAGTGAAGGCGACTTCTTTTCACTAAGCTCCATCATCTTGTTGCATTTTCAACATATCTCCATGCCCAAGATATGTTTTTCTGCTCCAAAATACTTCATATCAAATGTCCTAGAGAGTTGAGCCTTTAACTTGTTGATCTCTTCCATGCTTTTGCTTGCAATAAGCATATCGTCAACATACAAAGCTAAGATAATGAATATGCCATTGAAACTTTTGAAGTATACACAATGATCATACTCACTTCTAATAAAGTTCTGGCTCACCATGAAGGAGTCAAACTTCTTGTACCATTGTCTGGGGGACTGCCTTATACCATACAATGATTTCCTAAGCTTGCAAACTAATCTTCTATTGTGACCTTGTACAAAACTTTCTGGTTGTTCCATATATAACTCGTCATTCAAATCACCATGTAGAAAAGTTGTTTTAACATCTAACTGTTCTAACTCAAGATTAAGTAATGCAGTTAGTGCCAACACAGTACGAATAGAACCAAGTTTTACAACTGGTGAAAAAATCTCATGAAAGTCGATACCTTCAACCTGAGAATACCTTTTACTACCAGTCTTGCCTTATACCTTTCGATACTTCCATAAACTTTTTGTTTCAGTTTGAAGACCCATTTGCACCCAACAACACTTCTCCCTTCAAGAAGTTTTACAAGATCCTAGGTATTGTTCTTGGCTAAGGAATCCATTTCTTCTTCCATAACCATTTTCCACTTTTCACTATCCATATCATCTACTGCTTCCTGATAACAAGAAGGTTCCCCATCTTCAGCAATCAAAGCAAAAGATGAAGCAGAATATTCATACCTTTTGGGAGTTTTTCTTTCCCTTGTAGACCTTCTTAGAGTGATTGGTTTCCTAACTGGTTCAGAAACTTCAACAACTTCCTTTGTATCTTCAACAACTTTTTCTCCAGAATTCTTTTCTTCCTTTTGACTGTCATCGAAAGGTCTAGCCTCTAACTGAATTTGTTGATTTGGCGATACCTATTCCTATTCAATTCTTTCAAAATTTGATTTTAAAAAAGAAGATTCATCAAATGTTACATCTCTACTAATGACTATCTTCCGTGATGTAGGATCCCACAACCTGTATCCTTTCACTGCATAGTCATACCCAACAAAGACATAACATTTCAATTTTGGATCTAATTTTGAACATTGATTTTTAAAGCGTCACAAGCAAATATCCTTAAATGTGAATAATCACAAGACTGACCTGTCCAAACCTCTTCAGGTATTTTACAATTAATTGCTACTGAAGATGATCTGTTAACTAAATAACAAGCAATGGATACTACTTCTGCCCACAACTCCTTTTGCAAGTTAGCATTGTTGATTATGCTTTTGGCTCTTTCCGTAAGAGTCTGATTCATACATTCAGCAACACCATTTTGCTGAGGAGTATAAACAGCAGTTTTGTATCTAACAATTCCTTCATCCTTAGAGTATTTTTCAAATTCTATTGAAGTGAATTCACCACCATTGTCGGTTCTTAAACATTTAATTGATTTACCTGTTCTTTTCTCTACCATTGCTTTAAATTGTTTAAAGACATTGAATACATCAGCTTTCTTTTTTAGCATAAAGACCCAAACTTTACGGGAGAAATCATCAATAAACGTTAAAAAATATAGAGCACCTCCATATGATACAACAGGAGATGGTCCCCACAGATCAGAATGAATATAGTCTAAAATATCTTTACTATTATGATTCCCAGTTTTAAATCTCTGTTTACACTATTTTCCATACACACAATGTTTACAGAAATCCAACTTCAAGGATTTCAAATCAAGAAGTGATTTACATTTCATCAGTACCTGAAGACCTTTCTCGCTCATGTGACCCAATCGCTAATGCCATAGGCAAGTACCTTCTTCTTATTTTTCTGACACAATCACTGCTTCACTAACCTGAGTACTTCCTTTGAGTCTGTAAAGATTTCCAACCTTTTCTGCTTTCATAACAACTAGGGCGCCTTTAAAGACTTTCAGCACTCCATTCTGACCTGTAAACTTATAACCATCTGAATCCAACACTCCCAAAGAAATCAAATTTTTCTTCAAATCAGGTACATGTCTAACACTAATTAATGTTCTAACTGTGTTATCATACATTTTAATCTTGATATTTCCCATCCCAATAGTCTGACATGATACATTATTACCCATAAACACAGAACTACCATTTACATTTTCATATGAAGTAAACCAATTTCTGTGTGGACACATGTGATGAGAAGCACCAGAGTCTAACAGCCAGCTTTCAAAACCTTGAGAGACATTACATACAGGTGAAGTTTCATCTATCATACATAACTCTTCAGCAGATAAAACTTCGTCTATCATACCTGAATCAACCTGATTTGCTTCCTTCTTTGGGTTATTAGATTCTTTTTGTTTCCAACAGTCTTTCTTCAGGTGTCCAATTTTATTGCAGTGCCAACATTTTGCCTTACACTTCTTTCCCTTTGATTTAGATCTGAAAGACCCCCTTGTTTTTTCTCCTCTTTCCTTTGACCATCCTCTAGCTATCATGGCTTCTGATGCAGCTGTTTCAGTACTGGATTTCCTTTGTACTTCTTCAGACAAGAGAGCTCCCACAACTTATTCAAATTTCAAAGAATCAGCGGTGCTCAAACTGATTGAAGCTACGAAGTGATCCCATGATTCGGGCAGAGAACACATCAAGGTTGTAGCTTTGTCTTCTTCCTGAATTTTAACTTCCATATCTGTTAATTGGCATATAAGTGTATTAAAAACATTCAAATGTTCTGCAACTTTTGAACCCTCTTTCATTTGAAGACTATACAATTGTCTTTTCAAATAAATTCTATTGGTTAACGACTTTGTCATATATAGTTTTTCCAGTTTTTCCCATAAACCTGAAGCTGTACTCTCTTCAACAATGTTGAAGAGAACTTCATCTGCCAGGCATAACCTGATGGTACTGAGAGCTCGGGCATCCAATTCCTCCCAGTCTAAATCAGTCATGCTTGCAGGTTTCTTATTTGCCCTGTCCAATGCCTTGTGCAACCCTTGTTGCAACAGCAAATCCCTAACTTTCAGTTTCCAAAGAGAAAAGTTGCTCTTGTTGGTGAATTTCTCCACCTCGAACTTTGCATTCGACATCTTGGCCATTTCTTTCTAATTTGCTTCTAAACTGTACTTCTAGGGTTGAATTTCACCACAATCTGCTAGCAACTAGGGTTTCTTTCTTTTCAACAAAAAACCTAATTTTGTTGCCCCCTTTTTAAACCCTGATTTCTGTCTTCAACTAGGGTTAAAAACTTAATTTTGTATTTATTTCCCAGAATTTCTTTTGTTGCCCCCTTTTTAAACCCTGATTTATGTCTTCAACTAGGGTTAAAAAACTTAATTTTGTATTTATTTCCCAGAATTTCTTTTACAGATATTGATTCTTCATGAAACAATTCAACTTCCAGAAAAAATTACTTCAACCCCAAAACAAAACAAAACAAATTCAACTTCACCGAAGTCTTAGCAATAAAAAATTCTTATTTCTGTTTTTTCTTTTTTTTAAATACCCAGACTTATTCTGCTAATCGAATTCCTCTAGCAACAAGCAAGACAGGCATTGGGGTCCCTCCTCAATGGCTCTGGCAGCACGCAGGCTCCCTCTCTCCGCAACACCGCAGCAATGGCAGCGTGGTCAATGACAGAGGGGTTCACACGCAGGGGTAGCACTCTTCATACGCAGGCTTGCAGCGCCTCGACCATGTAGATAGAAGCCACACACAGGGTCTTCTAGCAACGACGGAGGGGTTTGCTATAGGCAGGTTCCTCGCCAGTCAATGCAGCCCTTGAAGCCAGCAGCACGCAGGTACACGCAGGGTCTTCAACTCCACGGTCAGCACGTAGCCCTCGACGTTTTCCAAACCAACAACAGCTCATGCAGGCTTTGAACAGGTCTTCCTCGACAAATGTTGCCAGAGGGATTCCATGCAGGTCCCTTCACATGCAAGAAATGGGTTTGTAGTTGGTAGTAAACGAAAAACAGTCCCTTCACATGCAGGTTCCTCGCCAGTCAATGCAGAGAACCCTCCTTTGTTGCCACACACACGCAGCCTCTGAAACTCAATTCAAAACCTTTCTCTGATACCATTTGTAGTTTAAATAGGTTAATTTAACCAAGAAAGAAAGGAAACCGACAACAACCTCACAAGAAACTGAATACAACCACACAAGTAATAACTCAGGATTTACGTGGTAAAACCCTGACAGAGTGTCAAGGAAACATCCACAGGGCAAGGAATTGGAATCTCTATTCAATCAATGAAATGATTCTCCGTTACAATAGTTCGGGCATTCATCAGTTTTATATATGAGCCTCCATTACATAACCGCTGATTCGATATGAAACTAACTTGTCAATAACTAATACAATTTACCCAAATTTACATTAATTAGTTGTCAACTACTAACAAAACTTACATTTAAATTTAAATTCAAATTGATAATAAGTTTTGGAATATTTAAAAAAAAATTATAAAACAAATAAAAATAATTATTTGATTTAAATTTTTTTTTTTAAATATTCTAAAATCTAGCCCAAAATTTACAATTTTCAAATTGATATCCCATACTGAACTTTTAACTATGATCATATATCTTTATTCCAGGCTAATATCTCATTTTTCATTTTTAACTTCTAACTATGATCATATCTCTTTATTCAAGGCTGATATCTCATTTGTAACTCTTAACTATGATAATATATCTTTATTCCAGGTCATAGAAGATCACACTTCTCCATTTATACTCTTTTTCCTTGAATTTTTCTCTACTCCGGTCCAACCGGCCTCTTGGATTGTTTTCTGTTGAAGAGTCTATAGCCATCGATTGTTTAGGGAATATTTGGTAACAACTTATACTCTACTTGTTTAGGGAAAAGTTCTACAAAGAAGTTGAGATGATTTGAAGTCATCCTAATAATATTTTGGTCATCCATAAATCGTGAATATTTGGTAACAATTTGTACTCTGGAAGTTTCTACAGAGAAGTTGATTTGATTTTAAGTCATCATTGATAAATTATGATATTTTGGTAATAATTTATATTTTAGTTTAGCTGGAAAGTTTTTATAAATAAATTGTTAAAAAGGAAATTGTGGTTATATTAATATAATATTAGGGAGATGTGTAATTTTTATTTTGCTTACACATGTCTCTATTAAAATAAAAATAAAATATTTTTAAACAAAAAAAATGTCAATTATAAGGTAAAACAAAAACAAAAAAAAATTGGTTAATTTTAATTTAAAATATTATAAAATTCATATAATTCAACTATCACTGATGTCACTCTATTGGTTATTGATATTACAATTCAATATGAAGAAGATTTGTAAAAAAAATTTACTCTCATTCTCAATCACAAATAAAATATTTTGATATCCATATGAAGTAATATTATATTATATAAAAGTTTATATATATATATATATATATATATATATATATTCGATTTTTCAATGTGAAAAAGACAATTCTCGTATCTTTTAAAAATATTTCAATACATCGCTTAAATAAATTATTTTAATATCAACTCCATATTATGTGTATATAATTATGTATATAATATAAAGAGATAAAATTAATTATTTTAATATTGATCATAATAATATATTTCAATACTCAAAAAGAAAAAGTAATTAAAGATTAAAAAATCATTTACTTTGGGGATGATAAAAGGAGACTTGTAATTCATGTAATTCTTAATATAAAAATTATATGTGACATTTAAAATATATTAAAAATTAAATAAAAATTTTAATTTAAATCATAGAGAGAATATTTCAATATAAGAATAAGTAATATTGAAGTATATTTAAAAATATATTAATTAAAAAATAATAATATGCATAACGTGATTTATAAATAGAATATTTGTCCACAAGCCCATGGTGTGTATGCTAAGTAACTATGTGATGTGAAGGTCAGGAGTAAGAAATTTCGTGGGCAAAAATCTAGTCATGTTAAGGTGTTAGTGTGGCACACACTGCTTAGATGCAAACAAAACAACTTGACAAACAAAACTAAATAAATAAAATATTTTAATAACCATGTTAAATAAAATATTTCAATGTATGTAAATATTATATATAGTTAAAAAGAAGGATAAGTAAATATTATATAATAAAGTAATTGAAAAAATAATAAAACATTTGAAGTAGTCTTGCTGTTTTACATTCTGTCTTTTTTCATGTATATATTTTGGTTATTTTTCTTTAAAATCCAATAAAGATTTGTTAGAATTGTAATTTCATATTGTATAGTGTATACAATCCAAATGTTCAAGGAGATTTTCAAGGTGTTGAATTCATTTATGCTTTCAAACATGCAATTTAAACAATGAAAATTTACACATGGTATATTTATATATATAACCACTGATCTATCAAGGACCTATAGGGATGAAATATTTACGTGTGCAAACCTTTTTTCAATTTTTGCAGTCCAAAAGAAGTTTACAAGTCAAGAGATTTGATCCTTAAATTACACATGATGTGTGTATATATATAACCATGGATCTATCAAAGAACTAGAAGGATCAAATCTTTCCAAGTGCAAACATTTATTAAATTTTGTAATCCAAAAAAAGTTTACTCTCAAAAAATTTGATCTCTCAACTCTGGCTAAATCTATAATTAAAATAAATATATTTTAATTTTTTTTAATAAATTTGATTATAAATTTTAAAAATCTACTAAATCAACCAATTTAAATGAGTAAAAATAAAAAAGTAATTTAGCTAAATTAAATTTTCAAAATATTTCAAAATCTACCATCAAAATAAAAATTTCCAAATTTTTCCAAATTTATTAAACTTAATTAATATTTTACTGCAATCTATACATGTAAGATGTCATTATCTCTTCCCTGGGATGTCATTGTCTATCCTTGTAGGATGCCATTGTCTCTTCCCTGGGATGTCATTGTCTCTTCCCATGTAGACCATTGACCATGTTGTTTTCCAAGAAAATCCAACACATGCACACCATAATCATAGTTCAATTATTGAGTACATGCAGGGGATTGCAGTGGCTGCTTCCTTCTCATGTCAGTCCATGGCTGGGCGTGTCTCTTTTCTAGCAAAACCATACTTCAATTATTGAATACATGAAGAGGATTGCTGTGGCTGCTTCCTACTCATGTCAGTCCATGGCTGAGCCTATCTCTTTTCTACCAAAACCATGCTTCAATTATTGAGTACATGCAGAGGATAGTTGTGGCTGTTTCCTTCTCATGTCAGTCCATGGTTGGCGTATCTCTTTTCTCCTTGTCGACCACCACTCAACATTTAAACCTCGGATCTCCTTGTCTGATGCTCTGTACATCAACCAATCTGTCTCTCTAATTTTTAAAGTGTCTGCCCTGTCCATGCAATCTGTATATGTCTCTGTAAGTTCGAAGATCTCTGCTGACAGCTGTATATGGTTTTATGATACATAATTTATTCAATCTATCCAGAAATCTTGTAAAAGCAGATATATTTTAATGTATTCAATTTTACTTAATTTACAATATTTTATTAAAGAGATATAATGTTATATAAAATTAAAATATTATAATAATATAGGTCGAGGAAATTTAATGGTTTTTGTGAACTGACACTGTTTATATTAATCTTCAAAATAAAGGATTACATAAAATTAATTTTGTTTTCACCCAAATCTAAAGCAGACTCAAAGCTACAAACCTACATGTTAAGTTCAGAGCCAGAGTAATTCAGCAATACATGGTTCTCCATAATTACATCGATTGACAGGTCTTTTTCATTCATATATATATATATATGCAAATGCAGAGAATAATTATATATATATTATAATTGATTTAATGAGTTAGTTATTGTGAATTATAATTTTTATTAATAATTTTTTTTAAATCATTTATTATTATATTAGATATAATTATTTTATAAATGTCATAAAGAAATTTGTCATAATATGTTTCAGAGACTTGAATTTACATAGTTCCCGAAACCAATTGTTCCAATTGTTCACCAAATCTCTAGAACTAAAAACTCTTTTAGTGGCATTTGGTAAAATTAACAATCATTTTTATTTTTAGTTTTACATCAAAAACGTGAACTTAAATTTACCTTGAATGCTTATTTGTATTTTTTTTTGCTTTACTTGTATTTTTATTTTTAAGTAGAATTTTGTTATTATTATTAAAGTCCCGTGTTGTTTGGATGTAGCTTAGGTGGTTGGGAAAAGTGTTGTTATCCTCCTCACCCAAGTTCAACTCAAGTGGTTAACATGTTGGGCTATAATGAGTATATTTTTGTAAGGAACATGTATATTCCTTATCGTAAGTATAAAGATATTTCTTCAAGGAAAAAAATATCCATGACATAGTGTCTATAAGGCATAATATTATAAGAAGAGTTATTTACAAGTTAAGAATTTCCATGGTATAAATGTATATAGGATTAATTCATATATTAATTCTCTTTATAATTATATTAATAATTTAAAATAAAGTTATTATTTAGTTTAATTTGGGCAATGTGAGATGTACAATGGGATAAGTGTTTTGATACTTATCATAGATTGATTCCTACTAGCATTTATCAACCATTTAATTTATATGATTGCGCTAGTTTTAATTGAGAAACATATTTAAAGTTTATTTGTATTTCTTTAATTTTAAAATTTACCCTTTTTTAAGTGTAAATATTTTTTTATTATTTTTTTTGGTAAATCTAAAAATTATATTGATCAAATGGAAATAAATTTACATTGTTTGTCATCATGTCTCATTTTTTGGCACAGTTTTCCCTATACTAATATCTAGCCAGAGATGAATGGTACTAAGAGTAACAAAGAAAAATAAAGGGACAGAAGAAACAACTAGAGAGATGAATCACCCAAATTAGGCTCATCATCAAGGGGGGTATTTTTCCCATTCTTTTTTGAAACCTTGATCCAACCGTCCGAAGGTTTTTTGATCAAAGCGATTTGTATATTATCATTACGTGCTAAGAGAGATTCCTTATCAGATTCCAAAGAAGTCGACTCATGAGCTCATTTCATTTTACCCGGAGAAGCATTAATATTCAATATCTTTGTGCTTGTTGAAAGAGCATGGTCCACACCAAGAGTCGTTGATACTTGGAATCCTCCAGATGAATTTCATCATCAGCGTCTTCATCATCCTTGTCTGATATACAAGAGGCTTGCCATCCATAGGAGGAGGGTTGCAGGGCTTCCAACTTTTAGATCTGGAATTATGGATGTTTTGCTTTTGTTGAGAATTAAACACTGGGCAAGAATTTTGTAAGTGGCTTATTTGATGGCAGAAGCAACAATGAAAAGCAGTATTCTCATAATTTAAAGCCTGGGTCCAGTGAAAATCACTAATTTTTAAATTGATTTGATCTGGAAACCCTTTATTGATATCAATTTCAACACAAAATTTGTCATGGGTATATACACCAAGCTTCCCATGAGAGGCATCAGTAGTAAGATAATGATCCAAAGTGTCTCCAATGCCCTGAAATATTGTGTAGTGTCATAAGTGAGACAACAGACTAAGAAGCCCAACCCATATTGGCATCTTCGTAATGACAGTTGTGGATGGGTCAAAATATGGGAGCCAAGGGATTAAAAAAAGCCCAACATTGCCCCAAAACCAGAGCCCTTTAGATAAAGTTTTTGGATAATCTTCCAGTTCCACAAATAACACAATGAATAAGCCTCTCGAGCAAAAAAGAACCTTACAATCCTTAGTCCATACCATATGGATCCATTTGTAGAGATCAATTGTGCAAGATCGGAAACCATCAAATCGACAAATTAGATCTACCTCTAAATAGACTTGTTGAACATCCTCCTAATCTAAGTGAGAAATTTCTACCAAAAACGGACCAAGATTCATTTGGGCCTTATCTTCCTCAAGCAAGGTTCGAGCATGGACAAAATATTTATAAGAAAAAGTTCGAGAGGAGGAAGGCTTACTTTCAGTCCCCCCACTCGTAGATGAAGAACCATGAAAACAATTACATCTTTACCAATATTGTAAACTGACAGAGGATCAACATCATCTAACTACTTACCTTAAAAAAACAAGTGTTGCATACCTGAGGGAATACTCACTTGGAGCTCTAAATAAAACTTGAGATCTCAAACCAAATCTGAAGAGAAAACCCTAATGAGCAATGACTGCCTAGAGGGGAGCTTGACAAAGATCTGATAACAAGTTGGTGAATCTGGCACACGATCTCCTGGCAACATATATGCAAGCGTAAAGAAAAAAGCCCTCTATGAGATATTCTAGGTTGCCATGAGGGTCTATGAAAATTTTTGATATACATAGATCCTGAAAACCTTACTAGAGAAAAAAATTTGTCTAAACAATGAAGAAGATTCATATTGTTAATTATCATTTGTTGTTTTATTGTAGTGGAATATTTTTTTATTAATTTTAAACTAATGTCCCAACATCAAAATTTATAAAAAATAAACAACATATTTATTAATTTTTTTAATTTTATATAAAAATGAAAAATTAATATAAATTCATCTAATTTTTATTAAGAATATATATACGTATAGGTTAAACCTATGAGATTTTAAATCAGTGACCTTTACATAAGGATTGCTTAATGATGCACTTTATCATAAATTATTCTATGCCCTAAACTATGATGCATTCATCTCAATGCGGCCAGAATAAATGGTGCACTCAACTAGTGGTGGAAATTGATTTGGCACTCAAAATGTCCGACCAAGGCACACATCTTCATGTGTTGAATTCTCGAATCTAAAGTTCTGACCTGGGATATTCCTCAAAGGAGATTCATGATTGGCCCTTGTTGGTGCCCTCTATGCAAGGCTCATGAGGAATTGATATGGAATTTGTTCATGGAATGCTCTTTTTCCTCTCAAGTTTCATTTTCTTGTAAATTGGTTCTAAGACATCATCGTCAATGGATTGGTGCCATGATCGAGGAATCCTAGCAATCCTAGTTTTTATCACCTCATACAAGAATGTTCAAAGTCATTCCTTTAATTATTTGTTAGGAGTCTGGATTGCAAGAAATAAAGTTATATTTCAAGATTTACCCTCATCACCTGAGCAGGTGGCTATCAAAAGCTTGGCAATGTTGGCACCTTTTTCTGCAAACAAAAGACTATCCCCCTCTCCGCTATGTTACTGAAGAAGCCCTCGATGTCTCACATCCTTATGCTTATTTCGATGGTGTGTGTCAATGTGATGATCATATATGTGGCAGCAAAATTACCCTTCATCTTTTTAAATCTCACTCCTTCCACATAAAAATGGGATTAGGCAGGGGCACAAATAATTAAGCCAAACTTTTGTCCTGTAAAAACTTGCTCGCCTTTGCAAAGGAAAAAGGAGTCACACACTTACAAATTTTTGGTGATTCAATGCTTGTGATAAACTAGATCAAAAATTTCAACGGTGTCGGGATCTTTTACTTGTCCCTATATTAGAGGAAATATTCTGGCTAATGGATACTTCTGAAAGTATTTCATGCTTTCATAACAGGGAGAGAAATGTAGCAACTAACCGGCTATCAGAAGCTAGTGTCTTGATAGACAAAGGAGTTTAGCAAGTCTCATAGCAATGGGAGGAAGAACATATTGAGTACTACCACAAACCCTTTGTAAAGAGACTTGAGCCACACGGTCCACAGTGATAACATTCTACTTCCTACAAAACTCCTTTTTTTTTGTTTTATCTCATATATGGTTGTTAAAGTTGAGACATATAGCACTCTCATCACATGTATGTTTTAGCTTTCCTATTTGGATGATATTAACATTGTCATAATGTTTGTTTGTAGAATGAGGCCGCATAAGCTAAATGTGTTTTCAAAACTATATGAACCAGCAAAGTCTTAAAAGAATACACTCGAAAAGTGTATATGCAGAATGTAATTTCGTATCATTTTACTAATGAAAGGAAATTACAGTTTTTTTTAAGAAAAGAAAATCTATACCCTATCAACTTAAAAAATAAATAAATTAAATTTATATTAAAAAAATAAAAAAATTAAGTTGTCCAAATCATTCATGGATTTTGAATCTTATTTGATTAAAAAAAGACAAAACAAAACATAAACCCATGTTGAGCATTTGACTTTAGACTATAAACTCATTAATCTTTATATATCATATGAATTAAATACTAATGATCTACATATTTATAAATATGGTGAATCTTCATTTTCTTTTTTTAATCTTCTATTTTCTTTGAAGGTAACAAAACTCATCATATCCCAAGTAAATAGTAAGATTGAGAACAACTACAACTCACTACTATCCATGAAGGTAATTAGACACATCAATGAGAACTATGCTACCTAAATAATCCATTATTAGTTTATAAGAGGTAGAACATGTAATAGAAGCACTTAGCCAAATAAAATCAATCTTACTCCAAAATAAAAATATTACTTAGATTTAGATTATATGTACAAGAAAACCAATACTAATTGTAATCATTATTAAAATTATATCTAATAAATTTGTACCTAGTTATTTATTTATTTATTTGAGTTATAATAAATCCATAATTAAATTTATTTATTATTTAGCAAAAATTATAATAAATCCATAATTAAATTTATTTATGATTTAGCAAAAAAGGTCACAAACTAGATATATCAATAACTTATAAAAATAATTACTATTTTAACCTTAGATATCATTTTTTTTTGGGATTCAATTGAGTTAAGGAAGTCATTCATCTATGACCATTTCCATGGGAGGTAGTCCTAAGTGACTAATTTCTCATGATTTTTGAATAGTCCACTTAGTCCCATCTATAACCATTTCCATGAGAGGTAATCGTAATTGACTAATTTCTCATGATTTTTAAATAATCCGCTTAACACTCATTACATTGGGTGATAAAATCAAAAATAAGTATATTTCAAATTTTAAATAAAAACAAACCATTTTCCAATAACTCACACTACTTGCGCCACTTAATTTTTTTTTTGTAAATTTTAATATCACATCAATTAAACAAAATAATAAAATATAATACATTCTCCACTAAGTGAAATTGGCCGGCCTTGCTCTAACGGTCGATTTAAGTGAAGTGCACTTAATTATGCCATCTCCCCACGTTTATAAACGAGTGTCGTTTTTCAATTACTCTTCATGTTTGTATATCGTGGTTACCGTTCTCATATCTTTTCTGACGCTCCTATTTTCGGTATAGCTATTGGAAACTTCAAAGTGGCTTAAACTATGCATGGATATTGTTTTATTAGTATATTTTTATTTTTATTTTAGATTCCTTTAATTGAAGGGATATTAAATGACTTTGTTCATGCCTATTAAATACACATGAAATTTGAAATTGACCTAAATTTAAATATTTAATTTTTCAAGTAATTTAATTTAATTTGATGATTTTAGATTAATTATGTAGAGATATTAGTTTTATTTTTAAATAATTACATTTTATAATTTTTTTTTTATTATAAAAATTTATTTAATGATTTTGATACAAATTTATTTAATGATTTTGGGTTATCTAATTATAGATATTGATTTTATTAAAATATATATTTTTTATAAAATTTGATAAATTAAAAGCAATCAAATTAGTTTTATAAAATTTGATAAGCTAAAAGTAATTATTTTGACAATGTCTTCTCCCTTAATCATATTCTTAGTTGTTGGTTTATGTTTCGAACCACCTAATGGTTTATCCTATATATAGTTCGTCTTATTTTTTCCGGAATAAACCACATTATTAGATGGTTCCAAACAACAATGAAAAACATTCTCAAAATCAATATAGATCACAAAAATCTAAAATCAAGTATAAAAGTAATCATGTTAAAAATAAGTAGAGTTTAATAACTAAAATAATAATATAATATAAAAAAATTATTAAATTTATAATTATTAAATACAGATAATCATGTAAAAGTGTAATAAATAAATATTAGGTAGTTTAATGAATAGGTGAAATAGTCTTTTTCTGGTTAATTTTAATGAAAATCCGACAAAAGATTTTTAAAAACTTAAGTTTAAGTTGTTAATTCTATAGAATTCATGTACCCTAAAGGTTTTGGGGTTGAATCTGATTATGCATTCAAAAATATATTTTAAATAACAAAAATCACAATCTTGCTTGAAATTGTATAACAAAGTTCAAATTAGAAAGGTCATTTTTTCTATAAATTTAACTACACCTATAAATATTTTGAAGCATTTTTTATTAATAATTCAAAACATTTGTTATATATATATATATATATATAATCATTTTTATTATAGAACATACTTTTAATCTATTGGATTTAGTATATTTAAATATTCATGTTCAAATTTATGAGGTTTTGGATCAACATGATCTGAAGGTACTTCTTGATGTGAAGTCATCACTTTAATTTCCCACCTTAATCAAGATGATATATTAGACATAATAAAAATATAATCCCACAGAACTTTAAATAAATAAATTATATTTAAAAACTTTAAATAAATCAATCAATCATTTTTAAAAACTTTAATCTGTGGAATTTAATACTAGCTTCATCAAAATTACTAACTTTTTATTGTGAATGTTTGATAAGTGTTTAGTTTAAGTTAAAATATATTAGGTAGTTGTTTTGTATTAATATATTTATATTATAAAGTAAATGGTTTAGGTTTTAGTAATGTTTTTTAATTATATAAATTATTTTAGTTATATTTAAATTTATATATTTTTAATGAAATAGTGTAATTATATATTTATTTTTTATTAATATTTATATATAATTTAAAATTTAAAAATTATAAATTTAAAAATAAATAAAAAAATTTAAAACATTTTTTATATCTTAAACATAATTATATAAAATATTATTCATAATTCTTAAAACGTGGAAAATGATTTATCACAATATTCACAAATGATTCAACAATCTATTATTAAGAATAATATAGATGAAATAAATGTTTTATTTCTTAACCTCACATTTATCTTTAATCTTATTAAGAATAATATAAATAAAATGAATGTTTTATTTCTTAACCTCACATTTATTCTTAACCTAAAATGAATGTTTTAATATCACAATTCAACAATCCATTATTAACAATAATACAAATGAAATGAATGTTTTATTTCTTAACATGACATTTATCTTTAACCTAAAATGAATTGTTTATATTAATGTTTTAGAATATATGTGTTTTTCGAATTTCTACTAAAAATTCCTAGATCAATACATCACATAATTATAATAGAGATGCAACGGTAAACTCTAAACTATTATAAAATTAAATAATATTATAATAAATTAGAATGTTATATCAAACTTTAAAAAAAATGGTAAAATAAACAATATAAATATAAATACAAATATCATAACAAATTTATAATATTATTAATATGTTTAGTTAAATAATAAATAAACTAAATAAAAAAAAAAATTAAAAAAAAAATATACAACAACTTATAAATAATACTTTAATAATGATAAGAAATTAATATTATTATTTATTTTATTAAATATTATTATACATATAAGAAATTATAAAAAGATGTTAGAAAATTTCCTAATGATACTATATATAAAAAAGAAAGTTAAATGATGAATGACTTATAAATATATAATATAAAAATTATAAGAAAATAAATTATAAAAAGAATGTTGAGGATATAATTATTTAAAAAATAAATAAATAGATTTTATAATAATAATGATAGTAAATGAATAAATTATTTGTAGCTCTTTTAGATTAGTCAAAGACATGTGGAGCCTAAAAACATAAAAGGTATTTATTTGATTCTATGTTCTGGTAGGACCCTTTTATATTGGAGAAACTAGTTGTTCCATAAATCAAAGGATTCAAGAGCATGTGACCTAGGACACTATAGGACTAGCTTCTCTACTTTAGCTGAACACACAGAAAAGACTAAACACCACCTATGTTTAGAGGATTCCAAGGTCCTTGCTAGGATTGATCATTTCCATCACCAAAAATTGAGAGCATCCATCAAAATCGAGAAAAAGTATAATACGCTAAATAAGGATTATAGATGAAAGATCAAGAATTAGTGGATCCCATCCCTAGGCCTCTTCCTTTTGGTTTTTTCTCTTGTTCTTATTTTTCCTTTCCTAACCTTGTTTATGCCTTTCTCTGAATTCTTTTCGTTTTCACTAATATTAAGTCCTTGCTATTCTTTTTTTATATCATTATATCATTTTTATTTTTATTTGTGCATTATTTTACTTGTTATTATTTTAATGTTGTATAATATTTATTCATTTACTACTACTATTATTATTATTATTATTATTATAAAATTTGTTTATTTATTTATTTTTAAATAATAATTTTTGTAACCTCTTTTAATAATTTCTTATATGTATAATATTATTTAATAAAATAAATAATAGTATTATAATTTCTTATTATATCAAAGTAATATTTATAATATTTATAAGTCTGTACATGTTATATATTTTATACTCTTCTATGGTAATTTTTATCATTAAAGTAATATTTATAAGTTTGCACATGCTATATATTTTATACTCTTCTATGGTAATTTTTATCATTAAAGTAATATTTATAAGTTTGCAGATGCTATATATTTTATACTCTTCTATTGTGATTTTTATCATTACTTGAGTAAGTTTCTAATTAATTAGTTTATTTATTATTTAACTAAATATATTAATAGTATTAAAAATTATTTCTAGATATGTTTTTTTATGATATTTATATTTTTATTGTTTATTTTAATAAAAATAATTAAGCTTGATATAGCGTTCTAATTTAATATAATATTATTTAATTCCAATCATTGTATCTCTACTATAATTATATGATTCATGGATCTCACTATCCATCTCTTTCCTAATGATAAACTTTGGTAGAGATTAGAAATCCGTCAATCCTAAAATATTAATATAATTTAACAAAAAAAAATAATTTAATCGTAAATCACAAAGAAAATTCCAAAATTTTATAATAATATTATAATTTAATTTAATTTTAATTTTTGAAATAATAAATAAAATATTCTTTTTTCAAATTTTTAAAAATGTCACATGCATTTCCCTATTAGTGTAATGTCAATATGATAACAAGTGCACAGTTCAAGCGGTTGGGGAAGTCGGTTTTCACGCACCCAACCCGTGATTGATTCTGCTTGTATCTGTCGGATGCTATTACGCATCGTATATTGTTCATAGAGGGTTGCGATCAGCATGACGCAACGTTTGTAAAATATCTATACAATATGTAATATAATAAAGCTTCTTCTGCGGGCCACCCCTTAAAAAAATATGATAAAACATTTTTTGTTTTTTAATAATGTCAAATTTTCATAATTTAAAATCATGATAAAAAAATCGCTAATTATCATATTATATGTTTTGTTGGTTTTATTAAACGAAATGTGTCTTTTTAATCTATGGTATAGATACTTTGATAACTATTATACATAGTTATCAATAAATATTGAAGATATGGTGGACAAAATTATGCAATTAATGTATAAAATATTAAATTAATAAAAAATTACCAAGTCATTTAGCCAAGTTGCGCCATATATTAATATAATAATAAGAAAAGAGATAAAGTGAGATAAAAAGTTCAAACCATTACCATGTGTATTAAAAAAACTTATATATCATTAAATATTATAGATAAATAATATAAAAGGAAAACCAATCATAAAAGTTTAAAATATCATAAACTATAATATAAACTTTTTTTTTATTGATAGTGGTGAGCTATTTTCACAATTCTTAGTCTCCTTTTTTTAAATTTCCGACCTAATTCCTGTGGGCTTTTTATGATAGGCCAATCCATAGTGGCACTGGGCTACTTCTCTTCTTCTCCTTTTTCACATAAAATCTCGTTTTTTTTCCACGAACTATGGGCTCTAAAACTTTTTCTACATATTGCACAAGAACAAAATATCACAAATCTTTATATTTATGAGGAAATTATTGCTATTAATTGGATGAAAGGCATTTCTTGACTGTAAAACTTTATCTTCTTTATCAAACATATTTTTCCACTCATATCATCATTTTCATATATTATTTTATCATATCTATAAGAGCAGAAACCAAAAAACAAAAATCCTTCTTCATTATCAAGCATATTTTGCAGGTCACATCATCATTTTTCATATATCCTTTAATCATATCTATAGGAGCATAAACTAAGAAATAAATATCCTTTTGAAATCAAAAAACAAAAATCCTTCTTCATTATCAAGCATATTTTGCAGGTCACATCATCATTTTTCATATATCCTTTAATCATATCTATAGGAGCATAAACTAAGAAATAAATATCCTTTTGAAATCTAACATGGAATTGGACTACTATACATGAAAAACTACGATATATGAAAAGACCAACAAATAAAACATTTTCACAGCTTTAAATAATATTTTCTTAAATGCACATATTCTAATTTGTTATAAAAGCATACACAATCACTAATCATACTAAACCAACCTAGATCCATCTTAATTCTGGATCTACAAAGCGTTAAGAGGGATCAAATCTCTCATGGTGTGAACCTCTTTTTTTAGTGCAAAACTTGAGGAAATGTTTGCACCTCCAAAGATTTGATCCTTCTTGATACTTATAGATCTAGAGTTAAGATGGATCTAGGTTGGTTTGATATATATAAGCTCGGTAGTTAAGACAATCTATTTGAAGTTATGTTTGTTAGACCGTAAAACCTAATAAGCTCCTTCTTTATACCATAAAACACATTAAGAATATTTACCTTTGCCTTTGCAAGGATATTAACTATCATTGGTTTAATTTTAGTTTTAATGTTATCATTTGATTTCCTAAATAAAACTCAATAACAATTGTATTTAAAATAAGTTGTTCTAAACATTTAAGACACGCATTCTAGTGAATTTTCACGCGGAGGTTAAAACCAATAGTTGACACAGTCTAAACTGAGAAACTCCAATAAATTTTAATGCTGACAAAAAAATATAAACAAAATGTAAGACTGCATTCACCCGATTTCATTTTTTTGGTGTTCATGTTTCTCTTCACTCTCAAGAGTAAAATTTCAAACATTTAAAATAAAATGAATAACCTGGAAAAATCTAATCTTTGAAGGCTAGGTAAGAAAGTGAAAAAATTGTTTTTCCCAAGTTTTACCTGGAAGATATGCATTCACAAATGTAGTGTCTTTATTGAGTGATTTTCTTTGCCAAATCGGATATGAAAATTGCTCAGGGTTATGATATTTATTGTGGAAAGTAAGATTTATTTTGATCTAGCTAAAAGTTTTTAGTGCAATGAATGTCTTACATTAGTGAAGAATACATTTAAATAGGCTTCATTAGAGAAGAATACCATGGGTAAAACCATAGGTTGTGAAAACTTGGAGCCCAAAACCTCCCTCCGTAAATTTACTATTTTATCTCAATTTTATTTTAATTATTAATTATTAATTATTTATTTTGTTTTGTTTTGTTTTAAATTTTATTTTTTCTAACGTAATTTTACCATTATAGAATAATACCACGTGAAAAACCATGGATTAGCTGGAGCTCGAAAACCTCCATCCATAAATTTAATATTTTCTCAATTTTATTAAAATTATTAATTAATATTTACTTATTTATTTATTTTATTAGTTTTTTTTATTTTATTTGTTTTTTTTCCATGTAATTTGACCATTAGAGAATAATATCTTGGGCAAAACCACAGGTTGTGAAAACTTAGAGCCCAAAAACTTCTGGTAAATTTATTATTTTACCTTAATTTTTTTTAATTATTATTTTTTTATTTTATTTTTTATATAATTTGACCAAATCAAAATGTTTACATAACATAACATAACATATATATACTTATGAGCTCGATATTTAAAAAATATTCACATATTTAACTCTTACACATTTAACATCTAATGCCTATATATCTAACAGCTAATGCCTACACATCTACCTCATACTAGGTTTTAAAGCACCTCACATTTTTAAATTTATTTTCTAGATATATATATATATATATATATATATATAGACACGCGCACTTGGAGAATTAACTCCTACTTGTCTTGTGCCTATTAATTGATGTTCATCATTAAATGTAATTGTTGTGTGATTGTTAATTAGTTGGATCTGAGAGATTTAGTCCAACTAATATAGCTCCTATTTTAGTGTTTGGTTGAGATATTTTCTCAACTAGTTGATTGTATGGTTAAGATAGAATTTCTATCTTGAACCAATACTTATTGTATTTATATGTGATGTTTAATAGAATACAAAGTAGTTATGTGTGTGCATTTGGTTTTCTAATATGGTATCAGGGCTTATCTAGGCTAACTCCCTCATGAGAGGGCCCAGGGGCATAGTGAGAGCGTAATTTGTTGCAGGGAGACTGTAATTCGTTGCTGCATCTTTTTTTAGTAGTGTGTTAGTTTGTATATGGAAGTGTGTATTGTTTGTCAGTCAAACCTGTAGAGACAAGAGGGTTTATTGCAGGCTTGCGAATACTATCAATATTGCGCTTACAATAGACAAATGCCATTGATGTGGGGATTTATATGCGGTGTTTGTTTTGAGCCGATATTGATGTTTCTATTGAAGATCTATAGATTCAAGTCAAATAGCGGACGAGAGTCACGCCAGGTGAGATCTATTGTGATTGATATAGTCAATTCTCGGGATCAGGATCAGTTAGTTGGATGGTTCGAATAGACCTCGCTTACATACAAGGCCATTGCAGGAACACGCTCATCATCGTGATTTCATGTGATATTTCTCTCCTCCACGGTTTAGGAATCTGTGAGACTAGTTGTGTGGCATTGTGTACAGTGTTCTCTTGATATCTACGTGGACTAGCGCTCGGAAGTCAAACTTGTAATTCTGTGTTAAGTGTGAAGCCAAATTCACGGAGGATTCTAGATCATATCTTTCTAGATCTCCAGGATTCTAGATCTTTCTACACCGCCAGTAGTTTCTAGAATCACATGTAGGATTCTAGATCCTCCTACACCGCCAGTAGTTTCTAGATCATTCCAGATCTCCATCTGAATCACATATAGGATTCTAGATCCTTCTTCTGCCTCTATAAATTTGTAATTTCTCTGGCTAAGGAAAGCAAGCCAAAGCCCAAGCTTGTTATGTAATGCAAAGTGATTTCTGTTCTCCAGTGATTGTTTTATCTATTCCGTTGTTTCTGACTAACTAATCTTGTTGTTTCTCCATTTGTTTGTCTCTGTGAATTATTCTTTGCTATTGCCGTCTAAGTCTCTGAGTATAAATCCGCTGTGTTATGTTTGCTCTGTTAGGATATTCCGACACATAGGAAATAGTTAAGTACAACTTGGTCTAGTATAGAGTTAGGTAAAGTGTGTTTCTTTGCTGTTGTACATTTTGTAACTTACAATCTGACGGTCACGATATGTAGTGATCCGACGATTCATTCTCTCCTCGGTATTACCGACACTTGATCCGTGGCTTGACACCCGATTGGTCCATGATTTCTATTTAAAGCGCATGGAGGGTCATTTGTAGGGTAATCCGTGCATGAGAGAAACATATGTAAATTTTCATTCTTTTATTAATAAATTGCCTGAAGTGGCTGCGTTGGCTCAGGCCGTGGACTGTTTCCCTCTTTGAGGGTTTTAACCACGTCAAAAATACTGGTGTATTGATCTGTGATCTGGTTGTGAGCGGTGTCCTTTGGTGTTCTGTCTGAGGAACTTACCCTGTAAATTCCTACATGGTATCAGAACTATTTGAGGGCCGCGTCCATTGGTGATCCAAATCTGAAGCCGGTAGAACTGCATCCGACTGCCGTTTCCTAGATCTATTGTTTCTGACTGCTTTTGGGCCGAGAGGACTGCTCTGTTGTGTTGGGAGCATCTGTTCCAGTGAGGAACCCCTTTCGTTTCACTCAAAAAGGTTTCCGGTAGCCCTAGCTGCGTCATTTTTAAGATCTGGAGGTATACAGTGTTTATTTGCAGTTTAGAGTTATTTTCTCTCTGTTTATTTTGGTTTCGGTTTATTTAGCCTTTTTTTATTACCGGATCTATACCTTTCATTTCTGCGTATGCTCTTTGCCCTGCGACTCTGTGCGATTTGGGCAAATCAGTAACAGAAAGGAAGGATTTTTCTCATGCGTATGCTCTTTTCCCTACGCCTTAGTGTGATCTCGGAAAATCAGAAACATTGAGAAAAATATTTAGTTTCCGGCTAAAGCTAACTTTGAGCCGCAAGGTTCATTTTTGAAAATATTTAGTTTTTCGGCTAAAGCTAACTTCGAGCCGTAAGGTTCGTTTTCTTTGCATGTCCATGTTGGGTTTTGTGTTTTTTGTTTTGTAGGGAAAAAGAGCTTTCTCAAAGCAAGCACGCAACCCAAAGCACCCCCCCTCTCTCTCTCTCTCTCTCTCTCTCTCTCTCTCTCTCTCTCAAATTTTTTGTATAGCTCAATTGGTTCAAAGCTATTTTAAGAGAGTAGAGGTCTTGGGTTCAAGTCTCCATCTTGTGGGGGCGGACTTTTTCATTTCCGCACATTCCCGCACTTCGTCGGCAACTTCATCAACTTTTTTTCAAAAAGCCATAACTTCTTCATCCGGAAGCCGTTTTCAGAGCCATTTTTTCGAGATCTATCCATTGGAACACTTATTTTCAGCATCTTTAGCTTCAGTTTCCGTTGAAATGGAAAGTCAATACCAAGTTACCCTTGACAGCACCAACTACTTCCAATGGTTGTCCTACATTGAGGATTTACTTAGAAGTAAAGGTCTCTACAGAATAGCCTCAGGCCAAGAAAAGAAACTGAAGGATGAAGATAAAGCTGCTAAATGGGAAAATAGGCAAGATCAAGCTTGTGGATTGATAGGGATGTCTATTTCTCCAGATCTTAGATTCCATATTGCAGAACTTGATACTCCTGATGAAGCAATGAAACAAATCAATAAAGTTTTTGGGATTAAAAATGAACTTAGAGCCCATCAACTTGAAAATGAGTTGCTTACATTGGACCCTAATAATTTTTCTTGCATTGAAGATTTCTTGTCCAAGTTCAAGACCCTTAGATATCTCTTGGAAGGTGTTAAAGTTAAGAAAGAAGATAGTAACCTTATCTATTCCATTCTTACAAAGTTGGGACCAGCCTACTCTGTGTTTGTTTCCACCTTCCATTCTACAAGAGAAGCCTTCATTTCTCAAGGAACAGACTACAAGTCCCCTTCCTTTGACTCTTTTTGTGATTCTTTAATAAGAGAACAAGAAAAACTCTTACACCTTGGTCTTCTTAATCTTGGAAACTCTTCCAAGAAAGCATTAGCTGCCCAGCAGCAACCAAATTCAAAGAATCCTAAGAAGTCATATCCTAAAAAGAATGGTCCTAAACCAAACAAGGGTCCTAAACCAAACAAGGGTCCTAAGCAATCTCATCCTCAAAATGAAAAATCATTTCAACAAAATGATAAGACAAATAAAAACAAATGGAAGAAGACTGATAGACATTGCAACTTTTGTAATTGAGATGGCCACTTAGAATCCAAATGCTTTAAGAAGATGGAAGCCTTGGAAGCAGCGATGAAGAAACATAACATCCATGTGGAGCATTCTTCAACTTCAACTTCATCTTCAGGAATGGCACTTTCTGCATGTGGTTGTCAATCATCTCAGTCTAGTTATGCATTAAATGTATCTTCTTCTTCTCATTCTCATGAGTGGCTCATTGATTCTGGAGCTTCTTATCACATGGCCAAAAACAAAGCCATGTTTTCTTCTTTAAATGATTGTAACACCAAAAATATATATATTGGGGATGATAGATCTCTTAGTGTTGTAGGGACTGGAACTGTTCATCTAGACAATGGTCAGTTTAATGATGTATTATGTGTTCCAACCTTATCCTGTAACCTTCTATCTGTATATCAGATAACTCATTCAGGTGAAGGTAAAATCGTTGAATTTTCACCTCATGATGTTGTAATCAAGGACCTAAGAGATCCTAAAAAGATTTTAGCTACTGGCATTGCTGATGATTCTACAAGGTTGTATAAGTTTCACAACTTTGGGTCATCAAATCTTCCCTCAGTATTTGTTGCTCATAACGATGAAGTGAGCAAACTTTGGCATGAGCGATTTGGTCACTTAAACTATCGCTCCCTTCAACATCTATGTAAATAAAATATGGTGACAGGTCTCCCTATGGTATCTTGCAGAGATGGTGTTTGTTCCGGATGTGTACTCGGAAAACATCATCGGGACAGTTTTGAAAAACGTGCCTCTTGGCACGCCTCAGAACCTTTACAGCTTGTGCATAGTGATTTATGTGGTCCACTTCCAGTTGTGTCATTCTCTGGCTGCAAGTATTTCTTAACTTTCATTGATGATTTCTCCAGACGCACTTGGGTATACTTCTTAAAACTCAAGAGTGAAGTATTTAACACATTTTTGGCCTTCAAGGCCTTTGTTGAAAGACAATCTGGACATCAAATTCTTAAGCTAAGATCTGATAATGGCGGAGAATATGTTAAAAACACATTCATCAACTTTTGCACTGAGAATGGAATTCAAATGCAACATACTGTTCCATATACTCCATAACAAAATAGTGTAGCTGAAAGGAAGAATCGCACCTTAAAGGAAATGGCTAATTGTATGCTACAATCTAAAGGACTTGGTCTTAGTTTTTGGGCAGAAGCAATTAACTGTGCAAATTACATAATAAATCACACTCCTACTAAGGCTTTAAAGAATATCACTCCAGAAGAAGCATGGAGCTCAATCAAACCAGATGTTAGTCACTTCCGTGTTTTTGGAAGTGAAGCGTGGGCCCATGTTCCAGATGAAAAGCATAAAGCTTTAGAACCTAAGAGTGAAAAATGTACTTTTGTTGGATATTTTGAAGATGTCAAAGGCTATAGACTTATTCCATTTAAGTCCAAAAATGTTATCATTAGAAGAGATGTAAAATTTGATGAAAATATATCGGCCTGCGAGCCTAGTCCGGCGGATGTGCCACCTCTCCCTATCTCTTCTACTTTTGAAAACATTTCTTCTTCAGATGATGATAGTGAGGATGACAATCCTCCCCCACCTTCTCAGGATCCTCCTTCAGCTCCTCAGCTTCCAAAATGGGTCCGTGCTACTCGGGATGCAGCAGGTGATCTTGCCGGTGATCCTACAGATCAGCGACATACACGTTCTCAGTTCGAGAGAGCCTCTTCTTTACTGGCTCAAGCTCCAGTAAATTATGATCCTGACACCTTTGCAGAAGCTTCAGGCCATCCAGATTGGGAAGCAGCTATGAATGAAGAATATCATTCATTGATGGCAAATGATACATGGGATCTTGTTCCTCTACCAAAGGGACGAAAACTTGTTAGATGCAAATGGGTTTACAGAACCAAGTATGGACCAGATGGGAAAGTTGATAAACATAAAGCTCATCTTGTTGCTAAAGGTTTTTCACAGGTTGAAGGCATTGACTACACTGAAACCTTCTCCCCTGTTGCCAAAATGAACTCTATCCGCCTTGTTCTTTCCCTTGCTGCCTCGTTCAAATGGGAAGTCCATCAGGTGGATGTTAAATCTGCCTTCTTGCATGGGGACTTGCATGAAGAAATCTACATGGAACAACCCATTGGCTTCATAAAAATAGACTCCAGCCTTGTATGTCGGCTTAAGAAATCCCTTTATGGTCTCAAGCAAGCTCCTCGAGCTTGGTATGCCAAAATGGATAGCTTTCTTTTCGAATCTGGCTTTTCTAGGTGTCATTCTAACAATACTGTCTACACCAAGCAAGTGGGCAAGTCTCTTATCATTCTTGTTCTTTATGTTGATGATCTTATCCTTACCGGTAGTGATCCCAACCTTATAAACCATGTGAAGTCTAGCCTTAAAAGGAAGTTTGAAATGACAGACTTAAGACACTTACATTATTTTCTCGATCTTTAAGTCTTGCAATCCAAGGAAGGTATTTCCCTTTCTCAGTCCAAGTATGCCTGTGATATTCTACGCCACTTTCACATGGAAGACTATAAGCCAGCCCCTTCTCCCTTTCAGTCTGGAGTCAAACTTTCAGTCACTTGTACTTCTCCTGAAGTTGATGCTACCTTATACCGTCAACTTGTAGGAAAACTTTTGTATCTAACCCATACTCGTCCTGACCTTTCCTTTGTTGTTGGCCTTGTTGCTCGGTTTATGCAAAACCCACGTGAAAGTCATTGGAAAGCAGCTAAAAGAATACTTCGTTATGTTCGAGGTACAGTTCAGTTTGGGATTCATTACAGTGCCGAAGTAGCTCCTCTATTGGTTGGTTTCACTGATTCTGATTGGGCTGGTGACCCTGATGATCGGAAGTCTACTGCCGGTTATGTGTTCACTCTTGGTTCAGGACCTATTACATGGGCTTGTAAGAAACAAGCTGCCATTTCTCTTTCATTAGCAGAAGCAGAGTATCGTGGTGCCGTAGAAGCTAGTAAGGAAGCCTTGTGGCTTCGTCAGATCCTGTCAGAGTTTGGCTTTCAGCAGCAGCATCCGACTACACTTTGGTGTGATAATCAAAGTGCCATTCAACTATGCAAAGATCCAGTCCAACATCAGCGCAGCAAACACATTGAACTGCACATGCACTTCATCAGAAAGCTCATTCACGACCATGTTCTTGAAGTGCAATATTGTTCAACAGATGATCAAGTTGCAGACATCTTCACAAAGGCTCTCACAGAGGCGAAGTTCACTAAACTTCGATTTATGGTTGGAGTTCAAGAAGTTGTCACGAAGGGGGGATAGGCTCTAGTGCCTCCTTCCTTCTCCTATTGTGTCATATTTGTAAATCCTTCAATCCTATCCCAAGTTGTTCTTAAGGGGGGATGTTAGGATATTCCGACACATAGGAAATAGTTAAGTACAACTTGGTCTAGTATAGAGTTAGGTATAGAGTTAGGTAAAGTGTGTTTCTTTACCGTTGTACATTTTGTAACTTACAATCAGACGGTCACGATATGTAGTGATCCGACGGTTCATTCTCTCCTCGGTATTACTGACACTTGATCCGTGGCTTGACACCCGATTGGTCCATGATTTCTATTTAAAGCGCATGGAGGGTCATTTGTAGGGTAATCCGTGCATGAGAGAAACATATGTAAATTTTCATTCTTTTATTAATAAATTGCCTGAAGTGGCCGTGTTGCCTCAGGCCGTGGACTGTTTTCCTCTTTGAGGGTTTTAACCACGTCAAAAATACTGATGTATTGATCTGCGATCTGGTTGTGAGCGGTGTCCTTTGGTGTTCTGTCAGAGGAACTTACCCTGTAAATTCCTACATGCTCTGGTCTAATAATTGGTATCAGAGCTAGGTTCGAATATCCACCGTGCAAGCCGCTTAGTGCCATCGCCTTGCTCTGGCAGCGTTCGTTAAAACGTTGGTTGTTACCCCTGGAGCTGTTGAAGGATCTGTCCAGGAAATAGTTGAGGAACGCTGGAACTAAAAGACATTTGTTGCAATAAAAACAAGGTCATACACCTATGTTGAAACGTGTTGCTGGAGTTTGAAAAGTGGAGATCCGTGGAGATTGGAGTTGAAACGTGGTGTTCGTAAGTTTTTTTTTACATCAAGCTTGCACGTATACGTCAAGTTTTTTCTCAAACCAACATATGTATGTGTGAAATGTGAAAAGGTTAAAACATTATATATGTTTTTATATTTATTATGAAACATATATAATTATATGTTGGAATTTTGAAAAGTATATTTTAAAAAGGAGCAGGAATTTTGAAAAGGGTATTTTAAAAGGAGGAAGGTCATTATTACTAAATTTTAAAGAGTAATAATTAAAGTTTTATTTTTAAGTGGAGTTTTTGTGTTTTGGGGCGTGAATTTGATTGAAAATGGAGACAACACTTACAGATATGGAGAAGTTGAGCGGGGCTAATTTTTCCCTATGGAAATCACAGATGGAGGATATACTGATTTTAAAGGATCAGTATTTGCCGATTGAGGGCACAACAAAGAAACCCTCATCGATGACAAATGAAGAGTGGAATAAGTTAGATAGAAAGGTGATTGCAACAATCCGCCAATATTTAGCAAAGAATGTTTATTTCAATGTGTCCAGAGAAAAGACGACTGAAGGATTATGGAAGAAGCTCCATGATCTATATGAGAAGAACACAGCATCAAACAAAGTGTTCTTGATGAAGAAGCTTTATAATCTCAAAATGAAGGAGGGTGCTTCAGTTGCTGAACACTTGAATGCATTTAATATTATTACTAATCAACTTGCCTCTGTTAAAATCATTTTAGATGATGAAATTAGAGTTATTTTGCTAATGTGTTCTATGCCAGACAACTGGGAAAATTTAATTGTAGCTATGAGCACTTCAACAACTACAGGGACCCTGAAGTTTGATGATGTCAGCAGTAGTTTAATGAATGAGGAGCTGCGACGCAAGTCAATTGCGGAAAACCAGGGAGGAGAGGCTCTAGCTCTAGCTGATTGTGGTAGGAGAATGGATCGAGGCCGACAAGGGCGATCAAGATCGAGAGGCCGATCAAAATCAAGGAGAGGAAGGATCATCTGCTTTCATTGTGGCAAACCCAGGCACATGAAGAAAGAATGTCAATTCTGGAAGAAAGGACAAAAGGATCAGAGACCGTCTAGTACAAATCACAAGTCATCCAGCACAAATGAAGGTGAGACCACTGTTGTAGCCACAGATGGTGATGTGTTGTTTACTGTTTCAGTAGAGGATGCATGTGTATATACATCTAGTAGTAGCTTTGATTGGATCCTTGACTCTGGGGCATCTCACCATGTAACCCCATGCAAAGATAGTTTTGTTTCATATAATCCCGATGATTATGGTAGAGTGCATTTGGGGAATAATCATTTTTGCAGCATTGTTGGAGTGGGAGATTTCCAGATCAAGATGAAAGATGGACAAGATATATTGTTGAAACAGGTCAAGCATGTACCAGAAATGCACATGAGTTTAATCTATGGGACGACTGGATGATGAAGGCTATTCGACAAGCTTTGGAAAAGGAGGCTGGAAAATTAGCAAAGGTGCATTGGTCGTGGCCAAAGGACCCAAGACAGGAACATTATACACATTGAAGACACTGATAGAAAAATCAGATTTGGCTGCTGTCACAAAAGAAGGAAATTCAACAGATCTGTGGCATAAGCGTTTGGGTCACATGAGCGAGAAGGGCTTAAAAATCCTTGTTGGTAAAAATTTATTGCCAGGTTTGAAATCCTACAATATTGATCTTTGTGAGCATTGTATATATGGTAGACAAAGAAGGGTTTCATTCCTTAGAGGTGGCCATGACAGAAAGAAAAATGTGTTAGAATTGGTACACTCGGATATGTTTGGGCCTGTTAACATCAAATCATTAGGAGAAGCATCAT
Organism: Pinus tabuliformis; assembly: GCA_031772625.1. Taxonomy (NCBI): domain Eukaryota; kingdom Viridiplantae; phylum Streptophyta; class Pinopsida; order Pinales; family Pinaceae; genus Pinus; species Pinus tabuliformis. Next base: position 161,961,431 of record CM062820.1, read on the forward strand.
ATTTTGTAACATTTATAGATGATGCATCCAGGAAAGTTTGGGCATATCCTATGAAAAATAAAAGTGAAGTGTTTGGAATATTTCAAAATTTCCATGTTACTGTCAAAAGAGAGACTAACAAATTGCTGAAGTGTTTAAGAACAGATAATGGTGGAGAATATTGCTCAAATGCATTTAAGGAATATTGTAACAGGTTTGGCATAAAGCATGAGAAGACTGTGCCTGGTACTCCTCAAAAAAATGGTGTTGCAGAAAGGATGAATCGCACCATTATGGAAAAGGTGCGAAGTATGTTGTCCAATTCCGGTTTGGAGAAGAATTTTTGGGCTGAAGCAGTTAGGACCGCTTGCTACCTCATAAATAGATCTCCAACTACAGCCTTGGATTGCAGTATCCCTGAAGAAGTTTGGACTAGTAAGAATTTGAATTATTCTCACTTGAAAATATTTGGATGTGAAGCATTCGTACATATTCCCAAAGAAAATAGAACTAAGCTAGATGATAAATCTATGAAATGCATTTTTTTGGGATATGCGGATGAAGATCTTGGTTATCGTCTATGGGATCCAGTCAAAAATAAAATTATTAGAAGCAGGGATGTTATATTTAATGAGTCGGAAATGTTCAAGAGGACTGTAGGTGAGTTGGAGGTCAAGAAGGTTATTGACAGGTTTGAAGAGCAGCAGGAAAACATACCACCAATACAAGAAAATGAACAGCAAATTCAGGAGCATGAAGAACAACAAGTGGAAAATAATGAACAACAAGAAGAAGGAATCTTGCAGGAACCTTTACAGGAGATTCAACCTGATAATGCACCACCACAGTTGGTTCGCAGATCTTCTAGGCCTCATAAGCCTTCACAAAGGTATCCTCCTTCAAACTATATTTTGTTGACTGATGAAGGTGAACCTAATTGTTTTCAAGAAGCTTGTAAAGTCGAGCACAGTAAAGAATGGAAGAAAGCAATGGAAGAAGAAATGAACTCTTTGCAGGAAAATAAAACTTGGGAGTTGGTAAACCTCCCAAAAGGTAGAAAGGCTCTACAAAACAAATGGGTGTACAAGATTAAGCATGAAGGTGACGAAAAGAAGGAGAGGTATAAAGCAAGACTGATGGTGAAAGGTTTTGCCCAAAAAGAAGGTATTGACTTCATTGAAATTTTCTCCCCTGTTGTTAAAATGTCATCCATTAGAGTCATGGTGAATTGGAGGAAGAAATTTATACGGAGCAGCCAAAAGGCTTCATAGAAAAAGGCAAAGAAGGCCTTGTTTGTAGGTTGAAGAAGAGTCTCTATAGGTTGAAACAGGCACCTCGACATTGGTACAAGAAATTGATTCATTCATGTTGGAACATGGTTTTCAGAGGTTGGAAGCTGACCATTGTGTCTATATCAAGAGGTATGATCAAGGAAAGTATATCATATTATTGTTATATGTGGATGACATGTTGATTGTTGGGCATGATAAGAATAAGATCAATAGGTTGAAGAAAGATTTGGGTAGCAAATTTGCAATGAAGGATTTGGGACCAGCACAACAAATATTGGGCATGCGGATTATGTGTGATAGAAAAAACAAAAGGTTGTGGCTGTCACAAGAAAAAAGTATTAAGAAGGTGCTTGACAGGTTTAATATGAAGGATGCCAAGCTAGTTGGTACACCCCTTGCAGCCCACTTCAAGCTGAGTACTGAATTATGTCCTAGTAAAGACAAAGAGAAAGAAGAGATGAGAAAAATTCCTTATGCTTCAGCAGTTGGCAGTTTGATGTATCCCATGGTATGCACACGACCAGACATTGCATATTCAGTGGGAGTAGTGAGTAGGTTCCTTACCAGTCCAGGCAAACAACATTGGCAAGCAGTAAAATGGATTTTAAGATATCTCAAGGGTACTAGTCATTGTTGTTTATGTTTTGGTCATGATAAGACTGTGCTTGAAGGATTTATAGATGCGGATATGGTTGGAGATATGGATACCAGAAAGTCCAGTAGAGGTTATTTGTATACTTTTGCAGGTGCTGCAGTATCTTGGGTGTCAAGGCTACAAAGAATAGTAGCCTTCTCTACAACAGAAGCAGAGTACATAGCTGCAACAGAAGCTTGTAAAGAGATGTTGTGGATGCAGCGATTCCTAGGAGAGATAGGAATAAATCAAGACAAGTATGTGTTATATTCTGATAGTCAGAGTGCCATTCACTTGGCGAAAAATCCAACATTTCATTCAAAAACCAAGCACATTGACTTAAGGTACCATTGGATCCGGCATGTGTTGGAGGAAGAACAATTATCCTTGGAAAAGATCCATACAGATAGGAACCCTGCTAATATGCTCACTAAGATTCTACCACGAAATAAACATGAGTTATGTAGAGGCATGGTAGGACTCGGTGTGACTTGATGACTCTTATTTGGCTTCAAGTGGGAGAATGTTAAGTGTGAAGCCAAATTCACGGAGGATTCTAGATTAGATCTTTCTAGATCTCTAGGATTCTAGATCTTTCTACACCGCTAGTAGTTTCTAGAATCACATGCAAGATTCTAGATCCTCCTACACCGCTAGTAGTTTCTAGATCATTCCAGATCTCCATCTGAATCACATACAGGATTCTAGATCCTTCTTCTGCCTCTATAAATTTGTAATTTCTCTGGCTAAGGAAATCAAGCCAAAGCCCAAGCCTATTATGTAATGCAAAGTGATTTCTATTCTCCAGTGATTGTTTTATCTATTCCGTTGTTTCTAACTAAGTAATCTTGTTGTTTCTCCATTTGTCTGTCTCTATGAATTATTCTCTGCTATTGCCATCTAAGCCTCTGAGTATAAATCCGTTGTGTGTTATGTATGCTTTGGTCTAACATTCTGGAGTTGAGTTTCAATCCTACCTCAATCGACGTTGAAGCTCGATGAGGTTACGAAGATGTTTCAATTCAGATTTCTCTTTTGGGCTGCTCGACGGACAAAAATTGAAGCGGAAGACTCATTGAATTCTAACTGAGTCTTCTTATTGGTAGTTTGATATTGGTGGAATGCATTCCATTGACAATGAAAAATCCTTATTCAAAGCTTATGACCGAAACTTGTACGTTGATGCACCAAAAGTGAATGTTAGTCGGCCAATATTATAGACCCGTGATGTTTTGGCAGCATCCAATCTAGGGATGTGTAAAATGGCAACATAGATCGTGTGCATCTTGTTGGGTAGTAGATAACTTATTAATATTATAATTTGTTTGTAAATTAAGTGATGATGAATTTTAAAAATCAGATAAAAAGGTCATGGTGTAATAACTGACTCTAGATACATTATGTATCTAGAAAACTCTTCTAGATAACTAGCGAGTACAGCAGTTGGTACCCATGTATCTCGGTAGATGGGAGCTCGTCCATAGAATGACTAGTAGTTCAGTTATTGCAAACAGGTATTCAAATGTGTTTGAAGCCATTATTTAAGAGATTGAGTGGAAGTAAGGTCAATATGGATGGTTGTCTAGTTAGTTTGGCAGTTGTGGATCTAGGGAAGGATCCCTCATTTGTTGAAGACGTGGGAGTGGTCTTCTGGTGAGGTTATGCGACAGCTTGGGATGTTGTTCAATAATTGACTTCGGGAGATCCATGGTTCAGGAGTTTGAGAGTGGAACTCGGGAATCCAGTTTGCTGACTACACCTTTCCGAGGGTTATGAGACAACTTGATGGAGTTCGCTCTATGAGATTTCGAAGATGTTTAAAGAAGCTAATGAAGATGTTGCAGACAAGAAGATCAAGACAAGTACTCGTTAAGGGAGGGACTTGGAGAATTAACTCCTACTTGTCTTGTGCCTATTAATTGATGTTCATCATTAAATGTAATTGTTGTGTGATTATTAATTAGTTGGATCTGAAAGATTTAGTCCAACTAATATAGTTCCTATTTTGGCATTTGGTTAAGATATTTTCTCAACTAGTTAATTATATGATTAAGATAAAATTTCTATTCTAAACTAATACCTATTATATTTATATATAATATTTAATAAAATACAAATTAATTCTATATATATTTAGTTTTCTATTTTATATACACTATAATAACCCTCTAATCATTTGCAATGGAAAACTATAAATACGATATAGAGGCCTCTGAAACATATTTTATTATTAACTTTTAATGGTTTAAAAGTTTTTGTTCAAAACGTTAACCTTAATCTATTGCTCCGGTGAAACATTTTCTATTGTAAATTTAATTATTGGTTCAACTAAACATTTTTATTAATTTTTATTAACATGTTTTTATTATTCGAATGTTTATGTTCAAAACTTAAGTTAAATTTATGAGGTGTAATGTTAACTTGATTCGAAACTTCATTTTAATTAATAACTTTTTATCGTGAGTGTTCGATAGGTTTTTGGTTTCTAAATTGGATTAAGGAAAATGTTTATAATTTTTTTTTAATCTAAAAGTGATTTTAATATTTAATCAATTATATAAATAATTATTTTAATTTAAAATATATATATATATATATATATAAATTTTAAGATATAGAAAAGGATTCATTACAATATTTTATATATAAGTTCACAATTCATTATTAAGAATAATATTGTTGAATTAAAATAAATATTTTATCTCCTTATATAATATTTATCATTAATTTAAGATGATTTTTTTAATGTTACAAATGGTTTTCATATGTACAAGTATAATTATATAGATTAAATGGTTGGTTGACATCTATAGGTATCAATTTGGTAAGGCAAAAAATTGGCAAGAGTTTTTATAGAGATGAGTTTAGTGTTGAAGTGTCATTGTGCACATTCATCATTCTCATAAACTTAAACCCAAAACCTCCCACCAATCCTTGAATGATGTGTTACCCACCCTCCTATTCACCCCTCGAAGCCAATTTTTTAGAAATTTCCATTTAATTTTAGTGATTTATTCAAATTATAGGGATTTGATCTTTAATAAATAAAAAAATTGTAATATTAGGTAAATATTTGTATTATTTTATAATAAAAATATAAGATGTTTTCCCTATGGTTGTCTCTATCAATAGGGAATCCAGACCAGTAACAAAATAAGGACCATTGACAATATTGCGAGGATCCTAAGGAAGCATAAGATGGCTTCAACCTTTAGGCCTTTAAATACCATCTAGAGCTCTCTTATATCTGTAAAATAACCAGTGGACCCTAAAAATATGAAGCATGTTTAAGTTATTCCATGCTCTTGTGGGACTCCCTACATTGGTAACACTGGTCGCTCGATTAATCAAAGGATTCGTGAGCATGCCGCTAACATCAAGCATGGCAGGACCCGCTCCTTTGCTTTGGCAAAGCATGCAGATAAATCTAAGCATCACATCTGCATTGAGGAGGCCCAAGTCGTTGCTAAGGTTAGTCATTTCCATCATCGTAAATTAAGGGAGGCCCTAGAAATCGAAAAAAGACCCAATAATTTGAATAGAGATGATGGTTGGATTATTAGTAGAAGTTGGGTCTGTGTCCTTTCCTCCTAGTTTTTTAGGTTTATTTTTGGGATTTATTTTGTTTGTTTATTTATCTATGTAGGTATTGGTGTCCCCTTTTTTTAGTATTTGTTGTTGATTTATTCTTCATTAGAGTTTATATTCTTGATCCTTCGTGTTTTCTTAGGTATTTTATCCGCCTATTCGTTCTTAAATCCTTTTAGTATTTTTGTTATTTGTTTAATGGGCCTCAACCCCGTATTTTATTGTTGACCATGTTTTATTTATTAATTACTTTTCTTTGAATATATATATATATATATATATATATATATATATATATATATATATATATTTCTTTTGAATTGTGTATATTTTGGTTTTATTTTATTTTATTTAGTTTCCATTAATTATTTTTCTTTATTAAATTATCTTGTCTTGATTGGGGTCTTGACTCCTTTTATAATTTTTGACTTCCCTCCTTGTTTGGAGTTTGACTTTGATTTTTTATTCTTGTTAGTTTTTTTTTCCTCGATTATTTCCTAGTAATAGAATTTTTTAATAATATTTTATTTTAATAAATTAATTTAAATATTATTTTTCAAAAACTAGTCATTTAATATAGCCGTTACTTATTAATATTTTTTTTTAATAAATTAATATCATAATTTAAATATTATTTTTCAAAAACTAGCCGTTTAATATAGTCGTTACTTAATAATATTTGTTTTTAATATATTAATAAATTAATATCATAATTTAAATATTATTGTTCAAATATAGTCGTTACTTGAAATTATGATCTCTAAATTGCTCTCTAATTAAGCCTTTGCCATGGTCTGCATCTTCATCTGGTCCTGATGATGAACCACACTTGTTTGTTTGAAACGTGTCGGCCAAAAATTTCTCTTATGTGAGTTCAACAGAAAGACTTTTCTTAATTCATTATGGATCACAAAAGCCTAAATTCAGAAAATAAGGATGTCTTTAGCCATATAAATGGACCATATGAGATCATATAGTCAAATAAACTAAAGATTTTAGTAAAGTCTAAACATTTACTATGAGTCTAATTTTTATCATTGCGTTGGATAGTAGCCTTGCTCTTCCTAACGTAGAAAACAAAAATTGAAAAAGTACCATTTAATTAGATGGAGAATCCACCTAGATGGTATCAAGTGCCCCTTTTTCCTCGTCTGAGCAAGAGAATCCTTTTGCTCCAGCTTGTAGACTTTAGAATTCAGTTTCTGCAGTTATAATTGCACATCATCAATGTTGAGTAAGATTTCATGTTGAGATTATAACCACTCCAGAAGCACCTAGCCAATGATAGTTTGTATCTTCTGGTATAGGTCTATTATTCGCATGTTCCTAGTTTTCCTTGTAAGGATTTTCCTTGTATCAAGGATCCACCTACCTACATTTTCCTCAACTTCCATGTCTAAAAGAAATATTCTTTCTACCTATGCTTCTTGTACAACATAGTTAATTTCTCTTTTAATCTCAAGAAGAGTGTTTTCCCAACAGGCTACGAAAAACAACTATGTGCTTTGTTGAGACCGTGAACAAGGTGGTTGCATGATGCCACATTGACTCGTTGCAACTTAAGGGGTAATTCACTCGTGGAATGCTAAAATAAGGGAAGGGGTATTTCTCTAAGAAAACGAGTGTTCAACCAAGAACAAGGACTCCCACTTCCAAGCTATAGGGGATTCCTACAATGCACAGTGCCACAAGAGAGGCGCCAAATTAAAGAAAGTGTCAATAAAAGACCAAAACCAGGAAGTTACCCAAAGAGAGGAACCAAAGGGAGGATCAAAGCTTGGAGGCCACCTACAGAGAGGAATAGGTTAGGAATGAAACCATCCCCTTCAAGTTTATCATAATAACTTTTAGCCTTAACCATATGGGAACCATCTTGGAGTTGTAAACCAGTTTAGGTGCTAGAGCTATAAACTAGGAGAGAGGCTAACCAAGAAGAAGCCATGGAAGAGACACAAATTATAACTTTAAGGTCTAAAATGGACCCCTCAAGGAAAGTAATAAAATAAGAATGATGAATTTGTAAAGAAAAAGAAGGAAAAAAAAAATTAATTGTATTGCGGACTTATCTCCTCATAGTTTTGCTCAAATTTCAAGTGTGGGCACTCATTGGATGTTGAATCTCATTCTCCATCCAATGAGTAATTTTTAGTAGACCCACACCAAGAAAATTGAAAATACATGAAAAAGAACATGTTTATTAAAAAAACATGTGTTTTCAATATGTTACTTTCAAGAAATATGTTATGTTCATGTATTTTCAGTTTTCTCAGTATGCATCTATTCAAAAGTATGTAGAATGCATACTCATTTCATGTAGAGTCTAATTATGCATCCAACATGTGTTCGCACTTGAAATTTTAGTAAACCTATAAGGAGATAAGTCGAAAATATGATTACAAAAGTTTGTTTTCTTATTTTACCTCCAAAAATACTTATTCTTGTGGATGAAATCATCATATTGAATCTATTGTTTCTTTTAAAGTTGATTTTTTAGTATATTTTCATTTTGAGCCCCATTACCTCAAAATTTCCCTAATGAGAGCACTTATAGATCAATATCCCATGAAAATCTAGAAGGAGAGCCCCTTTCTCAGTACTAGTTGATACACAAAACCAGAAAAGTTGGAAATACCAAATGAGAAATGAATGAAGACACCAAACAGGTATAGACTCACATACTATCACTTTCTTCAAATTTCAACCATCCCATGCACTAACCTTATCCATAGTCATGTTTATAGAGATACCACCTTTATTACAAGCATAATTCTGATTCTTTGCAAGGGAGGTTGTCACACCATAACCATGAAGAAATTACAAATTTGATGGTGTCAAAAAAATATTTGCATGTGTCCTACTTTGAGCTTGTTTCCAAGTGTGTGGATCATTAATCCATCACTTCAGTTGACAATCAATCCCTTTCATAATCACGAGAGGACTCCTGATTTGACACTCACGGTGGGGAACTTTAATAAATTGTTTTTTTTCGTTACTAAACATAAAAAATTAATCATTAACTAAGTGCAAAATATTTTCTTTCAATATCTAGATAAATGTTTTCTACTTGTGTTTACTTGGAGGTTTCATGATTCCAATATCGAGATCAATGTTTCTTGATTATATTTTGAGGGGTTTTGATATGTGTAAATGGTTTTTATTTAAATCTAACATGTTATAAACCTAGTTTTGATTGAATTGTGAAGCGTCATAAACCTCAACACCATGGTTTTGGTTGACATGTGAGGCGTTGTAAACCTCAGTGATACGAAGCATTTATATGGCATAAATACTCATTGTATTTTCATGGACTATTTTATTATTGAAACAACCTTGCTTATGCTTGATAGGGATTGCATCCCTATATAAATTTTCATCCATCCCAATGCTTTCAGAGTGAAAATATGGAAGGAATCGGCTTACAGGAGCAGTTTTATCTACGAGACCCAGTTTGGAGAATTGGGGACTAAAACATTAAGGGCCATTTAGAGGCCTTAAATGAATTTTTTAAGGGCTAAAAATTCTTGCTCACATGTGGTCCACATGACATTATTCTAATCAAAGGCATTTCCAATTGCAATAATTTCTTCAATTAGAGTTCAAACGCAAAAGTTATGCCTCCCTAAAGATGACCTATCATGATTGACCACCATAATTTGTGAGGATGCCATGTTATCCCCCATTACTCATGGAAAGGGACTAACCATATGGGAACTATGAAGAATACTCTAGAAGTGTTAATTTGTAAGTCACATTGAGAGTTAAATGGGTCAAATTTAACCCCTAGTTGGCTATCAGGTTATGTTATAACTAAGCCACTAAGAGGATAGAGAGAGAGCATAATAGAGAGGGTTTATGTTATGTAGCAACAAATAGGCCACACGTCTGAGGAAACTCCATAGGGAGTGGATTATCATTTGTATTTTCATCATTTACATTCCAAAAAAAATAGCATAGCAGTTGTAACACCCCACCCCACTTTTACAATCTCACTGGGGTAAACATGAGCTAAGAGTTATTATGCATGACCCAACCTCCAAGATTCAATTATGGAAATGGGATCTATCTTTCCAACTTGTACAAAAATTGCTGCAACATTCAAGAACATATGATCACACACATGGTAGCTTGATTCCACCAGTGGTCATCTTCCTGAGCTCAGAGCACTTTCTAACCTAACTTATAGCCCAGTTGCACGCATGAAGACTAGTCCATGTAGTCAGAGGGCTACAACCGCATGCACAACCCATCTTCAGTCAGTTGCAAGTAAACTTTCCCAGTTATGTGCCTGCGACCAAGGACTTTGTTCCATATTTTTAGGCCTGGCCTACAGGCCAACCACCCAGAACTACTCAAAAATTTCCCAACAAAGTTTGTAAGTCTTCCCATCATATCTCTAAGATTTGTTCTTATTCAAGCTTGACAGACACATGTTAATCATTCAAACAAACACATTGTAAACATAGTACCTGTAGTTCATGGTTGCATAATTATCAATGTTTCATTAGTTTCATCATAGAATCATCAAGAAGGCACATTGCCCTCTCATATTAGTTGTAACAAACACATATTAGCTCATGCATTCATATGAAATAACCAGAAGCCTATCAAACCATGGAATAGAACCATAACAAGAGCACATCATATAATGAGAAATATATCATGCATGTGACCAGCATTTAACTAGAATGAAACCATGATAAAACAATCATAAAATCACACATTAAATTAGAACATGTGCTCATTGATATCAATAGGAAATAACACATAACAACATATGCATAGTGTCAACCAAGTCAGGGACTTCCATGTACCACCTGACCATAGATTGGATTGAACCAAATCTTTATTCCATCCCAGTCTCCCTCGTGCCATATTCCAAGCATGAGTGTGGGATCACATGGGATAAACCAAACATAACCAAATAGGGAATCTAGAGGTTAAACCACCTCCACCCTCAAGCCACAGTGATTTCACTTAACCCAGTCCAAAAATCACCAAAACCAATATAATCTTAGATGCCTCAGAATTTCTTCATCATACCCAGAGGAATTTTCTTGTCTCCACCCACCTGTCAAGATCTTCTCGGAGAAAACCATTTCCACCCTCAACCCTTGGGATTTTCCTAAGACCACCTTAACCAAATCTAAATCCACCAAAAATCCAAAGCTCAACCAAAATGAAAACTCACTATACCATGGTTATCCAAGAAATGGAAAAGGTAAGGTTGTACATCACTATCAATCTAGGAAAATCCCATGCCAATGATAGAAAACATGACCAATAAACCAATGCATAAACCATGCATTCACATCCCAGCAAGATAATCAAACATGCAACTTTTTACTTGCAAAATCCTCTTGTTGATTGCTCTTTCCTTGCTTGATTTCTTCCCTTGCTTACTGTTGTCCAATCTTCTTTTTGCGCTCCCTTGCTTTCCTTTCTTGCTTGTTTGTGTCTTCCTTATGTCCAAGTGTTATCGCCCTTCCTTCTCCTTGTCCAAGTGAGAATGATAAAATGTTTTCTCTCTTTTTCTTTTCTTTTCTTTTCTTTTCCTTTTTCTTCAATTTCCCTTGCATGCATATTCTTGTCTCTTCATCTTAATTTTTTCTTATTTTCCTTTATTTCTTATATTAAACCGTTATTTATTGTTTTTTCCCCTTTACAATGCCAATGTCAATTCCAATTCCATAGCCAATAAATAATTAACCACAAGTGGATCCAAATATAATGGTTTTCCCCTCATTCAGCTTGGAATATGTGTCCCATGGCCTTAGTTTAGTTTTGCCTTTATAATGCCCATTTATTACATGGAAACTTAACCCAGGGTTGTTACAAACCTCTCCCCCTTGGGGGAACACTATCCTCAATGTTCTATGACACTTATAACTAGACAAAATTGTTGAAACACTTGAAAACATACTACTTATTAGAGCTTTATAGGCACAGCTCGATGCAGTATTTACAAACATATTGCTTATTGGAGCTTTATAAACATAGATCGATACAATATTTACAATAACACACACACACATATGCATATACAAAATCACATTTGATTCAGCTAATAAATAAAGAAGGATATAATGTTTGCATCTGATCAACCATCTCTCATGTAACTTCATCGGGCCCAAAGTGCTTCCACTACACTTTAACTTGCTCTATTGCTCAATTTATAAGCATGAGCTTATTCTATTATGGGATGCATTGAGGCTCTCGCTAGAACTCTCCTTCTAGTTCCACCTACAATACATATCAATCAATCACATGATCAGCATCATGTACATATCTTTTAACCAAGGAAACATGGAAAACATCATAAACTTTCATTGATGGAGGAAAAGTAAGTTTGTAGGCCATTATTCCAATCCTCTCAAGGATCTCAAAAGGCCTACAATATTGAGTTACCAGGTTAGAAAATGACCCAATCTTCAAGAATCTCTTCTTGGGATTCATACACAAGTACACATGCTCCCCAACCTGAAACTCCTTAAATACCCTATGTTGATATCCATAGCTCTTCTACCTATCTTATGTTGCCTTCAAATTATTTATGATAACCTGCATCTCTTTCTCCTCTCTCTTAACATATCTGGTCCAATCAACATCTTGTTCACTGCATCACACCAGTTGATAGGATTATTATAACTTCTTCCATATAGAGCCTCAAATGGACTCATATTCAAGGATTCCCAATACGCATTATTATAAGCAAAGTCCACTAGTGCAAGACACTCCTCCTACTTCCTTTGTTGATGCATGGCATACATTCTCAACATATCTTCAAGAATCTTGTTAATCATCTTTGTCTTCCCATTTATTTGTAGATGATAAGTTGTACTTAAGGATAACTTTGTCCCCAAGCCTACAAACAACTTCCAAAACCTGGAAGTGAACTTGGCATCTCTATCTAATATAATCCTCTTGGGAAATCCATGTAACCTCACTATCTCCTTAATGAATACTTGAGCCAGTTAGCTAACTAAGTTATAATACGTCACTACAATGAAGTGATCTACCTTTCTCAACTTGTCAACCACTTCCATGATGGACTCATGTTGCCTTGATGTCCTTGGAAATATTGTAATGAAATCCATGGAAATGACCTCCCATTTCCATTCCAAAATCAGAATAGGCTACAACAAACCAGTTGGATGCTTGCATTCAAATTTCACATGTTGACAGTACAAACACTTAGCAACAAACTCAACCACCTCTTTCTTAAAATTAGGCCAATAGTAGAACTTCTTGATAGTTTTCAAAGTCTTCTAGTATCTTGGGTGGCCTGAATATGGCTTGACATGAAACTCTCTCAAAATAAGATTCTTCAATTCACCATTGTCAGGCACATAGATCCTACTCCTAAATCTAACCAAGCCATCTACTGTGAGGTGATACTCCTCATCCTTATCACCCTCACCTTGTTTTTGTAATCTCTGATTCAACTATTTTTACCTCTCATCATGCTACCCTGCATGTGTGATCCACTCATGTAAATCTGACTCATAATAAATCACAGCTGAAATATGATTCACATGCACTCTCCTACTGATAGCATTTGCAACCTGATTCTCTTTTCCTTTGATGTAACTCATCTCAAAATAAAACTCACTAAGAGTAGCTAACCATCTAGCTTACCTTGGGCTCAAAGTAGGTTGTTCAAGCAATTATTACCTCATTCCACTATGATCACTCATCAAAATGAAACTCCTACAAAGGAGATAATGTATCCACATCTCCAATGCATGAATGATAGTTGATCTTGGCATAAAACTTATTGTCTCTCAATAATCTCAATACCGTTGTCAGGTGCTTTGCATGCTCCTCCTAATTCTTTGAATAAACCAATATATCATCAACAAAGACTATCAAAAACTTATCCAAGGGCACAACAAATTGTTCATCATACACATGAAGGCGGTTGGAGCATTGGTAAGACCAAAAGGAACCACCACAAACGCATAGTGACCATACCTTGGAAATACAGTCTTGTACATGTCTTCTTCTTTGGTGTGCACCTAATGATATCATGATCTCAAATCAATATTCAAAAATATTGTATCTTTCTTTAGCTAATCAAATAAATAATCAATTTGAGGCAATGGATACCTGTTCTTTATAATCACCTTGTTTAGTTTCATGTAATCAATGAACAATCTGAGTGTATCATCCTTCTTCATTATAAACAACATCGATGCACCAAAAGGGGATACACTTCACCTTATGTATCCCTTATCAAGCATCTCTTTAAGCTGCAACTTTAGTTCCACCAACTCAGGAGTGCTCATCCTGTAAGGTGCCTTAGATGTTGGTGTTTCTTCTAACATCAACTCAATAGAGAAATCCACCTCTCTATGAGGATGCATCTCTAGAATCTCTGCTGGAAACACATATTGAAACTATTGCAAGATAGGATACCTCCTTAGGACGTCATCGTCCTCATCAACCTTCCCTTTGTCACCGAAAACATGAACTACAAACAATAAACACCCCTTCCTACAGTTGCGCTTAGCTTGCATGGATGTGACCATCCTCACTGATGTAGGCTTCTTCTTTCCCTACAATACTCTCTTTTATCTAGTCTGATACAGACACTCAATGGACTTCTCGTAGCAACCTACCTAGGTCCTATGGATAATAGCCAATCCATGCCCGAAAGCATGTTATATGCAGGCAACGGAAGCAAATTCAAGTTTGTTGTTGTAGTCATGCCATTAAGTGGAAATGCACAAGACTTTACCCAATGGTGAACTCTTCTCTTGGTCCCTATAGCAAACTGCACCAACCTAGATTCTACATGCACATCCTTATTCAAACGACATTGATCCACTATTTCAAGACTAATATAACTAAAATTTGATCCAAGGTTAATCAAAATAGAAACAAATTGATGACAAAGCTTACCTTCCATCTCGATAATAGATGCACGGTGGTTTTCATGCTTGTTATCAGTTGTTGCATAGATCCAAGGAATTCTCTAACCTACATCCCCAGTTTTATGCACCTCCTCGGCATTGTAGATCTGAGGCCTACCACCTTGATACAATGGGCATTCCTACTTGTGATGATATTTACCGAAAATCCAACACTTCAAAGGTTCTCAACCACTGCCTTTGTTCTATTGCTCCACAAGATGAGACCCATGTCCTTTATCAGCTGCATTGAACTTCTTATGTGGGGCCACATTTTCCTTGTCACCTGCATCTTGATATATTCCTTGCTTCTTAGGTCATTTTCCTTTAGTATTCTCACTACCCTTACAGTCATGCTTGAACTTAGGCTTACGCTTTTAGTGTTCATAGCAATGCTTCAATTTTTTGATGGCTTCCTCCAGTCTTTGAATGCTAATGGTGTTCTGTTGATGAACCTTTGGATCTATTCTTTCTAATCCTTGAGATATGCCACATATCTCAACAACTCTAGAAATTTGGTTGCATATTCTTTATCCGACATGGAACCCATCTTGAGCTCATAGAATTCCTTGGCCTTTCCATCATAATACCTCTCAGATAGGTACTTCTTCCTGAAGAGCCTTTCAAATTCTTCCCAAGTCAACTCCTCTTCACTGATGCACCTAACATGCTTAACATATTCGCACCAGATATATGATTTTCCCTTGAGACTGAAAGTAGTTATCTTGGCTTTCATATTCTCTGAGCAATCATGAAGTTCGAATAATTTTCTCATTCCAAGCAGCCATTATTATGCATCTTTTTATTTAGTCATCTCACCTCAAGAGTAGGAGGCTTGGCTTTCTTGAATTCCTTTGGAAAATACCCCTTCTCACTCCTCCTAGAATGACGTTGGCGGTGATGGAGATGGTGTATCCCATAAGTAAAGCTAGAATAAAATCCATGCATACTAGCCCTCCTCTCAAGTGTATCAAAGAGTCTTCCACTCTTTATTACATCATCCATGTCCATATTGTACCTTCTCTTATACCTACATCCATCTGCACCATTATTCTTTTCTTCATGTCTATCTCCATGACTAATCCCCAGTTGTCCTTGCTTCTTTAAATCTAAAAGGATTTGAAGAATAAATGCATTGGAATCATCTTGCTTTTCTTGAGCTTTTGCAAGCCTTTCCTTGGTTTCAATCAACCTCTCATTATCTGCTTTGCAACTTATGATTTTTTCTTTCAAACTTCTCAATCTATCTGCTAGATCACAAGAGTCTCCCTCTCCCTGCTGCTCAATTGATTTCTCTCATCCCATTGATTTCTCTTCTGGTCTATATGGGGAGTCATATGAACTATAATCCACCAATTTTATCTTTATCTCATAGCATTCTTTTTCCTACAAAATATCATTGTTTGATAAAATTAAGGCATATTCAAAAGTATTACCTCAACTTATTGTTGGTGAGGCTATTGCATCTACACAAGTCAATCTAGATTAGCATGATGCATAAACATATTAGCACATGCATGAATCAAGATACCAAATCATCCTTAACAATAAAATAATTGTCATGAATGCATGATAATCATATATACATGTGCAGATATATATGCATAACAATCTAATTTTACCCCAAGGACCAGTGTTGTGAACCTACTTTGATACCACTCTGTAACACTCCACCCCACATTTACCCACTTTTACAAGCTCACCAAGGTAAACATGAGTTGAGAGTTACTATGCATGACCCAACCTCCAAGATTTTGTTATGGAAATGGGGCCTAACTTTCCAAAGTGTACAAAACTTATTGCAACACTTGAGAACATATGATAACATGAATGATAGGTTGATTCCACTGGTGGCCATCTTCTTGAGCTTAGACCATTATCCAACCTAACTAATAGCCCAATCACACGCATGAAGACCAGTCCATGTGGCCAGAGGGCTCCAGCCGCACGCACAACCCATCTTCAGTGCAGCTATAGCTAAACTTTCCCAGTTTTGTGCCTCTGTCCAGGGACTTAGTTCCGTATTTTTAGGCCTGGCCTATAGGCCATTTGCCCAGATCTTTCCCAACAAAGTTTCTGAGTGTTCTTATCTTGTTTCTAAGATTTGTTCTTATTCAAGCTTGCCAAACACATGTTAATCATTTAAACAAACACATTGTAAACATAGTACCTGTAGGTCACAGATGCATAATTATCAATGTTTCATTAGTTTCATCAAAGAATCATCAAGAATGCACATTTCCCTCTCATATTAGTTGTAACAAACACATATTAGCTCATGCATTCATATGAAATAACCAGGAGCCTGTCAAGCCATGAAATAGAACCATTAAAAGGGCACAATATATAATGAGAAATATATCATGCATGTAACCAACATTTAACCATAATGAAACCATGATAAAACAGTCATAAAATCACACATTAAACCAGAACATTTGCTCATTGATCACAATAGGAAATAACACATAATAACATATGCATAGTGTCAACCAAGTCAAGGACTTCCACGTACCACCCGACCATAGATTGGACTGAACCAAATCACTACTGCGCCATATTATAAGCATGAATATGAGATCACATGGGATAAACCAAACATAACCAAATAGGGAATATGGAGGTTCAACCACCTCCACCCTCAAGCCACAATGATTTCACCTAACCTGATCCAAAAATCACCAAAACTAATACAAGCTTTGATTCCTCAGGATTTCTTCACCATTATACCCAAAGGAATTTTCTTGTCTCCACCCACCTGTTAAGAGATTCACGAAGAAAACCATCTCCACCCTCAACCCTTGGGATTTTCCCAAGACCACCTCAACTGGATCCAAATCTTTTGTAAACCCAAAACTAAACCAAAAATAAAACCCAATATATCATGGCTATCTAGGAAATGGCAAAGGCAAGGGTGTACATCATTGTCAATCCAAGAAAATCCCAGGCCAATGAGATAAAACCATTGCATAAACCATGCATTCACATGCCAGCAATATAATCAAACATGCAACCTATAACCTGCAAAATCCTCTTGTTGTCTGCTTTTTCCTTGCTTGATTTTTTTCCCTTGCTTATTGTTTTCCAATCTTCTTCGTGTGCTCACTTGCTTTCCTTGATTGCTTGCTTGTGTCTTCCTTGTGTCTAAGTGCTCTCTCCCTTTCTTCTCCTTCTCCAACTGAAAATGCTAGGATTTTTTCTGTCTTTTTATTTTATTTTCTTTTTCTTTTTCTTCAATTTCCCTTGCATGCATATTCTTGTCTCTTCATCTTCATTTTCTCTTATTTTCCTTTATTTCTTACATTAAATTGTCATTTATTTCTTTTTTCCTCTTTCCAATGCCAATTCCATAGCCAATAAATAATTAACCGCAAGTGGACCCCAATATAATGTTTTTCTCCTCATTCTGCTTGGAATACGTGTCCCGTGAACTTGATTTTATTTTGCCTTTATAATTCCCATTTATTACATGGAAACTTAACCTGGGGTTGTTACCAACCCCTCACCCTTGGGGGAACACCGTCCTTGATGTTCTATAACACTTACAACCTGACAAAATGACTTAAACACATGACAACATACTACTTATTGGAGCTTTATAGACACATCTGGATGCAATATTTACAAACTAACTGCTTATTGGAGCTTTATAAACACAGCTTGATATAGTATTTACAGTAACACACACACACATACATGCATATACCAAATCACATTTGCTTCAACCAACAAATAAAGAATTATATAATTTCTGCATCTAATCATCCATCTCCCATGTAGCTTCATTAAGCCCAAAGTGCTTGGTTCTGGAGCATGAGCTTCTTCCACTGTAGGATGCATTGAGGCTCTAGTTAGAACTCTCCTTATGGTTCCACCTACAATATAGACTAATCAATCACATGATCATCATCCCGTACATATATTTTAATCAGTGAAACATGTGGAATTTCATTGATGGAGGCAAAGCAAGTCTATAGGCCACTGGTCCAATCCTCTCAAGGATCTCAAAAGGCCTGCAACACCGAGGTGCCAACTTGGCACATGACCCAATATTCAAGGAGATCTTATTGGGATTGATATGCAAGTACACATGCTCTTCAACCGGAAACTCCTTAAATACCCTATGTTGATTTGCATAGCTCTTCTTCCTATCTTGTGCGGCCTTCAAAATACTTTTGATAACTTGCATCTCCTACTCCATCTCTCTCAACATATTTGGTCCAATCAACACCCTGCTCATTGGATCACTCTAGCTTATAGGAGTATTGCAACTTCTTCCATAGAGAGCCTCAAATGGACTCATCTTCAATGATTCCCGATACCCATTATTATAATCAATCTCCACCAGTGGAAGATACTCCTCTCACTTACACTATTGATGCATGACATACATTCTCAACATATCCTAAGGAATCATGTTAACCCTCTCTTTCTACCCAACTGTGTGTTGATGATAAGTTGTATTAACGGCTAACTTTTTCCCAAAGCTTACAAACAACTCTTTCCAAAACCTAGAATTGAACTTGGAATCTCTATATGATATAATTCTCTTAGGAATTCCATGTAACCTCACTATCACCTTAATGAATACTTGAGCCACTTTGCTAGTTGAATTAGTATACTTCACTGCAATTAATTGAGCTACCTTACTCACCCTACCAACCACAATGATAGATTCATGCTGGAAATGACCTTCGTTGTCCTTTCTTGAATTGGAACAGGCTGCAAGAGACCAGTTGGATGCTTGCATTCAACTTTCACATGTTGATAGTCCAAGCACTTAGCAACAAACTCAACCACCCATTTCTTAAAATTAGGCCAATATAGAATTTCTTGATAGCTTTCAAAGTCTTCTAGTATCCTGGGTGGCCTGAATATGGCTTGATATGAAACTCTCTCAAAATAAGCTTTTTAAAATTCACCATTGTGAGGGACATAGATCCTCCACCTGAATCTAACCAAACCATATTTTGTGAGGTGATACTCATCATCCTTATCACCCTCACCTCATTGTTGCAATCTCTGCTTCAGTTGTTGGTACCTCTCATCATGCTACCCTCCATGTATGATCTTCTCCTACAAATATGTCTCATAATATCTCATAGCTGAAATATGATTCACATGTACTCTCCCACTGAGAGCATATGCAACCTGATTCTCTTTTCCTTTGATGTACTTGATCTCAAAATCAAACTCACTGAGAGTAACCAACCATCTAGCTTTCCTTGCATTCAAATTAGGTTGGTCAAACAAGTACCTCAGTCCACTATGATCACTCATCAAAATGAAACACTTGCCAAGGAGATAATGTATCCACATCTTCAATGCAAAAATCATAGATCATGAGTCACATAATTATGCTCATGCTCATTCAACTTGTGCGATTCATATAAAACTAGCTGCCCTTCTTTCATTATGACTCCACCCAATCCTTCCTTGCAAGCATCTATACAAACCAAAAAGACCTTATCGGGATCTGCAATTCTCAAAATCGGAGCATTGGTAATCCACTACTTCAGCTGGTCAAAACTAGTTGCACACTCAGTAGTCCATTCAAACTTCTTTTCTAACCTACGCAAAGATGAGATAGGATATCCAATCTTAGATAAATTTATGATGAACCTCCTATAATAACTTGTTATTCCCATGAATGATCTGACCTCATCCATATTCTTTGGAGATGGCCACTCCATGATAGCCTTAATCTTTTCTACATCCACTATTATCCCCTCCTTGGAAACAGCATGTCCCAAGTAATGAATCTGAGACTAAAAGAAACTACACTTGTTGATCTTGGAATACAACTTATGCTCTCTAAACAATATCAGCATTGTTTCCAAGTGCTTAGCATGCTCCTCCTCATTCTTTGAATAAACCAATATATCATCAACAAATACTATCACAAACTTATCCAAGTAAGGGCGCAACACATTTTTCATCATACACATGAAGGTGGTTGGAGCATTGATAAGACCAAAAGGAACCACCAAAAACTCATAGTTCCCATACCTTGTACGAAATGTAGTCTTATAGATGTCTTATTCTTTGATGAGCACCTGATGATATCTTGATCTCAAATCAATATTCAAAAATATTCCAGCTCCCTTCGATTGATCAAATTAATCATCAATCTGAGGAAATGGATACATGATCTTTATAATCACCTTTTTCATCTACATGTAATCAATGCACAATATGAATGTATCATCCTTCTTCTTTAAAAACAACATCAGTGCACCCCAAGTATATGCACTTGGCCTTATGTATCCCTTAGCAAGCATCTCTTTAAGCTACAACTTCTTTTCCACCAACTTGGGAGTGCTCATCCTATAAGGTGCCTTAGATGTTGGTGTTGCTCCTGGCATCAACTCAATATGGAAATCTACCTCTCTATGAGGAGGAAACTCTAGAATCTCTGTAGGAAAAACATCCTTAAACAGTTGCAAGATAGGATACCTCCTCAGGACTTCATCATCCTCGTCATCCTTACCTTTGTCACCAAAAACATGAACTACAAACAATAAACATCCCTTCCTTCGGTTTCACTTAGTTTGCATGGATGTGACCATCCTCACTGATGTAGGCTTCTTCTTTCCTTACAAGACCCTCTTTTCTCCAGTCTCATCCAGACACTCAATGGCCTTCTCATAGAAATCTACCTTGGTCCTATGGATAAACATTCAACCCATTCCCAAAAGCATGTTATATGCACTCAATGGAAGCAAATTCAAGTTTATTGTTGTATGCATGCCATAAAACTAAAATTCATAAGACTTTACCCAATGATGAACTCTTCCCTTGGTCCCTATAGCCAATTTCACCAACCAAGATTATGCATGCACTTCCTTATTCAAATAGCACTCATCCACTAGTTCATAACTAATATAGCTAAAATTACATCCAAGATCAATCAAAATAGAAACAAATTGATCACAAAGCTTAGCTTCCATCTCGATAATGGGTGTATGGTGGTATGCATGCCTATTATTAGCTGTTGCATAGATTTGGGGAACGATCTTACCTACATCCCCAATTTGTTCCACCTCTTGAGCACTATAGATCTGAGGCCTACCACTTCGATACAATGGACAATCCTTCTTGTGATGATCTCTACCACAAATCCAACACTTCAAAGGTTCTCTACCACTGCCTTTATTTTGCTGCTCCACAATCTGATACCCATGTCCTTTCTCAGTTGCATTGAACTTCTTATGTGGGGCCACATTTTCCTTGTCACCTACATCTTTAGATCTTCCTCGCTTCTTAAGCCATTTTCCTTTAGTCTCCTCACTACCCTTCTAGTCATGCTTGAACTTAGGCTTACACTTTGATTGTTCATAACAATGCTTCAACTTTCTAATGGCTTCATCAAACTGAATATGTTCTTTGAATGCTACTGGAAATCCACCGATTAACCATTGGATCTTTGCTTTCTCATCCTTGAGATATGGCACATATCTCAACATCTCTATAAATCTAGTTGTATATTCTTCATCTAACATTGAAACCATCCTGAACTCATAAAATTCCTTGGCCTTTCCATCATAATATCTCTCACACATGTACTTCTTCCTGAAGAGTCTTTCAAATTCTTCCCAAGTCATCTCCTCTTCCCTAATGCCCCTAACATGCTTGACATCTTCCCACCATATATATATTTTTTTCCTTGAGACTAAAAGTATCTACATTGGCTTTCATGTAATCATGAAGTTTGAAAAAATTCTTCATTCCATGCAGCCACGTTTCTGCATCTTCTGATTTATTCATCTCACTGTCAAAAGAAGGAGGCTTGGATTTCTTGAAATACTCTAGAAAATACCCCTCCTCACTCCTCCTATAATGATGTTGGGAGTGACGGTGATGGTGATGGTGTCTTCCAGAGGTGAACCTAGAATAAAATCCATGTGTACTAGCCCTCCTCTCGAGTGTATCCAAGAGTTTTCCACTCTTTATTGTATCATCCCTATCCATATTGTATCTTCTCTAAAAATTGCTTCCATATACACCATTACTCTTTTCTTCCTGTCTATCTCCATGAATAATCCCCAATTGTTCCTGCTTCATTGAGAAACATAACAAGAGAACATCATATAATGAGAAATATATCATGTATGTAACTAGTACTTAACTAGAATGAAACCATGAAAAAAAAGTCATAAAATCACACATTAAACTAGAACGTGTGCTCATTGATCTCAACAGGAAATAGTAAATAATAACATATGCATAGTTCCAACCAAGCTAGGGACTTTCATGTACCACCTGACCATAGATTGGACTTAACCAAATATTTTTTCCAGCCCAATCACCCCCATGCCATATTCCAAGCACAAATGTGGGACCACATGGGATAAACCAATCATAACCAAACATGGAATCCGGAGGTTAAACCACCTCCACCCTCAAGCCACAATGATTTCACCTAACCTGGTCAATAAATCACCAAAACCAATATAAGATTGGATGCATCAATATTTCTTCACCATACCCAGAGGAATTTTCCTATCTCCACCCACCTGCCAAGAGCTTCCCAGAGAAAACAATCTCCACCCTCAACCCTCGAGATTTTCCTTGGACCACCTCAACCGAATCCAAATCCACCAGCAATTCAAAGTTCAACCAAAATTAAAACCCACTATACCATGGCTATCCAGGAAATGGCAAAGGAAAGGGTATACATCATTGTCAATCTAGGCAAATCTCCTACCAATCACAGCAAACATGACCAATAAACCAATGTATGAACCATGCATTCACATCCCAGTAAGATAATCAAACATGCAACCTATTACCTACAAAATCCTACAATCTATTTCTCTTTCGTTACTTGATTTTTTCCCTTGCTTATTGTTGTCCAATCTTCTTTTTGTGCTCCCTTGTTTTCCTTGCTCACTTGCTTGTGTCTTCCTTGTGTCCAAGTGCTCTCTCCCTTGTTTCTCCTTGTCCAACTGAGAATGCTAGAATGTTTTCTCTCTTTTTTATTTTCTTTTCTTTTCCCTTTTCTTCAATTTCCCTTGGATGTGTATTCTTGTCTCTTCATCCTTTTTTCTCTTATTTTCCTTTATTTCTTATATTAAATTGTCATTTATTGTTGTTTTCCTCTTGTCAATGCCAATTCCATAGCCAATAAATAATTAACCGCAAGTGGATCTCAATATAACGTTTTTCCCCTCATTCAGATTGGAATACATGTCACATGACCTTGGTTTTATTTTGCTTTTATAATGCCCATTTATTACATGGAAACTTAACCCGGGGTTGTTACAACAACCTCACCTTCTAGTTGGGTTTCTCACAAAAATGTTTCCTAGAGCATATCTTGGTGTTCATTATGGTTTGTGAGTGATTGTATTTACTCGTTGTCTATTTTTTGCATCTTATTTATTGCATGCATAAACAATAATAACAAATTTGGAATTTAAAAAGATTAACCCTTCATAGCATGCATTTTGATTTATTTTCACAAATCTATTGTGACGAACTATCCAATGGAATATCCATGATAGTTTATAAATCAATGTTTGTCAATTCTTCCTCATATATTACACTTTTTTTAATAAAATACAACACTCCACCTTTATTATTTTATCAATAATTAAAAAATTGTATAATTTATTAGATCTAAGTTAAAAGTTTACAAATATGGAAAAAATATTTTAGGGTCATTGATCCAAATGTTCCTTCATTCACCCTAGATGTGACCATGGGAGGTTGCTCATAAATCTTAGGACATATGAAATACGATGCATAATGACATCCTATATATACTACTTGTAGCAATGATCCATAATGAAGAACAATATTGATGGATTTCTCTTATAGAAGAAGCTAAAACTTGTAAACTCATCTCTTTTTCAATGGAAACAATCTTTGATTGAAGATATATTATCTAGTTCCCAAGTATTAAAATGTAATTATTTAAATTTCTAATTCATGTTGAGAAAAGTTACACGCTTTGATGTATACATTTTCTAGTTCAATTGAAATATAATTTTTATAACATAAATATTCAATTTTTTTTTTTTTTAAGCTTGAATGAGGATATGCACATGGTTGTAACAGACATTTACACTTTTTTTTTTTTTTTTTGTCTTACAATTGCTTTTATGGTGGATGAGTTCAATGTTCATATGATATGAACATTGTCATTTTTATGGTTTGGATGTTGGGTATCCTTATACTGAAAGGATTACACTTAGTTATATTTTGTTATATATTTTTGTTGTGATTTTCTAAAGGAAAAATATATATTTCAAGAAAATATAAATGTATATCTAATTATTTAGAAAGAGAAGTTACGCACAAATTAACTGACAGTTTAAAACAGAAATATTATGAATCTTTTAAATAAAGATATGGTAAAATAAGAGATGCAAAGGGACTTTGGAGGCTCTAATGGTGGTTTTTTGGAATGTTGGAACCTAATGTTTTTCTCTGATTTTTTCTTGAACACACGTGGTGATGGTGTTTTAGGATGGCTTTTTCATGGGCGACTTTCATGGATGGTGGGTCCTAGTTTGGATTGGTCACTTTCGGGGGACATTCTATTTTTTGACATTCCCGCGGAGTGTCATTTTATGGTGGTGGGTTATACGCGGGCCAGGTGGTATTTTATGTTCTTTTGACATCTCTAGTATTCGTATTGCAGGTTCCTCTGAGTGTACTGACTATTAACCAGTTGGGGTTTCTACTGGTCCAGAATTCTTCTATTGGTGGATTATTTACATATAGCTTTCTGTAACTCGTGGAGGTCTGGTGGATGTATTTTTTGATGTTTGGTCATTGAGGTGGCAGTTCCCTGTGGAAATTATGGTTGAAATTGATCAAGTCGATTTTGATTCGGCTACTCTGGTTAAGGGTTTGATCTTATCTAGCCCCAGGGTTTTCACAGGTGGTGGGGAGAATAGTTGGCGCCATGATGGCAGTTTGGAGAGGGGTTTCCCAACTCACTGTGGTATGGCATGGTTGAAATGCCACCTTATTATTGGAGTTCCACTTTCATCTCTGAGTTGTTTGTCGTTTACTACATCGGGATTTTCCTAAGTAAATTCCCCTACAGTTTTCATGACTTCTAGCAGTTTCGCTTAAGGTTTCTCTTCTCCGATACTACCCTCTGTGGGGTTTGGGCCTTCAGTTTTTTCGGGATCTTTTTCGAGAGGCTTTCCAGATATGGGAAACCCACTTTCGTCATATAGCGGGGGGTTCACATCTTTATTGGCATGTTCTACTAGTGGTGGTCTTATTGGCACTATGAAGGCTTTCTCCAATGCACCTGTTAACCTTGTACATTCACAAGGGGTGTGTATTGTTACCTTGGAGTGTCCTTGTGCTAGGGAAACTGGTGTTCAGGCAGAGTTTGGGTTTACCCAAGCTGCTTACGAAGTGGACGATGAGGGTCTAACCCTACAAAATCCTGGGGTTCATGGGAATGTTTTCTCACAACGCAAGAAATTTAGAGTTTTAAAACAGGAAACAAACCTGACCCAATACAACTTATGTCTGAGGAACAACGTCGAAATGGAAAAATTTGTGGACCTAGTGGAAATATCCTTAGTTGAGAGTGCCCATGGGCATAAATTCAGTATGGAGTCCATTATAGCTTGGTGCGATTAATTTCTTTGTGCAAGGGTCTTTGAATGCCTTGACATCTTCAAGATGGTGAAGGGATGGTTTCAACTCATTTTCAAAACCCATGAGGAAACTTCTCTGGTTGCATCGACTATCTAGTCTATTGACTTTACTCCTATAATCTTTAAATTTTGGGCATCGACTTTTAATGCGAGTAGGGAACGGTGCAATGTGGTTCCTATTTGGGTATGTTTTCCAGGATTACCCACACACATGTGGAACCCTCAAATCTTTTCTAACCTGAGGAATAGAATTGGATGTTTCCTCGAAGCAAATTACTCCTTCAAGGAATCAAGGGATTTGTCATTGGCGTGCATTTTGGTTAGCCTGGACTTGCGCAAGAAACTACACGAGGAAATTAACATCGGTATCGATGGGGATTACCTACAAATCTTGGACTACAAGGGCATGCCTTTCAGGTGTAGAATGTGTCACAAGTATGGCCAGTTAGTTCAAAATTACAATTTACCTTTCTGTCAACTCGGGGGTTTGGCTTTGGCTCCAAAAAAGCAAAAGGTGGTAGATCAGGGGACAGTGATTGAGGTCAGCTCGTCGAAGGAGGGCTTGGCTGAAATCCATAAGTGTCCCAGGGCTCTATTGCTCCAAGTGAAATTTTCATTGATCCTTTGGTCTCTAATTCAATAGTCTCAAAGGTGGCCACTTCATCTTCTACCTTTGTATCAGTGGAGTCTCAAACTTCTTCGGGTACTGCTACTTCTCTCCCTATTGTATCTTTGCTTGCTTCTACTTTATCTACACTTGGCATGAACGTTTTTGTATCCCTCTCAGGTTGTGGTGTGAATAGGTCATTGAATTCGATCACAACTTTTTCCTTCGCCAAAGAGATTTGTTCAATTTCCATTGTTTCCGCGGTTTATTCCTCCCCTAGGTCTTATATTTCATCTGGCTTCTTTGGGTTCCTTGATGGAGAAGATATCCTACATAATCTCTAATCCATATTAATCATTTCCATGTCTTAGGGTCTCTCGAGGGTTTTGGGTCATTTTCCTGTATCTTTCACGAAATCTATAGGGTAGGGTCAAAAATCAAATATATCTAAAGCAAAAGATAAGACTCGTAAGGAGATGGTTGTGGACCATCAAACATCTATTGATGGGGCACTTAGCATATTGTTCCCCCCCAAGGATTTAAAAAATGAAACTCCTCTCCTTCAATTGTAGGGGTTTAGAAAGTGAACCTAAAAAACTTGCTCTGAGACGATTGTTTAAAGTTGAACTTCCCGATGTTATTTTCCTCCAAGAAACCCTCGTTGAGGATCCTACTATGTCCTTGTTTCTTGAATCTATTTTTCCGTCTTTCCATTTTATTATGGACGATGCTTGGGATCGATCAGGAGGATTGGCAGTGGGTTGGGACTCCTGAAAGTTCTATAGGGAAAACTTTTGGAGTTTTTCCCATGGTTTGGGAGTGGTGTGATTTTTCTAGGATTTGAAATATTATATCACTCTCATTAATATTTATGGTCCACATCAGGATTGGGTTGCATATTGGGATGATTTATTCAACAAATCTTTCTTTTCATGGGACAACCTGATTTTGGGAGGTGATTTAAATTTTTCTATTGGAGAGGTGGAGTTCTGGGGAGCTCATGTAAGGGCTTACTCCTTGTCTGATCCTTTTTTAAATGATTTTCCTCAAAGAACCTTCTTGATTTGGCGCTGGGCATATCTCGCTAACCTAGAGGAACATGAGGTTAGGGAATGATTTTGTGGCTAAGGATCTGAACATATTCCTGGACGTGGATCCCATGTTTCTTCATTTCCCACTGTTGTGCCAATGAGTTGTGTCTGGGGGGACATCTGATCATCTCCCAGTAATCTTTGAGTTTTGGGATGATACACAAAACCCACAAGTCCTTTCAAAATGAACTAACGATGGATCCAGGTTCCCAGTTTCTCTGAACTTTTCTGAGAAACATGGTGTCCATACTTCAAAGGTTTTGGTCATTTTGTAGTGACACATTTTCTCCATAACCTAAAATCCATCAAATCAGTGGCTAAGGATTGGGCTACAAATCTCAGAAGGTAGGAGCATGTGGCTCTAATTGATATTGAACAAAAAATTGAGCTTTCCTCTTCCACTCTAGGAGAGGGGGTTCCTACACAAGTCTCTCAAGATCATTATTTTCAACTTGCATATCGTAGGAGGGAAATTTTGGATGCAAATGAGGCCACTTGGAGGCAGAAGACTAGGGTTGTCTGGTTGGAATGTTGAAATGAAAATACGAAAATTTCCACTCTTATATAAAGGGACGTAAGATTACTAATACTAATAGGAGTATTGAGGGTCCGGGGTGAAATCCTACTTCTTCCTTTAATGGATTATCTACTCTTTGCATGGATCATTTTCACTCTATCTATTATGAGCCAGGTGGTACAAATAATGCAGAGGCTATAAGGGTTGCACAATACTTTCCATTTTTTATCGAAGATGAAGATAATAGGGCTTTGATGGATGCAGTATCAGAGGGTGAACTAAAGGAGGTCCTTGCCAGCTTCCAAACAGATAAAATCCCTTGGTCAGATGGCTAGGTTGTGGAATTCTTCAGCGTCGATTATGACCTTATTGGCCCTGAACTTCTCAGAGTGGTAAACGAAGCCAGGGAAAGTGGTCGCATACATCCTCGACTTTCATTTGATCCCTGAGGTTGAAAATCCCTCTTCTTTTGAGGATTTTTGGCCCATTTTTCTATGTCACTGTGTGTACAAAGTTATATCAAACATTATTTCTAGAAGGATAAATCATATCCTTTCTCTATGTATTTCACAAGAACAATTTTGGTTTCTGGAGGACCAACAAATACACGAAGTAATAGAGGTGGATTGGGAATGCTTACATAGTCTTAGAATTTACACGTCCTCAGGGGTGGTTATCAAACGAGATCTGTCGAAGGCATATGATCGAGTAAATTGGATTTTTTGCGCCTTCTTCTAACTCATGTCAGGTTTTAGGTTCCTTTAATTAATTGGATTATGAGTTATGTGATGTCGGTTTCCTTTGCACTACTCATAAATGGCTCGGCTTCTTCCTTCTTCCTGGCCCTGAGGGGTCTCTGACAGGGGTGTCCACTTTCACCTTTATTGTTTCTATTAGTTGCAGAGGGGTTGAGTTGTATGATAGCAAAGGCTAAAGGGAGGGGCTCTTTTGGTGGGGTTCAAGTGGCACATTTTCTCTCTATCACCCATCTGTTCTTTGTTGATGATATTCTCATCTTCTCAAATGGATCAATTCGTGAATTGGAATCCCTTTCGATGATCCTTTGTCATTTTTGTAAGGCATTAGGTATGGTCATCAACATACATAAATCCTCCATATCTATTACCAACCTTTAAAAACAGGGCTCAACAAATCAATACTATGTTCCCATATGAGATCTCTCCTCTCGATCATGGTCTAAAGTACCTGGGCTTTCATCTAAATTCGAATTGCTACTCAAAATCATATTGGAGATGGTTGATCTCCAAACTAGAGAAAATTTTGAATTGTTGGTGCTTTCATTGGTTATCAAGAGTGGGTCGGCTTGTTTTGGTTAAATATTTTCTTGAAGCTATACCAGTCTACTAGATGTCTTTGGCCTAGATCCCTAAGGGGCTCTTGGCACAAGCACCTAGACTGTCAGGCCAGGAGGTAATTCCTCAAATAAATTGTGCTTATTCATTAAGATTGTTCATGGTTATATACATGAGGGAGTGACTCTTGGGCTTCACCTCCCGATGACTTTATTTTCCATTATTTACTAGTTACATTATTTACAAGTGTTCACCCAATCCCAATGATTAGGTGTCAACATTCCCCCCCTTAATCTGAAGGGATGTTGTTGAGTCCAAGCATCATTCTGAATCTTTCAAGCTTTTCTCTTCCAAGTGCTTTGGTGAAGATGTCTGCAATGAACTCATTAGTGGAACAATGGCGTAGATGGATTGTCTTGGCCTCAACGTGATGTCGAATCAAATGGTATTTTGTATTGATGTGCTTCGTTCGATCATGGAACTTTGGGTTCTTGGCCAACTTTATTGCCGAGGTGTTGTCAATCATGAGTGGAGTTGAATGTACTTGTTTTACCTGCAAATATTCCAGAATTTTTTTGAGCCACACAATTTCTTTTGTTGCCTCAACTTCTGCCACATATTCTGCCTTTGTTATGGAATCTGCTGGAACTGATTGTTTGTGCAATCTCCAGGAGACAGCTCCTGATCCAAGACTCATAGCATAACCTGAAGTAGATACCCCAGTTTCTTTGTCTCCATCGAAGTCTGAATCAGAGTATCCAATCATGCTGAAGTCGCCCACTTGTGTATACTTGAGTTTAGAGTCTTGAGTTCCCTTCAAGTACTTTAGAACTCTTTTTGCAGTAGACCAATGTCCCTCACAAAGCTTTTGCATAAACCTGGAGAGGATTCCAATGTATAAATTTTGAATAATATGACACATATTCACAGAGATTATCCTGATTATACACTTATAAGCGGAACATGCATAATACATAACCTCCTCTACGTTGATCATCAATTTACAGAAGCAGAAACATTCACAGGTGCACATAGAAGCATCAATCAAACTCATTAACACAGTATGTATCCCGGGGAAAGCATCTCGCTAAAAACCCCACACTATCTGTATATTATATTGATTGAATCATGTAACATTACAAAGTACAATGCTTATCACAAGCAATCCAGTACCAGCTCCACCTGTTACACACAATACAGCTAATATCTGATCTCCAAATCTATTCCACTGTTTGCCTGCCTCCACAGCTCAATACCTGCTCAAGAATGAATGAGAATGGTTTACCAAACTCGTATTTAACCTCCAAAGAATCACTCACACTGGGAAAGACGTGAGCAGAGGCTATAATACTTGGTATTGGCCAATTCATTGGCATACTCAATCCCTTTGATTGTGCAAATCATCATGCACAACTATAGTCACAACTGATAGCAATCTGATCCTCTAACACCTGCCCCTGCTGAACTGAACATGCATTGACATGAAACTGAGTTAACTGATGTATTCTATAGTTTCATTATGAGTTAATACTTAGTTTAACAACTCATCATTAGACTATTTGCAGTTAGACTAATTACAACTAGTTTAACCAAGTCAAACTGAACACAACTCCATCAACTCTACAATCAACTCCACCAAACTCAACTGATTGAGTTCTAATTGAAGTCATGCAGGCAACAACTCAACTGACCCACAAAGAAAGCATACTTCCTTCTGACAGCTGCATGTGCCACATCTGTAGCTCAAACTGAAGTGCTCCAAGAGAATAAGATCAAGTTTATAGTCCAAATATTATTATGAGACAATAATATTTGACTTTTCTATTTTTGACAGCCAGTCTAAAAATAGACTTTGATCACTCCTGCTGTGATCACTCCTGTTGTGGTCACTCCTGCTGTGATCATCCCTGCTGTGGTCACTCCTGCTGTGATCATCCCTGCTGTGGTCACTCCTGCTGTGATCATCCCTGCTGGGATCCAAAAATAGAACTTGCGCCATAATTTGCCTGCGGGCCCACTTAGTGAAGGCGACTCTTTTCACTAAGCTCCATCATCTTGTTGCATTCTCAACAAGAATTTCTTGTTGCACACTTTTCAACACTCCCTCTCAACAAGAAAGGCTTCCTCTCAAACCCAATCCTGTAACTCTGGAATGTTCTCCATGCAACACATCTGGCCGGTCCACTTGCTCTGTCATCAAAGTCTCTGACTGCTATTGCCTCTGTCGACTGAAAACTCTGCATCTCTGTGCTCTTCAGTATCTGACTGCTCTAGCCTCTGTCACTTTGATCTCTGATTGCATCTGTGTTGCTGCTAGTTCTATCTCCCAGCATTGCATCCGCACTGCACCTCCCAACTAACCTCCCTATTGGGCTAGAAACACCCTCTGATGCTGAAGCTCTACCTGCTACTAACAAGTGCTCCCTCTCTGACATCTACGCTACTGCAACATCTCCATGCATCTCACACCATTGCACACCTCTCTGTGCCACCTAGCACTATGCAAAACACTTGTGCCTCTCGCATTGCTGCAGCCTACTAGCTATGCGCTGTCCTGGGATTCCCTGCACTGTCGCTCTCTCTGCCGCTCCATCCGCATCTGTCTCTACCCAATCAGTCAGTTCCTACTACTACACATCGGGGCTCCCGTAGCAAGGTCTCATCCAAGAGGTTGAGTACCTCAAGGATCTTGCCCCTCCTCCTTGGGATGATCAATCCACATCACCCCACCTCCTACCTGGAGGTATGGCTACACGTGATCCCTCAGCCCACTTGGTTCAAAGTTTCCCCCTACTGGAGGTCTCTGGATGAGTAGATGTCTCTACTCGATCTCCTCTCAGCTTCCCCTGTTGTGGCTGCTCCACAACCTCCTGAAGCTGCTGCACTAATTGTGTCTCCTCCACAATCGTCTGAGACTTCTTCTGGCTCTGCATGTTGAGAGGTAATATACGCTCCCTCTCAACCACTAAGTCTCCATCAGTTGCCTCGCTGCTCAAGGCTTTTCATGCATCTTGAACCTCAAGAGCATACAGGTTCTTGAGTCGTGAACCAATCTGCTTCACCTGTCTAGTGATGATGTGTCTAAGGAAAACCTTTCCCTTACTGAAGACTACATCATAGCCTCTGTCTTCCAGCATCCCGATCGACACCAAGTTTCTCTTCAGTCCTGTTACATACTTGACATCGGTCAAGGTAAGGCGAGCTCCATGCTCCCTCTGAAAAATAACCGTGCCTACACCTGAGACACTATACTTCTCATCATTATCCATCCCTATGAGTATCTGGAGATCTTTCTCCTCCAAAGTACTAAACAAACTTTTGTCACCGGTCATGTGGAAAGAAGCTCCACTGTCAAGAAACCAACCACTTCCCACCATGGATGAAACCATGCATGTGAAGAGTGTGAAATCCAACTCAAATTGTGAAGCAAGTGCCTCACCTTCAGATCCTTCCCCGGATCCCTTCTTGGACTTCTTCTTTGGGCAATTAGTAGCATAATGGCCCAAATCATGACAACGAAAGATCTCACCTTCGCCTTGTCAACCTTCTTCCCATCATTGGAAGAACTGGATTCGGAAAGAGAAACCTTACCCTTCCCCTTCTTCGCCTTACTCGCTAAGGCACAGTTCTCCTCATCATGCATAGATGAAGAACTGTCTCTGGTGCTCCGTCTGATCTCCTCCTGCATCAAATCCGACCATAGTCATTCCCAATTTGGCAGTTTCTCCCTTCCATTCACCGAGTCCTGGTAGCTATGCCAACTCTTAGGAAGGTCAAGGAGTGCTAGACTCACCATATCCTCATCCGACAGTCACCCCCACACTTCCCAGCTCATCCCGACATTGGGTGAACTTCGTGAGATACCTGGGCATATTGTCTCGATTCTCACACTGAATGTTTCTGAGTTTATCTCTTGCTTTGGAATAAACGAATTCCACCAGCTCAAAACTCAACCGCTTCCGATCTAGAATTCGTGAGAGCAAAGTATTTCTTGTACAGAGATCGACTGTATGGGCATTCACCAGATATCTCACCTTCCAAAAGAAGGATGAATCCAGAGGCTACCTGGCCCGATTACAAACTCTACCTGAAGAAATAAAATGTAAACACTTTTTGAATAATAGATCCGATGATCAATCCTCGCTTGATATCGTGTAAAAATCTCTTCTACAAATCAAGCAGCTCTGATACCATGTAGAAATTTTGAATAATATGACACATATTCACAGAGATTATCCTGATTATACACTTATAAGCGGAACATGCATAATACATAACCTCCTCTACGTTGATCATCAATTTACAGAAACAGAAACATTCACAGGTGCACATAGAAGCATCAATCAAACTCATTAACACAGTATGTATCCCGGGGAAAGCATCTCGCTAAAAACCCCACACTATCTGTATATTATATTGATTGAATCATGTAACATTACAAAGTACAATGCTTATCACAAGCAATCCAGTACCAGCTCCACCTGTTACACACAATACAGCTAAGATCTAATCTCCAAATCTATTCCATTGCTTGCCTGCCTCCACAGCTCAATACCTGCTCAAGAATGAATGAGAATGGTTTACCAAACTCGTATTTAACCTCCAAATAATCACTCACACTATGAAAGAGGTGAGCAGAGGCTATAATACTTGGTATTGGCCAATTCATTGGCATACTCAATCCCTTTGATTATGCAAATCATCATGCACAACTATAGTCACAACTGATAGCAATCTGATCCTCTAACACCTGCCCCTGTTGAACTGAACATGCACTGACATGCAACTGAGTTAATTGATGTATTCTATAGTTGCATTATGAGTTAATACTTAGTTTAACAACTCATCATTAGTCTATTTGCAGTTAGACTAATTACAACTAGTTTAACCAAGTCAAACTGAACACAACTCCATCAACTCTACAATCAACTCCACCAAACTCAACTGATTGAGTTCTAATTGAAGTCATGCATGCAACAACTCAACTGACCCACAAAGAAAGTGTACTTCCTTCTGACAGCTGCATGTGCTACATCTGTAGCTCAAACTGAAGTGCTCCAAGAGAATAAGATCAAGTTTATAGTCCAAATATTATTATGAGACAATAATATTTGACTTTTCTATTTTTGACATCCAGTCTAAAAATAGACTTTGATCACTCCTGCTGTGATCACTCCTGTTGTGGTCACTCCTGTTGTGATCATCCCTGCTGTGGTCACTCCTGCTGTGATCATCCCTGCTGGGATCCAAAAATAGAACTTGCGCCATAATTTGCCTACGGACCCACTTAGTGAAGGCGACTCTTTTCACTAAGCTCCATCATCTTGTTGCATTCTCAACAAGCATTTCTTGTTGTACACTTTTCAACATCCAACAGCAAACAAAATGTTTAGTCTGGTAGTAGTAAGGTAGTTGAGACTTCCTACAAGCTATCTATACTTTGTTGCATCCTCAAATTCTTTTCCTTCAATGGATGTGAGCTTTAAGTTTTGTTCCATTGAAGTAGTCAGAGGATTGCACTCAGCCATGCCAAACATGTTCAACAGATCTCCAATATACTTCTTTTGAGAGAGGAATATAGACTTTGGATGTTGAGTTATTTCAATACCAAGATAGTAGTGAACATAGCCCAAGTCATTCATTTCAAAACCTTTCAATTCCTTCTTTATGGATGCAATGTAGCTCTCATTGTTCCCTGTCATCAAAAGATCATCTACATATACCACAAGATATACAACTGTTTTTCCAACTTTCTTGACAAACAAATTTGCATCATCAAGATCATAATGTTTGAAGTTGAGTTTCAGAATATGCTCAGTTAACTTTTCATACCAGGCTCGCGGTGCTTGCTTGAGGCCATACAAGGATTTCACAAGTTTGCATACTTTATGTTCATGTCCCTTCACAACAAATCCTTCAGGCTAAGACATAAAAACATTCTCTTTCAAATCTCCATTCAAGAAAGCAGTTTTTACATCCATTTAATGAACTTTCCAACCATTCTGAGTTTCCAGGGAAAATAGTGTTCGGAGGGTAGCCCATTTTGTTGTGGGAGTAGAGTTTTCCTCATAATCGACCCCTTCCTTCTGTGCAAAACATTTTGCCACAAGACTAGCTTTGTGCTTCTCAGCTAAGCCATCAGCTTTATACTTGTTCTTGTAGACCCACTTGCACCCAATTGACTTGGTTTCGAATGGAGGATCAACCAGCTTCCAAGTGTCATTCTTTATCAAGGAATCATGCTCCTTTTGCATCGCTTATTTCCATTCATCATGAGAATTAGCTTCTTTGAAGGAAATTGGTTCAAAATCTGTAGATAAATTCAGTTCACAATCATAAGAAACATCCATATCAACAGGTGAATCAAAATCATCTACATCACCTCCATTTTGCCTAGTTGAATTACTTATTCCTGTCTTTCCAACCTCATCAGGATGAACACTTTCAAGTGTCTTTGTCAGCCACTTTGGGGACCTTTCTGAGATGGTCCAAGCTACTCAATTGATTGAGTGGAACTGAATCAAGATTGAGTCTCCCAATTATGTCAATTACATCACTCAAAGTATCATCAGTGATTGGAGTTTCATGTGGGGGAGAGAGTGCTTTAGAAGAAGATTCCACAAATTGATCCAGTATAGGAATCCCCCTTCAAGATGTAAAATCTGATTATCAAATTCTTGAAATGATTTTTCATGTCTGAATCTATCCAAGCGATCAAGTTGCTGCTCAACAACATTGTCAACTTTGGAAGATTCAAGAAATATTACATCTCTAGATACAACAAACTTTTTATTGACTTCGTCATAAAGACGGTATGCTTTAGAGGTATTTGAATACCCCAAGAAGATACATTTATGACTCCTTGCACCAAGTTTGTTTCTATGTACCTTTGGTATCAAAGCATAACAGGTGGAACCAAAGACCTTGAGATGCTTTACCGAAGGAATGTGGTCGTACCACATTTTATAAGGAGTCTTGTTTCTAATAGCATTAGATGGACATCTATTCTTTACATATACAGCACATAGAACTGCATCAGCCCAAAACATCAGTTTAACATTCTTGAAAAACGTCATGAATCATACCATATTTAAGATTGTCCTATTCATTCTTTCAGCTACTCCGTTATGTTAAGCATTATAAGGCACAGTTGTTTGATGTTTGATCCCATGCTAGCGAAAATAGTTTTCAAACTCATTTGAAGTGTATTATTTTCCATTATCAGTGTGAATAAAGCCAATATGAGATTGTGCATCATTTTCAATCCATGTATGAAAGTTCTTGAATGTTTGAAAAGCATTAGATTTGTTCTTCAATAAATAAACCCAACACATTCTGGTGTAGTCATCCAAAAATGTCATCATATATTTATTTCCATTTGCAGAGGGAACATGCATTGGACCGCATAAATCTGAATGAATGAGTTCAAGTTTTGTATGTGCTCTGGAATGTGAATCATGAAAAGACTATTTGCTATGCTTTCCTAGAATACAAGCATCACATTAAGTTTCCTAGGAATTGTAGAAAAACCAGTAACACCATGTTTCTTCAACAAGCGAAGATTGTCATAGTTCAGTTTTCCAAATCTAGCATGCCATAAAAGACTTGATGGAAATGTACCTTCATCATAATGAGAACTGTATGAGAAATTTTGTGCACGAGCAGAGGTACCTTGCAGCTTGAGAAGTCTTTCTTCTTCTATCCCCATCATGACAAATGAGTGATCTGATGCTTTTCTCACCTCAACCTTGCCATCAAACATATGAATGGAGTGTCTTTGCTAGCGGATGTGGACCAAGGACAAGAAGTTTCTCCTCAGCTATGGGAGATATAAAACATCATGCAGAAGAAAGTCTGGAAGACTAGGTAATTTGAACCTGATTATGCCAAGCCCTGATGGCTTGAGTTTTGATTTGTCTGCAAAGTATATTGCTCCATCAACATTGTCAGTAAATTCTTCAAAAAAATCTCTTCTAAAATTCATGTGGCAAGTTTCTCCTTAATCAAGCAATCAATCATTTTTCCAAGAAGCAAGTGAAGCATTAAACAAGTCTTCATTTACTCCAATATTACAATGTGCCACAACATAGAGAGTAGATTCATATGCTTTACCTTTCTCTTTGTCATTGGTTTTACCTTTAGGTTGATTTCTTTCTTGCTCAATTATGTCCCAAGGCAACTTGCATGTGGATGCATCATGTGATTCATCTCTATTGCAACGTATGCAATGAAGATCATACTTTTCTTCTTGAGATTGTTTGCCCCCCTGCCTCTAAAAATCTTCTTTTCTCTTTCTCTTTGACTACCTCGTCCTCTAGAAAAATCTTGTGCATGGTTTTTCTCTTTTTGCATAAAGCACACGGCTTTTTCAGAATACTAAAGAATTGTCCTCTTTTACAAACCCTGCTCTTTTTCAACAAACTTCTCTATCATAAAATCTGCACTAAACCCATAAATAATTACAATACTCATGGTAAAAACACTAATAGTAATTTGATATTTCTTTACAAAATAGCATCAACGGTCAACTCTCAATATTCGTATACCATGCAATATATATTGTATGCCTTATAACATAAGCAACAAACTTCATATTTCACATATTATAGCATGGCATGCCATATATATGCACGTCATAAGGGGAACTCAACACTTTATAAGAAGTCAACGGACAGATTATGAATCGCACGGTCTTTGAGTTAATGCACATATAAGAAAAGGTATATCATATACCAGCATATATGAAATCATTTCTTCATGTTTAAAATCCCACGCCATAAACTTTTCCAGTGATGAGGTTAATTTGTACCGACAGTTATCCGGTCGGATTACACATTAACAAAGAGAGGTATGGCAACATTATTATTTATTAAAAACAATGTAGGGTGGATTCGAGTGGGAGAAAAGTGGTATGGGGAGGACGTGGTATGTTCCGCTGCACAGTGGGCAGAGCAGCGTGGTATGGGTTGTATAACGCAGAGTTTGAAGGAGGAGCGGTGTGATATGGGCCCGATTCTATATTTTTTAATATTGTAATGAGAAGATGAGGAATCCTATGAGCGGTATGACCGGTGGGATGGAGAAGCATTGTGGCAGCGACAGCGTTTGCAGGAGGGTCATGTATGGCAGTCAAAACGACAATGCGGAGTATGGCAGTAAAGAAGTGGATTTAAAAAGCGAATTAGTTATTCAGACAGAGGTTGCCCAATTGGCTGCACTATCCACTCGACGCATTTCTCCACACTCATAGCCCTCGCTGTCGATTCTCGGCATGGTTTTCATCTTAATCAAAGGGCACTCAAATCTCTGCAATTCCCCACCATTCCAAAACATGCATCATGTTGGGAAAGGAGCAAAAGACTTCCCGCATCGTGAAGTTAGCGCCGTTGAACGCAGTCCAAGAGGGTGGGCTGTGTAACACAAATTGTCGACTGTGTGAACAGAGCAACTATAGAAGGCAACGTATGGGGATGTGAAGAGTCAAAAAATCGCAGCGTAATATAACAAAACCAAATCAGAGCGTGCAACATTGTGTAAAGATAAAATTAAAAACCAGAGTGGCATGATACCTGCAACTTATGGACTGGAGCGGTGGACTGTATTAACAGCCAGCGTATGGAGGAGGGGTCGCATGAGGACAGAGAGCATACTTTTCACCAAACACATACCATTCATGCATTCAATAAAACTAACACATGTGACAGAGAGCATGGCAGACTACAGAAATGGCAGAAAGAGACTTACAAGGGCAGAAAAAATAAAAATGGAGTTGGATCTGATGCCATGTCAGAGTAAGAGGTAACTCCTCAAATGAATTGTGTTTATTCATTAAGATTGTTCATGGTTATATACATGAAGGAGTGACTCTTGGGCTTCACCTCTCGATGACTCTTTATTTTCCATTATTTACTATTTACAAGTGTTTACCCAATCCCAATTATTAGGTGTCAACATTCTACTTCAAATTTCTATAAGTTGATTCTCAAGAAAATTGTGTTCTCCAATGGTTCAAATGGTCCCACATTGCTATGCCAAAACTCCTTGGAGTTTGGGGCTTAAAGAACATATTTATTTTCTCTCAAGTGTTGACTACTAAATGTGGATGGCATCTTTGAGATTCTCATAGTCTCTAGAATAGGGTCATTACTCAAAAATACATTGCCCCCCACACCTTGGAGGATTGGATCCATCTACCTCATTTTTCAAGAATAAATATTTTTGTGGTTTGGAGGGTCATTATAAATTGTTTTCATGTGATCTCTTTGGGCCTAGTAGGAAGATTGATTTGGAGACAAAGATGTTGTTTGGCATGGATCCTTGGATTGGCAGTGGGGTTAACCACATATTATCTTTGGCCATGTTTGAATGGTTGTGCTCTCGGGGCTATACTAGACTTGCTCATATAAATGACCCAGAGTGCACATCCCAGTGGCACTAGGGTTGGCTCTCAGTTACAAGTTTACGGTTGATTGGGGATTTTCAAAGGGAATGGGATGTATATTTAAACACTTTATACTCTCTGCACATTTGGGTTGCGCATTTTGCTGATGAACTGGTATGGTATGGGAATACTAATGGAAATTATACTCCAAAAGCGGGTTACTTTCATCTGAACATGGTTGCTAGGGATGTCATCCCTCTATGGTGGTGGTGTGTCTTGTGGACTGCAAAATGTCCATCCAAATCAAAAAAAATCATATGGTGCATTCTTAAGGGTAAGGTACCCACCTTGGATGTGATGCAACGGCATCACAAAATTGGGTCGGGCTGGCGTATTTTGTGCAGGCAAGATGAGGAATCTATTGCTCACTTATTCATCCATTGCGCTTTCTCTCAGCTTGTTTGGTTGCCATGACATAGTGTTCTGGGGGATGCATGTAAATGGGAGGGTAATTCTTTTGTTGTCATATGGCAGGGATGGCTAGCTGATAGGGCCACATATATCTACAGGGAGCTTCCATTTACTATTGTCTAGGGTATTTGGTTGGCTTACAACTGAGCTATTTTTCAGGACTCCCTTTCTTTCCCAATATGGACTGCAACCGAGTGTCTTTCTATCTTGGAATTTTACCCACAGTCTCAGTCAGTGGTAGGTAGTCGTCAAGTCTTTGTGAAAGTGTCGGATACCAATTTTCCCTGGGCTTATTTCGATGGGACTTCACATGAGGAAGGGGCTATTTGTGGTGGTGATTTTGTTCTTCATTTATTTGAAGATGGTTTTTTCCATATTAACCTGGGTATCAGGAGGGGCCTTAATAATTGGGCCAAGCTTTTGGCTTGCAGATATCTTATTGCCTTTTCCATGGAAAAGTTGTGACCATATTCAGATCTTCGAGGATTCACTTCTGGTGGTGAATTGGGTTAATGCCACTCAAGTGTGCCATTTTGTTTCTCTTTCTCATGTATTGTTAGATATCTATCGCCTGAGAGATGCTTTTGTTTCTCTATCCATTAACCATGTTTGCAGGGAATGAAACAAGGTTGCTGACATGATTTCTAAAGAGGGATTTCTCCTGGATCAGGGGCTTTGGCAAGAAACAGAGTTTGGTGGTCCCGCTCCTTTCTTTCATGGTCCTTTTTTGGAGGAACTGGTTCCTTATGATCATGGTCGATCTCACATAGTTATGCTACTGTTGTACATATTTTATTTTATTTCGTTGGACACTGTTGTTTTTTCTTTATTTCCGTATGCTATTAGTCATAGATTATATATGTTATTGCTTCATGCACATAGTCTAAACATATGGGCAGTGGTTTCTTTATACAGTGCTTTTGTGGACCTTTGACTATTGCGAGAAGTCTTTTGTATCCGTCAAGAACTATATGTTATTTTTGCCTCCTATGGGATATAGGAAGATTTCATTGAATGCACACATGAGTGCATATGAAGAATGTATTTTTGATTGTTTAATATGAATAAAAATACAGGCTCTTTTTTCCAAGAAAAAAGAAAGAAAGAGAAGGTGATTAAT
Organism: Pinus tabuliformis; assembly: GCA_031772625.1. Taxonomy (NCBI): domain Eukaryota; kingdom Viridiplantae; phylum Streptophyta; class Pinopsida; order Pinales; family Pinaceae; genus Pinus; species Pinus tabuliformis. Next base: position 162,002,963 of record CM062820.1, read on the forward strand.
ATATGTGTAAAGAATTTTGATTATTAATAGCAAAGATATATTTTGAAATTTAATATATTTAGTCAATTTACCAAATTGATGTGCAAAATTATTATAAATTACTTTACTATTACAATAAAGTTTATATTTAAATTTGAAATCGTAAGCTTTTACTTTTTTCTCAAGGAAAAATCGTAACTTTCATTATGCATTTGAAAATTACATGTTGTAGATGCTTCCATGAAGCATATATCAAAAAACTGGTGGCCAAGCCACACACTGTAAATTGTATGTTACATAACTGTAACTAAATATGCTGCGAATAGATATACAATAATAACATGTATGTGAAGTTATACAAAAATTAATATATGCAAAAAAAGTGCTATCAAAATAATTCATCCCCAAAATGAGGGTTGAGTTTCTCCCTGTGAATGATGATCATCAAAAGATCTGTGGAAGTACTAATAAAAGTCATGTCCATTATGCTCTTGTATCATCTAGTGACCACGTGGCTGGTGTGCTGCCTCCTTGGATAGGAGATTGGAAAGCTGGTTCCTCTCCCTATAAATATGATGACAAGAAATAGAGTCAAACTGCGTTTTTAATAATAATACATCATCTAATATGTTATGAAGTGTCTGCATGTGACGGACAGATTGTTGATTGAACCAGTTTATGACAAGCTTAGAGTCTCCAAAAACTTGAAGGTGTCGGCATCCTTTTTCTAAAGCAAAGGAGAGAAGATGTATGAGATTGATAAGTTCTAAGTAGTTGTTTGTGCCTCTTCCTAGGCCCATCCTTATTTTGAAAAAAAATTCTTGAGATATAATCTAGCACCACCGCCACAACTTGTTTGTTGTGTAGATCCATCAAAATAAGCCCATTGGAATGATTTGTCAATGGATTCAACCATGATGATCCTATGAGGATGTTTGGGCTCGTCATCTGAAATCATGTTGTAAAGTGTAGAAATGTGTGCAGAAGCGAGCATTCAATTGGGGGGTTTCCCTTAAAAGATAAGCTTATTTCTACTTAACCGGATACTCTAGCATACTAGAAGTGGTAGATTTCTGAGCTTAGAGGGGTGTGCTTGGTTCCACCACGTTTCCCATGCAGATATAATTGACTGACTAGTCCATCTAATGTTGATAGCTAGTAATTGATGTATTTGTTGCCATAACGTAGTTATCATGGGGTAGTGGAGAAAAGGATGATCGATGCTCTCTTTGGCATTCCTGCAGAGTGCACACCAAGTAGGTCCCTTAAAAGCCCGACACTGAAGATTGTCTCCAGTGGGAGCTCTATTATGCATAATGCACCACATGAAGAGCTTAGCTCTAGGCGGGCTTTTTAGTTTCCATAGGGGATGCCACCACCATACAGAGTCGGGTGGCTTATGTTCAGCATAGATGATGGGATATCTGTCCTTAGGTGTGTATTTTATGTGCTAAGATAAAACCCAAATAAGTTTTTCCTCCCTGTCTAGAATCCTAACATGTGATTCTGCTAGGGCGTCAATATAGCTAGCCCATTCTTGATGCCAAGCAGCTTGGATACCGAGATCTAGAACCGAATTCCAAGCCTGAGCAAAAATAGAAGTGTTGTATGGATCGGTGATGTGGTCAAGAGTCTTTATACCATAATTCTCCAAATATTGGATGAGTTTAGATGAAAGGGTATGTGCATTCCCACAACCTGACCAGGGATCCAGTTTTATATGGACCTGACTTCCCCAGCCAATTCTCCAAGCCAGGCCAACTCTAATGTGTTCAATTGAGTTCAGCACATCACGTTAAATCGAGGATATATTATTTATGTTCCAATTCGGTCTCCTAATCCAGTCGACAATGCGAAGCACACTGATATATTTCCTGATGACCACCTCAGTCCACATATTTTTGGATGTAAGGACATGCCAACCCAATATTGCAACAAGGGCTTTTGAGAAACATGCTAGGTTTCTCATGCCCCAACCTCCCCATTTCTTTGGCAGGGCTATATGATCCCATTTGACCCATGGGAAGGTATTTACTTCCTTGTTTCCTCTCCAGAGGAATCTACAACATAGTTTCTAGAGAGAATTCCTTTGAGAATACATGCCAATGACATCCAGTGAATAGGAATCACCTCTAAAACTGATGTGATTAGGATGAGGCAACCTACCCTTGAGAGCCACCGATGATGCCATATGTTCAATCTTCTTTCAATTTTTTCCACAAGCCATGTCGATTCTGCAATTTTGTATTTATTGGGTTTGGGCCGGAATCCCATGTATTTGAGACCATCATCGAAATCAAGGGGTGAGAAAGGGAATCTCTGGTTTGCAAAATGAACTTCATATTTTGAGCACCCTAAGGCTGACAGAGTGGATTTCGTATGATTTCTCACCATACCTGTGGCTTTATAGAATATCTTGAGAATGGTGTTGAAAACAGTGGAGTCACTAACAGATCCATTCAAGAATATGACAACATCGTCCACAAAAAGTAGATGGGACAGTACACAATTGTCTACAATTTTAATACCCTTGATTCTCCCATGTTGCTTTTCCTATGTGATTAATCTACTCAAACCTTCCATTACTAGTAGGAAGAGCAAAGGTGATAAGGGGAAACCTTGCCTGAGTCTGCACTCAACATGGAAGAAGTTTGAGGTTGATCCATTTATGAGGACATTGTATGAGACAAATGATTTGCAACACATAATCCAATTAATGACTGAAATAGGGAAGCCAAGGTGTGTCAGAAGCATCCGTAAATATAGCCAACTGGTCCTGTCGAAGGCCTTTGAAAGGTCGATTTTGAGAATCATGCCCTTCATATTCTTAATTTTTATGGAGTGTATCCCTTCCTCAGCAATGCCTATGGCTTTGTGGATCTAATGATTGTCCAGGAAAGCAAATTGCTCATGTGAGATATGTTGAGATAAGATGGGCTTAATCTGATTAGTGATGATTTTGGTGATGATCTTATAGATGCAATTACAGAGGGAGATAGTTCTGAAATCATTGAAGGAATGAGGTGAGTCAATTATGGGGCTGAGTGTAGTGAATGTGGAATTAAAAGCATCAAACATATGCCCATTGGTTCTACATTATTCAATTACTCGGGGAAGATCATGACCAAGTAATTCGAATAAGGACAAATAAAACTCCATCGGCCAATCATCTGGGCTAGGCCTCTTATCCTTCTTGAACCATTTGAGCACGGCCTCAAGTTCCCCCATCGTCACAACCTTGTTTAGGTCCTCGGTTGCTTCATCGTCTACAAATTGTGGAAAGAGATCATCTACTTTAATAATTCCCACCAAAGAGGCTTCCTACAGGGATTTAAATAATTGACCAAAGTGAGAAATGCGCAAAGCAGCAAGATGATTAAATGATTGAATAGGTTGACCTGTCTCATTCTCCAGGGACCATATAGTGTTGATGGCCTTTTCTTCCTTTAGCAAATTGTTGAAATAACTTTGTGTTTTCATCTCCATCTTGTAACCATATGGCTTTGCTCTTAATCCTCCAGGTCTCTTCTCTTTCCTAGAGTAATCTGAGCCTTTCTGCTTCAAGTTTAATGACCCGATCTTTAGAATCGACAGTGACGAAACCTCCACATCCTGGCTCTTCTAGCCTAGCTAATTCCTCTTCAATCATCATGAGAGTGATATCATCCTTCTTTTTCTTTTCCTTGGCCCATTCAATCGTCTTCTTTTTTAGACAAGAAAGCTTAGTTGCGAAGAATTTAGACACAAGTTGTCGAGGGTTGGGAGGTCCTGATTTCCAAATATCTTTGACAAGATGAATATAGGCCTCATCCCTAAGCCAGGTTGAATTGAATTTAAATGGAGCTTTTGGCTTGGCAAAGATACCAAATATTTCTAAGTAGATCGATGAGTGATCTGAAATGCCTCTGATCCTACCCATTGTCTGAACAAAGCCAATTTTTCTAGAAGAGCTTCTTTAATGAGGAATCAGTCCAATCACCTAGCAAGCACAGATTCCCCTATTCTCTAATTACACCAGGTAAGTTGTAAACGAGCCATAGGGATGTTGATCAAGTGGTGATTGTCCAGCAGGGGGCCAATAATGTCTAAGAATGTATCTATTTGGGCGCATTTACCCCAGGATTCCACATGTCCCATTGAAAAATTAAGGTCACCTCCCAGGATAATATTATCCGATTGCATATATGATGTTTTCAAAATTGTCTCCCAAAACTCCACCCTGTTCTGAGGGAGGCCATAAAATTCACAATTCTGAGTTCCATCCTAAGTTCCTCAAAGTACACATCCGCTAATAACATTCCTTCCCTTTGCCAGACATTGAGGAGCCTCGGGACTCTAGGGTTGATGCTAATCACAATACCACCAGAACTTCCATGGGTGTCTAGTCCATGGAAGGTCCAACCATATTGTATTGCTTCTAGGGTAGAGATTATAAGTTCGCAGTCACTGAGAGTCTCTTGTAATAAGATCACATCCACCTTTTCTAATTCGAGGAGTCTCCTAAGGGCTAGTCATTTAGCGGGACCATCCAACCTGCGGCAATTAAAGGAGAGCCACTTCATTAGGGAGACGGATTCAGGGTGTTTCTTGCTCTAAGAACCCCATCAATGGATAGTTGTCTACCTTATTCTACCTTTTGACCAGCCTGATGTATGGCTTTGGTTATGAAATATTGTCTGCCTCGAGAGGGTTTGGGAATCTTCAGAGGAGGAGCTAAACCAAGACCACGTCCAGTCGCAGCTGATGGTTTTTCCAGGGAACGCAAATTGTATCTGTGGCTGGATTGAGATTCAGAAGATTCCTCCCTAGAGGACATGGTGTTCTCTAAGATAGTTGGAATGGAAAGAGGAGGAACAGAGAAAATGGCAGGGGTGGATGTCGATGGGCAAGAAATGAGATTAAGATCACAGCAAGATAGAAGGACCCCAACTTGTTATGACTAACATGTTACAGATGACTCATTTAAATTAAGAGGACCAGAGAAGGGGGAAGTGGAGACAGTACCCGGCGGCAATTCGGATGCTGTTGAGCGTGCTCTGGTGATCCTTGGCGAATGATGCGGGAGCAACCAGCAACAAAGCAAAGTCTGTTTTAAAGCAGAAAAACAGAATTAAAGCAGATTTAAAGCATATAAATTTAAAGTAGCTTTAAAGCATATATGTCTTGAGGAGACTTGATATTGATAACAGCCATGCACGCTTTTGGAGAGCTTTAGTTGGAGGAAAAACAGGAGAGGATAGGATCGATCCTTCCTAATGCATCTTATATATATGTGTAGTATGATAGGGTGTGAGATATCTTTGTGCTGTGAGGAAATTTGTGAGTGAAAAAATGTAGCCGAGCGTGAGCTCGTTCTTAAGGCTGAAATTCCTTAGTATGTAACCGTTTTGCATAATAAATAAAAGTATGCTTTAGTGTATGTTGCGTACGTTTATATGTGTTTTATAATCGAGTAGATTATGTGTTGCGTGGTTTATAATCGAGTAGATTATGTGTTGTGGGCTTGATCGGTCATCGATCAACCCCAGGAACCGATGGCGATCTAACTAACGCGTATATGTGATTGTTTGTTGAAGTAATGTGTATATTGATTGTTTGTTGAAGACGGTTTGTTGAAGACGGCACGCAGTGTGAAGGAAGATCAAGTGATCGGTCAAAATAAAGAAGGCGTTCCATACAACGATGGATCCGAATGAGAAATGTTCAACCCTTCATGGCGGGCAAGGTTGGCACGGGCCAGGCATGTGTTGCATGCAAGTTTCAAAGGAGAAAATGTTCTGCGGAGTGCCCACCAGCTCCTTCATCTTAAAACAAGTAGACGACAGCAAGAAGAGCGACGCAATGAAGTCCATCATCTACCAGGCCCATGTCAGAGAAAAGGACCCTGTGCATGGTATAATAATCATGTTGCAAACCCGGATCGAGAGACCGAGAGAAGAGCTGGAGCTTGTGAGAAGCAGATGCATTGAAATCGAATCTGCTTTAAGAAGTGACCTGCGGAATAGTTAATCAAAGGCGGTGGCATATATTTAAAATCCACATATTGCTGTGTATTGTATTATGGTTGAGCGTGGGGTTTTAATACTCAGCACGTGTATTGTAAGCTTGCAATGGTTATAAAAGGCATTCAACTGTTGTGTTTAAATGAAACCGCTTCCGTTTAGGCTTGTGGGCCCATAACCCACAGGCCCAAGTTCGAGATTTTAATGGAATTGGGATTTTGGGTTACCCCCAGATTCTCATCCCCATTAGTTGGTATCAGAGCGAGAAAAAGATTCTACGGAAGGAGGTACAGTTCTTAATAAAGTATGTATGGTCTTTATATTTTGTGTAGGTAGCAACAGAGGAAGGTGAGAAGATTGCAATAGCCTAGGGCGTTTACCAAAAGAACAAGTCCAGAGGAGAGCTTGGTGAGGTAAGAGGCAGCAAGGACGACTTGCTGTTGCAGAGGTAGATTGCAGCTCACAAGTTAAAGATATTACGAAGACCAGGAGAAGCATATGACCAGGAGGTCATAAATTTTTGTGCCTCGAGAGTCTGATGCGGGAGCAACCAGCAACAAAGCAAGCAAATGTGGACCGGAGGATCAGAACAGAGGAAAGTCTGTTTTAAAGCAGAAAAACAGAACTAAAGTAGATTTAAAGCAGATAAATTTAAAGTAGCTTTAAAGCAGATATGTCTTGAGGAGACTTGTTATTGATAACAGCCATGCACGCTTTTGGAGAGCTTTAGTTGGAGGAAAAATAGGAGAGGATAGGATCGATCCTTCCTAATGCATCTTATATATATGTGTAGTATGATAGGGTGTGAGATATCTCTGTGCTGTGAGGAAATTTGTGAGTGAAAAAATGTAGCCTAGCGTGAGCTCGTTCTTAAGGCTGAAATGCCTTAGTATGTAACCGTTTTGCATAATAAATAAAAGTATGCTTTAGTGTATGTTGCGTATGTTTATATGTGTTTTATAATCGAGTAGATTATGTGTTGTGTGGTTTATAATCGAGTAGATTATGTGTTGTGGGCTTGATCGGTCATCGATCAACCCCAGGAACCGATGGCGATCTAACTAACGCGTATATGTGATTGTTTGTTGAAGTAACGTGTATATTGATTGTTTGTTGAAGACGGCACGCAGTGCGAAGGAAGATCAAGTGATCGGTCGAAATAAAGAAGGCGTTCCATACAACGATGGATCCGAATGAGAAATGTTCAACCCTTCATGGCGGGCAAGGTTGGCACGGGCCAGGCATGTGTTGCATGCAAGTTTCAGAGGAGAAAATGTTCTGCGGAGTGCCCACTAGCTCCTTCATCTTAAAACAAGTAGACGACAGCAAGAAGAGCGACGCAATGAAGTCCATCATCTACCAGGCCCATGTCAGAGAAAAGGACTCTGTGCATGGTATAATAATCATGCTGCAAACCCGGATCGAGAGACCGAGAGAAGAGTTGGAGCTTGTGAGAAGCAGATGCGTTGAAATCGAATCTGCTTTAAGAAGTGACCTGCGGAATAGTTAATCAAAGGCGGTGGCATATATTTAAAATCCACATATTGTTGTGTATTGTATTATGGTTGAGCGTGGGGTTTTAATACTCAGCACGTGTATTGTAAGCTTGCAATGGTTATAAAAGGCATTCAACCATTGTGTTTAAATGAAACCGCTTCCGTTTAGGCTTGTGGGCCCATAACCCACAGGCCCAGGTTCGAGATTTTAATGGAATTGGGATTTTGGGTTATCCTCAGATTCTCATCCCCATCAGCGAAGGAGGTTGTGCAGGAGCGACCTATTTCCCTATGTCCATAGCCTTTGATTTTGACGTGCAATCCGCTTCCTTCTGGGTCCTTTGTTCCTTTAAGATTGATCCCTTTGCCTTCTCATAATTTCCTTCCTTTGTCTCCAGATAGGGATTGTCTTTGGAGAGTAAGGGACATTCCTTAAAGAGATGACCTACTTTGTGGCATCGCCTGCACCAGAAGGGCACCCTTTCATAGTCCAACTTTTGAAGTCTGGTGGTGTTTCTCCATTGAATCTTCAAATTTTCCTCCAGTCATTCCCGAGTATCAAGGTGAACCAATATGAGAGCGAAAGCGTAATACGTTGTTGTTATGGTTCTTCATAGTCCACAACATAATTGATATTTTGTTGATAACAAGTAAGTAATCTCCTACAAAGGGATTGATCATGTGTTGGCTCATCATACCATTCTCTAGTATTTTATATTTTTTTGTTTAAGGTTTGATTGCTCATTACTTGAAAAAGCCATTACAAAGATGGTTTCCTCATGCTACTTGCCTTCTTGAAGGGAAACCAGACTAGTAGCACAAGTTTAAAATATTGAGATTGCATTGACCCCATTTAACCAAGTCATCCGAAAAAATGAAGACCTTCCACAAGTTTCTAAAAGATAAAGAGAGATAGAAGACTCGCAAGCTCTACGTTTTGAAGCAAAATTTTGTATAACATAGCATACTCATAGTTCGAAAATTAGACAATCCTAAAGCACAATTAAGTTTGAAGGTCCACCAAGAAGGTCTGGTTAGGGGGCCACAACGTACCTAAACCTATGTATTCAGGATGACCAACAAGGAGCAACCCAAGCGCGAGAAATTGAATGTGAGCCACAAGCACCAATAGTTGAACGTGACCGAACTAAGCATGAGCCACACAACCAACCTAAGCATGAGCAGCAACCAACCTGAGCACGAACAATTAAGCCATTGTCGAAAGCATAAACCTTGTGCTTGAGCACCATGAGCCACGAACCACGTGCACTGGAGGTAGGAGCCACTAAAGGTCGCTAGCAAAAGACCACGAATTGAAACCCTTCCCAGTGAGACTCTAAATGCCCTTACAAAGACCCTTAATTGCCACCCCTATCTGTGTTGGTCCAATTTGCACAAAGCTTGTTCTAAATTGCCACAATCCTAGGATTTGGGAGTGCCTCATAATTCTTGTCAACAAAGCTTGGGCTAAAGCCAGATTTCATAGCACAAGCAGGAAGAGAATTTGTTAAAGCAAATTGTGAATTGAAATTTTTCATGAGAGGCGGTTTGATAGACGAATTATTAGCATGCAACGAGTCAGCCACCCTGTGCCCCAAAGAAGCCAAGTGAACTCTGGCAGAGAGAAAGGACCCAATGACATATTCAACGTAATCCCAATACTCCAGGCCTAAGACAACTAGTAAATACCCATTGAAGGGTCGACCCAGGGATGCATGTGAGCCATAAAAACAACCAACATTGCTACTTGATCACTACATGTCCATACACAAAAGAAGATTGACAATGTTGATTTTCGGATAAGAGGCTTATCTAAGGAGGATCACCACGATCTTCACATGAGGTTGGGCACTTCCAACCACTCGATGAGGGCCTTCAAATCATAATTTCCTGCCATCATTAATTTGTGAGGTACATCGTACAACCTCCTTTGAATTGTAACTGTCCGCAGCACCTGAGAATTTAACCATTTGTACGCTAGCTCTTATGAGAAACTTTGGTAGGACAGGTGGCCTACAATCTTGGATTTGGCTATCATTGTTAAGACATAATGTTGTGGTCATCACCCGTCGTGGGGGATCCAGTATTTGATATTTCACATATAACAAGCAATCCATTAATGATATTATACTTCATTTGATTTTTCCTAATAAGGAATTGATTCTATATTATTAGAACATTGTAGCACTCTTTAGTATTTGATACATTACTTATAACTACAATTTTTATTAGTGCTATTATATCTATAAAAGATTCAAAAATAATTAGGTTCTATCCAAAAAGATCGAGAGAGACAAACTAGCAAATATCCATTTTAATCATGAGTTTACAACATAGAAACTCAATTTTTAATATTTAAATTTAAATGTTATTTTAATTTATTGACCTAGCATGCATATTTATATCACATCTACTTCACTAAATTATGATCATAAATTTTTAATCATGTTTCCATTATAGCTTCTTTAAATCTCAATGTCTTACGGTTAAATGTCCCTTTGTTAAATGTTTGTGCAACTAGATTTACTTCTTATAGAAGTCATCTATATTGTTCAACACCATATATTCACGATTTTTTCCAACTTATTTTAGCACCATTTGCTACGAGGCAAAATTACAACCAGATATTAATGCTAGTAAACAATAGCTTTAAACACTTTGGGATATTAATTTTTAGTGTCCTATTATATTTTCAATTTATAGATTCATGAAGTAATACGATATATCAAAAAAGTTAATTTTCTCAAAGAACCATCATAAACTACCAAAATTTACAAAGAAATTTAACAATATCATGGTAAGATGTCTATTAAAAAACATCTAGTTTTCTTGATATACATGCAATGTATATGGGGAAATATAGTTTTAAATATTTACAAATTTAAGAATAAACCTAAAACAACAAATGAAAAATTAGGCTTAATAATTAACTTTACCCTAGCAATAGATTTTCAGTTGCCACCTTATAGATAGTGTTTTTACTCAATGTACTAATACATCCACTCTAAGTCAAGGTACTAATATATTCACTCTAAGTCACTGGGTCATATTTAGGTTTGAATTATGCAAAAATAAAATTTGGAAATAAATTACCATTATACTAAATTGATTACATTTGTATGAATTTTATAACAATAAAATTTGGTTATTGATTTTAGAAAGAAATGAATAAAATTTTGTTGTAACTTTATATTTTAAACAGAATATATTATTATTAATATCATAATATTACAATGTTTTTAGACACCCAATATCCAAGCTTCTTTCTCATAAGTTTTAAATCTGAAACTTAGTACTTACAAATTTAAAAATAACATTAAAAACAAACAAACCAAACCACCCAAATCTCCTCAGCAAATAATTATCATTATGCTAAAATATGCAATACAATAAATTATATTTCTGCTTCTGTTCATTCTATAAGATCTACATTTCAGAAAAGGAGTGAATAAATGAAAGGACAAGTTCAATTTTTTATTTTTTTTTGGGATAAGTTCACATTTTGTTTATTTTTTTTTTGGGATAAGTTCACATTTTGTTTCACTTTTCCTGATTTGTTTTTTCAAAATTTAAATAATTAGATTTATTTTTAAAAGACTAAATTCCTAAAAATAAAATTAATAAAGTTTTATTATTATATGCAATCATCTAGCTTTATATGCAATCATTGTATGTATCCATCTTACTCAGAGTTTTGCTATATGACATTATGACAACATGATCCAGCTCTATCCGACTGTATATGTCCTTGTCATATGTTTTACATTGTAGCTCTTTATATTGACTTAATATAATTTTTTCTTCTGAAAAAAAAAAAAAACAAAAAAATTTATCCAATTATACTTCACATTTTTACATTGTAAAATTTATAATTATATTTATATATATGAAAGAATTTAAATCACAATTATTTATAATTTCTCATAACTCTGGATATATATATATATATATATATATGTATGTATGTATGTATGTATGTATGTATGTATGTATGTATGTATGTATGTATGTATGTATGTATCAATTATTTATAATTTTTCATAACTCTAGATTTTAACCATTTTGAAAGATAAACCTTTAAAATTTCAACAGCTTTGGAAGATGAACCTTTGATATTACAAAGTAGCTCGTATTTCTACCATCAACATTTTATTGGTAGTATACACTTTGTTGGTTAAACAAAAAACAATCCTTAACTTAGTTTTTCCCTCCCTGCCTCCCTACCTCCCTACAATACAATATATTCCATATGCATTGCTATATGTACAATGCTATATATTCCATATGCATTGCTATATATAGCATATGAAAAAGATCTATTTCTACCATCAACATCAACATTTTATTGGTAGTATACACTTTGTTGGTTAAACAAAAAACCATCCTTAACTTAGTTTTTCCCTCCCTACCTCCCTGCAATACAATATATTCCATATGCATTGCTATATGTACAATGCTATATATTCCATATGCATTGCTATATATAGCATATGAAAAAGATCTATATACTAACGTTATTAGAATATATGCATTGCTATATAGTCCATATGCATTGCTATATATACCATATGAAGAATATCTATATACTAACATTAATATCCAATATTCAGCATATCATTTGCGGGAATTTAACTGGATGGAGAGAGTCCTTCCTTTCTTCCAAACACATTCGGTAACCCATTTGCGGGAATTGAACTGGGTGGAGAGGGTCATTCCTTCCTCCCAAACACATTCGGTGACCCAATTTCCTCATGAAATAGCCACTAAAATTTCATTTGTAAGTAAACAGTTATTAGCAAACAGTGGTTATATCTTTCTCCTGGGTTTATTATCATGTTACAATTGAATTGTACACGCCCTGGTCATTTCTGACATAATATTACTATCTCGATAAAATCATTATCAGGCCTCGCTGGCATTGGCATATATGCTGCAGAAACAGTTCACAAACTTTAGCCCCGTGAAACAGACTACCGTAATTGATAGAAACATCAATGGAACCCTAGGTGGGCTTTCAACCTTCTGACTTAGCATCCAAATGCTTCTGTGATTACAAGCTATATGCGACGAGGAGAGAACCAACACGGTCATTTGGAATATTAACCAACTCTGAAAGACTGTCGGGAAAGTTGTCTGGATGTATTCCTTCAGGCACAACTTGCATTAATAAGCCTCGCATACTGGCAATGAATCCTGCACACCAACATAAGTGCAGCACATGACAATTTTTCATAGTTTGGTTGTACTGCAAAATGAAAAATGTAAAAATAATGTTTCGCAGAGAACAAAACAGGGTATACGGTTGAAAGGCACAAATTCACTTCCCTCTATAAACACAGACATTGAAGCAGTAAAATGATCCTTTGGCTCAACAAATGACAGCACTGGCTATATTTTAAAGTTCTCAACTTGTCCATATAACACTTTCCAAAGGCTCTGCTTTTTATGTAATGTCGCTATCTAGCATTGAGAAAAGACTGGAGCTCGTACCTAAGGTACAAAATTATCGCCTGCATCTTGTTGCTATCTGCATATAAAAATTTGAAAGCTTGACAGACATATGGAAAAAAAAGCTTCTATTACTTCAAAACACAATTTATTCAAAAAAACTTGAACAATTATTTGTGGAAAAAATGCTAACTTATGAGTTGTTTGTATGTCCGTAAAGATTCCCACTAACAGAAGGTTGCTGCTCGACAGAATGTTCAAGACGCAAAAAGGAAATTACACGCAGATGGTATGCATCATGTTTCCAATCCCCCAATTTCTACACCCTCCATCGAAATGTAAAATCCAAAATTATCTTCTGAAATAGTAAATCATCACCTTGAACGGTAGACATTCTTTGATCCACATATTCACTCGCTAGAGGGAGTGGACCATTCACTCAGGATGTAACCCTCCACAGGTTCTACATCTGTCATCAAGTAATGAAGGTTCGTGAAACTCTGTCACTACATTATTTAGGGGGTGGACCATTGTCTCAGGATGTACCCCTCCATAGGTTCTACATCTGTCATCATGTAATGAAGATTTATGAAACTCTGTCACAATCATATTTAGCAGTTTGTTCCATCCCAAAGCTTGATAAACTTCATTGACTGGAAAGCACATTCATTCTTTTCCATGTACGATGAGGCAAAACTACAACCAACCAGATGCCGATGTTCTTAGAGGATGGCCTTTCAACACTTGGTAATAGGTATATTAACATTTTTGGTGCCCAGCTAAATTTTCTATTTACTTTTTGAAACCAGTTCTTGGTATATTTCAATCCCCAGGTTTAAAGTGTCAGCTAAATCTCATTGGAAGATAGATTCATGGAAGAGTGATATGATAAGTAATTAAGAGTCGTTTTATCATGTGAACTAACAACCATAATACTATCAAAATTAACAAAGATTTTATAAGTATCATGATAAGATGTATGTTAAAAAATCTAGCATTATTCAGAGATATGTAAAGCATGTGTATGGGACACACATAGAAAAGAAAAATTACAAAATTGGAAACCGTCCTAACACAAAAGATCATCGAGAAAATAGAAAATTAAGCCTAACAATTAACATCACTCCAGCAATAGATTTTAAATTGCCACCCTATGGTTAATGTTTTAACTCAAAGTACTAAGACATTCTCTCTAAGTCACTTGGCTGTATTTATAAATGAACTCTGCAACAATGAAATTTGGGAATAAATTACCAGTACACTAAATTGATTAAATTGGTTATAACTCAATATATATATATATATATGAGTTGCAAGTTTTTACAATCCTCTCAAACAAAAACCTATCGTTTAAACTATCCAACATTTTGGTTGTATTTAGATATGAACTATGCAACAATGAAATTTGAGAATAAATTACCAGTACACCAAATTAATTAAATTTGGTATAACTCCATATATATATATAAGTTGCAAGTTTTTACAAACCAACAAAACCTCTCAAACAAAAACCTATCGTTTAAACTATCCAACATTTTCCACAAAATCCTTTAAGTGCAACAACAGATTATCAAACTTAATTATAAGATATATAATAATTGTAATGTTCATGAACTCGATCTCTCGAATATATTTCAGCTTTTATTTGTCTTATAAGCTGTGCATTTCAGAAAGAAGTGGGTGGATAAACTCATTTTTTTGGCATTTTTTTTCCTGGCAAGGCAAAGTTCCACTTTGATCCAATCATTTTTTTCAAAATTTAAGCAATCTGAGTCATCTTAAATTATGAGCTAACCGTGGTTATATCTTTCTTCTGGATTTACTATCATGTTACAATTAATTTTAAACATCCTGATCATTTCTGTAGTATTACTATCTCCAGAAAAATGTTATCAGGGCTCGCTGGCAATAGAATATATGTTACAGAAACAGCTCACGAACTTTAGCTCCATGAAACAGACTACTGAACTTGATAGAAACATCATTGGAATCCTAGGTGGGCTTTCAACCTTCTGACTTTAGCATCCAAATGCCCAAGTTTTGGCAAGCCATATGACACAAGAAGGGAATCAACATGGTCATTCGGAATTTTATCCAACTCTGCAAGACTGTTTGGCAAGTTGTCCGGATATATTCCATCAGCAATAGGGACTGGCATGAGAGGATCAGTTAAAGCACAACTTGCATTGATACGCCTTGCATCCTGACAATGAATCCTGCAAACCAACATAAGTGCACCACATGACAATCTTTATAGTTTGGTTGTACTGCAAAATGAAAAATGTAAAAGCAATGATTCAAAGAGAACAAAAAAGGATGTATAGTTAATATGCATGAATTCACTTCCCTTTACTCACTGGCACTATCAGAGATAAACACACAGATAATAAGCAGTAAAATGAATCTTTGGCTTAACAAATGACTTCATATTCAAAACACTGTTAGCAATATCTAATATCTTCACTGTATGCTAAACCAATCAATAGTCAAGGCAATTCTATATGGGAAGGCCATTCTCGACTGATGGAATGCAAAATAAAAACCCTTCTGAAGCCAACTTTTAGGCCAAATTTCAAGTCTATTTGAAAACCGACTGGTTGGAGCCTGGAGGCCCTTTAGTTACACAGTTTTAAGGGCTAGTTCTGATCCGATTTTGAAACTGGCCGAACTCTGCTGGAGTCTGCTTTCCAGCCTATTTTTGGAGGCCAAACTCTAGAACTGTGAAAGGTCGAGTTTAGTGTGCAGTGTAAAAGGAGGTCAAGTTTAGTGTGCAGTGTAAAAGGAGGTTGAGCCCAAATTTATCTTTTGCAGACCTGTTTTTAAGCCCAAAAATCAGGACCGAATTTCTAAAAAGGTGGTCTGTTTAAGGTGTGACAACAGTGTTAAGGGAGTTGTTGTTAGCTTTTGTAGCATCGGATGGTGTTCTAGTTTCGACAGTTGTCAGAAAGGCTAAAAAACACTAGGACTCCATAACCAGAAAAGGTATTAGGAAAATCCACCTAGAGATGCCTTAATTAAGTCAATTAATCAGTAATTAAATTTTTCCTAGTCTAACTTGGGGAAAATTATTAATTAACAAAAATTAATTGAAGAATGTGATATTTCTCTAGAAACTCACATGGATCGACTAGGAAATAATCTTAGTGATTGATTAAGTTTTAATCTTCGATATTGGAGTCCCAACTAGAGATTATCAGAAGTCGATGGGTAGATGGAGGAACATACTCAAGATCGATTTCCTTGGGCAATTCAATTTGCCAAAAAAGTTCGAGCCAAAGAGGGGACACAGAGACAAAGAGGCACAAAGACAGTTGTCCTAGAGGAAGTCTTCCAGTTCCACAGAGTCAGTAGTAGAAGGGTCATATTTCCCAGAGAAGCGGCACAAAGCTAGCACACATAGCTTCAGAGGGAGATCGATTTTTTGCTTAAGGGAAGAGCGATTCAGTTGCAGTTGGTCTGGAAATTCTCCAGGAGGCCAAGCGAATTCCTTCCAGAGGTGGGGTCAGCTAGGACATCATCCTTCCAGCAGTTCAAGGACTTAGCGAGTCAGAGCTTACGCAAGCACTATGTTGACCACTACGTGTCAATGACCCATAGCAGTACACCCCCTTTTTCACAAAAGGGATAGCACCTAATCGATGTGTTCCTGCCATCCAGCAATCATCATCAGCTTGAGGATCATCTTATAACGTAAACCCAGTCTGCATGTGTATAATGTAAATAATTTCAATAGATCCGTGTCGTGTATGTAATCACCTAGGTAAACCTACTTTTCTGGTGACGATCTACATTCCGGGAGGTTTTTTGTCTCACCGATCCATTCTGGATGGTCGGCAGAGTTTTCCTTCAGCCTTACCCCAAAGCCAGAGTGGATTTCGTGACTGGTACCTTAAGGAAGTTCTAATGTTTTAGATCGAATCTATGTAAAAGTGATTTGGGAATAATCTTAACTATTTGGTTAGATTATTTTATTACAAATTGTTTGATCTGCTACATTATATTTGTGTCGCAAATCTAGGTAGTTTGTGAGGGTCCTTTTTAGATGGGTGTTCCCCCTTGAGATGTAAAAAATGTAAAAACATGATGTAAAGTGTCTTGAGGGTTAAAAAAATAATTTATCTCCTCATAGGTCCTAGGTCCTAGGTAAATTTAAATTTTCTAAAGGTAAAATTCGTGGGTCCTTTAAAAAATTAAATTTTAACAGGTCCAAGGACTAAAGTTAATTGATTATTTTGCTAAATTTTATGCCTTAGGTCCCTGGGGTTAAGTCAAAGTCAAAATTTTGAGGAAATTAACGCAAATTTTTAATTTTTTAATTTATTAAAATGCATTTAATTGAAAAATTCAAAATTTCCTCAATATTTAAAATTTCAACGGATGAGACTAAAAGAAATTTTGATCCTCATCAACAGTCAAGATCACTTTGACAAGGATCACTCGAACTAGCTGTTGGAAGATTTATTTTTAAATAAGAGGTCATTTGTCAGTTGAGATCATCTGATCTTTTGATTGTGTACGAAGCGAAAAACTCTCTTGTAATCTTTTTATGAGCAATAAAGAAAGACTTTGGGGTTAATTTCTGCTAGTGTTACTCTTCATGGAAATGTTGTAAGATGTATTATTTTCGTGCGTAATTTCTTTCTTGCCATTAATAATAGCTTCTAAAGAGCGATTTGAGTACAGGTATCTTGCTCGGCCGTTGGAGTTTGAATCAGTGTGGAAAAAGTCCCGAAAAATTTGCGATTTATTCCTAAAATCACGATTTTTTGGGCAAAAGGATTAAATCGCGCGACTTTTTGGCGATTTTTTCGTTTACGAAAAAATCACGATTTTATCGAAATAATCCCGATTTAATCGGGAGTCGATGGAAAAAATCGGCTTCCATTTTTTATGCGTGGATAAAATGCCGCAAAGGGTGATTTCGGTTCATTTTCGCTGTGCGTTTTCACTGTTTTGGCTGCTGTGGAGAATCGAGGGTTACGTTCCAACTTCCGTTTGCAACTTTGCCATTGCGTGGAGAGGAGCCGGCAAGGTATGTTAAACAGTTAATGTTTCAGTCAAGGACCAAGGTTAATGTTAATGTTTCAGATTTCCTGTAAATGTTAAACGCTGTTAAAAATTATTAAATCTTACATTTCAGCGGATTGTCAATGGTCATTGTATTGTAATATATGTCTACGACTCTACCAATGTGAAGCCTTGTAGGCTGTAGCTACTGCAAGACAGTATTATAAATTTAATAATTTATAACCAAACCCTTAACTCGCTGACAGAAAAACCCTTGTAGCAGAACCCTTACTGCAATCATCAATTCATGGTTAATGAACAGTCAATCAAGATATTTTAACGCCAATATACAAAGCAATCTGCTACAATAAGAAAATACTCATGTTTTGTTGATAATTCGATCACTAGTTAGGGGCCAGGGCTTCTGAAATTTGCTCAAAAAACAGTTTTGGTCACAAATAATTTTACAACAATACGCAAGTCCACAATGAACAGGACTGATTTGTCCAAGAAAACCAGTAATGTACCAATTCAATACTGTATGTAAAATGAACCAGATTCACTGCCTTAATTCCTGCTAACAGCTACAGAGTCTGAGCTTCTTTCTTGGCCTACTGTCAATAGTTTAGAGTAAGTTCCTGCTACAAATCTGTAGGGAACAAAGTCCTGCAAAAACCCTACTGTGCTCTATGTCAAATATAGCCAAATAGGATCAGCATACATACATTGTTTGAGTGATCTGTTTCAGGACATCATTTAGGACTATTTTGATGGATCATTGCTACATAAACGTTACTCCTATTGCTGGTCCAAGGGAATGCCGAATAGCTTTAAGCCTTGTACCAAACCAAAACAATCTTGCACTTAGTTCCTTTGCTGATTAGAAATTTAGAATTATAGCCTCTTTAAGACATGCAGACTCTATATTATATATTATATATTATATTAGAATTATAGACTCTAAGATATGCAGAGTCCAGACTCTATATTTATTATTTCATAATCATAAATGAATCAATGATAAAAGTTTTATGTACTATAAATTTGTTTTATGTTAAATTTACTAATTTGTTTTTAAATTCAAAGTGCAATACAAATTATATTTTGCCGATTTGAAGGCTGAAGCAATTTAATTTGTTTCAATTTTTTTTGTGCCCAGGTTTAAACTTTAAATTCAAGCTCAAAGTTTAAAACAAAATGCCAAGGATTTTGGACGCTATGTGGGAGTTTGGTGAGCCTGATATTACACCCGAAACTGGGGGGATCAATAGAATGTATTTGACTTGCAAGTTGTGCAGCAAGCATATGTCAGGAGGTATCAACAGATTAAAATTCCATTTGGGGCAAAATGTTGAACTTTGCACAATTACAACTCCAGAAATCATCCAACAAGCCATTCAGTCATTGATGGATAAAGAGGACGGAAAAGACACCAGGGCCGCACTAAAAAACCAACTTGTAGGGGGCTCAAGAGTGGGGGGAATTGAGAGTGGCAGTGCTTCTTTAGCAGCATCACCTTCCTCACCCATGGGTACTCATCCTTCTATCTCATCTTTTTTTGTTCCTAGAACAACAACTGGTTCACTACCTGGGATCAAATCAGCAGAAAAAAAGGAAAAGGCAAAAGCTGACAGGTTGGTCAGTAAGTGTCTTCTATGGAGTGATGTTCCTTTCAACATTGCCAAGACAAACCCATTCTACCAGCCTATGTTTGATGCTATCGCTGTCGTTGGCTCGAGGTACAAAGCCCCCACCTTTGCGGAATTGAGAGGGCCTCTTCTTCAAGATGAAAACACTGATTGCACTACTAGATTGGCAAAGTTTAGGGCATCATGGGAACACACTGGATGCACAGTCATGTTAGATGGTTGGACTGACCAGAAGGATAGGACCCTTCTTAACTTCTTGGTTAGTTGTTCCAAGGGGACAATGTTTATGAAATATGTTGATGCATCTGCACACATTAAAGATGCACGTTTATTATGTGAGTTGTTGGACATATTCATTCGGGAAGTAGGCCCAAGCAATGTTGTCCAAGTCATAATGGACAACGCTGCAAATTATGTTGCAGCTGGCAAGATGCTTATGGAGAGGTATCCTAACTTGTTTTGGACACCTTGTGCTGCTCATTGCATTGACTTGATGTTGGAGGATATAGGTAAGATTCCTACTGTGAGGGATATTGTTGAATCATCCAAGAGCATGACAAAATTTATATATAATCATGCATCTGTGTTTAGCTTGATGAGAAGATTCACCAACAAGAAAGAGTTGGTGCGTCTTGCCATTACACGATTTGCCACTACTTTCATATCTCTTCAGTCTCTGTTGAATTCTGTGTGGGATGTGAAGAGCATGTTTCTCTCAGCGGATTGGCGTTTTTTATCTATTAGCCGCAAACCGGAGGGAGAGGGCATATGCAGACTAGTTTCATATGATCAGAGCTTTTGGGTAGGAGTAAAGGAGGTGTGCGCCATTTCAAAACCTTTGGTAAGGGTTCTTCGGTTGGTTGATGGAGACAAGCCCGCAATGGGCTACTTGTATGAGGCCATGGATAGGGCCAAAGAAGCCATTTGTGCTTATTATGCAGATAAGGGAGACAAGGGGTTAGTGAAACAACAGGTCATATGGAGAGTGATTGATTAGCTATGGAACAATACCCTCCATCGCCCCATTCATGCTGCAGGTGTCTACCTCAACCCTGCATTTTCTTACGCTTGTGGTTTCAGATTTGATGCCGAGGTGATGGATGGATTCTTCACTTGTGTCGAGAGGATGGTGTCATCTGAGCAAGAACGTGAGGAGATTTCTAAAGAAATGGAGGTCTATAGGATGGGAGGTGGCACATTTGGTTTTAACATGGCTATTAAGAATAGGACGACCAAAATGCCAGGTAAGCTTCAGTTTGTTTCAAACTTTCAAGTTTAGAATTTCAATGTTTTTTCTTATGTTTCTCATTTTTCTTTTAACTCATAGATGCTTGGTGGACAAGCTATGGTGCCAGAGTACCCCATCTCCAAAAGCTTGCCATTCGAGTGCTCAACCAAACATGCAATTCCTCTGAGTGTGAGCGCAACTGGATTGTATTTGACAAAATACACTCCAAAAAGCGCAACAGGTAAAAAGATTTCAAATTAATTTTTTTGAATTCATTTGATTAATTTTAATATTTAAATTTTCTAAGTACTAATTTACAATCTATGACCCTAATACAGATTGGAGTCCCAACGCCTCAATGACATGGTCTATGTCTACCACAATCTTTGATTGTGGGTGAGACAACTTCAAAAACCTACTGATGTGGAAGCCATCTCATTGGACAATATTGATACCACTTCTTCATGGAGAGTTGACATTGAGAGGCCGATCATGGACTCGATCCGGGATTGGTTAGGTGTGGATCTAGAGGATGTAGCAGTTGCAGAGGAGGGAGAGCCAGAGATAGAGGAGGAGGAGCAACATCAGGGTCAGAAGGCAGTAGCAGAGCTGGATGAGGATGCTGAGGAGGAGGTGACACCATCTAGGATGGGCAACAGCAGCAGCATAGCACAAAAGCCACCTCTTCCATCGACTTCTAGAGAACGATTGAGTCCATTTGATTTTGTATCCCCAGGGGCAAGGCCTTCTTCCTCTAGAGGAAAAGGCAAAACCATTCCCTATTCCCGTAAAAGGGGAAGAGGATCTCAATGACTGATTACTTGATGACTTTTAGATGACTCATGATATACATTTATTATATTTTTTGTTGATATTTTGACTCTTGAGATTTGAGACTCAGACAGGACTCAAAATTCAGGAGTTGATTCACTATTTTGACATGTGATGTAGCACTATACTTCATATACATATTATAAATTAGCTTTCTTTACATGTTTATGTGGAAATGCATTTATTTGATGTTGTGGATACTCTAGATGTTAAAAAAAAATAAAATAAAAATGAATAATTTTGTGTTTTTTTAATTTTGCCAACCTTTTGCCGATTTTTTCAAAAAACTCCCGACTTTACCGAGTTTTTCAACTTTTGGACCCTTGCTGAATTAATCCCGACTTTGACTTTTTCCACATTGGTTTGAATGATAATTTAATTTTTGAATATAATAGCAGGTATCTCTACTAGATCTGAATTTTATTATTGTTTTCTCGCTCTATGTTGACGGTTGAATTGAGTTTTGCAGGAAAATCCTTGATTATAGATCATCGGGCATTCGAGGAAGTTCTCGGCTAAACCAGCCAACTCCCGATCCGTGTTTTCTGAATAGCCCAGTTTGAATTTGATCCCAGGCTTATCATAAGATATTTTTATGGGTGATGCATGAGGGTTTTGAGCTCAGTACCTCCTTTAAAAACTACAAAAAAACTTAATTTTTTTTTTGTGCTAAATCGTTAAATCTGGCTGTTGAGATCATCAGATCTGGGAGCGGAGTCAGACTCACACTCCCTAGATCTGATAGATCTTCCATTTATGTACATAGGTCTGTAATTAATTTTAGTTTTCTGACTTTGGTTTTCGGGGTTTTAGTGTTTTTTGGGTCATATCGTTTGGGTGTTTTTGTTGTATTGCAACTACAAATATGACGCTGAAAGTTGTGCAGAGCCAAATCTAGGCCCTGGAAGGTAAAATCTGGAATCTGGTTTATTTTGGTAGGGATTATGTCCAGATTCTGAAGTCCAAAGGTTTAAATTTAAATTCAGATCTGGAAATTTCATGAAGTTTTCAGGGTTAAATCTGAAGCAAGTTGATTCAAATTTTTAAATTAAGATTTCTGGAAAATTCTTAAAGAAGTTATGGTCGATTTAAGGGGTTGTTAGGCTACCATTTGTCCGATTTCTACCTTGTTTTGGGGTTTCATTGTGCAAATTCGAAAAAAAAAAATTGACCCTCTCCCCTATCTGCGTTCTCTCTTGGATGTTCGTTGCCATTCTTCTGCATATCCAACAGTCCCGTTCATCCAATCTGCATTCCATCCAGCTCTCAGCCTTATCCAATCCATCCCACGTAGATCCACGCTATCTCCAGACCCTCAAAGCCCCTGTCATTGTTGTCCATTTTTGCACATCCGTTGTCATTGCAGCTCCCTCGTCCATCCCTCAATCATCTCTACAGCTCATCCCTATCCATTGTCCATCGCACATCCTTCGAGCTTTAAACCTGCAATAAATATTCCTAACGTTGTCCATTGTTTGCCTTGCTCCCAAGATCTGCGTCCAAAATTCTCTCCTTCACGGCCCTCGCTGGCAGCCACGTTTTCCCTTTTCACATCCCCAACACATCCGAACCACCATAACCCTCTTAGTCTCCCTGCAATCCGCGTCCCTCATCATTGCTAACCCGCAGCTACTGCTCCATTCACCAAGCACAGTCTTCTCTGTCGTCAATCTCTTCATTGCTCTGAAACCTGCAGCAGCAAAAAAAATGAACGCATTTGACTTCTTTTCTTTTATTATGCATGCTTTAGGTTAGGTCTTAGTTTCATTAGTTATTTTTTCATTTTTTGTTTAGGTTTGTATATACATTAAAGTCAAGGGTCAAGATTGAAATGTATCTTGATTTTTTTTTTTTTTTTGAAATTCGATTTTGAATTTTTCTTTTAATTGACTTTTATTTTTTAACTCTTTTTTTATTTCATTTCTTATTTTAATTTTAATTTTCAGTTTTGGCTTCGGCTTTAATTTTTTTATTTCATTTTATTCAGTTTCACATTTTTCCAATCTTATGATTTTAATTTTATTCATTTAAATAAAAATAAAAATAAAAAATCGATTTTGTTTCTTTTGATTTCATTTTTTTTTTATTAAAAAAATATGTAAGTCTTAAAAAACTTTAAAAATGTTCTAAATTTAAAAAAATCTAAAAATCATAAAAAAAGATTAATTAATCATAAAAATAAAAATAAAATAAAATAAAAATTTAAAACTTTAAAAAATTTTGAAAAATAAAAAATTAAATAAACTAGAGGATCGCGCTTTAACATTAAAAAAAAATTAACGTGGCCTATGGCCCATTAAAAATTTTGATTTTTTTTTAACCCTTTCGTTTAATTAATTTCCTAAGGAACAATTGAATCGATAACTTAAAATTCCTTGGTGTTACTGGTATTAAGAGCAAAATCTAAATTTTTCATGATTTTTCTATGATCAAGGTGCAATAAACATTTTTAATCATATTTCACTATTGGAGAAAACTAATTGAATCTAGATCTTGTTCATCAACGATAATTGTCTTAAATCTGGAATATCTTGCGTGATACAGTGTTGGGCGTTTTTGTGGATTATTTATGATTGTCACTTTTCGTCACATATTGAAAATCGTTCTAGATAGCTTGTTTTATTGATGGATAATTCAAATATCAAAGGCACTAGTCTATAATTGTTTCTATCTTGTGGTCGTGTCTTGTTTACATTGGCGTTTAATCTATCAATCTGATTTAATTGTTTAGATTCATCAAGTTGTCCATCATTAAAATCTCCTAGAGCCCGTGATCCACAGGCTTTCTCATCCATTTACCTTAGGGACTACCCCCCTTGACTTGCCTAGGAGAGAGTCTAAACGGAGTAAGGATTAAGAGTGACAGCGCTTACTCTGAGCATTGTCGCGCTGCCTAGGCACTTTGCACGACAACATTTTTGGTGTCGTTGCCGGGGATAGAGTTTTTTTGTCCTTGGTCCTCACGACATTTCTTCAACATTCATCTTTTATCTGTCTCATCTCTCATTCAAGCCGGCAAAGTCAAAACTTCTTGGCATTGCCACCGGGGACAGAGTTTTTTATGTCCTTGGTTTCTTCGACATCGTTTTAATCATCTCATCTTTTCCGCCATTCATTAGCCTGTCAAGCGGCACAACATTTCCTGGCGTCATTTGATCTTTTCATCGCCCTATCTTTCGTCATCTCGTTAATCGTTTCATCTGCACCTTTAGCACCTGGACATTTCGGTTAGTTTCTTGTTTGGGTGGCAACTCCACTTCTTCCATTTATTATTTCTCAGACAAGAAGCACTCCCTTATATCCAGTCGTTTGTTGCCTTTTGGATCCTAGAGTTAGATTCATGTTCAAGTGGCGACTCCACTTCCTTCATTTCGACAAGAATTTCTACTAGAAGCTCCCTTCTTGTGGATCTCTTGATTTTCTTGAGTAGAGGTCTCTCTCTATCATCCATTTGGTCCCTCATTATTCATCATGGATTATTCATTTACCCCGTGTCATTTTACTGATGTTCTCGTGATATCCGGAAGTGGCCATTCATAAATTGTTCTTTGTTCTCGAGTGGTGATTCAGACGCTATTAGAAAGCATTTATGCAGGTTTACTCATACAATGCTCATATATTGTAGTTCCCCCCAGTATGATCATGAAGATGTCAAAATGCGTTTATTTGCCTTTTCTTTAGAGGGTGATGCTTTGAATTGGTTTAATAATTGTCCTGAAAATTCTTTCGCTTCTTTACAAAACATCGTCAATGCTTTTAAAGATAGATATGGTTATCAAGGTAGCTCGCCTTGTGCCCCTAAAATTATGCAACAGAATGAAAGTGATTTTGTGAAGGATCAAGCTGTCGATGAAAGATTTCAAGACAATTCTCCATATCAGAATGTGCCATCCATCTGTAGCATTGCAGATCAAATCCATGATAGTGGAAACGCAGGAACAAGTTATCAAATCAGTGTCGACCATGAAAAGGAAGATGATAAGCAAATTATAGAAGAACTAAAGCAGTTGGTTAAAGACATGCAGTTCAGCCAAACGCAGCTAATAAAAAATATGGAGCTTAATCAAGAAAAATTTGTACCTGATTACGTCAAGGATATGAGAACTTTATACACCCACCTGGAAAAGCGAGATAAGGAGATGGAAACCATGAAAGCTAATCATGACAGGGAAATTAATTCCATGCAAAACAAGTTATTAACTATGGATGAAGAAATGACCATCATGACATTCAATTATAATAATCAGTTGGCTACCATGCAAGCAAATCATAAGAAAGAGATAAACTATATGCAAAATTGTTTCATGGGCATGAAAGCAAAGAATGAAAAAATAATAAAAGATGTGGAAGTTGGTTAGATATGCATTTAGAATAAGTTACTGACCATGGAGGAAAACCATTCCAAGGAAGTCAATGCTATGAAGGTTGAACACTCTAACCAGATGGATGCCATAACAATACAGGTACTGAAATTTCAGCATCGATCAAAGGATGAAAGAAACAAGGAGACGTCAATAGATCAAAAGCCTCCTTATCTGCTATAGCAAGCTCCATCTTATTATGAGAAGGTCATTTGCTCCATTGAAAAGTGGCTAATTGAAGGTGACCCAGATAAAACAAAAATTGATAAGAATCAAATGCAGAATGAAGAAAGACATGTCATGCATACCCTACATACTTCATCTGAGAGTTTTGAAACAGAATGTTCCACGTCATCAGTGATACACCCTGCCACAAAGAAAAAGCGCAAGAGAAAAAGAATGAAAAAGCGATTTGATGCATCAAATGGCCGCGAGCAGCTTGATTTTTGGATAGGAAAAAGTCCTACCGTATGTAGGATTAGACATGGCACATCCGAGAAACAGCCGATAGATTTGCTTGAAAGCAGGCAAATGCTCAGTGTGAACTATATTGAACACATCTGTTGCCATGGGGCATCTTTGTATTGTATTTCTAACCTTATGCCCTATTATTTCAGTATTTCATTTTGTAGTTAGATTTGTGTTTTTCATGTTATTAGACTAGTTAATAAATGAAGAGCTTATATATTT
Organism: Pinus tabuliformis; assembly: GCA_031772625.1. Taxonomy (NCBI): domain Eukaryota; kingdom Viridiplantae; phylum Streptophyta; class Pinopsida; order Pinales; family Pinaceae; genus Pinus; species Pinus tabuliformis. The sequence goes on from CM062820.1 coordinate 162,029,654, forward strand.
CTTGTGCTTAACGTTACATGAAGATTTTTGGATGGACGCTACTTATGTTTTGTTGTGTGTTGCATGGATGCAAATTCTGGACTCTCACATTCCTCCAGTGCAGCAACAGGTCCCCAAGTAGAGCCAGATGTTGACCACTACATGTCAATGACCCATAGCAGACCCTTTTTCCCAAAAAGGGATAGCGCCTGATCAATGTGTTCCTGCCATCCAGCTATCATCATCAGCTTGAGGATCATCTTATAATGTAAACCTAGTCTGCATGTGCATAATGTAAATAACTTCAGCAGATCCGTGTCGTGTATGTAATCACCTAGGTAAACCTACTTTTCTGGTGACGATCTACATTTCGGGAGGTATTTTGTCTCACCAATCCATTCTCGATGGTCGGCAGAGTTTTCCTTCAACCTTACCCCAAAGCCGGAGTGGATTTTGTCACTAAGATCTTAGGGAAGTCCTAGTGTTCAACATCGAGTCTATGTAAAAGTGATTTGGGAATAATCCTGACTATTTGGTCAAATTATTTTATTACAAATTGCTTGATCTGCTAGATTATATTTGTGTCGCAGATCTGGGTAGTCTGTGAGGGTCCTTTTCAAATGGGTGTTCCCCCTTGAGATGTAAAAAATGTAAAATCATGATGTAAAGTGTCTTGAGGGTTAAAAAAATTATTTATCCCCTCATAGGTCCTAGGTCCTAGATAAATTTAAATTTTCCTGACGTAAAATTCATGGGTCTTTTAAAAAATTAAATATTAACATGTCGAGGGACTAAGGTTAATTGATTATTTTGCTAAATTTTATGCCTTGGGTTCCCGGGGCTAAGTCAAAGTCAAATTTTTGAGGAAATTAATGCAAAATTTTAATTTATGAATTTATGAAAATGCATTTAATTGAAAAATTCGAAATTTCTTCAATATTTAAAATTTCGACAAATGAGATTAAAAGAAATTTTGATCCTCATCAACGGTCAAGATCACTTTGACAAGGATCACTCGAACTAGCCATTGGAAGATTTATCTTTAAATAGAAGGTCATTTGTCAATTGAGATCATCCGATCTTTGATCGTGTACTAAGCGAAAAGCTCTCTTGTAATCTTTTTATGAGCAATAAAGAAAAACTTTGGGGTTAATTTCTACTGGTGTTACTCTTCATGGAAATGTTGTAAGATGTATTATTTTCGTGCATAATTTCTTTCTTGCCATTAATAATAGCTTTTGAAGAGCGATTTGAGTATAGGTATCTTGCTCAGTCACTGGGATTTGAATGATAATTTAATTTTTGAATATAATAGCAGGTATCTCTATTAGATCTGAATTTTATTATTGTTTTCTCGCTCTATTAACGGCTGAATTGAGTTTTGCAGGAAAATACTTGATTATTAGATCATCAGGCGTTCGAGGCAGTTCTCAGCTAAATCAGCCAACGCTCAATCCATGTTTTCTGAAGAGCCCAGTTTGAATTTGATCCCGTACTTATCATAAGATATTTTTATGGGTGATGCATGAGGGTTTTGAGCTCAGTACCTCCTTTAAAAAATTCAAAAAACTTAATTTTTTTTTGTGCTAAATCGTTAAATTTGGCTGTTGAGATCCTCAAATCATCAGATCTAGGAGCGGAGTCGGACTCACACTCCCTAGATCTGATAAATTTGCCTTTATGTACATAGATCTGTAATTAATTTTAGTTTTCTGACTTTGGTTTTCGGGGTTTTAGTGTTTTTTGGGTCATTATGTATATCGTTTGAGTGTTTTTGTTGTATTGCAGCTACAGATCTGAAGCTGAAAGTTGTGTAGAGTCCAGATCTAGGCCCCGGAGGGTAAGATCTAGAATTCTGGTTTATTTTGGCAGGGATTATGTCCAGATTCTGAAGTCCAAAGGTTTAAATTTAAATTCAGATCTGCAAATTTCGTGAAGTTTTCAAGGTTAAATTTGAAGCAGGTTGATTCAAATATTTAAATTAAGATTTCTGGAAATTTCTTAAAGAAATTCTGGTGGATTTAAGGGGTTGTTGGACTACAATTTGTCCAATTTTTGCCTGGTTTTGGGGTTTTATTGTGCAAATTCGAAATTTTTCTTTTACTCTCTCCTCTGTCTGCGTTCTCTCTTGGATGTTCGCTACCATTCTTCTGCATATCCAATAGTCCCGTTCATCCAATCTGCATTCCATCCAGCTCTCAGCCTTATCCAATCCATCCCATGTAGATCCACGCTATCTCCAAAACCTCAAAACCACTACCATCGTTGTCCATTTCTGCACATTCGTTGTCATTGCACCTCCCTCGTCTATCCCTTGATCATCTCTACAGCTCATCCCTATAGCTCATCCCTATCCGTTGTCCATCGCACATCCTTCGAGCTTCAAACCTGCAATAAATATTCCTAACGTTGCGCATTGTTTGCCTTGCTGCCAGGATCTATGTCCAAAACCCTCTCCCTTCACGGCCCCCGCTGGCACCCACGTCTTCCCTTTCCACATCCTCAACACATCCGAGCCACCATAACCCTCTTAGTCTCCCTGCAATCCACGTCCCTCATCGTTGCTAACCTGCAGCCACTGCTCCATTCACCGAGCACAGTCTTCTCTGCCGTCAATCTCTTCATCGCTCTGAAACCTGCAGCAGCAAAACAAATGAACGCATTCGACTTCTTTTCTTTTATTATGCATGCTTTAGGTTAGGTCTTAGTTTCATTAGTTATTTTTTCATCTTATGTTTAGGTTTGTATATACATTAAAAGTCAAGGGTCAAGATTGAAATGTGTTTTGATTTTTTATTTTTTTTTTGAAATTCGATTTTGAATTTTTCTTTTATTTGACTTTCATTTTTTTAACTCTTTTTTTATTTCATTTCTTATTTTTATTTTTATTTTCAGTTTTGGTTTTGGCTTTAATTTTTTTATTTCATTTTATTTAGTTTCACATTTTTCAAATCTTATGATTTTAATTTTATTCATTTAAATAAAAATAAAAAATAAAAATCGATTTTGTTTTCTTTTGATTTCATTTTATTTCATTTTTTTTTAATTTTGATTTTAATTAAAAAAATACAAAAGTCTTAAAAACACATTAAAAAAGCTCCAAATTTAAAAAAAAAAAAATCTAAAAATCCTAAAAAAAGATTAATAAATCATAACAATAAACAAAGAAAAAATAATTTGAAAAAGTTTTAATAACTTTAAAAAATTTTGAGAAATTAAAAATGAAATAAACTAGAGGATCGCGCTTTAACATTAAAAAAAAATTAACATGGCCTATGGCCCATTAAAAATTTTGATTTTTTTAACCCTTTCATTTAATTAATTTCCTAAGGAACGATTGAATCGCTAACTTAAAATTCCTTGGTGTTGCTAGTATTAAGAGCAAAATCTAAATTTTTCATGATTTTTCTATGGTCAAGGTGTGATAAACATTTTTAATCATATTTCACTGTTGGAGAAATCTAATTGAATCTAGATCTTGGTTATCAACGATAATCGTCTTAAATATGGCATATCTTGCGTGATACAGTGTTGGGCGTTTTTGTGGATTATTTATGATTGTCACTTTTCGTCACATATTGAAAATCGTTCTGGATAGCTTGTTTTATAGATGGATAATTCAAATATCGAAAGCACTGATCTATAATTGTTTCTATCTTGTGGTCATGTCTTGTTTACATTGGCATTTAATCTATCAATATGATTTAATCGTTTAGATTCATCAAGTTGTCCATCATTAAAATCTCCTAGAACCCGTGATCCACAGGCTTTCTCATCCATTTACCTTAGGGATTACCCCCCTTGACTTGCCTAGGAGAGAGTCTAAACAAAGTGAATAAGGATTAAGAGTGACAGCCCTTACTCTGAGCATTGTCGTGTTGCCTAAGCACTTTGCGCAACAACACACTACACAGAGGCTCACGCAAAGGCTATACAACTAACTAGTTTTGCTAGTTGTTGACGCTGGATCAAGCGTGGTGTTGAAGTATTTGCCTCAGAGATATTTTGGCCAGATTATTTTGTTGATTGGGTTGCCAATTAGGCATCCATAGATTGTACTCAGCATTTCTCACCGTTTCTTAATAATAAAAACCCTTAGTTGCTGCACTGGTTTTCCCACATTAGGATTTTCTGGGGACTTTTGTCCAAAAACAACAGTGTTATATTTGTGTGTGTGTGTGCAAGTATTTTATCAGTTTCCTGTGTATCTTCCACAGTATTTTTATTTGTGAATATTGCAACGTTTTTAATTCATTGTTGTCGTAGCAATAAACTGCTAAATTAATTTACAGTTAGAAGAATTAATCCCAGTTGTTGTAATAAAATTTCAGTAGTGAAATTTTCACATGGTATCAGAACGATTTTGATTAGACGAGGAAGCTTAGAAGCAGAAGAAGAAAATTCATTGTTCAGAGGGAGCAGCAACACGAATTTTGTGGGGCTGCGCAGTGCCTAGCTAGGCTATGCGAATTGCTGGGCAGTTTGATTTTTCAATGCAGGGTTGCAAAAAAAATTGAATTGCCAAATTGAGTGATTCCAGCAGGAAAGGGAGCACCAATAGCTCAGATTTTCGCTGAGCGATTCCTTGTTTGGGCACAGAAGGGTTTTACAGCAATTGTTAGAGAAAAATCAGCGTTATGTGGAAGAGGAAGCACACACACACAGAGAATTTCTCACAGAGCATTTCTAGTTCAAAAATCCAAATTTCCAGTCGCAGTCGACAATAGCTGCAAGCAAATTTACTCCAGAAGGGAACGTGAATAGTAGATTCAACAACCAAGCAAGTAAAAGAGGGAGATTTTCGTTCCAATTTCAGAGATGGCCACAACTAGGCTTAGAGATCAAGATAGGTTGGAGGGAGCCTCCAACTATGTCATTTGGAAGGCTAGGATGTCCTTCCTGTTAGATGAGCATGGTCTGAAAACCTATGCAGAGAATGTTGTGGCAGTAACGACAGATGCAGATCAACTAAAATAATACAGAAAGAAATGGCTAAGGCAAAGCGAATGATCCAAGATGGAGTTCGGGACCACATAGTTTCACATATATCTGCCAAGAATATTGCCAAGGAGATGTGGGATGCTCTCGCTCAGCTATATCAGAATCCTTCCGAGTAGCGGAAGATGTTCCTGAAAGAGAAGTTGAGAAACATCAGGATGTATAAGGGTGAAGGAATTGATCCCTTTCTCACCAGAATTCAAAAAATTTGGGATCAGCGAGCAGCAATTGGGGAGGCGCCTCAAGATATCGAGTTGGTGCATTTGACATTGAACAGTATCTTAGAGCACTGGGAGATCTTCATCCAAGTCATTTTGGGATGACATACTCTACCTAGGTGGGGCAGGATGTGGTCAGACCTGTAGCAAGAGGAGATGAGGCGAGCACTAGTGAATACCTCCATCAACGGAAGCAATAGTAAGGGTTCGAAAAGTGAGAAGGAGGAAGAAAATATGGCCGTTGCATCAAAGGGACCCAGTCAAGGACAAGGGCAAAAGAAGAAAAAGAAGAACCTATCTAAGGTCAAGTGCTACAGGTGTGGCAAGTTTGACCACTACAGTACTCAATTCCCTCAAAGGAAGAAGGACAAGCAGAAGAAGCAAGACTAGGCGGCAACATCCGCAGAGATAGACAAATTGTCCTCCAAGTTGGAGGAAGACTTTGCCATGTTTGCAACTATACCTCCAAGAGTGAGGTGGGGTGATATGGAGTTAGGTCCTAGAGTTGCACAGATTTGGGTAGGGTCCATTAAGTCCTCTTCCTCATGGATCATTACCTTGCTACAGAAGCCGATAGTATTCAGTAGCAGGATGAATCAGTATCAGTTGATGCAGTTAGATTTCAAAGTGATATTTGTAGACTAGTTGCAGTTAGCTACTGAGGAGCGCAGATGCAGTGTTGACAATAGAGCAAGAGGCTCAGTGGCAGAGTCAACAGCAACACAAATTCCCAGCAGATAGCACAGAGTTTAGTAGCAATCAGATGCTCAGGAGACAGATGCAACACAGAGACACAATTGATTTAGTATTTCGAATGCTTCTCAAATGCAATAGCAGCATCAACAGTTGAGAGAGTTACAATGCAGATGGAGAGTTGGCAACAGTATAGCAACAGCACAGACGTACCATCAGATTTGCGCAGTGGCAGGAAATCACATGGTCAGACATCAGTAGCGTATGGAGGATGATGCTGAGACAGGGTGTTGGAAGCAATTTAGCACTAGAACACCTTCCTCGCTAAGAGGAAGTGTTATTTTTTGTAGCATCGGATGGTGTTCTAGTCTAGACAGTTGTTAGAGAGGCTAAGAAACAATAGGACTCCATAACCCATAAAAAGGTTTCAGGAAAATCCACCTAGAGATGCCTTAATTAAGTTAATTAATCAATAATTAAATTTTTACTAAGTCTAACTTAGGGAAATTTATTAATTAACAGGAATTAATTGAGGAAGATGAGGTTTCTCTAGAAACTCACACGGATCAACTACGAAATTATGTCAACCATTGATTAAGTTTTAAACTTGGTCGTTGAGTACCAATTGGAGATTATAAGAAGTAGTTGTTGGGTAGATGGAGGAACATACATGAGATCGATTTCCTTGGTCAAATCGACTTTGTAGAGAGCAGTGGCAGTTTGCCAGAGAGTTCGATCCAGAGGGGATGCAAAGACATAGAGGGGCAGAGATAGTGAGTCTAGAGGAAGTCTTCTAGTTACGAAGAGTCAACAGCAGAAGCGTTGTATTTCCCAGAGAAGCTGGCAGAGCCAGCGCAAATGGCTTCAGAGGGAGATCAATTTTGTTGAAGGGAAGGTTGATTCAGTTGCAGTTGGTCCAAGAATTCTGCAAGAGGCCAAGCGAATTCCTTCCAGAGGAAGAGTCAACCAGGATGTCATCCTTCCAATAGTTTTGGGGCTTAGCGAGTTAGAGCATGCACGAAGGTTGTACAATTAGCTAGTTTTCCCAGTTGTTGAAGCTAGATTAGGCGTGGTGTTGAGGTATTTGCCTCATCGATATTTTGGCCATATTATTTTGCTGATTGGATTGCCAGTTGGGCATCCATATATTGTACTCAAAATTTCTCATTGTTGCTTAATAAAAACCCTCTGTTGCAGCACTGGTTTTCCCACGTTGGGTTTTTCAGGGGACTTTTGTCCAAAAACAACGGTGCTATATTTTTGTGTGTTTGTGCCAATATTTTCTCATTTTCTAGTTTACCTTCCGCGGTATTTTTATTTGTGAAGATTGCAGTGTGATTAATTCATTATTGTCGTAGCAATAAACTGCTAAATTAATTTACAATTAGAAGAATTAATTCCAGCTGCTGCAATAAAATTTCAGTAGTGAAATGTTCACATTAGCTAAGTTTTGTTGATTGCCAAAGTTGTAAAGGAATGTCTACAAGAGGTTGGAGCCTGCAATGAAGACTTCAAGTTGACTAGAGAAAAAGAAAAAGGTGACCAGTAAGGCAAGACGAACTTTAGAAATAAATGATATGGTGAACCAAGACTAGTGCCTATTTAATGGGTGATGGAGTCAAGATCCATAAACTAAGAGAGCTTGAATAACATGAAGATGTAATTAAGCCATACAATGATGTGTCATAATTTAGTCCAAACAGATTTTTAGGTTATACAAGAGTAAGTGAGAGCCCTCATACAAGATGAACCATCACAACCATGAATTCACTGCCAAGAAATAATGTGCAGCCATAAACAGTGGAGGAAAAACTATAACATGAAATCACAAGTAAAGAGGACAAAGCAAGACAGCATTTTGAAGAATGAATAGCCCAACAACACATCACCTCTTCAAATATAATCCTAGTTGCAGAAGTCTAAAGGGAAAGGTTCAACGTAGCTCGTTCTCTCCTTTCAATTCTTTAGCTTATGAGGTAGCTAGAAATAGGAAGGTTGAAGGGATAGGGTAAAAGGTCGAAAGATCAAGTGGGCCATAACATGCACAACAATCAATCTGAGATTACAGCGTGGAACTCCCTAATATTCAAGGTTACACCAGCATAGATCCATCTTAACTCGGGATCTATCAAACACTAAGAGGGATCAAATCTCCCGAGATGCAAACCATTCCTCAAGTTTTGCATTCAAAAAAGAGGTCTAAAGATTGGACTTGAGGAAAGGTTTGCACCTTGAGAGATTTGATCCCTCTCGGCGCTTGGTAGATCCAGAGATTAAAATGGATCTACATTGGTCTAGATAATAGATGATTACATAAAAAGTAAAGCCTAAATTTTCAGACATGAGGAATATAGATACATAAATCAAAATCATTGAAATGAGATTCCCTAAATTTTTTAAAAAACTTTGCTTATAATACACTCTGATACAAAAATAAACCCTAATTTTTCAAACACAAAGACTATAGATACATGAATCAAAATCATTGAAATGGGATAAAGAGAAAATAACTCTTCTTTTTATTTTTATTTTTAAATTAAGAAATTATAATGAAAAAAGTTTTATCAAATTTTTCCCTAAATTTTTTTAAAAACTTTGCCTGTAAGACACTCTCATGCGACAACAATAAGTATACAAAAGTAGAGCCTAATTTTTCAAACATAAAGACTATATATACATAAACAAAATAATTGAAACAGGATTCCCTATTTTTTTTAAAACTTTGCCTATAAGACACTCTGATACAAAAATAGAGGTATTTTTCGTCTGAGAATTTTCTTTTATTTACAAAAACCATTTGCAACAAATTTAAAACATAATTAAAAAAAAAACAAAAACAAAGAGAAAACAACTCCTCTTTTTTATTTTTTATTTGTAAATTAAGAAATATAATGAAAAAGTTTTATCGATTTTTTTCTATTTTTTTAACTTTGTATGGTTTTCTGCAAGGGAAGGCTTACCTTTACCAATAATGACCAGTGTTGCAAACATTGGCATCAAGGATAAAATCGGCAAGGGTACAGAAAACCAAAAAGTCGGGAAAATCGGGAAAATATCGGTAAAAAATCCGCAAACATCGGCAAAATTAAGATACCATAAAAATATCTTTAAAAATTAGCAAACATCGGCTAGGCCAAAAAATCATGATTTCGAGATAAAATCAGGTTGTTATCAAGATGTTTGCAACACTGATAATAACCACCTATGAGATTAACAACTCAAGGTCCTAATCCCTGAATCGCTCTGTGAATTTTCAGTCTCTATATATAGCTCTCACACAAAAAAGATTCAAATTGACAATTGGTTACTTTTATGTGTGGAAAATTCGTTCAAATTTTATGCCTTTAAATAGGCTACATTATAGAAGAAATCCATGGGTTGTGAAAATCGTGAGTCAAAATTTTTACATAATGGTAAATTGACTATTTTATTTTAATTAAATAAGTTTTTAATAGGATGGCTTAGAGAAACATACCATGGATAAAAACCAAAGATTGTGAAAACCATGAGTCAAAAATGTTTCACAAGGGTAAATTGGCTATTTTATTTTAATTAAATAATTTTAATTTTTTTATTTTGTTTTATTTTTATATTATTATTTCTTGTTTTATTATTTCACTTTTATGTAATTACACCTCATCAAATGTTTTATTAATAATTATAATCATTAGTTTTTTAATTTTATCTTATTTTATTTTGTTTATTGAATTTTTTATTTTGTTTTTGTGTAATTTGATTGAGTCAAAATGTTAAAAATTACAACATCTCTCCATACTAAGCTGGGGATTTTTTAAATTTTATTTTATCTTTATTTTTATGTAATTCGACCAAGTCATAATAGGACAAGACAAGATAGGAAATTACAACATCTGGTTATTGTTATTAATTTCTTTAAAATATTATGGAGAGGGAATTTCTGCAAATGAGCTCTGGTGATTTTAAACATGGCCGAGGGTTTCAAAGTGGGGGCTAGGTTTTTTTGAAGTTTTTTGCAGGTCTGTGTCAAGGATGGAGGTATCACAAGGAGGTAACTTCACTTCCTTTCTAGTGCTCTCATGGGGACTTTAATAAGGGTGCTATAGTGATGTTTGGGTATACCTGGCAAGGCTTCTGTCTGTTTTCTTAACTTCCTGGTCTCGATTTTTTTTGTATGGTAGAGGGTTAGAATGGCCCACATCTTTCCTAGGGTTTCCGAGTTGTTCACAGTGATTTCAACCCTATTAACTGGCAGTGATATCAGGGTTTCATAAGCTTCACCAAGGGTCAACGACGGTGGGGGGTTTTGACTCTGCTTTTTCGGAACTACACCCAGCAACATAACGACGTTTAGGTTTTTGTTTGTTTTTATGTATGGAGGCGGACTTACTTGATTATTCTTCAGACAACTTGACCCCTTCGGACATCTGGGTGGAAGAAAAACCCATGTCGGGTTCTAGGCAAAAACCGGAAACAACTTGTTATGCTCTTGACCTGTGAGAAAAATCCAGAATACCAAATATGCGAAGAAATACAACCTAGAACACAGAACAAAATGAGAAAAACAACAAATATTGTACTATTCAGAGATGAAAGCAATGTTCACTTGCCTCTTCGAGGGGGCAACCTCCAGCAGAACAAAGCTTAATTACAAAATAAGACACGAAATTCCTCAATGGGGAGTCTCTATCCTTTATATAGGATTCATACATACAATACTGTGGGTCAGTACCATGGTTCTCTCAGTACCATCTATCTAATTCCATGGCCTGTTTGCAACTAAATGTGGTCCCTTTCTTAAATGCGGGTCAACCACTTACAATCATTAATACCAGCTTTATTGACTCTTTAACTAACTATAACTATGACTCGACCCTATTACATAAATAAAGGGGTGAGGGTTGGACCCTAACATGCCCTCCCCCATAAAAGCAGCCTTGTCCTCAATGTTGAAGCTACGGAAACTGTTGAAGAATAGTGGTTGGTTCCCAGGTCGCATCTTCTAGAGAGGTGTTTTTCCACTTGACGAAGACTTCCTTGATCGTGCGACGGCGCAGATGTCGTTCTCGCGTGTCAAGGACCTGTTCAGGTTGGAACCAGAGTGAACCTTCTTCATGCAATTCAAGTAGACTGGTTTGAACTCTGCAATTGTTCCCCACCACTTTCTTGACGAATGATACATGGAAGACTAGACGAATTTTTGAAGTTGGTGGCAAGGCTAGTTTGTAGGCTACTGCTCCAGTGTGTTGAAGTATTTGATAAGGTCCGTAGAATTTTGGAGCTAATTTTTTACAACCCTTGTCTTTGAGTGATGTTTGCTTATATGGTTGCAGCCTTAGAAATACCTAATCCCCTTCTTGAAATGTGTGTTCTGAACGACGTTAGTCTACCTGTTGCTTCATGTGATTCTGAGCTTGATGGAGATTATCTTTGAGACGGGCTAACATGGTTGCACGGTTCTATAGGAATTGATCCACTGCTTGCACCTTAGAGCATCTAAGGATATAAGAAGTAGGTGAAGGTGGGAGTTGACCATACACTGCTTCATATGGAGTCATCTTGGTGGTTGCATGATAGTTATTATTATACCACCATTCAGCTAGAGGTAGCCACTGTACCCATTGATGTTGCTTTTCTAAAGTGAAGCACCTTAGGTATGTCTCCAAACATTTGTTGACTACTTCAGTTTGACCATCAGTTTGGGGATGATAGGAAGTACTTAGTTAGAGTTGGGTGCCTTGTAGCTTGAAAAGTTATTGCCAAAAGTTACTGGTGAAAATCGGGTCAAAATCAGACACAATGGAAGTGGACATGCCATGCAATTTGAAGATCTGGTCCATGAAAGCTTGAGCCACCAAAGTGGGGGTAAATGGGTGGGGTAGAGAACAAAAATGAGCATATTTAGAAAGTCTGTCCACAACCACCATGATGACTGACTCGTTGCCAGAATTCAGAAGAACAGTAATGAAATCCATAGAAACATCCATCCAGATTGAGGCAGGGATGGGCAATGGTTGTAAGGTGCATGGTGACTTGACTGTTTCTCCTTTGTGGCGTTGACACGCATCACATTCAGCTACAAAAGTAAGAATGTCAGTTTTCATGTATGTCCAAAAGAAAGAACGATGAGTGCGAGCATAAGTCTTCTGAAAGCCTGCATGACCTGCAGCGGGAGATGAGTTCAACTCTGCTAAAATGCGCATTTTTAGGGCGAATGTCGGCGATATAACTACTCTATCCTTGTAGCGAAGAATCTCGTCCTTCCAAGAGTAAACAACTGAGGAATTAGGATCTGCTCTCAAGTTATTAATGAGTTGGGGGAGAGAGGGATGTGAAAACCATTCCTTGCGGGTTTCTTCAATCCAATCTGGTATGGGAAGAGAGATTGATAGCAGGGTGCTTTCATCCTCAAATTGGCGTGATAAAGCATCCGCTACTACATTGTCATGCCCTTTCTTGTAGATTATCTCATAATCATATCCCAGCATTTTGGCCAGCCATTTATTTTGCTGGGGCGAGGATAGACGTTGCTCCAAAAAATATTTGAGGCTTTGATGGTCTTTGTCGATTTGGAAACGCCACCCCAATAAGTATGGTCGTCAGGTATCTACTGCATGTAATATGGCCATCATCTAATTATCATAGGTATAATATCCCAAATGTTTCCCACTCATTTGTTGGCTGGTGAAAGCCGAGGGTCAACCTTCCTGCATTGAGGCAGCACCAATACCAATACTTGAAGCATCACATTCAATCACAAAAGATTTGGGGAAGTTAGGTAGTGCCAATACAGGAGTGGAGCACATGGCCTGTTTGAGAGCCATAAACGCTTGTTGTGTTGCATCAGTCCAGAGGAATAAGTTTTCTTGAGAAGGTTAGTGAGGGGTCTAGCAATGCGACCATAATTGCAGACAAATTTTCGATAGTAGCCAGTGAGACCCAAGAATCCCCCCAAACTCGTCAAGGTTTTTGGTTGGGGCCAATCTTGCACTGCATGTATCTTTTTGGGATCCACCCGGACACCTTCACAACCCACAATGTGGCCCAAATACTCGACTTCTTCCACGCCAAATGAGCACTTGGACAATTTGACAAATAATTTATGATTCCACAGCAGTTGCAAGAGCAGGTCTACATGCCGAAGATGTTTTTCCCAGGTGAGGTTGTAGATGAGAATGTCATCAAAGAAAACGAGGACAAATTTTCGGAGATATGGTTTCAACAAGTGAGTCATGAGGCTTTGTGTTAAAATTGGCAACTAGGGTCAAACTCCATGTGGGTCATCTTATTTATAGCAGTTGATATTTTTATTGGATCCCTCTCATCGAAAGGTGTAGGATTGATCTAAAGATCATCCGATTCTGACAAGTATTCGTGGAGTTATGAATTTATGTGTTATAAGACATATTGTCAAGTCGGCCAACATCTTTGTAGGCTCAGAAGCCCAATAGACATGTCTATTCATCATCTACGTTTTAGTATAAATATAGAGGACTTGAAGTCATTTGAAAACACACATACTCTTCATGTGTGGTCTCCTCCTCTCCACGTCTTTGGGTTTTGGTGAAGGAGAGACACAATGAAGATACGCTGGCCTAAAGGTGATGCCCTAGCCGCAGTAAGCCGCAGGCTTATGAATAAGCCCTAGCTGCAGTCACAAAAGAGGCATAGAAGGAGCCTTACCGCAGGTCCTATTTACAACCCTATATCCGCAGACAAAGAAGGCTTCTATACGCTGCACAAAGGAGAACTAAACAGACCTAATCTATCCACTATTATGGAGTCCCTTATCCGCTGTACAAGAGGCCCTTACACGCAGTCAAGGAGGAGCCCTAATACGTTGCCTAAAGAAATCAAAGATGGAGGCCCAAACGTTGTCCTAAATAAGGAATGCCCTAACTGTTGTTCTAATTGAAACGCAGTCATAAAGGATAGATCCTATTGCTGTCATGAAGAGATCCTAACGCTATCAAGAAGGATCTATCCTACCCTAGCCGCAGTAAGGAAGTAAACACAGAGATCTGGCTGATGTCTAAACGCAGTCTCCTAGCTGTGACACTTAAGGTTAAGGCCGCAATCCATGAGGGCATATACGTAGCAAGAAGGGACACGCTGGTGCCCTAGACGCAGTCAAGGAAGAGATGTATACACAGTCCATGGAGGGATCTAAGCCGCAGTTAAGGAGGGTGCTATAGGCAGCTCAAGGTGGCTCCAAACAGCAGCATTTAAATATGCACTAGGACGCAGTCATTAAAGGCCTCAATCCGTAGTTGAGGAGGACTATTCGAGGTAGGTTGTTTTCAGGAGAAAAGCAGTTGGTTGTTGTCCTGAAAGAAGCCTTGCACAGTCATCTAGCCACTTGTTGTAAGTAACAGCATGGTCATGTTTTGGTATAATATGCTAGGCATAAGTATCCAATGAAGAGAAGCTATGGGGTTGTTGTTTGAAGGTTGAATGAGACCTGTTGGAAGAATAGATTGCTACAGCCAGCTGCTTTGCTAGGCTGCAAGCCATAGCAAGCAGCTAAGGCTGTTCCATGGGAATAGTGCAGCATGCAGGTGGCAGTATGGATTAGGAGGGGCTCTCCTAGATGGTCTGCAGCCCTTGAAGGACTCAGTTACCTAATAGCTTGGGAGCAACACAGGATGAGTAGTCTCAGATCATGATGATGAAAGATGTAGCATCATGGGCATGTTAGTAAAGGGCAACACGATGATGAATGAGACAGCATGATGGTGCTACATGGTAAGGTGCAGCAAATGGACAAGATGCAGCACTAAGATAGGTGAAGGAGTCACCTTAGAGAATCAGTTGAAGCAATATGTCTTCAACTGATCTCATGCGATACCAAAAGTCAAGTATGGACTTCTATTGTAAATGTACTATCTCTCTCACTTTCTCTGCTGAACTATGAAGAACATAAAAGAAGAATTGATCAAGGGTTTCCCCACATTGTGGGGTTTGTCCCTAGCTAACACCACATCTTGTGTCCTCTTGTCTTGGCTTGTCTTCTGCGATTTATATTTATGTTCTATCTGCAGTTTACTTTAATGCTGATGTGATTGCTGATCAGGAAAAGATATTGAGTTAATTAAAATTGAAATAAATTGCTCTAGCATAGAACATACATAAAATTAACACTTTGAAATGTAGATGGGGCATTACAGAGACCAAATGGCATAACCAAGAATTCATAATGGCCTTCATGAGTTCGGAAAGCAGTCTTAGGAATGTCTACTTCTTTCATGCGTATTTGGTGATAGCCCGAGCAAAGATCTAGCTTAGTAAAGAATTGAGCATCATGTAGTTCATCCAGCAGATCATCAACAACCGGGACAGGGAATTTGTCTTTGACCGTGAGCTTGTTGAGGGCCCTAAAGTCTGGACACATGCGCCATTCCCCATCTTTCTTGAGCACCATGACCACTGGTGATGAATAAGGACTAATGCTAGGACAAATGACACCGGCTTCAAGGAGTTCCTTGATGATTTTTTCAATTTCATTCTTTTGGGTGAAAGGATATCGATATGGCCGCACATTCGGCGGTTGTGCCCCTAGGACCAAAGTGATGCTATGATCATGTTCCCCTCTAGAGGGTGGAAGCTCTTTAGGTTTGTCAAATACTTGCTGGTGTCGATTCAAGACCCGTTGCATGTCAGGATGAATATGGAGATTAGTGAGCTCGATGGCTTGGATGGCATTAAACTGGGCAATAACTCCATGATGGCCCTTTTTCAACAACTTTTCCATGCGATGCGAGCTGATGATAGAAGGAGCGCCTGCCTGGAGTCCACGGAGGGTATGCATGTGGTCATTCTGCTTAAAGCTCATATATAACTCCTGGAAATCCATGGTGATTGGGCCTAGTGTGCAAAGCCATTTAGCCCCAAGACAATGTCACAACCACCCATGTTAATCACAAACATGTGGGTCTTGAGGTGGTAGTCTCCCATCTGAAGTTTGATATTTTCGCAGTGGCCTTCACATTTCATTGTCCCCCCATCAGCAATCTAGACCTGGAAATTAGGGACTACCCTAACAAAACAATGAACAGCTTTGACAACTCGCTGATGGATAAAGTTATGAGTGTTGCCACTATCAATCAAAACTACTACAGGGCGATGTTTAATAAAGCCTTTGATTTTGAGAGTTTGGGGCGCAGAAATGCCTGCCAAAGCATGCAGCGAGATCACTGGTTCCTCTGGCCTAGCTGGGAGTTCATTGTCCTGTTGGGTTTTCTCAACTTCATCCTTTGGTCCCTCAAGGGGTGGGGCTTCCTCAGATGAGTTGTGATCAGTAACATCAAGTTGAAATAATTTGGGTTCCTTACATTTATGCTCGGGGGAGTATTTGTCATCCCAGTAGTAGCACAATCCTTGTTTTCTTCTTTCGGCTATTTCTGTTGGAGACAACTTTTGAAATTTAGACGAGGAGACTAGGCAACTAAAGCACGTTCCACTTTGATAGCCTTGTTGCAAGCGTCTATCCATGTAGGTGGGTGGTGCATCCGGACATGTGCTTGGATGGCTTCTTTGAGACCACTTATAAAACATTCCAAGTATAACTCATCTCCCAGACCTTCTGTGCGGATGGCCAACATCTCAAAGCCTGCAATGTATTCTTTTATTGTACCTATTTGTCGAAGCTTAGTAAGACGACCCAAAAAATTAGTCTCTATCAAAGCGGTCACAAAGAGATTTTGTGAATACCTACCAAGTTATTTTCCCATAATAGCATTTCTGATGCCACTGCCACCATTGCCATCTCTCTTGGTCCAAGTAAAGGGCTCCCACACGTAGTTTAGTTGGATCATCTCAGATATCATTCAGAAGGAAATATTGTTCCATTTGTGCTACCCATACTGTCGGATTAGAGCCATCAAATTTATACATGTCCAACTTGGGTGCCCGAGGGTGGGAATGTTGGTGATTTCCATGGAGGTGAATATGATGGCTAGATTCTCCTTCAAGGTCTTCATTAAGACCATGTGCCTCTGGATGCCACCCCGACATGCTCACTTGGAAAGTTTCCACGAGTTTCTGCATCTGGTCTGCTATGTTCTTGAAAGAAGCCAACTGTTTTTCAAAGCTCTCAATCTTCGCGTTGGTCACTTGGTCAATTGTCGTTACTTTGAAAAAAATTGGGACTGCCCGAAAATTGAAGCTGACAAGTGAATGGTACCACTACGATTAGCTCTTCGTCTTGATTCTTATGGGCTAAGTCTCTTATAAGCATCCTGGGAAGGCCTCCGACTCGTTTTTTTACTCCCCTCTTATCAATACTGCAGTGGCCAATTTCTAGAAAACTTGATCCTGCCCAATGTCCTGCGAGAATCGCCCCAGGGTATAGGAGCCACAAGCCTCACTGCACAAATGGTCAGATCTGCTTGCGAAACCCCCAACTGCTGAATGTGAGTTGGACTGTGGCGGCGACAGAACCCCAACTGCTAGATCTGAATGGTACTGTGGCAGTAGAACCTCAATTGGTGGATCTGATTGTTGCTGCGGTGACAGAACCCCAATTTTTAGATCTGATCGGGCAAATAAGATAATGGCGATCTTCAAAGAGTCAAGGGAACTATGGTCTCAAAGGAGTGTCAGGTGCTATAGATCGCAATATACATAAAGGTCCAACAATAGTACTTGGCCCAATCTTTCAGGGCACTAACTAAGGAGGATTAACCGTTCCCTTAGTAGTACTACCCGACTACCCTATTGTATGTGCGAGTAATCTCCCTGAGTGTTGTTCTCGGTGTACTGTAGCAGCAAGACAGACGAAAATTTGTCTAAGGCGAGGTTTCAGGTGAGCCTAGGGGGGTTTCCGATATACCCAGAGGGTATGTGGAAGGCAGTCCGTGCGCGTTCTATCTAATGCGCTACTACTTGAAGGGGTACCCATAGGGGTTACAAGGGAGTCCAACAAGCGTGACCACCTCTTGTATTTCCTACGTGCATGCCTCCTGAAATCCACAAGTTTATGCGCTCAACAACAAATCCCGTGGTTTAAAGACACCAGAACACGTCTCTAGCCTAAAAAAAATTCTGCCAAAAATGGAGATACCACTGGCCCTGAAAAGTGCTATGATACCACTTGTTATGCTCTTGACCTGCGAGAAAATTCCAGAATACCAAATATGTGAAGAAATACAACCCAAAACACAGAACAAAATGAGAAAAACAACAAATATTGTATTATTCAGAGATGAAAGCAATGTTCACTTGCCTCTTCAAGGGGGCAACCTCCAGCATTGCAAAGCTCAATTACAAAATAAGACATGACATTCTTCAATGGGGAGTCTCTATCCTTTATATAGGATTCATACATACAATATCATGGGTCGATACCATGGTTCTCTCAATACCATCTATCTAATACCATGGCCCGTTTGCAACTAACTATGGTCCCTTTCTTAAATGTGGGTCAACCACTTACAATTATTAATACGGGCTTTATTTACTCTTTAACTAACTATAACTATGACTCAACCCTATTACATAAATAAAGGGGTGAGGGTTGGACCCTAACACAACTCCTCTACCAGAAGCGCAGGTAGCCGATCTCTCATCGTTGATGGATGACATGGAGGTGACCTTGCAGGGTTTGGGCTTTTCACAACTGGTTGCTACGGTGATAGATGAGCTGATAAACCTGGGTGAAGGCTCTAACTCGCCTTTCCTATCTATCCTGTTGCCATCGAACCTACAGACTAGGGCAAACCATCAGCAAAGCATAGAGGTGATTTTGAGTAGTACGGGGGTTTCTATTGTTGAAGTTTCTAAGTCTAACTGTTAGAAACCCTTCATGCATTTTACTGATTTATTCCTACCTACGTGTTCTGTTAATTAACAAGTTATTTACCATGTAAATACTGGAAATAAATACAAGTACATGCTCAACGCATTACAAATCATCAACTGAAGGAAACAGAAACAAGCACACAAGTGATACCATTGTTTTTAAACTAATGTCCCTGGAAAAACCCAATGCGGGAAAACCGGTGAAAACCGGTGCAGCGATCTGAGGGTTTGATTTATTAAGTAGTTTCAGAATACAATCTGGGTGCCAAATCCGACTCACCCAACAGAGAAAAATCTCAACAGTAGTACCTCTCTACTCGGAAGCAGATATTTCGGCTGAAACCCGGGATAAACACTCTGCAGTTCCACAACTCCAATTTGCCCCATGAAACCCCAGTGTCAGCCTTTAGGGACTGCGCCAGCTCTCTCTGGCCTAGCGTTAACCCAACGTCACTCTGGCTTGGCCTGCGTCAGCCTCTGGAGGCACTGCGTCAGTCCTCTGGCCCTCTGTGTCACTCACACTGGCCCTCTGAGGCACTACGCAACTCCAGTCTGCCTCTGCTTGAGCCCTGGATGGCTATGCGTGAACCCTTGGCTGGTTCTACATCCCTCTCTCCGGCTACCGCGTTGATCCTCCCAGTGCTATCTCTACCTCTCTGCTTCTATATTCACTGCCCCTCGGCTGCAACTCTGATCACTCTCTCAACTTTCTCAGCAAACCCAACCCCAGAAAGTCGAAATCTTGATCAACTCGGCGTGTTCTCCAAGTGAACCTCAAGCCTTCTCTTATACTTTTCTCATTGACAAATCAACGGCCGAGATTAAGTCCCTAACCAACAGCTAAGATTAGATCTGGCTTGATCCATGACTTTTGGACCATTCTAACATTGTTTTTTATTAATTCACATTAATATTTTATTTTCCCTAAGTTTAGACTAAAGGACTCCATTAAAAATATTAATTATTTTAATATCTCCCAAACTGTTTAGAATTTGCCCAAACCCTTTTTGGGTATTGGAGATCTCATGTGCCTTAGCCTCTCCACCAATTTTCGTGGCTAGAGCACATCCAAAGCTACCCCAAATCAACATCTATAGCAGGGACAAGTGGAACAATTCTGGTCTTAAAGGACTCCTCGAACAATCTCTTCAGAGATTTGGAGACTTACACTGAAGGTTTCCCACCATTGGTTTCTGCCTGCAATACTCACCCCTCGGGGTTTTTTGATGGCATCCCGAGGAAGGATTCAGAGCCGGAAGACATAAGGGCTTCTAACTCGGATGATAACCCACAGGGGGAAGGACCTCAACAAATTGCAAGCCCGCACTCTGGCCCTAGGGTGGGAAAGAGGTCAAAGTCATCGAAGATGAGGGAACGTGGTAGGCTACTGGTTTTTGGGGCAGGCATTGGCATGGAGCAAGCAGCACTGACGAAACGCAGGGTGTTGGTGGGCAGGGTCCGAGGTAGGAACTACTCCCCAAGGCGTTTAAAAAAATGGACAGTAGAGGTTTGGGGGAACGTAATGGAGCAACTTCCAGCAGTAATAACCATGTCTCAGGGCTGGTTTGCACTTATTTTTCCCTTGTCGGAGCTGGTGGATTGGGTGTTGACGCGATATTGGCACATTGAGATGACTCTTGTCCTGCTTAAATGTTGGACGCCTCTTTTTGATCCGGAAAAGGAAAATTTGGGAGTTGGGCGATATGGGTACGTCTCCCTGGACTCCCGCTTCAGTTATGGGCAGAGGATATTTTCAGGTGTATCGGGGACGATTTGGGAGTATACCTTGATCATGATAGAATGTACCAGGACTTTAGCTACCTGGCAATGGCCAGAATTCTCATGCACTTAGATACTCGAGAAGGTTTAGTCGAGAGCTACTGCTCTCAAATGGGCGAGATCATCAGATGGTAGATTCCGGACTATGAGGGCATCCCGTTCAGGTGCAGGCGTTGTCATGAGGTTGGCCATCTGTACAAAGATTTCCCACTGATTATTGGTAGGCAGTCGAGTCCCCCAAGATCCTTTGTTTCGGTGGGCACTCAAACGGTGGAGATGGAGGTTTCCTCACCGGCGGCCCTTCCTGATGCTCCAGTGCTAGACCAGGGTGTTGCTGGGGGGCGCTCTCACAGATGGACTCTGGAACCACTATGGCTCCAATCACCAGATCACGCTCCAGAGACTCTGCTCTGTTCTCGGGTACAATTCCTCCCTCTCCTTTGTTTTCAAATGATTGTCAGTTTTCTGTTGCATCTTCTGTGTGTTTTTCAGGTCCGGTTTCTAGGGTCGGTAAGTTGTGTCCCATAATTTGTCTGTGGCATCTGCTCCTACTCCATCCCTCTGTACCCCCAGGCCATTTTTCAGGATGTCCCTTCTCTGGATTCCAGGGATAGCCCTGCCTCCTGTGGTGCTCACCGCTACAACCTGTGTTCTTTACCCCCTTCCTTGCCCCCTTCCTTTGGCCTGGATGTGGACCCTCCCCCATCCTTCCCTACGAAGCCCCCCAAGGGCAGACAATCCCACTTATCAAAAGCCATCAGGAGGGCTGGCATTGAAGTGGCTTCAGGCATCCAGACTCCCATCGATCAGGTCCTTAGAGCAAAGGGGAACCCTGCAAAGGTTACCCCATGAAGTGCCTCTCCTTCAACTGCAGGGGTCTGGCCAGCCCGATAAAAAATTGGCGCTACAAAGATTGTGCAAGTCGGAGAGATTGGATGTAATTTTTCTGCAAGAGACTCTGGGAGATGGGAACTACATCAATAAGGTTCTCAAGAATTTTCTCCCAGATTGGGAATTCTTCTTTCTAGATGTGAGAGGGCGATCGAGTGGTTGTGCACTGGGGTATAACAATCGATCGATAAGATTGGAAAACGCTTGGGGTGGGGAGGGTTTCCTAGGGGTGGATATCTCCTCGTCTCACATCAACATATCCTTAAGGATCACTAACATCTATGGGCCTTGCAACAACAAAGAGATTTTTTGGGAAAGACTTTTGGAAGCGGATTTCATGCAATCTGAGAATTTGATTATTGGAGGAGATCTAAACTTCTCACTTGGGCTAGCGGAATCTTGGGGCAACAGGGTCCGGACAGATAGCTTAACTGCGTTCTTTGAAGGGATATTGGATGATCATAACCTTCTAAACATTGATACGGCAAGACTCATGCCGACTTGGAGGAATCACAAGACAGGGGTGGATGCTTTGGCTAGAAGGCTGGATCGTTTCCTCATCAGAGCTCCCCTGTTAGCCCGGTTGGACCGCATTTGACAATGGGTGGGATCGGGGGGTTATTCTGACCATTCCTCGATCTTCTTGGAGATTGGGGAAACCAACCATAAACCTCATTCACCTTTCAAGTTCAATGCAACATGGCTCGCTGAAGTTGAATTCCATGATATTGTCAAAGAAAATTGGAATCACTTCAGCCCGGATATTCATCCCTCTCCAGCCGTTGTTATTGCTAATAACCTAGCCCGATTAAAGTCGAAAACCATCAGCTGGGCTAGGATCAAACAACAAAAATATGAGGTGGAGTTAAAAAGGATTGAAGGGGTCCTCAAACACTTGGAAGACACCGAGTTGTCCAGTTATGCTTCCTCTGAAACAAAGGACCAATTAATCAAATTGGAAGCGGAAAAAATCAAGGTTTTGCGACAAAAAGAGGAGACATGGCACTTGAAAAGCAAAGCGAATGTAGGTTTTAACCCCGTACAGAAATTGCCTGCATATGAATTCTAAAAACAAAAAATAAACAATGGCGAGAGCATAACACATAAAACAAATATACACAGATTTTCCCCTGGATCCCAAAACCGGGACTACCAGATTGATTTTTCATTATATTCCTTTCAATGTTACAATACATATATATACCTGTCGAAGCATCCATAAACCCCAATCCATTAACCCTGGAATAGAACATAACCATACTTCCCTTGACCAGATCTACAAAATACCATGGACTGAAAACCATCGCGCCCAAAACCATGCGCGAAAAGCATGCAGAAAACCATAGATAGGTTCGCCCACCTAATATAGGGTCCAAAAAAAATTTCTCGAGGCAACGCTACTGCCCCCCTCAAACCCCCCTATGACCCCCCCGCTGCACATCAACACAACGACAGGGGGGCAGCACCCCCCAGTTTAACTAATGGGGCTAGTCGTGGAAAGAATATAACACAACCCAACAACAACTTGCCTAAAGGCAGGCAATGAGAACACAAAATTCTTTCAGCAATATGCCAGGGGAAGGAAATATATTAATACCATCTGGGAGCTGAGAGACCATTCAAACAAGGAGGTCAGTTCTTTCAATCAGCTCGCTAACATGGGAATACGACACTTCTCAAACACTTACAAGGCTCCTAGGAAGACCTCCATCACTGAGATTCTCTGCATCACTGAGATTCTCTGCATCATTGAGGTTCTCCTTAGATTCGTTGAGGAGGAAGAAGTGGAGGTTTTGAACACGCCGGTTTCAATAGGGGAAATGGAAGCTGCTATGAAATGTTTCAACAGGGATAAGAGCCCGAGGCCAAATGAGTGGCCCATGGAACTCTACATCTATTTCTTTGAGCTCATTGGGCTGGATCTTCTTTTGGCCATTGAAGAGTGCAGAACTACAGGCGGGATGTATGACAGATTCAACTAAACTTTCCTGGCCCTAATCCCAAAGGTTGACGAGCCCCTTTCCTTAGACGACTTCCATCCTATCTCCCTTTGCAATTGTTTTTACAAACTCATTTCAAAAATTATTGCATTGTGTGTAAAGCCTATACTATCTAGGATGATTTCCAAGGAGCAGTTTTCCTTCCTCCGTCACTGTCAGATCCATGAAGCCATTGGGACCGCTCAGGAAGGCCTTCACTCGATCAAAACTCTCTCCAAAAAGGCCATTATCCTCAAGATCGACCTATCCAAAGTTTTTGACCGTGAGAGTTGGATCTACCTTCAACTCATTCTCACACATATCGACTTCCCCCATCTTTTCATAAACTGGATCATGTGTTGTTTCACTTCCGCCTCCTTTAGTATTCTCATAAATGGGGTTGCATCTGGTTTCTTCCATGCAGAATGTGGGCTGAGACAGGGATGCCCTCTATCCCCCTTGCTTTTTCTATTGATCATGGAAGGATTAAGTAGATTGTTAAAAAATGCTCGCTCAACAAGAGCGTTGGGGGGTCTTGATTACCAACATAGCCTCCCTCTCGCATCTATTGTTTGTAGATGATGTACTTATTTTTTTAAATGGTTCATACCGAGATTCCTCTTGTTTCAAGAACATACTATCACTGTTTTGTAAAGCTACAGGTATGGAGCCAAATTATGACAAATCTACCATCATTTTCCCTTCATGCTTTCAAAATGAGATAAGGTATGCTACACAACATTTCGCTTTTGTCAGGCAAGAGCTGGAATCTAGCCTCAAATATCTTGGTTTCAGGCTAAAACCGAATGGGTACCGTATTGCAAACTGGTCGTGGCTTATTGCAAAAATCGAAAGCCGCATAAACATCTAGCAGCAACGATGGCTCTCCAGAGCAGGCAGGCTCACTCTGATAAAGACAGTGTTGGAGGCCATTCTGGTATACTGGATGACCCTTGCCTGGATCCCAAAGGGCATCCTCAGCAGGATTCAACAGATATGTTGCCACTTCCTTTGGCGGGGTCAAAACAAGGGGTATACCTTTACATGGGTTCGTTGCGATAGGATTGCAAAACCAAAAAAGTGGGGTGGATGGTGTTTAAAGGATCTCCGGGATTTTACTAAAGCTCTGGCGGCTAAACTGGGTTGGCAAATCATCAACTCTGTGAGTCTTTGGAAAGAGGTGGTCTATAATAAGTACATCCATCCTCTATCTGTTATCGATTGGATCTATAGACCTTGTCAGACTTTACCTGGTGCCTTGATCATATGGAAGGCCATTTCCCAATCCTTAAGCATTATCAAGGATGGGTTAGCCTGGAGGATTGGCAATGGCGAACAGGTAAGAATTGGCACGGATGCCTGGGCTGGATGCGAGAATGCTCATATTCTCCCGCTGGGAAATATGATTCCACCTATCTGAGGCCGGCTTCACCCAGATTGAACACATTTTTGTGGTTGGGCGCCTAGACTGGGCTTTGCAGCAATGGATGGATTTTGGGACCCTGGATATATCAGAAAGATGGCGTAGGGTCTGGCATAGGTTCATCGGGGCTCTGGAGGAAGCCAACATTAGAATTACAGACCGGGATGATGAGCTCATCTGGGCCTCTGCTCCTCAAGGCCGGTACACCCCAAAAGATGGATTTGCTGCCATTATGGAGGCTCGGATCATGGGAAATGGAAGCTAGTGGTGGCGAAATTTATGGAAACTTAAAGCTCAACACAAGTCTTGACTCTTCATGTGGTGCATCCTTTCAAATAAGGTCCCAACAGAAGCAAATCTAAGGAAACATGCTTTCCAGGGTCCCTCCAGATGCAGTCTCTGTAAAAACGAAGCAGAGGATACGGACCATTTATTTCTCCACTGCCCGGTTTCTACGGAAGTTTGGTCTTTCATTACAACCGCTCTCAACATGGATAAAAAATGGGAAGGCCAAATATTGAAGAAGCCTGGCTCTGTTGGTGGACCGCAACAACGTCACAAAAAGCCAGGAATATTCATCTGATTGTTTGTTGGGGAATCTGGCTGAACAGGAACCACCTTATCTTTCATGAGGCTCTGATCCACTGGTCTGTCACATGTAACAACATTTTAGCCATTTTCAACCTGATTCCCGAGGATACTGTTCGCCACAGCAATGGGGTCATCTTTCATGAAGTTATTGACAAAAGCATCCCTTGGGATTATTTCGATGGCTCGGCTCAAGCGGTGGGCTATGGGGGGGTTGCAGTTCTCCACATAAATGAATCCCTTTGTTTCAAAATCAAAGTGGGTCTTGGGAGGGGCACAAACAATTTTGCGGAGTTAAACAGCTTAAGACACCTTCTCCTTTTTGCTCTGGAACAAAACTGCCACAGGATTCAGATTTTTGGGGACTCACAGCTTGTCATAAATTGGATCAATGTTGAATATCACTGTCACTTGCACATACTCAGGGATTTACTGGAGGATTCCCTCTCTTTAAAATCATAATTTGATTTTATTGTATGCTCTCACATATACAGGGAAAGAAATGAAGTCACTGATCTTCTATCCAAAGAGGCTGCGCAGCTGATCAGGCGACATTGGTTGATTTAGGAATGGGGATTTTTTCCAGTTCTTTCATCATCCATCATTGATTTGGATGGAAATCTCTTGGAATGATCTTCATAATCATTCCTTTTTGGTTTTTGCAGTTACAGTTATTTTCTGGAATCATTATGGATTGTATGGTTTATTATTGTTTTGATAACTTTTAGTAATATCAGGCTAATATCTGTAAATAATGTTTCTGAACATTGCTTGTTCTGACTTCAAGTGAATGCATCTCATACATGCTGAAAATTCAACATGTAATTTTCTTAAACTATTAAATGAAAATTATGCCTTTTTCCTAGGAAAAAAGGAAATTACAACATCTCTTCCATATTGGGTTGGAGAGCGCCTCTCGACACAATTAAAGACTAGGGAAGGGTAACAAACTCTACCCTAATTTCTTCTCATTATGCAAAATTGTTGTCTAACGGAAATTATTTCCAGCAAAGAATAAAGTGGTTACCCTTGCATAAACCCTAATTATTGAGAAAGAAAAGAGAAAGATGAAAACCTTGCATATGCTTGCCCCTTGACTTCTTCCTCCCAACATATTTTCAACTAAACTTAGAGGGGATCTTCGATTAATCCAAACATCCTAAACAATGAAGAGCTTCTATTTATAAAAATTTAGTTCAAAACTTTCCTTACAATAAAGCAATAATAAGAGGACTTATGTCCACTTATTTATTCTAGACAAAATATTAGAATACATGTCATTAAGGCCCCTCAAGGATGGATGCTTCCATAATTTGACTTTTTTGAGCCATCAAATATTATTAGAATGCTTTTTAAGAGGTGCATCCTAAGATAGTGTGCCATGAGTGAGTCAATGGTTCCTTAGATCTAGACCGCTTTCTTTAAATAGGTCATCATTTGCCAAATATAGCAATGGAGCATGAAAACCTTTTTAAATATGGAACTTTTTAAGGGGTTCTATATGCCACTCATTGTGCTCTCATTGAAATTCCCTTCCAGAAGACTTTTCTAGAATGTTTATCCCTTTAAATAGGTATTCAACCCTCCAGATAATGAAGAGTTTCTCTTTAAAGCCTTGATCATGCCATAAAAACTCTTTTTTTTTGCCTTATAAAGATTTGAATTGGATCATTATATTATTTGTCATCCATCAGAATGCTTTCAGAGTGGAAAAATTGGAAATCAACTTGCAATATCATTTTTATCATCAGTCCCAATTTGAAGAATTGGGGGCGAAAAACTTTCAAAGCCATTTTGAGGCTTTGAATGACAACTATTTATGGTCTCAAACTTACTATGGACCAAGATTCCATATTTTGCACGTCGATGACTTTCCAATGGTACAAAAATCGCCTCAATTGAAGCTCATATGAGAAATTTATGCCTCTCACAAGTTTACCTACTTGAGTACCATGGGGCTACCATATATGGACTATGAAGAAGACTCTAGAAGGGTCAAAGTTGTAACTCTAGTTGAGAGTTGACAAAGTTGATCTAGCCCCTAGTTGGTTATCTAGCTATATTATATACCAAGTCACTACAAGGAGTAAGGTTTCCATTCTATTCAATTGTATCTTGTTCCATAGTAGAGCAAAGCAACTAGGAGTGGAAGTTAGAGAGCGTAACAAAGGGAGCTAGTGTTTTGTAGCATCCTAACAAGCCATAAGTTGCAGAAAACTCCATAGAGAGTGTATTTTCCTTTACACTTGCATTATTACCATTCCATAAAAGAGAAAGCAAAGCAGTCTCACCTTCTAGTTGGGTTTTCTCTCATAAGGGTTTCCTAGAGCAAATATTTGTGTTCATTGTGGATGGTGTGTGATTGTATTTGTTGTTCTCTATTTTCCGCAATTTTATCTATTTCATGCATAACCAGAAAATCAGTGATTAACAAATCTAGAATCTAATAGAATTTAACCTTCACATTATATATTTAAGTTTATTTTAGCAAACTTCTTGTGGTGAACTATATCCAATGGAATATCCACAATAGTTTACAGATCATAATGGTATTAGCACAGGTTTCTTTGGGAATCTCGTGGGAAGTTGCAAGGGATCTGGGAAGTAATTTAAGTAGAACCCTAACCATGGTCGATGAGTCCATTCAAAATAACCGTGGTCCAACAAAAGAGAGATTTGCAAGGATAGAAACCTAGGTCGCAACATTAGCCGCAATATGAACTTCCTTGTGGCGGTTCTAGCAAATATGCTTGGAATCAGATAAAATGGAAGTTCCAGTATTAGAGCTCTGATCAAAGAGGAAATCAATGGATCATGAAGACCCAAAAAAGAAGTCAAAGAAATAACCCAAGAAAGAGCAATCGAGTTTGTGTCATTACCCATTCATACTTCTTGTTCAAGAATCAAGATGGAAGTGAAGGTTGTCATAAAACCATACCAAGGTGAGATTGATGTCTTAAAATTGAATCATTGGTCGCAACAATTAGTATATTTTAGCATTCACCAAACGTAGATGAGAAGTAGAATATCATTCGCTAGATTGAAGTTAGAGGGACATGACATAGCCTAGTGGGAAAGCCATATAGAGATACTTAAGCTAGAGGTTGATACCCCAGTAGCAAAGTAGGAGGACTTTAAAACCCTCATAAAGTTTCAATTCTACCCTATCGGGTATGTAGAGGACCAATGGATTCAATGGAAATACTTCAAGAAAAGGTGGGGGAAGATTGCACAAGTGTACATCACTGAATTTAGGAAGATGGTCATCATCCTGTGTATCTCTCCCAAGAGTCCAAATGTACTCCTCAAGTATCGGGGGATTTTACATAGCCATCTATGAAAGCAGGTGATGTTGTTCAAGACAAGACCTGTGAATATAGCTTGTTTAAAGGCATAGTGCTTGGAAAACATAGGACAAAAGAATGGGGAATCAAGTGGTTCAAAATAGAAAGAGCACTAGGAAGCTTCCAAGGAAGGGAAGAAAAAGTGGAAAGAGGGAAAGGATAAGAAAGTAGTAGTCACTACAAGATAGTAGTCAAGTTCAAAGGAAAAGACAATCGCTATGTAGTTTTCTGCAACTTGTAGCTTGTTAGGATGCATCAAGGATGGGAAATCATTCATCAACAACGTGCACAAAGGCAAGTCCAAGATTTCACTAGTAAATGCCAAATAAACAAAGAATGTGATTAGTTCTAGCAAGAGACAAAGGCATCCTTGGAGGGGTGTAATAAAGAACAGAAACAACTAGATGGGTTACTACAAGCATATAGGGTAGTGTTCTAGGAGCCTAAAGGGATACCACCCAAGAGGGTAGTGGAGCACTAAATCCAAACATTGCTAGACTCTCCATTGCCAAATATTTGGTTGTACAAATAGTCTATTGTGGAAGCAAGCGAAGTGAAGAAGCAGTTTCAACAGCTACTGGAGTAGCGTGTAATTCGACCAAGTACCTCACCTTATGAGTCACCCATCATAATTGTGCCAAAGAAGGATGGGACTTGGAAAATGTGCATCAATTACAAAGCATTAAACAAGATTACGCTCAAGAACAGGTACCCCCTACCCAAGATTGATGATATGTTAGATCAGTTGTAGCAAGCAAAATACTTCACCAAGCTAGATTTAAAATTAAGGTATCACTAGGTTCAAATCAAAAAAGAAGACCCTAGACGACCACCTTCAAAAGCAGACAAGGTTTGTATGAGTGGTTAGTCATGCCATTTGGTTTATGCAATGCACCAGCAACATTCATGAAACCAATGAATGATATATTGCACCCTTATCTAGACTCATTTCTTATTATTTATTTGGATGATATACCAATATACAGTGCTACTTGGGAAGAGCACATTTCACACTTGATGCATGTGCTAGGAACTTTGAAGAAGCACAAACTACTACAAATCTCAAGAAATGTGAATTTGCACAACAAGAAATGTGTATTTAGGCTATGTGATTAGCAGAGGGGAACTTAAGATAGATCCCACAAAAATGGCAGCCATTGTGAAGTGGTTGGTGCCTACAAATGTCTCTGATGTTAGGAGTTCTTTTGGGGAAGCACAGTACCTGAGGAAATTCACTACCTCATTTTGAGTAGTAGTTGCACCACTGCATGCCATAACAGCGAGTGGCAAGAGCTTCCAGTGGGGAACAAGTTAACAAAAGGCCCTTAAAGAGTTGAAAACAAATCAGCCAAGAACTCGTTCTCATGTTACAAAACTTGCAACAGCCTTTCAAAGTGGAGACAAATGCAAGTGTGTATGCCATGGGAGTAGTCTTGATGCAACAGGAAGACTTGTATGCTACCATTATGAAGTATTTCATGTCACAATCCTCAACTACCCTACCTACGACAAAGGAGCTTCATGCTCTAGTACAAGCTCTCAAAAAATGGAAACACTATCTGTTGGGAAAGGGGACTATCATTCGTGCAAATCACCAACCACTACAATGCCTATAGGCCCAAAGTAAGCTATAGCAAACTAGACACTACATGTGGATCGGGTTCTTATAGCAATTTCATTTGGTCATCAAGTAGAAGAAGGGTAACACAAACAATTTGGCCAACATGCTATCAAGGCCAGCTACATCAAAAGTTACAGGTTTGGCAACGGTTATCCCTCTTTCATAAATAAAAGCCATGTAACAAACATGTGAAACCCTGTAGGCATCCTAGACCCTATGTCATGTTGAGTCAATCTTGTTATGATCAGACCATGGCCAGTGCCTTTGAGTTCATTCTGGGTTCCTTTCGTCCTGGATAGGATTAGAGGTCTTTAGGTGAGCTTACATGTGGACTCAAGGCTTAAGAGGATCCTTCCTTTTGTCGAGGTGCTCACTAGTGTAGGGGTCAGTTTGCCCACGTAGAGTGCATCTATGTCTTTCCACATGGTTATGAGTATATCGTGTTTGTAGGTGGTCTTTGCTTTGGTGTCGTATCCCTCACATGTTTCTCAAAAATGGAAATCTCACAATCAACGACAATTTCACAATTCGCAAGGCAATTGACACCTCCTAAAGCAAAGTCGTCCTAGAAGTTAAAAAGTCAACAAGGTCCCAAATTGTAGAGCTCAATAAAAAAATGACATGCCATGTGGAATTTTTCCATTTGGACGAGGCATTCTCAAGTTATGGTCGATCAAAGATAGTCAACAAGGGTGTGCAAGCATAACAAGTCGAGCATTGCATCATTTTGGACATGCATTACGTCTAAAGTTATCTCCTTGCAGGGAAGAGCAAAACCCATATCTAAGGGAAAAGAAAAAAATTACCTCAAGGGCATTGGAGATCCAAAGTTTGACCAAGAATTTTAAGGATTTGACGAAGCTTATGTGGCAACGCCTTGGACTTTTTCAAGTGACAGTAGATGATGTGGCATTATGTGGCAAGGAGAGAAAAATAACATGGAACACTTGCCCAAGTAGGCTAGGGCATTTGAGATATGGATGAGGTGACCAAATTGACTTAGTGATGCATGAAAAGTCAAGTCAAATTAGAAAATAGCTATTAAAAGGGTCAAACTAGCCATTAAAGGTTATTATTTCCTAGAGGTTTGTTCCCCGCCAAAATCGCTGACACCCTGACCCTAAAGGGAGTTTTTTCTCCCATTCTTCACATCCAATTGGCCTGCTATGCAACCCTTGACAGACACCATTAGCTAACAACATACCATTATATCTTGGCACCTGCATCAATGATATGCTTCTCACCCATCCGGTAAGAGCACATGGACGAAGGTGGGCTTTTGATCAAAAGGTACTTTATTCGTTTTGCAATCAAGTGCTTATGCCTGCTTGTATTTGAGCATTTGATATGGATTATGGGGCTCCCTGAAAGAAGGGAGGGTTTTGACCGTGATCATGTTAATCCTCAATCCTAGTCCAGTGGAACCTCCCCTAATAGCCCAATGGGTATAGGAGTGACACTACTCGAAAAGCCTTGATTGAGATAGCATTGTTCTATCTATCCCTAGTCCATACTTGACACTTTCCATCTTACAATACAAGACTATATTCCACCTCCATTTGTCAAGTTCAACTAACCACTGGTTACCTGGGATTTGGTGCCCATACATCCACATATCTAGGTAGGGTCTAGAACTGTGCCCTGGGAGGTTGATGCAGCTAAAAGAAAAGAAAGACCTTATCATGGCCACAAAACAAAATAAAAATAATATCGAGATGCAAAAGATGGTCGGGACATACAAATTAACACATGGGAAAAAGCTTAGCATGAGCTCTACCTCGCTCATTATGGCCATCACCTGGTTCTTGAGCACAAGTTGCTCCTGTACATAATAAAAGGAACCCTTGCATGTCCCAACCCCAATGGGCAATGAGTTGCCTCATGATTAAGGGGTCTACTATAAATCATTCAATGCAAGCTCTAACCCTTTGAGCTACAAGCAGTAATACAAAGAAAAATCAAGCAAAAGTAAAAGTTGCACAAGAGGGGTGGAAAAACAAAGGTCGAGTTGGTAACTCATGCATCCATGATTTCTCCCTCCTCACATCTATAGACTCAAAATGTGGATCCCGTCATGTTGGTCTGTTTGACCATGGCACTTGACCATAAAGTCTTCTCCCCTCCATACCATCATTATTATTCACTAACACCTATCATTGAAGGGTAGACTATTACTTCCCCTTGCAGGCTGGAAACACCTAATAGGGTTGTCCTTTGGCCACTCCTACCTAGGGAGGAAACACCATTGCGAGTTCAAGGCCCCAAACTTTGGAAGAGAAGCCTTATTCGAAGTATTAAATAGCCTTTTACATTCAATCTTGGTTCACTTAGATGCAAAAATTATTATTGTCCCTGATGACTAGTTACTTTCTCTAGACTTTAAGTTGTGATTGTCATGTGGTTCAACAGCCCATGACCTAGGCACCTGACCCACAGGTACCTAGGACCCAAAGAAGTGTATTGGCAGCAACAAGTGACGCGTTGAAAGCCTTGGGTCCCGAGCAACTGCAACACATCATACCTGACCTCGATCACCTCCTACACCTAGAATGTTTTGTCACTTTGCACTACATTTAATGATTCTTCAAGATGATACACCAAGACCCAACATGCCCCGAGGTCGGCCTTAGCACCTTTTGAACGACGACAATTGATTCAGGGCCCAAATGAGGATAGTCCCCCTTTTGAAGAATTGGGAGAGCTAGTAGCACCTGGAAAGCCCTCAACGTTGGATCAGAGATGGACATTATGAGTAGTTAGAGACCCAAGGGACCACCTTATTGTACCCCAAGTAGATTTTGGGGACCACAAAGGGATATTGATGGAGATTTGAGGGCCAACTCTTAAATGATGATTTTTATAGGCTTCTACACCACAATTGGAACTCAAAAGCCTCAACACTTAACACTTGGAGCTCATTTCATGGATGACGTCAGCCTTATGAGGCCTCACGGCTCACACGTGTGGGATTTCATTTGCATTTATGTCTAAGCTAGTTGGGTTGGCTTGTAACCCAAGGTTCTATTGTAATTTTAACTTGTTATTAGGGGCTCTTAGGCTAATTAGAGACTTATTCTCATATAAATAGAGGAGAGGACTATTTCATTTCTCGTCATCATCACTTGCGACAATTCGGCCTCTCTTGATTCCCGGAATCGGCCCTCAAGCAGGCTGGAAACACCTAATAGGGTTGTCATTTAGCCACTCCTACCTAGGGAGGAAAAACCATTGTGAGTTCAAGGCCCCAAAATTTGGAAGGGAAGGCTTATTTAATGTATTAAATAACCCTTTACATTCAAGCTTGGTTCACTTAGATGCAAAAATTAATATTGTCCCAGATGACTAGTTACTTTCTCTAGACTTTAAGTTATGATTGTCAAGTGGTTCAACAGCCCATGACCTAGGCACCTTACCCACAGGTATCTAGGACCCAAAGAAGTGTATTGGCACCCACAGGTGATGCGTTGAAAGCCTTGGGTCTCCGAGCAGCCGTAGCACATCATACCTACCCCCGATCACCTCCTACACCCAGAACGTTTTTTCGCTTTGCACTACATTTAATGATTCTTCAAGATGATACACCAGGACCCAACATACCCCCACATCGGCCTTAGCACCTTTTGAACGACGGCAACTGATTTAGGGCCCAAATGAGGATGGTCTCCCCTTTGAAGACTTGGGAAAGCTAGTAACACCTGGATAGCCCTCAACATTGGAGCAGAGATGGACATTATGAGTAGTTGGAGACCCAAGAGACCACCTTATTGTACCCCAAGTAGATTTTGGGGACCACAAAGGGATATTGATGGAGATTTGAGGGCCAACTCTTAAATGATGATTTTTATAGGCTTCTACACCACACTTGGAACTCAAAAGCCTCAACGCGTAACACTTGGAGCTCATTTCACGGATGACATCAGCCTTATGAGGCCTCACGACTCACACGTGTGGGAATTCACTTGCATTTATGTCTAAGCTAGTTGGGTTGGCTTGTAACCCAATGTTATATTGTAATTTTAACCTGTTATTGGGGGCTCTTAGGCTAATTGGAGACTTGTTCCTATATAAATAGAGGAAAGGACTATTTCATTTCTCATCATCATCACTTGCAACAATTTTTCTCCAAGCCTGCTCAGTCGACCCTCAGGCCCCCGCCTCACCGAGGGCCGGTTGAGAATTTCAGCCTTCTTATACCATTGGAGAGATGTGATCTATGGAGCATTTTGTGTATTGCAGCTAATCTTGCCTTTGGAGAAGTTGCCTTGGATCAATAATTGGATTATTCATGCATATTGTCTTGTTAGAACTTTATTATTGAAAATTTATGATTTTGTCTAGTGTATGGAATAAGTTGATGATCTAGGTTTCTCTATTGTGCCCTAATTTATTGATAATTTGATGATCTAGGTTTTTCTATTGTGCCCTAATTTATTGAATATCAATTGTATGGAAGCTAGGTCTCATTATTGCATGCATTACTCATTGTATGATATGTGAATGACAATCCCCTTGGTGAATCTTACATTAGCTCTCCCAAGTGAATTTTGGTCCCTCACAAACATAATGGTCTTTTGTTGTTAGGGCATCAAAAAATCCTTACTACTTAGCAAATTTTAGCCATTCATAAGAACCCATAGACTCCATCAACCCTAGGACTAGGCACTGGCCATGTCTTGTTGGTGATCAAGTCATCTTTTATCCACAAATTGAATTCCTCTCTCTTTTCACTAATTCGGCGCTCTTCAGGCCAAGTGACCCGATTAGAGTTTAGTGCGAATTTGCTTGAGAAGGGAATTTTTGGACTTGGAGGGATTTAACAACAAAGGGTAGAAGTGATTGCCCAAAATCACTCCTCTTGGTGGCCATTCTCTCCATTTCCATACAAAATTTCTCTTTTGCTAGTTGTTTGCCTTAGGAGAAACCCTAGTTTGGTTGTGCTTCAACTTGAGGGCTTGTTGAAGGTTTCATGTGCCTTAGTTGTGCTAATACTCATTGTTGGAAACCTTTTCTTTACACCTTGACCTTGGGACACTATTTTTTCCATTCCATTACATCAAACCTTACGTCTAGCATGCCCTAGTTTGGCTTGTCTAAGGGAAGCGCATTGCCTCTTTTACATCGCTTAAGCATTGTAGCTAAGTTGAGTCTTCCCTTTGAAGCCTTTTTGTGTTACCTTTTTACCTATAAATTTGAATACCTCTTGGGTGACCTTATACTGGGGCTCCTCCCATTGGTGATAATCCCAAAAGAGCAAAGAGTAGTAGCTGTGGTGACAGTGGGCTACTACCTTATTGTTGTCACTTGGTCTAGTGCTTGCCTTGTAGGGTACCCCTTCACATGGCCTACTAAATTTTGCAACAACAATGCCTATGGACATAAAAGTAGTCATTGAAAGGTCAAATTGCTAGTCTTATCTTATTGAGCAAATTACCAAGGATGATCACCTTCATTCCCAAGACAAGTTGAGTTGTTCAAATGGAAAGTTGGAGGCCTTGAGGTAGGCATTGGAGGAGAGATAAGCAGTGCTCTTCATGGTTTTGACTTCCAAACATTTTCCTCGTGGAAGATTGGACTCTTTGGGGATGTGACAATTCAACTCAGTGGGAAAACTCTATTGAGAAATCTAGAGGGCAATAGTTAGAATGATTTCTCTTATACTTGATAACTGCTTGTGATGTCTTTTTACTTTTCTTACTTATTAGGTTCTTCTCTTAATATTATGTTGTTCTTATCATCAAACAACTACCAAAACAAGAAGATCAACAATACACAAGAACACAGGATATAGGTTGCAAGTTAGGGCCAAAACCTCTCCACTTGAGAGGAAAACCCACAAATCTCTTCTCTTCTTATAGATCCTTCAATTGACGAATTCTAAGACCTCTAGACCAAGACCAATACCCTTCCAAGACCAATTCTGACCTTCTTGATGATGTGCTTCCTTTGTCCAAGTCAAACCCAGTCAAATCTCTTCCAACAGCACAACTTGACCCCCAACAACAAAATTTCGACCTCTACTGCAGGTCTGAAATTTTCGGCCCTCCTAGCAATCGCTACTTCTACACGTGTGAGCTTATTTCAGGCCTCCAAGACTTCTTGAGACCTTTGCTTAACTTCCTCCTTCTTCTAGGGCTTGAGGGTGACCTAATGAGGCTTCCTTCGACCTTCTTTCTACACTTTCTCCAAGTTCAATCTCGCAACAACAAAACCTAACCTAGCAGCAGAAACCCTACTCTCCTTCCTTCGCACATGTGAAGAGAGAGAGAGAGAGAAATTACCCAATCACTTGATTTTCATCCTCCTTCCTTTGCTAGCCTCTTTCTTCTTCTCCTTCACTTGCTTGATGAGAGAATGAATTGTCCATAGGAGGTCAAGTTCCCTCCTATATATAGGCTTTCAAGGTGGACAAAGTACCTCAAATTAGGCCAACTTCTTACTAGTAGACCGACTTGGTCCTGGAGGGTATTTTAACATTTTTAATTACAAAAATAATTATTTTTGCAAGTTACAAAGTGTCTGATGGGGTCTTCATCATATGACAATGATTTTTTTGACTTCTTGACCTAGGACAAACCCTAGAAGCACTCAATGGGTGCTTGACCTCGAAAATAAAAGATCTTGAGCATGAAACCCATGCTTCAAAAATAACAATAATAACTTTTCTCTCATTTTACAATATTCAAGACTCAAAGTACATTCATAATTGTGAAGACCGAACCTAGTTACACATTTTTCTACACTCCCTCTTAACTAGGGCAGGTATTCATAAATGGTACATGGAGATTCTCAATCTGAAAATA